>JAREYC010000005.1:90917500-92117500 GCA_030015325.1 Cryptoblepharus egeriae | reverse complement strand
TATGTTATTTGCTGTTTACATATGGATTACAGAATTATTGACAAGGTTTTGGCACTGGATTTGGGAACGTTGATGCCAAGCGTCATTCATCCAAGTGAGACAGATAATTCTTGGAACCGTCTTTCTGTTCAACAACATCCACAGGGTTGTGAAAAATGGCCTTGGGACTGGTTATGGCCTTAAAGTTGACTGATCTCCAAGAAGTCTAATAGTACCTGGGGAGGTAATGAAATTCAAGAATATAATTGCTTTCAGGATTCAACATACTTCTCTCCTTGTTGCTGAAGTATTTCCATCAAGGCTCACTTTTGCAAAATGTGTATTGGTTCAGAGGTCGCCTGTCTCTCCTTTAGCTTTTTGGCATGATCTTCATGTCTGGCTGTTTTAGTATTTAGTAGAGATTTTGTCAGCCTTTAATAGCAGTTGGGAATTTTCTTACAGAGCAATGGGGTATGTTTGTTTCCAGTTTTGTCTTTCTCCGTACGTTGGATCTTGCTTTTAAAAAGTTGCTTTGCATTTTTGTTTCATGGTCTGTCAACAAGGGAGCATGAGATACAGTGGGGAGATGTCTCTACAAAACCCGTCAGGCTTCCAAGAAACGATCTGATGGCACTTATCATTAAGGAGCCTTGTTCATAACATCATTTGCCTCCTGCCAAATTATATCATATTTACAAAAGTTTGAAATAGCACTCATGGAGCAGTGCTTTGCCGGACAAAGGCAACTCTGTTCTACTCCCATGTTGCCCGAAATGGTAAGATTCTCAGGAAAATTCTTGGAGAGGACTCTGCTGTTTGTTTGTAGCTAAGCAACAATCTTCTTAGTTATGAATCCAGTGATGGGCTCATCTAATGTCTTGCAGATTGAATCAAGGCCCTCAAGCCAAAATATATGGCATCCTAGGCTCTTGTCTACCATAACTCCCCATGTTATGCAGCCTTGAGGCTGAGGAATGATAGAAGGTGAATTTAGTTGCCATGAGTAGGTGTTTCAGTCTCAAGTGTTAGCAGTACACATGTCAGCAGATTTCCAGTTTATTAGCTGCAGAAGGACAGTGGGAAACTGAAGGTGTAAGATATCCATATCCCAGCTGAAGGGTGCAGTCTGGCTCTGGACAGGGAACGATATTTGGTTGCTGTGGTAAGGAGCAGTTTGTTTCCCAAAACATTGTAAAAGCCAGCCATTAGATTCTTCCCAGCATCTCTCTTTCCTTTTAGGGCAATGTGCCAACTTTTTCTAGGATCAGCCTGCACACCTTTCTACGCTAACCCGCTGGAATCAACATGCATCTCTGAATGCCACTGTTTCCAGCATTATATTGAGATGGATCTGGCAGGTGTTCAGGTTATTACTGAAAGCTGAGTTTCAGAGCTCTCTTGCTGTCTGTCTCTATGTTCTAATGAATGCACTAATAGTTTTTGTGATTTCTGCAGAGATCATATTGCCTTGGGCAGCCAAACAAATGGAATATGGCCAGGGTTGAAGCAATAGCTTGGCAGCTGTGAATGAGCTTATGCCAAGAACCTAGAGCAGGTACCTTGTTGTGAAGGGGCCTGTAAAATATTCCTGATGCCTTAGTTCCTTCTTTTAAAAAGTACCTTAGGATTAGCTCACCTAGACTTCAATTATACTTTATTAGGAGAAAAAATTGCCTTGTGTTTTTTTTTTGCCTTGTGTGTGTCCCTCTCACTGCAAGGAGAATGTAACAAGTGAATTAGGTGGTGCTGTGTTTTCTGCCCCCACCCCCAGTTTCACGTTGTAGATATTGCTCAGCATGTGGACCAACTAGAACTCTGCTGAACACTGCAAATCAATGATCATGGTGTAGAGCAGGAGTACTCCGGCATCACCTTTTCGGACCTGCCATCCAAGAAAGTCTCCTGTCACTGTAAAACAGGGCCCTCAACATACATCCTGTCCAGGTGGCACAGAAATATACTATGATCAGTGGTATTGTATGACTCTTGAGATCCAAGAGGAATGCATTCCACCCTGTCTTTGGTGTAGATCAGGGGTCTCTAAACTGTTCAGCCAGTTAGCCACATCAAATACTTGGCATGGTGTCAAGGGCCACAAAATAAATTTAAATAAATACATTGGAGAAACTTAGATGAAACTTAGATGAACAAATCAATTGGATAATTAATGGACTAAAATTTACAGGATTTCAAGCACCAACACACACAACAGAAATAAAGCTTACAGGTGTCCCTCTTTATCCACCAGGGTTCTTTTTCGTTACATCCAGTGGATAAAGAAAAAAATCAGTGTATAAACAATGAAAAAATAGGTTTAAAGACCAACTTCCAGATTTCTTCTCCTCTATTGTGTCTAACTGAATAAAGTGGTCCCCTCAGTATCTACGGGGGTTGATTCTGGGACTGAAAAATGGAATGATTGGTTGCATGGCTACCTCTCTACAACAGTAGAAAAGCAGTTTTTTAAACTGATTTGCAGTGACCATTGGAGTTGAATCAAATCCATGTGTAAAAAACTTCATGTATAACAAGGATGGCTCTGTATACTCAGATGGACCTCCATTCTCCAACCTCCCTAGCACCTTCTAAAGCCTTCAGAGGACATAAGAAGTTACTTCTAGTTTGGAGAAAAACTAGTGTTTTTTGGGGGGAATGGGGTGGGCTCAGAAGGGGGATGGGCTCAGAACTAGAGCACATTTTCGGTTGTGTTCAGTCAAGTAGGCCAGAAGCTTGCAGGGGTCCATGGCTTAATCGACACTTTGGTCAGATAGAGATTGGGGCTGCGGTTGGCCCCTGGGTCATGGTTTGAGAGATCCATGGTGATCATGCTGTAGATATAAAATCCGTTTTACACAGAAATTCTGTTTTTGGGTTGCCACAATGTGCTCCAGCCCACTGGACACTTTTTTTTGCACCTTTTCCAGTTCCAATATATATCTTTTTTATACTTTATTACAACATTTTCCTTAAATACCAGGAAGCCCAGCCAGCTGTGCACGTGGAAGGAGAATGCTTGGAAGTGATCGTGTCAGTTGGCCTGCTTGTTTTCCCCTTTCAGAGCTGAACCAGTCATCAACAGAACTGGTTAACCACTGTTGTAGAGAAGTCTCAAATATTCTCTAGTTCCATCTATATCTCTGGGAATGTGGAGGTCCATCTGAACTCTGGAGGTTAGAAACCTCAGTTACCCTGAACCTCTCAGGTAGTGTGATTTGACCATGACAGAGGAGTAATCTGCATCACTTCTATCCTTCAATAGTGCTCTCATCTAGCCCAGGTCCAAGCACCAATCTTGTGCATTTGCTCTGGGTGTCAAAGCAGATATTGAGACAGGTCTGTGATTGTCACGGCAGCTATAAAGTCCCAATCCAAATCTGGAGTAAAAGCTCTAGGGTGAATATGTGCATTTGGAGCCATGAACAGAGATGATATGTTTAAAGATGCATATTAAAATTCATAATTCCCATCTCCCTCTCTCAGTTTTACACCATTATATGAAACTCCCTGGATTGCCTTCAGCAAATGATTATATTACAGCCTAGTTTACTTCAAAGTCCTATTATGTAAGTATGGTAAATGACGTTTAATGTTATTATCTTTTAGACACACATCATTTGTAAGTACCTGTATTTAAATGCATGCAGAAAAATCTTTTAAAGACTTTTAAAATAGTGTGTTCCTTTTTAAAGCCCTATGCATTGCAAGTAGGGAGGGTGCTGACATGTTACTCTCAAACAAGACTCTCTGCTTTAGGGAAGGAATTTATTCTTGACATTATTGAATTATTGTGCTCCCTTTTATTTTTAACTCTTCACTTAGTAGCATAGCGATCTGCCTGTTTAGCAAAATGGTTCATAAACTGCAGTTCATAAGCTGCTTCTTTTTTTAGACTGTGAAAAAGTAATGTAAGTTGATTCTGATTTAATTAATATTCCCTCCCCTCCTCAATCTGTGTGTGTGAGTGTGGGTGGTTTAAGCTTGAGGGTATGCCAGGCCCCAGTCACAGACATATTATTGAGAAAAATAGTGATGTGATCCTAGACATTTGATCTCTTCACCCCTCTCTTTCATATCACAAAGATGTCATTATTATATTAGGTTCAAAAGTTCTGTTCTCACGGAGAGCTTGATCATCTTTGGTTCCCATCCCTGTTGTCCATGTTAATTTGTGGCAAAGATAATACATTTTCATTCTAAGTTTACATTTTCTTTGTGCATACATTGATTGTAATTACAGCATCACATTATCAGCCTAGACTAGGTCCTGATTTGAAGAAACAGAAGTGTTTAAGAATATTTTATGTATTATTATTTGGTTTATTTATAACCCACATTTTTTCTATAAAAGACTGAAGGTGGCTAACAAAGATAAAATAGACATAGAATCAATTCAAAACACCATATAAAAACAGGTAATGCAAAAAATTAACAATATTTTTAAAAGCCAGGCATTCAGAAGGCATACTTCTTTCTAAAAAGAAGTATCTTCTGGCCTTTCTGGAAGGTTTCTAGGGCAGGAAAAGTTTTTAAGTCAAGAGGGAGGGAAATCCATAGTATTGGTGCCACTACTGAGAAGGCCCTACAGTGGCACCTTGGGTAACGAATGCCTTGGGTAAAGTATGTTCCAGGTAATGAACCTACCACTAGGTGGCGCCTCTGCCTTGGGTAACAAACCTGCTGCGGGTAACGAACGCCAGCTGGCAGCTCTTTAAAGTTTAAAGAGCTTCAAGCCTGCGCTTGTTACCTGAATTGAATGGGTCAGGCAACGCAGGTTTATCCCTCTGGGGGGTGAGGAGGACTGGGGGGGTTTTCTGGGGGGGGTGCGAGGGTGTTTGGGGACAGTGTGGGGAGATATAGGCAGCCGATACTCACTTTAAAAGCCTGGCTTTCGAACACAAGTCTTCCTGAAGAGCTTTTGAAAGAGGCTGGAGAGGGGCGAGGGGATGCTCCTCCCTCCAGCCCGCTCTGCAGGAAGCCTGGAGTTCAAAAGCCAGGCTTTTAAAGTGAGTATCAGCTGTCTGGATCCTCCCCACTGTCCCTAAACTGACTCTGGAAAAGAATGGGCAGTCAGTGCAGTTGTTGGAGAAGCAGCCCGAAAGAGTCAACCCACCTAACTCCAGCATCCACCTGGGCCTATCCATTTTGTACCAATTGCAGGTTCTGAACTGTTTTCAAGAACACCCCAAAATAGAGGGTGTTACAGTAACCTAGTCTTGATGTCACTGTGGCATGGACCACCGTGGCCTGGTCCTCATGGTCCAAGTACAGCCACAGCTGGTTCACCAGCTGAAGTGGGGCAAAGGCTTCTCTAGCCACAGCTTCTACATGGTAATCCAGGAGCAGTTGTGAATCAAGATGGACCCCCAAGCTACTGACCTGCTCCTTTAAGAGGAGTGCAACCCCATTCCACATAAGATGATACTCTAAGCATCGGCATTGTGGATTTCCTGACCAGAGAACTTCTGTCGTGTCCAGATACAATCTCAGCTTGTTAGCCTTCATCCAGGGCCCAGCTGCCTCTAGGCAGTGCTCCAAAGTCCTCAACAGCCACCTCAAACTGTGATGAAAACGAGAGATAGAGCTGGGTGTCATCAGCCTATTGGTGCCCTCACCTCTCAGCCACAAAGCCTCTCTTTGTGCACTGGTGGCATTCCAAAATCTCACTAAAAGTTTGGAAAACACTGCTCTAGTGTATGTAGAAATTATAACCATGTCTGTGTCTGGTCCTGTTTCACATACCCACTGATCCTAGAAATTTATTAGAATGTTCAAGAAAGGTCCAAGTTCTAAAAATCTGAAATTCAAGTAAGTATCAGAGACTTGGGACTTCAGAAATAGAAAGATGATTTTTTTGACATCAGAGATTTAGCTATCAGTTCACTGTTTTGAATTTGGACTCAAATTCAAGCCAGCTATGAAAGATTGTAGTGAATTGCATCAAACAAAAACCCCCCAATTTTTAGGTTTTTTTCTCGTTCTGTTTAACTGACTTATAAATCTCTGATGCATTCACTTAAATTAAATTCTTTGTGAACAATGCTGTTGTGTTCCACTCTCCTGAGATATACTTTACAGTCCCAGTGAGAAACGGCAAAGTGCTGTGCCCTGCCTTTACCATTTTTTCACATCGGATTTGAAGATGAAAACATGCTCAGCAGCTTTCTACACATATTTAACATTGAGAAGCAGGCCTCCGTCAGTCTTGAGAGACTATGGTATCGTGCTCGGTGCTGCATACATTGCATGCAAAGTACGAAAGCCTGGGTTAGATTGTTATGGAGGATAGGCTGTTACCCAAGAAGCAAATCCCACCTTTCCACGCCACTGAATTAGTCCAATGGAAAGGCAGAGCCAATACAATTGGATCCAGCTGGAGACACAGAGCTGGGCTAAGGACAGGAGCTCACCCTGTCTTGTGGGGCCGACCCGTCTCTCGAACCCTGGCCTGCTGGTTAACAAGCACAGTGTCTTAACCACTTGCGCCACCCACGGCCCTATTTAACATTACCCTCTTAAAATATTACAGCTTCCTTCCCCCCCACCAGTAGACCACCTTATGGGAGAGGAGGAAGCTTATATATTAAGGAAACACACCAATGTTATGTTGGGACATAAAATAGGAAAAACAGCTTCAAGAAATGTAATGGAGTCATGCTGATACAAATATAGGGTCTTCTGGGGGATGGTTGTGGTTGGCCTTGACTGAATGAATAGCTTTCTCTCTTCTATATTTTTCACAACTTTGAGAGGCCTGTGTGGTTGGTTGGCATTCTGCCTGTCCAATAAAACAAAGGGATAATGAGAAATTAACTGGCAGATGTGAAATTACAAGCCTATGTGGCTTAAGGAAATGGGAACTCCTGGTTACTTCTCCTAAGGAACAATTATAGATAATATTTCCTGGAACTTCTGAAAAATTCTAGCACTATCTACTTGCAGAATCCATTGGGAAATTCACTGACCCCAAAAGTTAAAGTTGGAATCAAATATGTTCGAATGCCTTTGGGGACATTCTGAGCTTGTGATAACTTTGGACATCTGTAAGTACTTAAGTTCTCCAAGGCATCCTTTGGCACACTGGGGGTGGAGAGACACATGCACATGTTTGTTGTCAGTATACTTGTAAATAATGTTGCCAACTTCAGACTTCAAAACATTTTTCTTTTGGGTCAGAGCCAAATGACTGAGGTTGGGTTGAAGGAGGAAGAGCACAGTGTACTCAAGTCTAGCAGATGCAGAACTAATAGCAAAGTTAGCAAAAACTATTACTGGTACAAACCTCTGCCTGAGAAGTTTGTCAGATTTTGATCATCATCATAATACCTGTACAGGTGGGCAGTAGCCAGTGTGAGTGTATGTCCAAGCTTATAAACTGCACTTCAAAGAAATTGGCAAACACTGTGGAAAGATACTGAAACTATTTAATGTCTACATGTAACATCTGTGAGGGACCATATGGAGGTTTGGACAAAGGTGTAATCAGTATTATTTTCTTAAATTTTTAATTTGCTAGCTCTCCCAAACCCCTTTTCTTGCACAAGCTGATCCCAGGAAGCCCACCTACTCAAGTGAACAACCTGAGCTGGTTTTTAGAGTCAGATCTGCTATGAATGAGCATGAATAAACAGTAGTTTATCTCAAACAGGTGCTCAGAGTCATGCTTTGGATCTATTACAGGCCGAGTTGCTCTTGTCCAGAGAAATTCATGTCTATAACTTGGGGGTAATCCTGTACCTGGGCATTTAGCCTTGTTTAGATGACATCAGTAACATCCATATTCAAATGGCATCAGGAGTTTAACAACTTTTAGCTAGTGAGCTGCTTGCTGCCCTACGTAGAGAAGATGGATCTGGTTTCAGTTACACATGTATTAGTTACACCCCAGGTGAGATTTCCTGTAATGTATGTTATGTGGGGTTGCATTTTGAAGATCATGTGGAAACTTCCACTGGAGCAGAATGCACTTGCCAGAGTATTCGTTAGAGCACAGTAGTAGCATCCAGCACAAGTTTGAAGCAGATGTTTTGCTATCCCAAGACAAGGGGAAACTTTCCTCCTTACTCTGGGTAATGCCATTGTAGCCACAGTGGGTCTCCTTGGATCTGCACCCCCTCCTGATGCGAAAGGGTCTTGCTGTAAGGGCTTCCTGGGTTTCAAATTGTGTAAGCATTGATCTTGCAGTGCTCAGACCTGGATTATTCATTTTTCTTTATTCATCTTTCAGAACTATTCATATGTTTGTACAAAACAAATATATATTAAGAGAAAAATTATAATTTTTAGATGTGAAACTATATAGCAAGTAGCTTTTTAGTTGCTCATTATTTTTTACTTGCATTTTTTGGAAACAGCCTTTTTTATTTCAAGAAGTGCATCTGGTTTAGCAGTGTGCATAGACATGTGGTATCAATTAGTCTCCTATGTAGAAACTCTTATTATAGCGGTGGGTCTGTCTTTCCATTCATTACACTGAAATAGAAATGCAACTTTGCTTTTTCAAGCAGCCTCCATATGTTTAAGCTACTGGGAAAGGAATTGCTCTGTGGCTGCTACTGGATTTTGGAATCTTGAAGGATTGCAGTGATTATTTGAGGCTTCTGATGCTTTTTCCATGATTGCCGTGTGTGTGTTTGTGGTTTGACAAACATTCACATTAAGGCTCAGCTAGAAGATCAGAACGTTCAGGCACTCGTTCAGGTCTCAAGCAAGTAACAGAATTTCAGGTGCATTTAGATCAATTGCTCTAAGTTACAGAGGGTAAACCAATACATAGTAGTGCAATTAAAAAACATTGTAGGACACCCCAAAAATGTAGGACATAATGTAGGACATGTTAAAATAATCTCATGATAGTTACTCCAAGGAAAGTGTGGCTAGGATTGCAGCCTCAGAGTCCCATCCTAAGCATATATAGAAGTAAGTAAGTAACATGATAGTTAATGGGCTTACTCTCAGGAAAGTGTGTAGGACTGCAACCTTACAGCCCCATCCTAAGCATTGCTACACAGAAGTAAGCCCATGATAGTCAATGGGCTTACTCTCAGGAAAGTGCAGGATTGTAGCCTGGACACGCTGTGGGAAGCCCCTGGCGCCACAGATGAGAGGTTGGAGGCGCGTGTGCCTGCCAGGAACCTCTGGCACCGCAATCGAGCAGGACTTGCCTGGTGGAGATCGGAGGCTGCTGCAGCCACAGCAGTGGCCTGCCTATCCTGGGTGCCTTCTCCACTTGTCTGCTGGCTGCGTCTGAGGCGCAGCCAGCCTTTGTGGATCCAGACCTCGGCGCAGCCAGCAGAAAAAGGCTCCTAGGGTAGGCAGGCCGCTGCTGTGGCTGTGACAACCTCTGATCTCCACCAGGCAAGTCCTGATCAGGACTGTGGGTGGGCGGAGACTGAGAGGCAGGAGGCGCATGCAGGCTGGAGCGGATGCTCCTCCCACGCCTGGGTTGTGCCTGTGGCTATGTACCACCTGCGCATGCGCAGGAGGACTTTTAAACATGGCTGCTGGCTGGGCGCCCAAAACTTGCACCACATGGCCGGCAACAAAGTGCCCCCCACAAGCACCCCCTGGTCCCCCACACCTCCCATTTAGCCGGCAGGCAGGATTGACCACCCTGGGGGGCTGAATCCGGCCCACATAATTGAGGCCATAATTTGAGGACCTCTGATGTAGCAGAATGCCTGTTTTCTCCAAGACAGGCTCCTCCACTGTGGTTCTGAAAGCACCTGAGGTTTTGACTCCAATTCCACCCCCAGAAGGAGTGATGGGCACATATAGAGAAAGAGGAGGCGTTCCAGCACAGCAAGGTGGGAGGGGGATGGACAGTGCGAGCAAGAAGCAGTGGGCAAGTTTCTGAGTTTCCACTTGTTCCTGAGAAAATCTCCTAAGTCTCTTCCAGTTTCAAGACACACATGGCTGAAATCCGCAGGAATCCAGAAAATCATGTGTTTGGTGACTTGAGACTGTGCTAAAGAGGGACAGTTAAGTTTGTGAATTACATCACTAATGTAATCTAATTACATCACTGCACTAATCTGTGCAGTGCATTTTTACCATTGTATGAATGGCTGCAAAGTGCTCTTGAAAGGTTTCTCTGAGTTGTTTACCAGCTCTTATATGAACACGTTCTGTTAGCTTCACAGTTTCTTCCAGGTGGCTAAAGATATATTTTATAATTTGGAAGGCTTGTAGGGTGACATAAAAAAGAGAACAGAAGTTGCATCTATAGTGGTACTTTGCTTAACAAGAATCTTGCTTAACAAGCGTTTCCCATAAAGAGCAAAAATTTCCAAGAAATCTTGCTTCGCATAACAAGTTCTGCTTCACTTAACAAGCAAGTGCGCTCTGGGCATACATGCTATGCAGCCCTGACACTCTGCATGGAGGCTCTTTAAAATGGCTGCCGGCCAGCGCTGCTGCCTCTAACTGCGCTCAGTTGCCTGGAGGTGCCAGAGGCTGCTGGAGGTTCAAGGTGGTTGGTGGGGGCACTTGGGGGCAGTTAGAGGCACCCTAACTGCCCCCAAGTGCCCCCACCAACCACCTTGAACCTCCAGCAGCAGCCCAGGTAAGCCTCCCAGGAAAGTGTCTTTGATTGCAGTCTCGTAACTCAGAATAAGCCCCACTGTGTTAAATGGGGCTTACTCCCAGGAGCAAGTAAGAAGTAAGCCCCACTGTGTTAAATGGGGTTTACTCCTAGGAAAGTGTCTTTGATTGCAGCCTCTTAACCATGTCTTCCCAGAAGTAAGCCCCATTGTGTTAAATGGGGCTTATTCCCAGGAAAGTGTCTTGCAGCCTAAGTAGACTTCATAGGATCCTGCACATTGAATGCATGTTTTTGAATTCAATTCTAGTGTTTTGTCATCATTTTTACATCCAGTTAATATTTTATATGAATATTTTTGGGGTTGTGGAACCAATTGTCTGAGTTTCATTATTTCCTATGGAAAAAATCTGCTTCACTTAAAGAGCGTTTCACTTAAAGAGCATGCCTCCAGAACGAATTAAGCTCTTTATATGAGGCACGACTGTATTTTCCTGGTTGTAAATGCTAATTTCAACTAATGCTGAAATCTTAATACTGTTCTTTATAATTAAGAATACAGGCATACATTATGTGCCTCCTTGGAGCTTTCTCAGATCTGCCTACGAAATACGAATGTTCGCACTTTTAAGCTATATCCAAAAAGTAGACAATTGGTCATCAGCTTCTTATTTTTTTTATTTTGTCATTGTGTTCTTAAAAACTAACACTTGCTTATTAATTGTATCAGGCTTATTAAGTTTCTGTTTAAGGCTGCAATCCTAATCCCCAATTAGTCCAGCCTAACCCCTAGCACAAGTCCTGTGCTGACCACGGATTGTCACAATAGTGCTATAAGGCACTTTGGTGCCACTCCTGGGGAAGGGTTAGGCCAGTGCACAGACATACATTTGCCTTCTTACATCACCACATGAATGGGAAGATTGATGAGTTGTGCCAACCTATGTTAGGATTGCACCCATAGTCAGGTCATAGCCATATTGACTATGAATTGAGTTATCTGTATTTGCCAAACACACACTGTCTCCTCTTGTTAGCACCAAGAGTGCATGTCAAAAGTGAACCTCTAATGAACAGGCTTGCCTATCACCCTGCATTGTTGTATGATTGAGTTAATTATTTCTAAATGGCTATTGGTGGATGAATGGCTTATCCTAATTTAAATAAGTCCCATTGATGGCAATTCTTTGGGTGACTTCTTCCATTGTCTAATATTTGACAGCAACTGTCGTACACAATTTCATTTAGGTAGAACTTTGGAAAGTTAACACTGCCATTTTGCTTGGCGTTTGGCACTGAAAATGCCTGCGAAGCACTACCATAACTGCAGCTTGGAAAAGCCTGCTGGGCAGATGCAATTGCAGTCTTATTGCCAGTGCAGTGATGGAACTGGATTCCTTGTGACTGCAAATATTTTTGAATTTGTAGATAAGGTTAGCCCCATAACATGTAAGCTGCTGCTATAAGAAGCCCTCCAGCTTGGGTGAGACTTCCGGTAACTTATGATACATCAAGTTCTTAAAAAAATTGCCGACTCCCCACCCTTGGAACCCATTCCCATCTCTCTAACCAAAGAGAGAGCAGAAACATTACTACAAATCCTGGTGATTGTGAAAGCTATATAGCACAGTTTGTAAGAACATGAGCAAGATTGGGTCACTATCTCCTGATACCTAAAGGCGTACATAAGGACTCCTCTTTACCTGGTTGTGCTCACGTCCAGGGATCTTCAGTCTTTTTCATTTCTGTAAGTTGCCATGATCCCACAGTTGATTGTAACATCATTGGGATCCTGACTCCAAGGTTGAATAACATTGATCTAAATATTCAGTGTCTGCTTTAAAAAATAGTGTAAAATAAAACACATTTAGTTGCTTTCCAGGAAAAAAGCAGAGTGAAATTCTTTTTGTAGTGTCCTTGGCTAAATGGACTTCAGTGCACCACAGTTAAAATTTCCTATTCATGGAGTAAAGATAATTTTGTGTGAAAGGCCAAGAGCCTTCCAATTCTTTACAGTAATGTGATATCTCTAAATATCAATTTATGTCTTGAACTGATGCAGAGTGATGAAATATGTCAACATCGGTGTGTGTTACTTGATCCAGGAGATAGCCTTCTGGCTGTTTTGAGGCAACGTGCAGTCTGCCTCCTCTGCTCTGATTTTGTTGCAGTTGTTTCTGCTTTTTTGGTAATTATTCCCTTTAGCTCATGAAAATTCAGGTCCTCCGGAGGTCAGGTTATACCTTGCTCAAAAATATGACACATATAAAGAGCTACATATGGCGTTTCCTATTTCCTCCAAATGTTTTGGACATTTGACGGAACAAACTGAAAATAGCGAGCAAAGTTCACAATTAATCTTTGAGCTCAGACTGGTCTTGATGGGCAGTTCTTTTAAAATTCTCCATTGTTCAAACCCTTTCTTTAAAATTTTGGAGAGGGGTTTTTATTTTTCTTAAAGGTTCTGCCCATTTCCCTTTTGGCACATGTTTTCTTTCAGTGTTTTCAATCATGTCAGGCTTGCAAAGCTGTTTCTAGTTAGGCTGCACCTCCATTCAGTAGTGTGAAGAGGAAATTAGAATAGCTTGGGAATAATATTGTTGGTTAATTGCTGCTGAAGCCCACAAAAGCAGGGTGAAAAAAAAATCTTTGCCTGCAATCCTTTGTACGCTTTCCTGGGACTAAGCCCCAATGAACTAAGTGGGATTTATTTCTGAGTAGGATTGGGATTGTTAGTTGAATTCATCTGTTCTATAAAATTGTATGCAACTTTGCTCTTCCAAGATATATTGATGTTCTAAAACTGAGCCTAACTTTCAACAGAATGGATGCTGCTCTTGCTTTATAATCAGGTTGCACTTACAATATTTGCATGTTTTCAACAGCTTTTTGAAAAATATCATCTGAGGGTGGAGAAAGTTTCAAATCTAGTATATTCTTGATGTGTGAGCTTTCTGTGTGCAGGGAGATTTTCACATTCAAGAATATTCAAATGCGTAAGATCAACCTGCAAGATGAAATGATGCTGTTTAGCACAGGGGTGTCCAAACCTTTAACTTTAGGGCTCCTGGACCTTTAACTCAGTGGTTCTCAATCTTCCTAACGTCGTGACCCCTTTATAAGTTCCTCATGTTGTGGGGACCCCACCATAAAATTATTTTCATTGCTACTTTATAACTGTAATTTTGCTACTGTTATGAATCGTAATATAAATACCTGATATGCAGGATGTATTTTCATTGTTACAAATGAAATGTGTGTTCTATGCACATGTTGAACACAATGGGATTTATTTCAGAGTAGATATGCATTGGATTGGGCCCTGAGGCTGCAATCCTATCCACATTTACATGGGAGTAAAGGCCCCCTGACTAGAATTGGATTTATTTCAGAGTAGGCATGCATAGGATTGGGCCCTGAGGTTGTCAGTCAGCTCCAGTGCGCACGCACTGGAGGTCTGGCAAGCCTGACCTGGCCCCCTGCACCAGGGGTCCTTAGGCAACCGCCAGGAAAGCTCTAGGTGACCCCCAAAGGGGTCCAGACCCCCACTTTGAGAAACACTGCTTTAACTAGTGTGTAAAAGAGGGAATTTCAACTTATGATCTGTGAGATGAGAAGCTGCCCCTTCTGAAATACCCTCCTTTTCACACACTTATTAAAAGTCCAGGAGCCCTGAAGTTAAAGGTTTGGACACCCCTGTTCTAGCACAAGATGTTTGGCATGATTCTCCTGAGAATTTATTTTGCCCTCACATGCTCCGGACCCTACTCACTTTGTGTGGAAACAGAAGGAAGCGTCCCAGTTTCATGTCCTGGCTTGTTCTCAAATTATCATTCAAAACTGTGTAATTTGTTGGCTTTGGACATCACAACAAATTCTGGCTTATTCTAAGCCAACACTGGAGTACCCCTGCTAACCGAGCAAGAGGCACTCTTTCAAGTGGGTGTTCCTCTTTTATTTAGCAGGGGGAGAGTAACTGGCCCTCCACACCTCAGCAATGTCTGTTCAAGTGGTTTCTGCTGGTGTTCTTTTTTTTTTGCATTTTAGATTGTGAGCCCTTTTGGGACAGGGACCCATTAGCTATTATTATTTTTCCATTTTCTTTGTAAACCGCTTTGTGAACTTGTTAGTTGAAAAGCGGTATATAAATACTGCAGATAGATAGAAAACATCCCCTCCTCCCCATACTGATGTTGATTACAGGGTGTTCTTGCACCAAATCCTGTTCTGAATCACTCTTGGTGACTACTCATGTCCATCTTGCTGGTTGTACATGGATGCTATCTATCTATCTACAGTATTTATATACCGCTTTTCAACTGAAAAGTTCACAAAGCGGTTTACAAGAAAATGAAAAAAAATTAATAGCTAATTAATAGCTAATTAATAGCTAATGGGTGCCTGTCAAAAACGGGCTCACAATCTAAAATGCAATAAGAACACCAGCAGAAGCCACTAGAGCAGACATTGCTGGGGTGTGTAGGGCCAGTTACTCTCCCCCTGCTAAATAAAAGAGGAACACCCACTTGAAAGAGTGTCTCTTGCCCAGTTAGCAGGGGATGCTACCTTTACTTCCAGTACTGAAAGTTCAGGGATCAACTCAGTCAGGTGAGTTCTTGAAGGGGCCTTTGTCAGTCCCCAAGCTGATTGACTTTGGATACAAGTTATTTCTCCTTATGTATGATATTTCTTGTCATGATGTTGAACTACGCTTTTAATCATAGAAGCATAGAATTGGAAGGATCCTAACAGGTCATCTAGTCCAACCCCCTACCTGTATCAGGAAATCCTCCTAGAGCAGTGGTTCTCAATCTTCCTAACGCCGTGACCCCTTTATAAGTTCCTCATGTTGTGGGGACCCCCAATCATAAAATTATTTTGTTGCTACTTTATAACTGTAATTTTGCTACTGTTATGAATCGTAATGTAAATATCCAATATGCAGGATGTATTTTCATTGTTACAAATGAAATGTGTGTTCTATGCACACATTGAACACAATGGGATTTATTTCAGAGGATTGGGCATAAGATTGGGCCCTGAGGCTGCAATCCTATCCACATTTACATGGGAGTAAAGGCCCCCTGACTATAATGGAATTTATTTCAGAGTAGGCATGCATAGGATTGGGCCCTGAGGCTGTCAGTCAGCCCCAGTGCGTGTGCAGCTACAGCCGGAGGTCTGGCAAGCCTGACCTGGCCCCCTGCACCAGGGGTCTTTAGGTGACCCCCAGGAAACCTCTAGGCGACCCCAAAAGGGGTCCCAACCCCAACTTTGAGAAACGCTGTCCTAGAGCATGTCTGACAGGTGCTCACTCTTTCCACTCTGTATCTTACACTGTGTACATTACCAGGTAACTGACTTATAATAATGTACAGTTCATAACAAATAGGATCAAGGAATTTTCAAAATGTTTTTTTCAATGTTTTTTCCTTGGGAAAAATAAAGGTTTTTCCTTTTTCTTACTAGTATTATTAGAGGGTCCAGATGTGTAATCAAATGCAGTTCTGCATTACAATGAACAAAACAGTGAGCCAGAATGGCAATAGCATGATTGCAGCCCATTTAAATGGAAGTCACTTAATTCTCTACCCTAATTTACTGAACCGTTTGAGACGCACTGGTGTGGTGTCCAGTGTTTGCTGAGTTCTTACCAAACAAGGTACTTCACAAGTGAACAAGGGCTCCAAGTATAAAGAAGGATTTTTTAAAAAAGAGGGTCTGAATCCCTCCTGGGATATTCAATTAAGTGAGTGCCAAACAAATCCCTACAGCTTCAATTTCTATACTGAATTTCCAATGATCATAATGTTGAACCACCTACTCTTAAATAAATGGAGCGTTATTTTAAAATTTTTCCATTCTAAAACAGTGGGCTATTCTGTTCTAATAGTGAGGTCAGACCAAGACTGTGATTCGGTTAATACACACCTTTGATTCTGGGAACCAGCCTACTTTGTATTTGTCCAGATCTTGCTTTCGTGCTTTGGCTGATTCAGAAATTGTTTCTCACGTACGTGCTTGAAGCTTGGTTTTGGGTGGGGGTTTAGGACATGACTGTAGAGGATGTGAACTTAGGGTTGTGTTTTACAGGAAAGTGGAATGAGAGTTCACAGGAAATAGATGAAAAATAGAATTATGCAAAGGCTATAGTCTTACTTAGAGCTTCCTGTTCGATGATGAGGGGCATAGAGCTTAATATCAATTACTCTGACTGAAATGTTTGATGGGGGTTATGCCAGTCCTTACATTTTCTGGACCTGAGTTGAAAATATGCTAAAATGATAGCAAAATTAAGCGTTATGTATTTCTTTTTTAAAATTCTCCCTGTTGCTTGGTAGAATAATAGAGGGTTAAGAAACTGTGTGGCAGTCTTGGCTATATCTTTCGGCATTGATTTTGCTCAAAACGTGTTAAAAAATCATTCTTGGGTTATAGCTTTTGGATGGATTGATGCACCTATAGTATTTATGTACTGCTTTTCAAAAAAAAAGTTCACAAAGCGGTTTACAGAGAAAAAAAAGCAGGCCTCCGTCAGGCTTGAAAGACTATGGTATCGTGCTCGGCGCTTCATATGCTGCATGCGAAGCACAAAAGCCTGGGTTAGATTGTTATGGAGGATAGGCTGTTACCCAAGTAGCGAATCCCCCCTCTCCATGCCACTGAAATAGTCCAGTGGAAAGGCAGAGCCGATACGATTGGATCCAGCTGGCATCGCAGAGCTGGGCTATGGACAGGAGCTCACCCTGTCTTGTGGGGCCGACCTGGGTCTTGAATCCTGGTCTGTTGGTTAACAGGCACAGCATCTTAACCACTTGCGTCACCCACACCCACAGAGAAAATGAAATAACTAATAGCTAGGGACCTGCAACAAATAATTTGAGCTTCCATTATTTCTTATAGGGGCATTTGGATTTTGGATTACAAGCATGCTTACGGAATGAATTATGTTTGTAAGCCAAAGTACCACTGTATTTTATAGTGTCCCATCACTCTATTTTTCATTTGCATGTTTGCCATTCTAGCAATCTTTCCTGTGAGCTTGAGGCTAGAAAGCATGGTTGCCTCCATGAGTAACATTATCCTGTTTTCTGTAGAGAGGAAGCATACCATCCTGTATTGCAAATGGGGGTGGAGAAGGGTTTTTAAAAAACTTTATTTAAAGGAGTCTTCTATTCTCAAGTTGTTAACTTAAAAGCATTATATAGTAATTAATACCCTATGTCTACTCAGAAGGACGTCCCACTGAGTTCAATAGTACTTGCTCCTAGGAAAGCGTGGTTAGGATTGCAGCCAAAGTAACTTTAACTAGAACACAATGGTTAAATATCATGAATACCCCTAAAGTATGTTCAACACCATATTAATGGTCATAATGGTCGTACTGGAAGCATGCTAGTGACTTTAATTTGGCTATATTCTACATGGAAAGTTAATGCAGGATATAATTGCCACTGTTGGTAAAGCTGAGATGGCTGTTGGACACGCTGGTCATGAATGTACAGTATACAGGTGTCACCCACTTTCTGACAGTTCCTTTTCTTATTTTTCTTGTGTTATTATACCCAGGACTCATTTGTTCAACACATGCTCTACTCTTTCAACCAGTGGCATAGCTAATGATCATGTAGCCTGGTGCAAAGCTCAAAATGTTGCCCTGGAAGTGATGTTGCAACCAGAAGTGATATCATCCCAGGGTACATTTTTAAGTGATGTAATTCTTAAGTGATGTACATTTTTAAGTGAGGTATTTTAAAAAAATAATTTTTCCCTGCAAAAACAAAGTCAAATTTATTTAAGTAAAAAAAAGAAAATTGTGTCCCTTAATGGTTAGGGAAACTGTGCTGGGGGAAAGAATTGTTCTTCTTTCCCTGTTAAATATAAGAGGAGCACCATTTAGAAGAGCCTGTATACCCAGTTAGCATGGGTAACTGTAATATGATATATGTGTATATTAAATTGAGAGCTGATCCATATTAACATCTTATTAGTTCCATACAGTATCAGACTTATATCTCATTGGCTCAGAAAGCAATCAGTATCATGGAAACATTTGATTTTTTTTTAAATCCACTTTTTAAAAGTGGGCTTTTGTGTTTTTATTTTCTAATTAATTGGCCATAACTTTTGATAGAACATAGATATTTCTCTGCAGTTTATTTCATTGCATTCTGGATTAAATTACCTGTCCAACGATATATAACATGATGGTATTATCATTCATACATATCAAGTTTTTCACAGTTTTAGCCTCCAGTCTCAAGTTCAGCTTGTAGCCTGGTTACAACCCTAAAAGTTGTAACCTGGTGCTCCCCCCAATACGCCATTGCTTTCAACTTCTCTTTGCTGATCTAAGGGTTAAAATTATTTTCCCTGATGTTGGTTTGCATGTGACATGATGATCAAACTGTTTTTGGTATTTCCTTATGACTTTCTTTAGTAAATACCAGAATGACAAAATGACTGGAAATGCCCGGAGACCCCTGGAAAGAGGGGGGCTAACTTGAAAGGGGGGAAACCCCCCCTCTTTGGAATTCTTAAGCCATTTCCTGGCCACCTGGTCCTTTAAAACTTTTTCTGCGCATGGCTTTGGCCTTCCCAGAGTGGAGGAGGAGGTCCCTTCTGGTTGGCCAGCAGCAGCAGATCCCGCAGACCCTTCACTGCTTTGCACAGAGCCAAGCGCCGGCTGCTGGAGGCCCCCTGGGACATCCTGGGGCCATCCTGTGCTGCCATCTTGGGACCTCCAGAGCTGAGTGTCAGCTGCTGGTGGCCTCCCAAGACCCTGTGCCACCTCCGTGGCCTTGCCCGCTTCCCCCGTCAGTCCCTGCTGCCCCTTGCCAGTCCCTGCAGCCCTCCGCCGATGCCATGACACCAGGTAAGTGCCACCTACCTACCTTTCCTCTTACCTACTTACCTTTCCCCTTTCCCTCTAACCTACATACCTTTCCTCCCCCTTCCCTATTTACCTCTGCCTCCCCTTTCTTCCCTTCCCTACTTACCTCAGCCACCCCATTCCCCTTCCCTACTTACCTCTCCCACCTCCTACCCCTTCCCTATTTCCCTCTCCCACTCCCATCCCACTTCCCTACCTACCTATCCTACTTCCCTTCACCTCCCCTACTTACCTATCCCACCTCCTTACTTACCTATCCCACCTCCCTTCTCCCCTACTTACTTACAAGTATTTTTGCTTCATTTTAATATGTCCTACATTTTTGGACGTCCTACATTATGGGGAATTATGGGGAGCATGGGGGACAGGAATTATGGGTTCGGCATCTGGTCATCCTGGTCAATACATAAGATATTCATTGCACACACATGCCTTTGTTCATTTTACTGTGATTTGTTATGGATTTTGGTTCAGTGTTAATAAATATATGTTATTTAGGTTTTTGCAATTTAGATTTTATGTCTTTTTTGGTGGCCACTTTGCATTTGAAAGCTGAAAAAGACAGAGTTCCAGTTTTCAGTGGTTTCCATTTTTTAACAGTGCCCTGACAATGCATCCAATAAATTAGGAATGCCTGTAGTCATGCTGTCTTAACTTCCAGTTAAGCCAGCCTAAGCCCCGGCATAAGTCCTGTGCTGATCTAGGGGTGCCACAAAAATGCAGCAAGACCCTTCTGCCCTACTCCTGGAAGCATTAGACTATTGCACACCCATATGCTGACCTCCCCACACCACCATGGGAAGATACACCAGGTGAATTAAGCTGGCCTAAATTGGTTAGGACTGCACCCTTTGTGTATGTTTTTGCAGGCATGGAGTTTTTCACATTTGTTCTCCCTGTCTGACAAATGATATAGTAGGGGTAGATTGAAGCCTGAATACAAGCTGATGGAGAAGGGAGCAGGCTATGAACCTGTCAGGAAACTGTGGGGGAATCTCACATAGCCAGAGATAAAAGTAGTTTCAAATTTCTAGCTAGATAAGTTAAAAGAAGGAATTTTGAAACCACTTTGTAGTGACCCCTGGAAGACAGAGGTTATCCTGTCCAGAGCTGATCAGGATTATTTGTGTAGCTTTGCTCAGAGTTGCAACTCCACACTTGAAATAAGAAATCCTTTCATGAGTATATACTGTATATCATGGTCAGGTAAGGCCTGCCTTGGTACCAACATCCACTGCACCTCCTTGTTCTGTAACCAGTTTGATCTGGAACCTCCCAGAAGCGTAGTAATTTCTAAAGAAAAAGTGGAGTGGTTGTGGGCTTTGTGCCACCTTACAGGTGTGTGAATTGAGAGCAGGTTAGAATGCTTTTCTACGGCTTTGCTAGGAACCTGAGAAGAAGGCTCAATCAGGACGTGCAGAAAAACAAAAGGTGAATGAGGAAGAGCTTTCCTTTCAGAGAACTCCCCTCTCCTAGCCCAAGGACTCCTGCAAAGATCATATTGACAGTTTTCTGTAATCACCAACCTGCCTGCTCTGTCCTCCTCATATTGCCATATCTCAACTCCCGTGGAAGCAGTGAGGGGGCTTTGGATCCACATGGGATGTCTCTCTCTGTGTACCTTTTTCCTTTCTGGAGGGGCAAGGCAATGGGGATCAAAGTTTGAAATGCTTGGGTTCTCTGTAGGTTCTCAAGTGAGGTTATTCCCTATTTGATTCAAATCTTGAAGCAAAAAAAAAATGGGAACCATACTCTTTTACTACAGTATATTGAGTTACTGTACAGTACTTGTTTACTTAATATCTGGATAATTTAATTCTACCTTTCCAAATCTTGGGGGAAAATATCATTGCAGCATATTAAGCTTTCTGTATTTGCTAATTTTTTCCACAGTCTGGATAGATATGAAAATTACTATTATGATTCACTGGTGGAATTTACCCATTGTTGCGGGAGTAAAATTTCTAGAATATTTGGGGAAGTTGACATGGGTGAGCACTAGAGAGCACTGGTGGGCACCACAGGGGACCAGACAGTGGCACTGGCACCATGTGGCAGAGAGCACTGGCCATCAGAGGGCAAGGCAGGCTGCAGCAGGCACCAGTGGACACCAGGCATCCCTACTGGGCACCACTACCCAAGTAGCATTGGGCAGCAGGCACCAGTAGGCACTACCATGCAGTGGGCAGCTGGCACCATTGAGCATCACCTCCAGTGGTAGCACCGTGCAGTGTGCATCCATATCAGGAAGTAACCACCAGTGGTCAGTGGGGACTACTGGGCACTGGGCATCCCTGCCAGTCACAGGGAATAGGCACCACCTGGCACTGTGCATCCCTACTGGGCACTGAACAGCAGCCAGCAGTGAACAGCAGCCAGCATCAGTAGGCACTGGGAATCCCTGCTGGGCACCCTGCACCAAACACCACTGGGCAGTTGTTCCATTCTTAATGGGTGCTTACATCATGGAAGGAATATGCTCCCCATATTTCACGCTTCTAGGTCCAGTGGTTTGAACACAGGAGGATTATAGAAGTAATACTTCCCCCCCCCCCCAAAAAAAATTTCAGTCAATCTTCAATTTTATATACTGTACAGTATATAGATTATTTCACTCATCTGTATTAACTTTTGGAGAAAATAATCTTACTTGATAGTGCTTCTTGAGTATCCAGATTACTATGTGAAGGCTCTTTCTCTTTTGGTGCCACTTCAACAAAACTTCTCAATTTTTCCTTCAACACAAGAAATTATCTTTGCTTTCATACTTTAAATAATTCTTTTGATTTTGTGGGTTTCCAAATATAATCAGCAAGTATAAAACATTAATTGTTCAGAGGCCTAATTACCCCTAGGAGTTAATTTTATCATATGTTGACAGCTCATGTCAGCTGTACATTATGGGTTTCCTGTCCTGGGAAATGTGAGAGGCATTTTAGATTTGTGCTTACCATGCATTTTGTGTGTCTCCCCCTCCCAAACCCTCCCCCCCCCCAGTCCATGTTCTCAGGAAGCCACGACTTAACAAAATTGTATGGACTTCATGGCTTGATAGAAAAATCTGGTTTATGTTACAAAGTAGCCTTATGCGAAACCATTGGAGAGTTATTTTGTATGCCTTGTGGTTAAAGTCACATCATATGTCCAATTACTGCATGAAATGAGAGTATATTTTGCCAGCTATTGGTAATAACAGAGATTCTTTTCTCTTTTGTATTTTTTAAAAAAACTTTTAATGTACATTCAAAGTATCCTGTGCCTCTAATTCAAACTTACAGAAATCCAAAGTGTATTTAAAAGTCAGCAGTCATAAAAGAATGAGCAAAAGCATATTTGTGTGTTACATTTAATTGTGGTCCATGAAGCATAGCTGTATTTTAATTTATTTAATTAACATATTTATAGCCTGCCTTTCCTGCCTAAAGTGGAATGCTCAAGGAGGCTGCTGATAAGATTAAAATATAAAAAAATACAATAAAACATAGTTACTAATAGCAGCAAGACTATAATAATAATAATAATAATAATAATAATAATAATAATAATAGTAGTACTACTAATAATAATAATAGTACTACTACTACTACTACTACTACTACTACTACTACTAATAATAATAATATAATAAAAGCATCAAAATAGCAGTTCACTAAAAACAGCACAATAAAAGACAGCAGCATAAGGCAATAAAATAAAAAAATATTAAATGGAAAAACTTGCTTAAAATGGCACAAAATCTGCATAAAAGGTTTAAAAGCCAAGCAAAAAAAGCATAAAAGGTTTAGAAGCTGTCTTTAGTCCCATTAGGAGGATGGTGGAGCAAATTTAGTATCTAACATAGAAGGAGGTTCAATGTCTGTAAGCAGTTTCAGATCCATTCAGCAGAATCAATGTGTTCTCTGAATAAGTAGCCTTTAATATTTCTAACCTTGATTCAACATGCACTGGACACCCCCCAACAGGTTCTGTTTATGCCATAAAAGAGATAAGTCATGGAATTTGCAGTGTTTTGCTATAATTATTTATTTTATTTTAAAAATTTCTATCCCGCCTTTCTCGGGCAAATTAGCCTGACTCAAGGCAGCTGCCATAAAACATAATTAAAACATAAATAGAACAATTTGATTAAAAACAAATAAAACATACAGCTAAAAACAACATAGATTAAAAACAATATAACAAGAGCCCCCCAACCTCTTGCATGCGATCAGTGGCATAGTTAGAGATGGTGCAAAGTACTATGTTTTCCTGTGACCCTCAGTGTGTCATGCAAGCAGCCCCAACCTGTTGCTTCAGATTCAGGTGGGTGGGAGCAAAATGGAAGCATTTTCCTTTATTTTGCTCCCCCCTACCTGGAACAGACAGGAGGGGCCACCTGCATACTGCAGCAAGAGTCCTTGCAGAACTTGCATCCTCTCTAGCTATGCCATTTCTGTGTATTATCCACTTAAAACAGTTGGGTTTATTTATCTGATAAATCAGATGAGAAAAGAAATGTATTTCTTGATATATGCAGGGTAGCACTATGAGAACCATTATGTTTTTTTGTAAGATACAGCAATTACATTAAGGCAAAAGGAGGGCAAATACAATCAAGTTAGTCATGGTATTCGTTGTCCCAGACTAATTCTGGAGTCTGGTTACCTTCCAAGCAGCTCCAACCTTGTTTCTGTGGTTTGTGATGTCGTTGCAATGCTTTGATGGAATAGTAAACCTTATTTGTTGTTGTCCTCTTGTGATTTTAAAAGTATTTGTTTATTAGCAGGAAGAAAAAGTGTGGTTTTTTGCTTCCAAAGAGGACTGACTTCTCTGATCCTGAGTGTTCTTTCTCTGTTAATGTATCATTATGGTAATCATCTGGTAGGAAGTTTAATAAAGGTAGTTTAATAAAGAAATAATAATACTGCATTTCCTCTTTTGTGTTAATTGGTTTCATTATATAAATACTGTTGAATGATTCATTGAATTTTGTGATGATTGGATTCATTGTAAAAAAAAAAGTTTCAGAACTATTTTAATAAATATAGTCTTAAAACTGCATGCCTTTCTTGCCCAAGAATGCAATCCTATGCTCATTTTTTGCCCAATGAGTTATGCACCTGGCATAATTAGTGAAGGATGGTGTGGGATTGCTCACAAACGTTCAGCCATCCTTTCCTCGTACCCTTTCCAAGATTAGCACAGTGGCATATCTTCAACTTCCATACCCCAAAAACTTTATGACAAAAGTTCATTCAGGATTTATCGATGGGGCTCTTTCCTCTGATCTTCTTATCTTCAGGGTTTTATCACAACAGTTCAGCTTGTAGCCACACAGTGTTCACAGGCTAATAGGTAACACTTTCCTATATTACTGTAGGTTTTATCTCATTTTTTGAGTTTGTGATTTCTCTGGCCAGAATCTGGTACCCAGATTCATGAAGGAAAGAAACCCAGTTTGTGTAGTATAGAGGTGGTTAATTCGTAGGTTAATTCTGTGAGTTACATTTTGGATTTCATAATCTTGAAATCCGTAACATATTGTGCCAGCTTCACTCCTTCCTGTGTCATCTTAATTTTGTTAGTGGCAAGGAATGTGTGTATGTGGCAGTTTCCCAAACTGCTAAACAATTTGTACCAGGAGTCACCTGCTCTCTTCAAGGGCATTTCCCATTAAAGCATTTGCTAAATTAATGTTGGCTTTGACCCTATATCCAGTCCGCTTTCTCTCCTTTGGCAAGGTTATTCCTGGCCTTTCCCGTCTTGCTTACACTAATTCTTAAAGGCATGACTTTTAATCCATTTGTAAGAATCCTGCACAACATAGTTCAGCAGGGTATTTCTTTGCGTCACCCTTCACACCAATTAGGCCTATTTTTATTGTGATTGCCTGACTGCTAAAAAGCTGAAAGAGCGGAGGAGCTTCAGCCTGAGTGTTGCAAAGGGATTACATGTGACCATATGACTCCACTTCTCTCCTAATCATCATCTCAGTGTGAAGTTACTGAGTTGTTCTGCCATGCTGAGTTACTGCTTATTGGAGACAACACTGGTATTTACTTAGCTAGGCTAACTTTTACATGGATTTGAATGATTTGGAAATACTCTCGGAAAGATAGTTCATGATCTGTGCCTTTAATTCATCTGAAGGTAGTCTGGTCTTGATACCAGCAGGTCACTATTGTCAAGGGCATTTCTGTAGGATTTTTCCTTTATGTTTAGTTCTAATTAATGCAGGCCTCCATCAGTCTAGAAGGACTATGGTATCGTGCTTGGTGCTGCATACGCTGCATGCGAAGCACAGAAGCCTGGGTTAGATTGTTGTGGAGGATAGGCTGTTACCCAAGCAGCAAATCCCCCCTCTCCACGCCACTGAATTAGTCCAATGGAAAGGCAGAGCCAATACAATTGGATCCAGCTGGTGTCGCAGAGGTGGGCTAAGGACAAAAGCTCACCCTGTCTTGTGGGGCCAATCCGGGTCTTGAACCCTGGCCTGCTGGTTAACAGGCACAGTGTCTTAACCACTTGTGCCACCCGCAGCCCTATAGTGCTTGATTTTCAAGCACCTTGGATCTGTGGAAGGTCAGTGGTGGGATTAACAATTAACAACAGGTTCTATGTCTTAATATCCTAAATTCACAACAGGCTCTATGTCCATAGAACAACAGGTTCTATGTCCCATTAGTAACTGGTTCTCAGAAACAGGTGCTCGTTAGCAAAAGGTTCTATAGAACCTGTGAGAACCCCTTGAAGCCCACCACTGGTTACAGTCTATTTTGCCCTGGGACAAAGAACAGTGTCATTCATTCTGGAGATATAAAGAAAACCTGGACATAAGATTAATTAGCAGCAGGAAGGCAAAAATCAGTGCTGTCATCTGCTAAAGAGGTCTTTGGCTTACATACTTTGCTTTGATTAAGCAGGGGTCTCCAAACTCCAGCCCGTGGGCCAGTTGTGACCCTTGGTGAGACACAATGTGGCCTCTGGCAAGACCCCTCTATCTGGCCATTGGGCAAACCTTGTAACCCACTCCAATACATTCTTATTGGTAAATTTATTCAAATTTGAAATGTAAATCAGTGTCTTGACCCCCAACTCAGTGGCAGAGAGATGATGTGGCCCTCCTTCCAAATGTTTGGAGGCCCCTGTATTAGAGGATACCTCACTCTTTAATATGAAGTCAGTCCCCTGTTTCTCCTTTCCTCTCTCAAATATTGCTCATGTTGAGATTTTGATATGCTTCAGGAAAATTTGCAAAATTAATTTCTTTTTAATTTTATCCTGTGGTTGATTGTGCTGCAATGTGAGTTGAATTCAACAGTGAAAGTATGGGGCAAACCTAGGTCCTGGCCTGATTGGAGGATTATACTGGAGGAACATGCATTCTGCCACACTTAGGACTGCCTAGATCTGTGTTGTGTCCTTTGAAGACATGATTGGACTAAGAACCAAACCCATATCAAAGTGAAGCTGTAAGGAATAAAATAAGAGATTCTTAATCGTTCCTCTGTTGTATATCTGTTTTATTTTGAAGCATAGAGAACAAAATGTATAGATTTTAAGGACAGGTAACTGGCTTTGCATTGCCAAAGAATGAATGAACCATGTATGTTTATATAGAGTTAGTGAACCAGAAAATCTGAAGGATTTAATTAGTTTTTTTCCTTCCCCCTTCCCTTCTCCCTTGACAGGTGTTCCCCATTTTGGCTCTGTCATGTTCTGTAATTGCCAGTTCTAATAATTTCACTGTGATCAGACAGTGCTGCTTTAACAAGAATCTACATAATCTCTTGTTTAATATCATGCATTAGTCATCCTTTTGATCTTATCTCTCTGCCGTTTGCCTGGGACTTGTTGGCAGAAATGTTCAAGAGTATCTTAACAGCTGTGGTGGTGTAGGTGTAGATGTCCTGGCTGCGCGCCCAATGGGTGTCTGACAAATGGTTTTATTCTTTTCTCTTTAAGAATCATGAATTTAAGAGGCAGGCTAATGATGTATTGCTATTAAGTTTCTTACCTGACACCTGGAAATTGGCACAGGTATTTACTACAGTGTAGAATGTTTTGCAGATCTTTTGAGCCACGGTTAGATTTCCCGTTTACCACTAAGCTGACTATCTGTCTATTATATATATATTTTTGACCACCTTTCTATGATATATTTCAATGTTTTTTACCTTGCACATAAATATGTACAGAATTTAGACCCAGACTAGAGATTCACAACCATGTAAAAATGAACATTTTCCAGTGAATAACGGTACAAAACCACAAGAGTTTCCTTATCCTTATTTTCCCATGGAATAAGCCAAGTACCTTTTTTTTTCTTTTTATGCTGCAAGTAGCAAATCTTCCTCCTGGGTGTTGAATTTATGGTTACCAAACTTATATAGTTTTCTGATACCCAGGGGTTTTTTGAAGGGGTATGCACTTGTATGGAGTACCGGCACCTCTGTGTGATTACCAGCACTTCTGTGGGTGAGTGTCAGTACACAGTGCAGGGACACAGACACACACAGAGGTGAGTACCGGCAGATGAGTACCGATACCTGTTTTTCCAGAAAAATAGTACAGCTGATACCCAAGAGATCAAGTTCTCAGAGGAAGTCACACAGCACCCAAGACTGTCTTTGGGGAAGCACTCTTTTGTCTGTGCTGTCCTTCCCTTGTTTTTGTCCTGATAGGGAAGCTGCCTCCACACCCATACTTGTGGTGAGTAGCAGAAACAGTAGTGAAAGTAGCTTTTGCTTAGTTTTTTTTGCTCTGTGTAGTTGGGATGGGGGAGAAAAGAGGAAAGGTCAGCTAATAGGGATAGCCAGTAGAGTCACTTTGATCTGTGCTTTGGTCCTCTTCCAACTGGAAGGAGAAGGGTTGTGCTCTTTTTTGCCTTATATAGTATATTACACAGTTTCATTGCATTCTCTTGGGTTTAATTCATGGATATATGAACAGGGTTGTGGTCAGAGTTATAGAAATGGAGGCTTGCAATTTGCAATCCTACTGCTTGCACCAGTCTCCTTACCAAAGGTGCTTCCATTAAACATGTGACTTCCTTCCACTGAGCTTTAATTTCTTTCCCATGCTCAGTTTACAAGACGGTTAGTTGCAAGTGCTACATGTGCTGACACTCCCAGATTCATTTGGAGCAACTGAATGTCTGTTGGGAGCTATAGTTGAAGGGTTTTTGGTAACATGCTCTTCTGAGACTTCTTCTTTCTATCGTGCTTTTTTACTTTAAAAAAACCAAACAATTTATAGATGTGAATGTGATGAAGGTCAGTGCAGCCTTTCATGCAAAGGTCAAGAAGCTCTGGTCTCTTGAGTATCTCCTTTCTGTCAGCATACTGTGGAACAGCATGTGAAATACTGGATACCTGCCTGACTGTTGATCTTAAGAAGTCCAAGAAGGCTTCACGATTCTTAAAGGGCAAAAAGCCCGTTAGCTGCAAGAGGCAGGCACACAAAATGCGTGCTTAATTCTATGGCAGTTGAAGAGTTTCGAGATGGCTGAGGAGATGATAAAGTGGAAAATACTTCAGCATTTTGACTTGTGTACAAACACATTTCTTGTACATCTCTCAATTCGGCTCTTTGAAGTTTAGATCTAATGAATCTTGAATCCTGCACTTGCATGCAGTGTCCTTTTTGTGCCTGGAGGATGATCACATCAAAGTTCACCTAGTTTTGAGAGCAGAACCTACCAAGTTATGCCATCTATCATCAATGTTTTGAATTCAAATGTAGGGATCTCTTCGTTTGGGAGAGCCTTGCTTGAACCACACGCAAGCACAAACACGCGCACTTGTATTATTCCTATCCTGCCCTTTTCTTTAAGGAGGTTGAAATTAGGAGGAGTAATTGTGGGAAGCCCTGAAGTATGGATAGGGAACTCACATCGTAGAAAATGGTACACTTACAAGAAGAGACTGTTGTTACAAGAAGACATTGTAGAAAAAAGCTCTCACTCATGGCTACTGGTGCTTCTAAAACTTAGACTAGTAAGAAAGACGTGTATAAAAGCCTAATATATGGGGAGTCTGTGACATTAGGCTATGGGCACAATCCAGAGTAACTATGGAGAGTCCTTGCTCCGACATAAGAACAATTTACTCTGGATTGCAATATGAATTTCCCATAGGTTTTCACTATGTGGGGTGCCCACAATGTCTCTTACGTGCCGCCGTAGTTACTCTGGATTGTAGAGTGCGTTGCCATTTTCACATCCTGTTGTTACTAATCTTAAGATCAGTGTCTTAAAATCTGAGTCTGTTCCACTTGAAAATTTAACTTTGATTGACCTTTGAAGGATCAATTTGATGTGCAACTGTCTCTCCTGGTACAGGGTTGGGGATGGATGATCAGACAGCAGCAAGAATAGTTGATGCTAATGGCAGTTTTTACACACACACACACACACGTAAGAGACAGTGACTTGAATAGTATCGTGTAGTGTGGCCCAACTTAGACTCACATTCATTGTGATTGGGTTAAGTATGGCATTAATACTAACATTCGAAAATGATACTGACCAGGTGTCTCAAGACTGATCAGTGTTGATCCAGACTTAAGAACAAAATTGGAAAGTACAGATTCATTTTCTAAACAGTGAATACATTTTTGTTTACTCTCCAAAGAAGTAAGAATATTTAATTACTATTAAGAAAGAAACTATATTTTCAGTGCTGTACTCTGTGCTCCCCCATTTTCTGTGCCTCAAAAATCTTCCTTCTCCCCCTTCCCCCACCTCGCACATACACTCTGCACTGAGGTGCCTGACCCTGTTAATGATAGCCAAAACAGCTGTTCTGTGATAAACCCAGGGCAGCTGCATGACAGAATGTGGGGAGGGGGAAATTAAGAAGAAATTTAGCTCCCACATGTTCCTAAAATTTGAGCTTGCATTTGCCGGGTTTTCTGCAGGGCAACAATTTAAAGACATTAAAATTCTTTAATGTTAACATATTAAAAAGTGCATGCCTCAAGCTACGAGGAATACTGTTAGAAAGCATATAATAACCAACTAATTCAACATGGAAGGGTCCAGGTCTAATGTTTGGAAACCAAGCTGGTTAGTGACTCAGGCCCAAGCTGGTTAGTGACTTAGTTTGGATACAGATGCTAGGAAGGTCCCTCTTCCCATACCTTGAGAGTTGGTGTGACCAGGTAGAAGGAAAACTGTTGGGAAGTGTAAAGGGAGCACCTAGTGAATTCTCTCACAGGTTATCAGTTCTGAGCCAGTGCCTGCAGGTTGTGGAGCCTTGTAAAAGCAGTGGTATTGGCTCTTCAGGATCCCGTGATTCCTAGAATTAAGGGGTCTCCAGACTTCAGAGCTAGATTCTGACTTGGAATCTCTGCAGTTCACTCCTCTGGCCAGCAATCACAATGGCCTGGCAAATAGGGAATCGGTGCCTAGTTTGAGCCTCATCTGGGTAGCCCATTCTAAACAGAGGATTGTCCCCTAAGTCTCATTGACTATCATTGCTAAAAGCATTTACATAGTACTTTGTTAAAAGTATAGATCTGTAACATTTCCCCAAATGCATAATAAATTAAAAATAAAATTTTAAAAACAATGCAGACCCATCTGAATTTGGCTCATGACCCACCTTGTGGATCCCATCACCACAGCTTTTAAAAACACTGCTGTAGAGAATGAATGAAAGCCTAGCTTTTGAAGTCGGTCATACCAAAGGTTTTGGTTTGCTTATAATTTGCTAATATTATTATTATTAGCTGTCGTGGCGCAACGGTTAAGGCACTGTGCCTGTTAACCAGCAGGCCAGGGTTCAAGATCCAGGTCCTATAAGATAGGGTGAGCTCCCATCCTTAAACCAGCTCCTGCCAACCTAGCAGTTTGAAAGCATGCACATGCAAGTAGATAAATAGGTTCCACTTTGGTGGGAAGGTAATAGTGTTCTGTGTGCATGCGGGCCACATGTTGGACAACACTGGCTCTATGGCTCTGGAAACGGGGATGAGCACTGCACCCTCCAGTCAGTCATGATTAGCAGTATAACCTGCGGGGGACACCGATAGCATTGCTATATAGCTTTCTGTGAATGCAACGCATATAGGGTACCAATCTTAATCTAAAACTGGCACAACTCATTGCTCTTCCCATTTCTGTGGTAATGTAGGGAGGCAAGCACACGTCAGTGCAGTGGCACACAAGTGTCTTATGGCACTTTTGTCACATTCCCAGGCCAGCACAGGACTGATGCCGGGGCTTAGGATTGTAGCTGTAGCTGTGAGCCATCATTTGAGTAAAGCAACAGTGATGCTTCATCACTCTTAGGAAATCCAGCTGAATTTCCAGCATGTTTTGCATTCCTGCCTCAGATCTGTGTTTCATGTGGACTGGTTGAAAAGAGTTGTCCTTTATCATACTTTCAATTTTGTTTTTTATTTTGCCACTGTCATTCTGTTATGAAGTGGTGAGCGATAGTTTGTGCCCTTTGCACACCACAGTTTACTGATGTGTGAACTGTAACCCAAGAACCAACACTCTTTTGGTGGTTTAGCATGGACCTAATGAAAACAGCGCAGAACAAGTAAGTGATATAAAAAGCCCTTGCAGAGTGTGTTTTGCTCATTGATGATAACATTTAGACTTTCTGTTTATACAGCTGGAAGATTTCAAGTTCTGCATGTCACAGAGCTCCGTTTGTTGACCTTGTGACATCAATCAACCATGAATGGATCATGGTGAGGGGGGAGAAAAGCAAGAGTAGAATTCCCACAGAGTAGGTTAATTTACAACTTCAGTTTTCTCTGAATACACAATTACCATTTTACATTATATGAAATACTCGGTTTTAGGGGAGAAAACTTTTGTAAAAGAGAACTGACATTTTGTCTTTTTCAAAAGAAGGAAAGCAGGCGTTGGTGCAAGCACAAACCCCAAGACTGAGTTGAGCTCGCAGGTAGCCTCCAGGCACCAAAATGGCAGGGGTTGCCCACCTCCATTACTCCTTTTGCTCCCTGGATTGGAAAAGAGGGATGGGAAAAAGAAGAAATGTGTGTTCCACATGCTCCTTCGCTTCCCTTTTCAATCCTGGGGAGTGACTGGCATCTGTCATCAAATCAGAGGAAAGCATTTTGTTTATAGCCTCAGGTACCAGAAGTTCTTGAATTGACCATTGAAAGACTTAACTGCAAATGGAAACCTTTGGATCCAAAGTGGGGCTGGTGGTTTCAAAAATAGTTTCATCCAGTGGAACCTGCAGCTGTCCACATTACCTTTAGCCTGAAATTTTGACTTTGGCTAATTCTAGTAATATGGTGTCTGCAAAGAATCTTTGCACCTGCAAATATGGCACATGTCAATCTTCCAGTTATGAATGGTTCAACCTCAAATGCCACATTTTGTGCCTCTGCTGTGTGACACTGGGAAGGGGAGCCTTTTACTACTTGTAAACCAGAAGCTTTGCACTTCTGGTTTTATTTAAAGGGACTGGGTGAACTGGGGAGTTGTTTTCTTCCTACGGTCTCTGTAAATAAAACTTTTAAGTGCTATTTTCTGCATTTGTTAAAGCAATGCAGAGACCACAGTATGGAGGTGGATCAGCTTGAATGAGTGGGAAGCAGATCAATGTGTTGCATTTGCACAGGATGAAGCACTGGCTATTTTGCATGTTACAAAACATCCGATATATAAATCAAATATTCCATTGCTGTATTGCATTGTCCTTAGAAAAGTCTGCACTTAGCCAACAAAGTGTCCAAGGGACGCAGACTTGTGGTGAAGGATGTCCTGAGTCTGCTTCTTCTTCCACCATCTGCCCTGATGCAAGCTGTACCAGGCTGCCTGATGATGACGCTGCTGCTATGTCCTTCAATTAGAGTTTTTGGGAGGATACCATTGTCTCTCATTGTGAGGTGGCTGCCATACACTTCCATTAAAACTGTGGCAATCATGTGTGGTACCTACAGATCCCTCTATAATCGGTGTAAACATGCTCAAACTTTTTCTACCTTTTTGTGGGGTGTGGAAACAATAATTTTGAGTATTATACTTGTATCATTACACTTGTGAATGAAAAAGGATTGATGTTGCTCTGTGTCTCTTGGAAATCTAGACCTTCTCAGTCGCTTAAAAATGAGTTGAAAAGTGACCTTGTGGCAGGTTAATCTAACTAGGAACTACACTTAATTAACTTGGTAGTTAGATTAACTACATGTTAACCTGTAGATAAACTATAGGTTAATCTAACTAGGAACAAACTAAAGTTTGTACTTGCTTAGGTTGACTTCTAAGTTGTCCTGCAGCAAGGTTACCTATGGAATTGTTTTACTGATTATAGCATGTCACACTTAATGTCCAAGCTAAGTACCCATTGAAAAGAATTTCTTTTGTGGAGTTGATCAACATCAAAGGTTGGATGTAGGACATCTATAATTGTAAGTGCATATTGCAATCACAACTTAAAGATAAACAGATCTATTTTCCCCCAGTGGAAAAGCTTAGCTAGAATCCAGTCTTTATCTAATCGTATACTCCCTGGTTGGCTGTTCATGATCCAAAAGACCTTGTAGCAAGATGAATTGCTACATCAGCATCACCCACTGATGGAGAAATGAAATAATTAACTTAAGCTGACATGCTGTGTTGCAACTGTGGCAGCATATGTGGACCAAAATTATCCATGGACTTGTGCCAGTAAGACGCATTGAAATGTTGGGAGAAAACAGCAGGGAGGGACCAGGAGAGTTTCTATGCCTAACTGCAGATTCATTAGCTGCTGAAATAAGAATAGTATGTGGAAACTAATAATGGAGATGCCTCGGTAGACATGCTAGTTATTACTAGTCCCCAGTCTTGACAGGCACCTCCAGTGCAGTGTATTAACAATGGGAGGGAAACAGGGCAAATCCGAGTGGGTCAGATTTAGCCTGGATATCTGGCACTGCTGTCAGGACACCCACGATTTTCAGAATTTTGTCTTTGACACTAAGTCCTTCGAAGGATGGTAGTTCACAAATAGTCCTTATAGTTGACAGCAGCAGCTCACTGGAAATCATACTGCAAAGCATTGGTTATTTTGCACATTACAAAACATACAATATCTGATGTATTGCAAATATTACATTACTATCAATCTGTATTGCAATGTCCCTAGAAAAGTCCTATGTCTGCATTTAGCCAACAAAGTGTCCTAGGTGTGCCCTTATTGTGAGTTATCTAGGTTAATTTCTTATTTGTAGACTCCGTACACGTGGACATGTACAGGCATATATAATAGAGTTCTTTGCACATGCAGAGCTGACCTATAGAAGCTTCCAGATCTTCATCAGACATTCTGTCTCTGTGCTTGAGTGGGGCAGTCCTGTGCATAGTGGACTGCCTCAGGAGTGGATCAGATTTACATGTTTTATCTTTATCCTGTCATCCCTCACAAACTCTTACAAATTACAGTGGCGCCTCACGTAAAGTATGTTTCATGTAACAAACAAAAATTTATCTAGGATTCAGCTTTACGTAACAAACTGTGCTTCACGTAAAGAACACATTCGTTGGCAGTTGGGGCAGACGCGCTGGCCGGCAGCCTGTTTAAAAAGCGTCAGGGCTGCCTAGCACACCTACCCATAGTGAAAGCAACTCTTCCATGCTGTTCCTCCTATGGCTGGGTGTCCGCTGGGCAGAGGGAGAGAAGAGCAGTGGGGAAGAGGGAAGCAGTTCAGGGCTAGCCGGAAGGGAGCAGGGGGGAGAGAGGCTCAGGATGGAGAGAAGGAGAAAGTGGGGAGACACTTTGAAGGTGTCTTGCATTGCAGCCTCCAAACCATGTCTACCCAGAAGTAAGCCCCATTGTGTTAAATGGGCCTTACTCCCAGGAAAGTGTCTTTAGGACTGCAGCCTACGTAGACTTCATAAGATCATGCACATTGAATGCATGTTTTGAATTCAGTCCCAGTGTTCTGTAATCATTTTTACATCCAGTTAATATTTTTATATGAATATTTTGGGGGCTGTGGAACCAATCGTCTGAGTTTCCATTATTTCCTATGGGAAAATCGCTTCACGTAAAGAACGTTTCACGTAACAAACATGCCTCTGGAACGAATTAAATTTGTTACGTGAGGCATCACTGTACTTGTAACCAAACTACAAGCTTTTCTCACTTTTTTATGGTACTTCAATTCTTTAAAAGGCAGCTTAAAAAACACAGGTATTTTGCAGATGTTTTAAGATACATTAAAAGGGAAAAAATGGCACTTCTAGTTTTCTAGGGGAAATGGGAAATGGAGTTGTTTGCCTCTCTGGGCCATTCTGAAAGCCTGCAGAGGCAACAGGCAGATAGATGCATGCTGCCTATTCAGGTTTCAGGAAAACAGTCCTGTTCTTGGAATTTGAGACTCCTGGTTTTCCTCATTGTGGATCCAGATCTGCAGGTGTGAAATTCACAAATATACAGGTTCCACTTGCAAAGAAGATTCAAACTTCTTTTAAAAGTTTTACTTCCTGTACCCTGAAATCTGTTTAGATACAATTGTTGGGTCTGGTTCTTTACTTGACCTTCTTTTTCCTTCTCTTTGTAGGTTCTTCTATTCTGCATCACGGCTGCACTGTTTATGTTCTTTTTCAGGTATGCTTTTTCTGCATTTATTTTTGTTCTTTTTATCAAATTTATTTGAAATGGAAAGTGGCCTGTTTTCATCTCTTTTATTTCCTTCTGAAATGGAGAGTGACGTAATTTTCATTTTCAGACATGAGGGTCTTGTTTACTGCACCCTGCAAAATGTCAAAATTTTAATCTTGTGGAAATCTTATGATATAACACCATCTGAGAAAGAAAGAATTCAGGAGAAATGTGTCCTATAAGTAATCACTTATCCATATCTTGCACATTTGTTGGATCACTGCTTGCTATTGTGGCTTGAAAACCACCGACTGGTACTAGTAAGAAAGCCAAAATGTCTAGATTTTGATGAAAGCTACAATATTACTGTGCTGAATATATTCTTTGAGGTTTTGTGGTTATCTAATGTGACCACAACAGTCTACTGTAAGGGGGTAGGGAAGCAAAGCCACCCAGCCTTTACGTTTTACTTTGGGCACTGTCTTCTGCTTCATTGTGCCATGCCAGTTCTACTCGCCTCAGAAGTTACAGAACCAGTAGTTGCTGTTACCAAGAAAAAAAGTAAAGGAGAAAAGAATGGATCACTTCTTAACATGGCTCCCCCAGCTCTGAAAGTGGTGCTTAAAAAAAAAACAGCTGACAACCCAACTGACCTCCCCAACCAACCCCATGGGATTTCACACCTCACCCAACCTCTCTGACATCACCCAACTCAACTCAGCAACCTATCTCAAAGCAATCGTAGTATTAATCATTTATGATAGAAGTGTGGAGGCAGTAGCTCTTTACTCTTGTCTCATTGAAACAGGACACTGAATATTCCGAAAAAGAAAACTAAATGTATTAAATGGAAAAGTCCTAAAAGGAAAATTAAGTATAAGTATTGGCATCCATCAGTCTTGAAAGATTATGGTATCCTGCTCAGTGCTACATGTGAATCACAAAGACCTGGGTAGATTGATATGAAGGATAGGCTGTTATTCCCCCTCTCCGCGGCACTTAAATACGCCAATGGAACGACAGATGATACAATTGGTTGCAGCTGTGTTGCAAAGCTGGGCTAAGGGCAGGAGCTCACCTTGTCTTGTGGGGACCTGTGTCTCGAACCCTGGCCTACTGGTTACCTGGCACAGTGTCAACCCACTTGCGCCACCCACAGCCAAAAAGAGAGAGTCACAAATATAAGGAGTCGGATGTAGGAGTAGGATGTCAGCAGTGTATCAGAAACAGTGTACATCAGCCTAGGTTTTCTATCCAAACAAATATTTATTTATTTTTAATTAATTAATCATCAATCAATTAATTAAACCAACATATGACTATGACCACAATATTAGTAATTGCAACTAACCACACTGTCTCTGCCTATCGTGTACTTACCGTTTTAAAATTAACTTTGGTAGGCTATATGCATTAGAGAAAAATTAGTAATGAAGCTGTTTTTGCTTTTCTAATATGCTTCCTTTTAAGTTAATATTTACTTAGTCTTCATGAAATTGTTATTTACCTCAAGCCTGGTGTGACTAGATATATTTTCTTAACTCACATCATCTGATTAAAAAATCATGCTGCAGCAAATCAGTTTTGCTTTAATCCACCACATCACCTTTTAACACTTTGTTATCTGCTTTCCCCAAATTGCTCCATCATAATGTCTCTTGGGTACTTTGCTGGAGTGTCTGTGATTTGGAAATTCTTGAAGTTCAGATTTTCTGTAGTACCTGCTTGAATTCCTTTACTGAAACTTCTGGTGGCTGTAAAAAAAACACCGAAACCCTATGCTTTGTGTGTTAACAATCTCAGCCGTAAAATCATTTGTAAATCCTAACTGAAAACACATATTTAGTGTATGTAATAGGAGTGGGTGAAAGAGGGGGGGAAAGACTGTTGAAAAGCATTCTTTTCCTTCCCCCCACCCCTCTTAATTTCTGAAACTTGACAGTTTATGTTTTTGTGCTACTAGCTGGCAGCCTGATGGATAGCCTAGAGGATTTTTCTTGCGCTAGTCAATGCTGGATAATTGACTTTGGCTGCAATTCTAAAAACACTTTCCTGAGAGTAAGACCCATTGAGCACAATGGAGCTTACTTTTGAGTAGACATGGTTAGGATTGTGCTCTTTGTTACCCTCATAAGCACTGGATAGTAAATATGTTTGTCTCCAATTAATCTTACATTCTTGGGCAGACTTTCAAGGCACCTAATGGCATTAATAAAATAATAGACACATCTCTCAAAAAGCCCCACTTATATGTAAGCCTCAAATGCTTGCCCCAGAAAAGAATTTGTAATGAGTGTGGTAAGCCTCCTGGAATGTGAATTTGCTGCCGAAGGAGGCTCACATTTGTCTTTAGGCAGTCCCCACTTGGAGCAATGCACAACAAGGGTATGATTATTTAATCATCTTAACTATGATTATTTCCTGCATGTCCCAGAAGTAGCTTCCAAATGGCTAATCATAAAATATAATATAAGCATTCACAAAAAAGTAGTTAAAATGCATTACATAGTATGGAGGTAAAATATTGATAAATGAAGAGATATGTTTCAGTGTTCAGATTCCAAAAGTCATATGAACTCTTTGTTAACAAGCAGTGTTATATTACTCTAATAGAACTCATTCTGGAACATCATCTGTCTCTGTCTCTCTCCTCCCCCACCCCAAAATCTGTTCTGAACCCGATTTTTGTCCTGAACTCTTCTTCCAAAATCATTTTGACACTGTGCAAAACTTAATGATTTGCACTTTCCCTACTGTGCAACTGATTACACCATACAAAGTGTGATCAATAAGTATCAGGACCAGTGCTATAAAAAGAAAACTACAACATGTAGCAATTTGGCATTTAACCTCCTTCAAAGTAGTCCCCTTCAGAAGCCACACACTTAATCCTGTGCTGTTTCCATTGATGGAAGCATTCTTGGAACTCATTTTCTGGGATAATCAGCAACACATTCGCTTGGATTTCCTCGAAGTCCTGAAATCTTCATCCTTCCAAGTGGGATTTGATTTTTGGGAAGAGGGAAAAGTCACAAATAGCAAGATCTGGGGAACACGGTGGCTGTTGGACCTGGGGGATGTTGTACTTGGCTAAAAACTGCTGCACAAGCTGCGCTGAATGGGCAGGTGCATTGTCATGGTGTAATTGCCACTCACCAGACACATGCAATTCTGGCCTTTTCAGACAAATAGCATTCCGCAAATGCCGCAACATGTCACAGTAGTACTCCTTGGTCACCATCTGCCCATGTGGAGCATACTCATGATGAACAATCCCCTTGTAGTCGAAGAAAATGGTCAGCAGTGTCCTCACATTGTTTTGACTCATTCGTGCTTCTTCGGTCTCGGAGAGGTTGGGGTCTTTCACAGTGAAGACTGAGCCTTGGTTTCAGGGTCATAGGCATAGACCCACAATTCATCAGCCGTTATGACTGTTTTCAAAAAGTTTTCATTGTTCTTGACACAATCAAAGAGATATTGCGCAACGGAAACCCGAGTTTCTTTTTGGTCAGCTGAAAGCAGTTTTGGCACAAACTTGGCAGACGCGGGTCTCATACCCAAATCTTCAGTGAGAATAGACTGAACTGAACCATGTCTTACATCCTCCAATGTGGATCTGCACATCCTCCAATAACTCACGGGTGGTGATGCGACGATTTCCCGTCACAGCTGCATGCACATCTGCGAAGTTTTTCTCAGTTCTTCTGGTTGCTGGTTTCCCAGAACATTTATCACTGTCAACGTTTTGTCGGCCATCTTGGAAATGTCTGAACCACTTGTACACTCGTGTGCGGCTCATTCACTCCTTTCCATACACTTTCTGCAACTTTGTGTAGGCCTCTGCGCAGATATTGCCAAGATATTGCTTTTGGCAAACTTTGATGCAGATTCTCTGCTCAGCTTTCTCTGTCATAGTCAATGTGACAACCACATGCTTCACACATTCCTTCCAAGCACTGCTGTAAAGAGAGGAAGTGAGCTAGGATGTTAAAACTTAGTGTGCATGCATAGTTGGGGTCAAGGTCAGTCCGTGCCAAGTGGCTTCACTCTGGACATTTTAGCTCCTTTACTGTGGCACCAGTCTTGATACTTATTTGTCTACTCAGTGGCACAGTTGGGGGAGTGCATAGTTGGAGGACTGCACTAGTAAAGGCATGTGGTTACTTATGTCCAGATATTTCTATAGTCTTGAGTTTTTGAGAGTGAGAACAGAATAAAACCTTTAAATCATGCTTACAAAGCTAGTGGCTGGTAAGCCATTCAAGTAGTTCACCGTAAGTTGAACAAATGGTATAAACCTCTTCTAAAGCTACTCCTGGGATATGTGAAGGAGGAAAAGTGGTCGTAATTCTGTCTGATTTTTACTTGGCTAGCCTGTTCCTCTCTTGGCATCTTTCATGATTAACGCATCATTTCGTGGCTGACCTTTGCTTTATGACAGCCTTTTCCATTGTGTTAACTTGGCTGTGGCGATGCACGTTAAATGTTTTGATCAGGCTTTTAATCAGGCATCTTCCTCAACTGTTCTGTGCTCCAGGCAGTCTCGGAAATAGTTTAAATGAGTTTAAACCAATGCAAAAGGAAAGTAATTTCTGCAGTAGATCATCTTGTTGGCTAAGAGTTTAGAGCCTGTTCAGATTCAGTCAGTTGTTCAAATGGTAAGGTACTCTATTACTCATATGACTGGTACAAATTGGTTGATTCTGCTGAATTGCAGAATTGTTCCTGTGTATGCTGCACATGGTCACCTTCTGTTCTGCATCCAAGCACTTGCATCTTGAGGCCATGGGTAGTTGATAATACACAATCATTTTAATGCCATTTCTGTGCTACATACTATAGAGAACACAAAAGTGATGCTGTCCTGGTCTTGAAAATGTTCAAGAGCCAAATTCTATTCTGCAGATAGATTTCCCATGCTACAAATTAGTTCTTGCACTGTAACATTTCCAATTACTGTGGGCCAGGCTGGCCTGTTCACAAATGTCTTTAGTGCACTGTTGCTCAATGTGGTGGGTCATAGGAGCAAAAAGCAGGCCTCTCTGGGGAGTGTCAGGAATGGGTGCCCTAGTAGCATTGGAGTAGACTCCCAGTGAGTTTGAGAACTGCTGCTTTAGTGATAGATTGACCAGACTCTGCTATTCCTCCTCCAACCATCTAGTACTGAAAACAGTGTGGTGCCCTGGAATGTGGAGGGCCTAACTTCTCCAGTTGCAGGAATATGGGCTTCCCAGTTACAGTGTTTGCTGTTCTGTTTGTAAGATATGTGGTTAAGGAACATTAGGTGATGCAGATGTTTGTATATAGTACACTTGTGTATGTTTATAAGTGAGAGGAATTCATATGTATGTATTCCTGCCAGGAATATAAAACAATAAATCTCAGAAAAGAATCTCTTCTGGAATGTCTCTTTTTGGCTCAAGATACAGTAGTGAATACATTGTGTTTAGATAACATTGTGAATACATTGTGTTTAGTGGCTGTGGTTGGCGCAAGCAGTTAAGACACTGTGCCTGTTAACCAGCAGGCCAGGGTTCGAGACCTGGGTTGGCCCCACAAGACAGGGTGAGCTCCTGTCCTTAGCCCAGCTCTGCGACGCCGGCTGGATCCAATCGTATCAGCTCTGCCTTTCCATTGGACTAATTCAGTGGCGTGGAGAGGGGGGATTTGCTGCTTGGGTAACAGCCTATCCTCCATAACAATCTAACTCAGGGTTTCGTTCTTCACATGCAGCGTATGCAGCGCCAAGTACGATAACATAGTCTTTCAAGACTGATGGAGGCTTGCTTAGATATAATAATGTTCAGTTCCCACTCTATGGTGAAGCTTGTTGATTGGCCAAGGGCAAACCTGAACATCTTGGAGAATGGATGGGAGCCACTGCATAAATTTAAAGCCCATGCAGAGTGTTCCAGCTATACAAAAGAGAGGGAAAAGTAACCCTTGACTTTTTCCATCTTCCTGTCATATGCTGAAGGCATCATGAGAGATAATAGCAACATTCAAATTTGAGTCAGCAGGTTAATCAATCCATGGCAGGTTGTAAGTTACAACTGCAAAGCCAGGGCTGTCTGTAGAAAAAGCAGCAGCAGAAGAGCTGGTGAAAGTGGAAAAATAAATGGGAAGTTTCAGAGAAATGAGTGGGAGGGACACAGCAGGATGAAATATTGATCTCTTTGGGGCAAAGGCAGGGGTTATGACTGTCAGCCACTTGGAGCTTTTGTTTCTCCCTCTCTCTAACTATGGAGCTTTCATTGCTGCTGCTCTATTCTCAATTTGAATTTCCTCCCATGTATTGTATGTTTTTATTCAGTTGCACAGATTATAGATATTTCAGAATGATCTCTTACCTAGATTTTTAAGAACTGAACGAAAATCAAATTACAATAACTAAGACACTTGTACAAATTTTGGGGTTGTGTTGCCTGTATTTATGCTGCTATATAACAAAAATAGTTTAATAAGAAATAATTTAAAATAGGAATATTTACTTGGTGGTAACTTTGTGGTCTATGTTGTGTTCTGTAAGAATTTTCCTATCATTTTATATATTATAGCAAACTAACTTTGATATATTATAGGCCTCCTACTCTGGTTTTTAAAAAAAATTAATCTGGACCAAACCCTTCAATCAATTCATGACAAATGCCTAAATACAGCATACCTTAGAGAAAATCCAGCAATTTTCTTGAAGTTGTAGGAACAATACCCTAGATTGGTTTCCATGGCAGTTAATCCTTAGTAGTGATTCACAATGGACATGTCTTAATTCATCTGTTCTAAACACTGGAAAGGAAAGTGTAAAGCTAGTTTTCTTGCAAGCAGAAACTAGTTATTAAGGAAGTAAGAGGTTTCTGTCCATTATTTGAACAAAAAGGAAAAAAGAATTGAAACCAGCACTCTGATCTTAGATATATTAACTCAGGTTATTGTTTTTAAAGATCAAAGTCCAGGTCCACCTTCTGCAGAGATGAATGTGATTTCTCACTTTCATGAAACAGGCGTGCCAATCTAACTGCCATTTTCGTTTTGCATTGTCCATTCTTTGCTTTATAAGAACTCTGTGGAATCCTAATGGAAGTTGAAGCACCCAATTCAGAAGATATTTGCAGCACTAATGTTTTTGGAGAGCTTAATGAAATTGGAATCCAAAGCTGTTTTGGCAAGGCATAAAAAGCAATAGTAAGAAGCGTTTCAGGTAATGCAATCTTTCTCCTCTGTTCTTGGAACAGAATACCCAGCGGTCATTCGTCAGTCCAGACATTCAACCGCTTCTTTCTTTTCTTTCCTTGGTGTTCTGAACACTTAAGTTGCTAAAAACAATCAAAATGATCCTTCTAGTTTACAGTGTACAGTTCCTCAAACATTTAGATCACTGCAGTTCTGATGGTATTTTTAATCATTCAAGGCATCTCGCCCTTGGGGCAACTTCCCTGCCCCATTTCAGAACACTTCTGGACAAGATTTGAAGTTGCTGGCTCAAACCTGAAGTTCCTTTTGGTTGTGTCTGGTTGGCTCTGGGTGACCCTTTAGAGGCCCTCCATCCTTGGGCTTGGATACTAAAATGCACAGATGCTGAGCCCAAGGATAAGGAGGGCTACTGTATTCAGATGGGTTTGGGTGTATGCTTTGCATCCCAAACATTGTTAAATGACACATGTGTATGATCTACTGAGATGTTATCCAGATTAGTGAACACTTATGGACACCAATAAACAAGAGGAACAAAGATGTACCACACACGATATTGCCAATAGTGGAAGACAAATTACAAGCACCCCAGTGGTCAACTGAATATCATTCCTTCCATTCAGATCTTGTCTAGTAATAATTTGGCCCCAGTGTAGATATTCAATTTATGCTGCAATCCTAAACACACTTTCCTGGGAGTAAGACACATTGAACACAATAAAGCTTATGTTTGAGTAGACATTGTTAGGATTGTACTCAGTTACAATGTAGGAAAAAGTCCTAAGAACTTGGCGCAGACTTTAAAACGTGGGGATGAGAAGCAGGCAGGTTAAAGTACAGTAATTTTACGTCATTCTAGGTTTATTTTAAGTGCAGGTATTGAGCTCTTTCTCCCAGTCCCCTCGCTGATTAGAGTATTTTTTTGTTGCTGGTGTCAAATCAGCTTTGTTTTATATAATCTAATCTAACCTGCTAGGATTTGCACTGTTTTGCCATTGTGTACTGTAACCTTTTCAGTTAAAGTGAAGGTTAAAAGTACTTTGTTATTGGCCTGATAAAGTATCAAACAGCAGTTGAGTTTTCTACTGGTTCAAAAGTAGCGTGTGGTACAAAGGTGTGCTTCCTCCCTATAAGCCGTAACACTTATTTAAAATATTTAGAACAAACTTATTTAAAATATGTAAATGAAACACTTATTTAAAATATTTATACCCACTCTCTTTTTCCCCCAATAAGGAATACCTGGGGTGCCTTACAATATACAGTGAAATACAAATTTTTTGACTTGATTGGGAATTCCATACAACGTTAAAAGTAGAATATCAGCAAAAACATTATTTTCATAAAACAATTGTTTCAAAAATATAAATTGTTTTATTTTTAATTCACTTCCCCATGAGGTTCAGGGATATGTTTTACATTCTGAAAATTGTAGAAATCCCAGCAAGAACATTCACATACAGTATACAAATTACTAGTTTGGTTTCTTAATTGTGGTGGACTTCTTGTGCATTTAACCTTAAAAATGGAAGAATCACAACTTCTTGCCCATTTGTTTGACATTTTGAAATAAAGGAATGTTAATAGATTTTCATGGTTGACTTGAGTTATTGCTGGAGTTTTGTTTCTTGCGGAAGTCAGTGATGCTCATTCTACTCATTAATGAGGATTGACATTGATTAGTCTAACAAAGAAATAAACTAGAAAGATTTAAAAAACTGTGTAGAAAGAACTGCATTATCTTAGCTAAAATTGCGTGATGTAATTATGTAGAGGAGTTAGTGTCTGCAAATGGATTGTTAAACAAAATTGTTGTCTGACTTTTTATTGTAAACCTTTTGAGAAACGTCCTTTCTTTGTTCTAATTACAGATAGCATCTGTTACTGAACATGTAACGTGTTAAAGTGTAACGTGTTACTGAATGAAGAACTTTCATTGAACTTTTTTAAATTTCAGGGACTAGCATTTTTAAAATTTCTGCAAACATTTGGGCCTACAGATGGGATTAATTACCCCCTGTAGGATCAGGCTTGCAGTGTTGATGATACTTCTGGACCTGGCCTTGATACTGAAATCTCAGGAATGACCACGGGGTGCATTTTTCCAGCTTCCGGTGGTGCACTAGGTAGGGCTTTTCTTAAATAAAGCAAATCTGGCTACAGTGTCCCACGTCTTAAAATGAATCTGAGCTTCAGTAGCATAACCTCCTTGAATCTGTCCTTGAAGATAGTCTTGAAACTTCAGTTGTTACGAAGTGTGGTAGCCAGGTTGTTTTCTGGAACCTGTTGTAGTAGTATGCGTTGTGCTTGGTATTTGTCAGTGTCACTGGATACCGGTTTGTTTCTGGGCTAGGTTTAAGGTACCGGTACCTTGGTTTATGAGCCTATCCACTGGAGGTTCCAGAATGGAAACCTAGTGGATGATGAGGAACACCATCCACCCACTGCTTGACTGATGTCTTTGCTCTTTTTTCACTTAGCTTTTTCACTTTGCTAGGTTTCATTTTGCCGTTTCTGCTCTTATCTGATTTTGATATTACCGGCAGCCTATGTCACCCTTGAATGGATCCCACAAATTTCATAATTTGAGGGCAGCTCTGGTTGTTTCAGAGGGTCTGAAGGGCCAAAATCAGTGCATTTCTGTATCTTTGGGCTTTCTGGAGCAGGACCCCTGTGGATACAAAGGCCCATATGGTATTGTTTTAAAATTATTTTATTGTTTTATTTATTTATTAATTTAATTTGCATAATAGTTGGTGATAGAAAGTGAAAAAAAATTAAATTTCACAGTGAAATAGGTTTTCTTACTGTTGCTATGTAGTTATTGGGTACAGCTGGTTATGTGGCAGTGGGAGATCTGAAACAATAAAAAGAGCCAAGCACTTGCTTTCTGGCACATCACCCCGTCCATCCTTTGGATATTTGATTCAGTTCTGCATGAAATTTAAAAAAAAACACAAAAAATTAGTTCAAAATTTCTGAACCAGCCACCAAACCATGTTTTAAAGTTAACATTTGAACCAGCACAGATCCAGTGAGTTTTAAAATGCTGATTACCGTAATTAGAACTGAACCAATATTTTAATGGTTCACTTCCCTAGAAATGGAGACTGGGGGGTCACAGAGAGATCTCTGCTGGCTGTTCTTCTGCAAATGCCTTCACCCTGGAGACTCACCAAACTCCAAACTTGAGTACCTTCTGGAATCAATGCACAAGTTAAAAGAAAATGTTAGTTGGCTTTTCATGATCAGGGAGAGAAAGGGATATAGTTGTATAATAACTCAAGGGACCTTGTAATTTCTCTACTATAAGGTATGTTAAGGGTCCGTCTGCCTATGACTGCTGACAACATGCCACATGAATTTGAAATATATTCTGCAGTAATTACCAGTGTCTCAGTGGGTGAAATTTAATCCTTGTTGTAATTCCATTAGCTGTGCCAGCAAAAGGCACATCTGATATTTTTGAGCCAGTATCCATTTTCTGAGAGTGTTTTATTATACAAACTTTAATTTAATAAACTTCCACTTTCTATACTAAGGTTCTAGTATTGTGCAGTTGATGTTTAGAAGTTTTTGCTTACTGCAAATAATTGCTACTGTATGTTTGTTAATTTTGGGGTTGGGGGAGAAAATGAGAAGCATAATGTGTATGTCTTAAGATACTTTGGGTTTTGATCCAGCTAACTCTTATTTCTTAAGTTTGGTGAAACATAAAACCAAGAGAAGGACATTTTTTCAGCTCGGTGTCTGTTTTATATAAAGTCAGTAAATAATAGTTATTGCAGCTTGTTTTTCATTATTTTTGGAGTTCTTTCGAATAGCTCTTTTGTGTTTCGTAGCTCTGTTTCATAGCTCTGTCATAAAGGTCAAATCTATGTTGGGTATGAAATCAGGTTTGTAGTGTTGGGGTGTGGGGATGACTTTAAGAACATCTGGTCCCAAACCCTTGTTTAATAGTACAACCCCTGAGACCTGTCTGTACTCCTTTCTTCCACTTACAACTCATTCACGGCTCCTGTAAGCTTTCTCTTGGTATATGCTCGGCCCTATCTTTGTGGGGATGGACTTCCTGAGATGGAAGGCCAGACTCATGTTTCCCCAGGAAGATCTGGATCATGGCTCAAACTATCTAACTTTCCCAGCTCCAGTTGAACCATGTCAATGGGGCATGCACTCCATCCTGTTAGGGGAAGGGGTTTGGGGATGTCAAAACTGCATTGCAACTGGATCAACACTTGATTATTGGACAGGATTGGGTCCTGAGGAGCATCCCCTTCCTTCTAATTCCCTAATGCCTTCTTGCCTGATGGTGAGGTGCATGCATGCTCACATAATGGAATTGTCTCTTGCATTGCTATAGCAGCAATTTCAAGTGTGTGGACTCAATTACATGTTGCTTGCCTAGAGAGATACTTCACAAGAGTTCACTGTCAATTTAATGTGGTCCTTTGGGCTGGCCCTCCAAGCAACGAAAACTTTTGTTTAGTGTCCCTGCCACCCGTTTTGAATGGCAGCATGCCAGTTGATGTCATGAAGGTTTCATTTGAATTTTCCAAGTTACAAACTGGAACACTTGCAAATAGTATCTGTAATTCTAACAGCCGTATTTTATCCTTGCAACATATAAACCTTGTCCTCAGGCAGCACAAACATGATAATGCTAGATGTAGAGGGAAATAAAGGAAGAGGAGAAGTTGCTACTATTCTGAATAGATGGGGGAAGGATATTTTTCTTTTCTAAGAATGAGCTCCATTCTCCCATTCTGAATGATTTGTGCTGATCACCAACATTTTTATGATTCTCTGATGCTGGAGGGAGAGATGGTGTGAGATGAGACTGATTAAAGCCAACTGAACAAATTTGTAGACCTAGAGATAGTTTCAGAAACCTCATGAGAGGTTTCCTCCTCTGCCAAGTTTGGAAGTCATTCTAACCTGTGCATGTAGTCAGTCCACCGGCAATGTTGATTACTGCAGCTGCTGCATTCGTCTCATCAATATAAAGCTAAGAGTACAAGAGAAAGACTGCCTGCAGAAAAGCAGTGCAAAAACTATGGCAATACTGCTGGCTGTGGATTTTTTTCCACCATTATCAGTTTTCAGCGGAGATTTTGTTTCAGATATGTGACGAAGTCTCTGAACCAGGAAGGTGTTTACCTGCAAGGTAAGCTGACGGTAATGGGAGAAGCTTTTAAGGGCTAAAGTTTCAGGCGTCTCTGTCCAGAGCCATCCCTGGAGTAAGAACAAGGGGTTTCCTCCTTTCCTTTTTTTTGGGTCCACTCTGTCAATCACAAAGCCCTTTTGTCCTCTTAATGCATTGATGTGTCTTGCCTTTGGCTGTTAATCATGTTCCTGTCATCCTCAGATGCAAAATAAAAGAGGGGGAAATAACTCTTCTGGTTCTCAGGCCTGGGAGAATAAGTTGCTTGGGGCTACAGCAGACCTCTGGGTCCCAGCTGCCGGGAATGCTTTTCTGCAGTGATCAGATCACCAACAATGATCTACATTTCCCTTGCAGCTTTGCATTCCTGAGGCATTGCTGAAAACTGGGAGGATGATGGGAAAGCAATTGAGCTTTACAGATTTGATTTCTCTCTTTGGTCCTGGCATAGAAGTGCCACAGCTTGCAAGTTGAAGCTCTAGATAGATAAAACTTCTGGCAACTTTCAGATTAAATATCCAGCAGTGCATGATTGTTCTTTAATGAAACGCTAAAAGGCACACTTCCAGTCCACTGAAAAGATAGTTTCTCTTGATTTGCACTGTATTTTATGTCTTTTTTTTCTTTATTTCCCTATGTACAATAGACTTTTCTAGTTAATATTAAGAATATTATTTTAGCTTAATTTTAACTTAACATAATTAAGAATATGATTTTAGCTCTCTGCCATCTTAAATCAGGGGATAAATGTCCCACTGGTGTTATTACTTTCTTCTTTAAAATTTGCCGATCCTCCTATAAATACTCCAGAGAGTATTGGTTTTGAATTCAAGGCTGCAGTCAGCCCACATCTTCTGTGAGGGTTGTTTTTCAAGCACTGTGTGATTGTTTGGTGCGTAAAGCCTAAATCACATAAAATCCAACAAATCTTAAATCCAACTGTCTCTTTAAGAATTAAAATCACATTCTGAGAAAGAGAAGACAGGAAGGAATTGGGAACAGAAGCTTCGTTTTCTGATTTCAAGCTTAATCAAGGGTATAAATAGAAATATGCTTTGAGTCAACCTGTTGAGAAAGGCGGGCTAGAAATTCCATGAATAAATATAAACAGAATAAGGTTGAATGGGGGGTGGTGGGCAAAAATCACCAGCACTATTTAAGCCATTTTTTTTGTCTGAATAGGGAGAGGGGTGATCACATATACTTGAGTTCGTACAAGTCTATCATGCATAAGATGTGGACCAACTGTATTTTTATTTTATTTATTACACCATATTGTTAAATTTTGGAATGAACAAAAAGACCATCCACATGCTTTTTTCTTTATACAAAACATTTTGTGTTGTATCCTACTTTTTTTTGCAAATGTAAGGCTCTTCTGTTTGCATTAACAGAGGAACGGTTCCATTGAATTCTCCCTAAAACTCTGTGTCTCACAGAATCACTCCCTAGAGAGTCCATCCAGAATAGTTCTGGGGTTGTACAGGCCATGGAAAAAGGAAGAAAGGTCACTTTTGCATGCACCCCTTGGGGTACAATCCTTTAAGGCCTGGAGCCTTTATCTGATGTAAAAACGTAAAGAGCTACTTAAAAGTCATGAACTTCAATATGTACTCTATTGAGAAGCACAGGGCATAACCTTTTACTTTTCTATAAAGGAAGCCTTCTGTAAAGATAGAATGCCTTCCTTGTATTCAGAACCTTATAGCAAATACATAGTTGGATAACAGTGTAGATAAAGGCTCAGCATAGTATATATAATACAGTTTACTTATCCAGTTGGCCTGATAACACAGTAAGTGGTCTAGAGATAAACATATTCCTGCAGTGTATTTACGGAGATGGTTTGTAAGTTTTGAGTGGTTACTAGAAATGGGCCCATTAGAAATGTATGTCTTTTACTACAGACGTTTCAAAATAATTTAAATTCTGTTCTTGTGAGCTAATTTGTTAGCCAGAGTAGGAAAGGAAAAACTACTTTGTGGTTAGATGTTTGTGGTTTTCATTTTGGGCTTTCTGCCATAAGATAAGTACAAGACTATTTGAGAGTGAGCAGTGTTAAAGTGGGTATTGGTACGAACCGCATCTCTCCCCCACAGCTTCAAACTTGTTAGGTAGATGATTTTAAAAATACTTCCATCATTTTTCTCTGGTATCAGTACTGAGATGTTGAGATAGGATGGGAATGTGGGGGAGGATTTAAGATTTAAACACAGCTAACCTTGCCATCTCAGATTTTTAGGGAAAGTTTTTTCTCTGTACTTTTATAACTTGCCACATGTGAACAAGTTAGCTACACAATCTGTAACTTTCAGCATAACATAATGTCACAATATTAAATCCTTTGCCAGCTAAATCCCAAGTCTCCAAAAGCCATCCCAATTTGTAGGGGATTTCAACATTTCCAAGAGGACCTGACTTGGACTTTAAGTCTGCCATGGGAAGGAGTTTGATAACTAAAACATCATGATTTAACTGTGACACAAAAGATGCTGAAAGTTCCTCAGTTGTGTCTGAACAACAAATTGGAAGGTTGCATGTTCTGGTGATTTACATTTTTGTTTTTACACATTGCAATGAGAAGAAATCTGTCTAGTAGGTATCTTGTTAAACTCTTGGCCCCAATGGCAAGATATATGTACCTAAACCTTACATTTTCTTTGACTTGCTGTTTTTTTCCACATTTATTGCACCATGTGGAAAACGTTGGTGTTCGTAGCCACCACACAAATACAGGCCTCCTTTTAGCACATCACTGATTTGTTGCTGTAAGAAATTCCAAAGACTTGTAGAACTTGCTATACAATAAACAAAAACGTGGGCAGCTTGGGTACATCTGGCTGTGGTCATTTAGGCACCTTGTTGCTCCTGACAGTGTTATATTTTGATTGTTCCGAAAATTATCTGGCAAATTCATTACAGAGACATCTAGTGAGTGAATTGAAAGCCCATGGGAGAGGATGAACCTCTTCCATATGTGAAGAACACTAGATGGTTCAGGCTGGGCTGAATAACAGGAAATTGTCTCACATCAGTGGTTTATTTTCTTCCTTTCTTAACTTTTTGGAATCTGTGCCAGTGAACCCCTTGATTGTACAACTGTAGAGGGGATTAAATCTGGAGCTTGCTACTTCCTTTTTCTAAACTTTGGCAGTGTGGCTTATTACCTTAAATTATTTGCACGCACTTCTTTCCTATGACTTCCATCTGACCCTATGAAGGCTAGTTTTGGCAATCTCCGCAACATCCTTACTGCAGAAATTTTCCCCATCTCCTCCTTTTCCCTATCTCACTGCTTGTGGTTTCTCAATCCTTACATCTAAATCAAGTTATTCCTTAAGTTCTTATATTCTTGGGAGGAGATTAAAACCCCCACCAAAAAGAACCAGACTTTTTCAGCTAACTTTCAAGGTGTTTTGTTGTTTTGTTTTTTAAAAAAGCTTGAAGGATATGTGTGTGGATTCCTTTGTGGATTCCTGTATTCGAAAATACCAGCCCCTATAGTTCTTCAGAGTGAAAGTATTTTTGGGGGGAGTGCCTCTGGGCCTAAGAAGATGTTCTTATAAACATATAATTAGCAGACATACTTAAACCCAACTCCTGTAACTTAAGAATAAAGCAGTTGTTAAGGGGAAGTGTGATAAACCAGATAGGATCTTTGCCACGTGGAAAGGGGGGCATCTCATTGCATCCCTTTCTCAGTGAAACTGCCCCAAGCCTTCAAAGAGCAAACTCAAGAGTATACTACTCCAAGATGGGACCAAGTTTTAGCAACAAAATGCAGGGGTTAAATCTCTCATCCCATTCAGTGCAGCCTTGCTCCAATGACTCTCTTCTGTTTAGATGGCTGTATTTCTAAGTTCTAGTCTGTTTAAGAGAATGTCTGCTTTGGTCCCAAGTCTTAAATCAAGGAAGGAGTCTGGATTTGGTTTCTGCATGTGGGTTTTCTAGAGGCAACTGTGTAAAACTGTAGTAGTTGGTCTGTGGAAATCCCTGTCACGGGATGTACTGAAGGCATTTAGCCTCAATTTCTTTAAGAAAGTATTGGACAAATTCCATCACAGGTTACAAGCCATGAGAGGTGTGTTTCTGTGTGCACAGATAGATTTAGATGGAAACAACCCGAAAATGCCAAGTGCAGGGGAGGGCACCTGAGGCATCTGGTGGGCCGCTGTGTGATACAAGAAGCTGGATTAGATGGACCTTTGGCCTGGTCTGGCAAAGCTCTTCTTGTGAATCAGTCAGTAGTTCCAAGTCAGATCTGCCATCCTGAAGACTTTGCCATCCTGAACAGAAAGTCTAGGAACAGACTGTGGTAGGCTTGAGGGCCATGCCATGTGTAAGTGTGTCAGTCTGCTTGTGAACATGTGTGGAAGTAATGGGATGTTTTGAGTTAATGAGGGTGCCTACAGAGTACATAATTACTTTTGTGTTGTTGCACCCAACGTATGCCTGACATCCCAGCTGCTCAGTTTATCTCTGCACCAATCAAACACTTTGGTTTTCCAGGAAAAATGATCTTTGTGGCCATCCTGAATTATCCAGCCCTAGACTTCTATTATTCTGTATTCTGACAGGTATAACTTGTAACCCTCATCTGCAGCTTTTGCACTTAGTTCTGCACTTGAACTTTGGACAAGCATGTACACATCTCCATACCTCAAGCATACCTCCATACAGTGCAGATACCTAATATTTTTCACCTTCACCATTGCAGTTTTTCAAGTGCCCACTTGAACCAAAGTCTCCAACTGGTGATTGTATGTGGCCTCCAGGTTTTAAGAACAGCCTCTCCAGATGCAGAGTACATCTGATTTATGTCGTTAACCAGTTAAGGTAGGAGACAGGGGATCTGTCTGTTGTTCCTTTTGACCAGGGATCTTCAAACCCTGGCCCGGGGGCCAGATGCAGCCCTTGGCAAGCCTCAATGTAGCCCTCGGCAAGACCCCTCTATCTGGTTCCTGGGCAAGTGTTGTAATCCACTCCAATACATTCTTATATGTAAATTTATGTAGATGTATTTAAATTTGAAATGTAAATTAGTTTTTCGGCCCCAACACAGTGTCAGAGAGATGATGTGGCCTTCCTGTCAAAAACATTGGAGGTCCCTGCTCTTAACCACACACTGTTTCTCAACCAGTAGTACAGGTACCATCAGTGGTATTTGAGGTAAAACTAGTCTGGTGACCATATGAAGAGACGATATGGCAGAGGACAATTGTTGAGAAACATTGATTTGGATGTGTGTCTTGGGGAACTTGCCTTTTTAAATTCAGAAGCACTTGTTCTGGATAAGTAACCTGTTGCACTACCCATAAATAACTGACACTGCAATCTTAAACCCAAGTTAGGCCACACAAGTCCTGACACAAGTGCCACGCTGGCCTTGTGGTGTCACAAAAGTGCCGTTAGACACTTCTGTGCCACTCCTAATGGTGGTGGAGTTTAGGCCAGCTCACAGACTTGCACTGGCCTCCCTACATCACTGCTGGAATGGAGAGATGGATGAGTTGTGCTGGCCTAAATTGGATAGGATTTTGCTCTGAGCTTTCTGTAAAGAAATTTACTGAAACAAAACAAAAGCTGGAGAAGTTCTAGATTATGTTTGAAACAGGATACTTCTGGACCTATGACCAGAAATAGAATAATAGAATAATACGCTGCCAAATGTATATGCAATACTGTGGGTTTTTATACTATGAGTTGGAACAAGAGAAGAATTGTATATGGTGCAGTCTAGATACTGGACAAAAGGTATCTTTTTATGTTTTGGATTTAATATGGGTCAGAGCAATTACTGTAATTTTTTGTACTGTTCCATGTGAGAGGGCTGTACAAAAGTGACTTGCATAGAGAGATGAAAATGCAAAGGCTTAACTTGAGATGAATTACCGGTACTGGTTAGCAAACGAAAGGAGCAATTCATTTAAACCCATTCCATTCCAACTCCATTTTTTGTGGATTGTGAAGACCAGTTGTGGAGAAAAGAAAAAGTTGTGAACTTAACAGATCCTCCCTTCTATTGTGGAGGCTGCTTACAGCCTCCCCAGAATTTCTTTTAAGTTCTTGCTTTTAACAGTTATGAACTTCCTGGCTTTGCCTTTTCTGCTAGCAATTTCATAAAACAGAGACCAGACTGTTGACTTAAAAAGATACAACTAAAAAGCAGTGGAAAGCCTGGTTTCTAGATTACTTTTAAAATTTCATTTCCATAGCCACTTTATTAAGTTATGTGTGTTTTGCAATGTCTCAGGCTTTTGTTCAAAGCTCTGCTTGAATCTCCCATTGCTTTGCTGTTTGAAGGTAGAAATGAGATCTCTCCGTAAGATACGCCAATACTGGGATGGTACTCAACATGGGATGTTTTATACAGGAACAGCATCTTGTCATCCACTTATTCTAATCTTCTTTGCTGTTGCGTGGATAAGAACATTTCTTTTGTGTGGAAAAAAAGAAAATATTTACTTTGTGAGGATGCCAGTTCATATAATCCTGGATGTTATGCAGACCACCCTGGCCCCAAAGGCCTCTCCTTCAGCCCTCTAAGATCTAAAGTAACAGATCTACTGGAGCTCTTTGTTCTCTCTAGCAAAAAAACCTTTTTGGATCTATAAGTGCTTGCCATCATTTTTGTTCCCCCTTTTCTCCATCCTTTACAAGTGGATTTTCAAGGGCTGAAAATATCCTCAATGACAAAATCGTTTGCTGTTTATTGCTCAGTGTACATACAAGTAGTATGTTCTCATTTAAACTAGTGGAGCACCACAAGCTTGCTACTGCGTGTAGCATTGAAGATTAGTTTTGTGACACATGTTACTGTTCAATGTTTGATGCTTATGGGTCATTTGAGTAGAACACTAATTTTGTTCTTAAAGTGCACTTCTGTGAGGGAAGCGTAATTTGAGATTTCAGCCCTGGAGATACTGTATTTTTTCTTTCTGCATTGATTCTAGAATATGAACTCTGACGATAAAGTTTAGATCAGTGGTTCCCAAACATTTTAGCAGAAGGAGCCACTTTTTAAAAGAACACTTTTTGGACCCACCTAGGTTTAAGGTAAAGATGTCCTCTGCAGGTTATACTGCTAATCTTGACCAACTGTAGGCTGTGGTGCTCATCCCCTTATCTAAGCCTTTAGAGCCAGTGTTGTCCAAAGGCATATCCATGGTTTATGGGGCCGACATAACTGCCGAATGCGTACAGAATGCTGTTTTACCTTCCCACTAAGGTGGTACCTATTTATCTACTTGCATTTCCATGCTTTTGAACTGCTCGGTTGTCAGGAGCTGGGCTTAGGATGGGAGCTCACCCTGTCTGTAGGATCTGGGTCTCATACCTTGGGTAACAGGCACAAGATCTTAACCATTAGCACCACTACAGCCCATCCACCTACGTTTACCAGACTTTAAAAAGGTTCATAGAGAAATAATATTTTGGTTGCTTGTAAGTAATAATAACATCCAGAAAAGACTCTCAAACTTCTATTTCTCTGTAATTAGAATTGCTTTCAAACTGCAGGAGCTAAGCTGTTTGGAGGGTAATTAGCAGCTGAAGAATCCAATTAGCTTTTGGGGTTGAGGAAATTAGTTATCTGATCTTTCCATCACTCTTTGGCCACCTAACAAAAATCAGGTTGTAACCCACCATTCACAGTTCGGGAACCACTAGTATAGATTTTGATCTTCATTCAGTAGAACAAACTTGAAAAGTATATCTTAAAAATAACATAACAATGTCAACGTTTTATTGTGTGTTGAATACTTTTCTCTAGTGCAGTTTTTATGAGTTCATGTACAAATATTTGAAACAAACTATATATTTTTTAAGCAAAAAGACCTATTTTTGTGTTATTTGGAATCAGATTGCTTCATGTGTGCTTTCTCAATTACTGAAGTGTCTAGCAAATAATGACAGAAGTTCTAAGTGAAGTAGAACCCCTGTCTCTATTACATGATTGATTTGAGGGCAGAGGTTATGACCTGTAGGGTTGCCAATATTGTTTGGTGTGTAAGAGCGCCACGATCTTATCAGACGGTTCCATTCAGTTTGTGCTTTCCTATTGAGGCTAGGGGGTTGGCAAACATTGGTTACCCGGCATGTTAATGTTCTCTGTGGGTTTTGTTTGCTTTTGTCACTTGCAGGTCTTGATTAGTGCTTGAGCCTATTCCTCTTTTGACACAGGCTCCATTCTGTTACCTAAGACCGACTCTGGCGTTGGCATGTAGGATGGACTGTTTAAAAGAGTGTTCATTTTCATGTGATTTATTGTGTCTATTTAAGCTAGAGTCCAGCTGTTTGACTATCTTTCTTTCTCCTAGAAAGTCTACAGTATATATCAGATAGCAACATGGTACCCAATGGTGATGAAAGATACCCACAGAGTCTCTGGGGGGAAAAAAAGTGTTTTTCTGCCTGGTTATTTTTTAATCATCAGATTCTTACTAGACTTAAATGAGGCAGTAGTGGAACATTCTGACCCCAATCCAGCTGTAACCACAGACAGGTTGTTCACATGTAACAAAACTCTGTTCCCAGGTGCAGATGCAGCATCCCCATTTGCTATGGAGAACGTATCCAGACAGTCTATCTACCTATCTACAGTATTTATATACCACTTTTCAACCAAAAAAGTTCACAAAGTGAACATTTCACAAAATGAAAAAAATTCTTTACAAAGAAAATAAAAAAGTGCCTCAGAAGAGCATAGTAGTGCATCTCAGTCTGTAGTTAGGTGCTTCCTCTTGCTGGATCAGGGCTGTCAGCTCCCAATTATTTCAGTAGGGCTAATACTAAGGAATTTCCCAATGTAATTCTGTCGAAAATAGCATTGTTAATGATTATTTAAAAAGAGTATAAAAACTGATTGTCCTACCACAAGTTGCAATCTGTACTCATTTACTGGGGATTACTATTGCAATCAGTGAAGCTCACTTCTGAGTAGATACGCATAAGGATTGTGCTTTGCTTGCTTTAAAATAACACCATCCTAATACTGTAACTCTCCATGCTTCAACAAAAATTGTAAAAGTAAGAGAAAGCATACTTGTGTGGATTTACAGGCCCAACCTTGTGGATGTACAGGTCTAACCAGAATTTTTAATACATGGATTTGACTCAGCACGAATGACTACTGCAAATCACAGTTTTATAAAACTGCTTTTCTACTGTTGTAGAGAGGCAGTCATGTAAGCAATAATTTAATTTTTCTGTCCCAGAATCAAATCCCTGCAGATATTGAGGCACAACCTTATTCAGTTAGGCATAACAGAAGAGCAAGAAACCTGAAAGTGGGCTTTTCAACCTAAGGTTTCCATAGCTTTCTTTATACACTGATTTTTTTAATTCCTGGGAGGTTCTGGATTGGAACCCTAGTGGACAACTAATGGATCAATAATAATATTTATTATATAATACAGGTTCAATAACTGCTTTTAACAGATTATTATCAGCAGGGAGTCTGGAATCACACTCCTGAGAATCACATATTACATGAGGAGCAATGGAGAAACAAGAAACCTGGAATTTAATCTGTTTTTTCCTACTTTTTTATCCACTGAATTTTTTAAATCCACTGTGGGTTCTGGAGAGAAACCTTGGTGGATAAAGAGGGACCACCTTGCATTACATTTTGTTACACTATAATGTTATTATTTTGTCTGCCCATTAATCTTAAAAATACATCCTAAATATAGCTGCTTCTAATTGAGAAACTAAAAGGCCCAAAATTCTTAGGAAGAAACTCCTATTCCACATATTAGCTTTAATTTATAAAATCCTAATAATCTATGTTATGAATCGTTCCGTTATTCAGTGGATCTGATACCCATACTTTGTGAAAAAGGTTGCAGTTTATGTTCTGTTAATGAGAAACAGTAGCACCTCATTATTTAAAGATTTTAGCACTTAGCTTCCATAATTGTGAAGGAGTTTTTCAAACCCCATTTCTTTAAAATCCTCAACAATACATCACTTTCAAACACACATCCATAAACCTATTTAAACCTTTCATCCTGAATCAATCCAATCCTAATCTGCCCTGGAGCATGTTAGGCCAACTGCTCTGCCCCACATTCAGAGCAGCATTGGAGCAGGTTGTGGCTCAGCAAGGGGATTCTAACCCTTTACCCCAGGTAGTGTTGAAGCAGCCCAAATGGGGCTCAGGAGGTGGCACAGATTTCAGCAATCCAGAGCCACTTTGGGCTGCCTGGGACAGGGATTAGGATCCAGAACAAGTGCCAGATTCAGGCTGAACACCCTGCTCTCCTGTGGCCTGCCCATGGGCCCACCTGCTCCCCACCTTCTTCCACCTCAAAACACTTTCTTCCCGCCCTCCCTTATGCCAGCCTGATTTGGCTGGTGTGGGCTTACCTTTTTGCACTGTCCCAATATACCTTGGTCCAGAGGCCAGAGAAGTGTGCCAGATTTCTTCTCATATGGCAGTGTGGTGTGAAAGAGCTTTATGGCACTTTTGCAACACTGTTGGGCTGGCACACAGGACTTGGCACCAGCCCAACACGTGGTTGGCATTGCACCCTAAGTTAATTCTATTTTCCCTTTTTTAAAGGACCCTTCTTTTGCAGCAGTTTTCCACCAGTGTGCCGCAGCACACTGGTGTGCTGCAGAAGGTTAGCAGGTGTGTGGGATTGGAGCACAGTGGCTGAAAATCACTGAAAAACTCTTCCAAGTTCTGCGGCTCTGTTTTTAGGGCAACTATCAATAGTAAACGAATTTCCTGTTTCTCTAGTCCTTTTGGTGGAGAAGGACTGAAAATGGATTTCTAAGTCAGTTGCTCAAGAAACAAAGCCACAGAAGTCAGAAGAGTCTCTCAGAGGTGGTCGCTCAAGAGGTGAAAACTATAGAGAAGACCATAAAGGCCAATGTGCCAGGAGAAAGGAAGCATTAGAAATCACTATTTTAGAGCCTGATTTTGGGATCTGCTGTATTGACAGCACTGCTAACAATGTAAGCCGGCCATTAAACTTAAAAATACATCCTAAATATAGCTGCTTCTTGAGAAACTAAAAGGCCCACAGATTCTTATGAAGAGACTTCTATTCACATGGAAGGAAGAAGTATTTTATATCTTCTTTTAGGAAGAAAAGTAGAGTATGAATTGAATAAAAATAATAAAAAAGGAATATGGTCTCAGAACCTGGCTCTGAGTTCCTACATTCCCTTACCTTATTAGCCATTGTGTCAGTCTTCCCTACTGCGAGACTTTTCACACAGTGCTATAATGGGAAAATTCAGGTTTTGAAGAAGGGAGTGAGAGTTGTGGTGGTGATGACGACGGTAGGTTGGACTTTGGATTTTTTGTTGGAATTCTTCCCAAATACATTTTTCATTTTATTTTATTGATTTTTATTCTCATTAGCCACCATGCACTGCCTTTCTGGCAATTAAAGAATGGATATAAATCCTTAGGAATACATAAATTAGATACTGTCTACAGAAGACCATCGTGCCTATTCAGGAGAGGAGGCAGGACCATTACTTCTCTTGCTGCTGTCAGACATCTTACAAAATTATCTCTTTTCCAATCAGGGAAAATGTTTCCCCAATGGATTTCTCAGTGTTTCCTTTCTGGGGCAAAAAGCAGGAGACAGTTGATTTTCCAAGGAAAAGTTGATTTCACTTTCCATGCAGGCTGGCATTTTTTGTTTGCTACTGTTCAGATAACAGCAAATCATTCTTGATTGATTATTTCCTGTTTATTGTAGCCAATTGTTTGCTTTGAAAAAGGGTTTATACTACAACCTTTAGCCTGTCAGAAAAGAATAGCATCTACTCATAGCGGCTTATAAAAATAGTAGGGGAAACCCATAGAATTGTGTATTTATTTGAAGGCCACAATATAGGTAACATTTTGTCTAGCTTTACTTACTTTCTTTGAACTAGTTTGTGAACTTTTAAATGCTTATTTCTCATTTATATAAGAAAAACTATGTACCATGGAATGTTCCATTCCATTCGAATACTTTCTCTTTCTGCTTTCTGTGTTTGTTTTAAATTTTAAACATTTATACCATGACCTTCTTGCTTTGGCAATTGAAGGTAACTGCCTACTATTGTGTTTGAGTTCACCCTTCATTACAAAATGTCTTCCATGGAAGAGTTCTCTAGCACTAATTAAAATTATTTTTTAAAAAATTATTTTAAAAATTCTGCAGCTGGCTAACTCAATCCTCTGTCAGTCTTGAAAGACTATGGTATTGTGCTCGGCACGGCATACGCTGCATGCAAAGCACGAAAGCCTGGGTTAGATTGTTATGGAGGATAGGCTGTTACCCAAGCCGCAAATCCCCCCTCTCCACGCCACTGAATTAGTCCAATGGAAAGGCAGAGCCAATACGATTGGATCCAGCTGACGTCGCAGAGCTGGGCTAAGGACAGGAGCTCACCCTGTCTTGTGGGGCCGACCCGGGTCTCAAACCAAGGTGTCACTATTAACAGTTTGGCTGACCTGAAAACTCCTGCTTGGAAGCCAGGTCTTTACCAATGACCTGAGTCACACCTGGCAGCAACAAGAAGTCACTGGTGGAGCACTTGGCAATTTGATCTTTAAAAGTTGCAAGGCACCATGTTTTTCACATTTCAGTACTCAGACAACCGGATGCTATAGCCCTGCATAGTGTACATTGCAGCTATCAAACCTTGAGGCTCCTAAATCATGATTAGGAAAGCTTCTGAAATTTTTTAAATACCATTAGCACTAGAAAATGCTGAAAATGGACATACTTCATCACATTTCTTTGAGGCCAGTTGACACAGGGTGCAATCCTAACCAATTTAGGCCAGCACAATTCACCCATCTTCCTATTCCCATGGAAGTGTCTGCACTGGCCTTACTCTACCAGAAGCAGCACAGAAGTGCCATATGGCACTTTAGCAACACCCACAGGCCAGCAAACAAACATAGGTATTTATATACCGCCTTTCAGGTCATCAGATTTCTCTTTTGACTTTATTCTCAAGGCGGTTTACATAGGCAGACTTACTAACCACAGAAGGGTTTTACAATTCAAAGAAATGTTCTCTATTTCACGAACTCCTACATTCCTAGATGTTTCCTTTTTGGTCCGTCTTACAATCATTTGCTCACTGTAATGCCTTTGGACAGAATCCACTGCAACTGCATTTCTTTCTTTACACACACTCCCACAGTTTCAGTATCAACCTCTATCTGTGCACGGTGTCCGGTGTTCTTGAGACTGTGACCTTCCAATCTTCAGGCAATTTACAGTGGCTCAACCCTCTAGACCTGACCGTCTGTCCATAGGACTTGTGCCAGGCTTTGTTCTGGCATAATCAGGGCTTAGGATTGCAGTGACAGTCTCTTAACTGTAGGGCATTTCTAGATTTTGCTGTTGTGTTTGAGTCTAACCTTCATTACAAAATTGTCTTCTATGGAAGAGTTTTAGAATCATGCATTGACAGTCCCTCCATTCTACTTTCACTTCAGTTATTATTCTTGATCTTTAAAAGGATGTTTTAAACACTTTGCTTGACATAAAGATATTGTGATTTTTATAAAAGGCTTCGATCCTTAAGCCTTTTCCAGCAAATGATTTTTATCATCTATTTTTCTTGAATTAGTGCTATAGTCTAAGGAATTTTTTTTCCTTCTGAACACTGAATTCATCTGTTTATCCCAACTGAGTAATGTCAACTAGCAGGGTAGACTCAGTAATAAAATAGAGATGAAACAAGATCTTTTTGTTGTTAATAATAAAGCCATACAGGTTATTGGAAGAAGAAACTAAATATAAGGTATGTTTCATAGCCGAGGAGGGGAAGCAGAAAACAGTTAGAATAGCGGAAAATATTGAGGGATTGGGCAGAAAATGTGTTGGAGAAATACAAAGAAGGGAACAATTGAGTAATAAAGGAAGTTGGGTGAAGTCTGATAAATCTCAGTACGTATTGGATAGGTGGGACTGATTGATCTGCAGATAGATCAGGGTACTGAATGTACAGTGGTGCCTCACATAAAGAGCTTAATTCATTCCGGAGGCATGCTCTTTAAGTGAAACACTCTTTAAGTGAAGCAGATTTTTCCATAAGAAATAATGGAAACCCCGACGGAAACCCATCTTCTTCTTCTTATTATTTTCCACAACCCCCAAAATATTCATACAAAAATATTAAATGGATGTAAAAATGATGACAAAACACTGGAATTGATTTCAAAACATGCATTCAATGTGCAGGATCCTATGAAGTCTACTTAGGCTGCAATCCTAAAGACACTTTCCTGGGAGTAAGCCCCATTTAGCACAATGGGTTCTGAGTAGACATAGTTAAGCTATGTTAAGCTTACTTCTGTTAAGCTTAACTATGTTAAGCTTCTGTTAAGCTTCCTTCTGTTAAGCTTACATAGTTAAGCTTACTTCTGAGTAGACATAGTTAAGAGACTGCAATCAAAGACACTTTCCTGGGAGTCTTACCTGGGCTACTGCTGGAGGTTCGAGGTGGTCAGTGGGGGCAGTTAGAGGCAGCTGCCTCTGGCACCTCCAGGCAACTGCCCCCAAGTTGGGGGCAGTTAGAGGCAGCAGTGCTGGCCAGCAGCCCTTTAAAACAGCCTCCATGTGGAGCGTCAGGGCTGCATAGCATGTGTGCCCATAGCGCACTTGCTTGTTAAGTGAAGCGGAACTTGTTATGTGAAGCAATATTTCTTGGAAATTTTTGCTCGTTATGTGAAACACTTGTTAAGCGAGGCGCTTATTAAGCGAAGTACCACTGTATATAGAATTCCTTCTCTCATGTTTCAAAACGGTGTGTTATAATTTTGGGAGTTGAGAAGTTTGCCTGTCTTACCCTCCCTTACCCTTACCCTCCCTTACCCTTACCCTCCCTTACCCTTACCCTCCCACACAATTGCTTTCTCTTTTTCTAGACCTTCTATGGTGCTCTTCAGGGAAGCTCTTAAGCAGAAGCATCTCTCTGCACAAGGCACTGCATTTCTTGCCTGTGGATTGCTGTGGTTCAGAACATTCATGCTTCCCCACCATATACCATGGATTGCATTAAATCTACCTTCGGCTGGATTTGACCTCTGTGAGGGTTTGGAGACCCATAGTTTGGAAAATGAACACTTTTGAAATAATTTCAGAAGGGCTATGTGTGTGAAAAACAAACTGGTTTTCAAATTCAGTGTATTTTTTCTGGGACTAACCTCTAAATTAGTATTCCTTGAAATTGTGTGTGGGGCTTGACATATTTCACTGATAACATTTCCAAGGCAATAGTTTTAAAGTAAATGTACAGCATTTGCATTCAAAATGTCATCATTTGCCTTTTCACATTTTTATTCTTGTAACAGCATATTCTTCAGTTACTTATCATACCAGCATTTGTGTCTGTCATGTTTTAAAATAGCATCTATCTTGCTTTTGTAAACACACGTGTGTACAGATTGTACAATTATATTTCTTCATTTGAGTATGATTGTGTGAAGAAATATCTTTGTAAGAAAGATTTAGCACAACTGAAGCTGCCTGACTTTGCCCAATATTTGTTTCCTGCTTGTCATGCTGTGTCAAACAAATGCCATTTCCTTTGCATTATTATTATTTTCCATCTTCTTGCAAAACATGTATGTACAGTGTGCTGTAGAGCTATTTCTCTTCTCCTTGTCATTTTTGGCATTTCAAATACGTGGGTGATCCAAAACCCATCACTCCCAATATAGATTGTTCATCTGTATGCAAACTATTACTACTTTATATCAATCTTGTATGAACAGAGAGAACAAAAATCTAATGGAACATGGCTGTTGGATAGATTTATTTTTGTCAATGCACCTATAGTCAGAAAACCCAATAAACGGCAATGATTTCTGTAGTCCATGAGGGGTAACAGAATTTTTGGATCATCCTATATTATAGAGGTGTCTCTTCTATTTCTATGGTGCTTTTACAAATACAGATTTTCTAGCTCTGGCATATAATTATGAATTTATTTATCCTTTATTTACATAACTGATAATTTTTATGTTGTGTAAATGTACAGCTTCCATTTTACCAGCTGTGAGTATCCAAATGTAAAAATGTTCTGCCTAGTAATTAACTTCTAGGTAGCTGTCAACTATATGTTTTGTTTCAAGGAGGTCAGATATTAAACCATGTTTTAAGCTATATTTCTATTACCTCGTCTTTTTCTGAAGCTTTAGCTATAACACAGTAGTTATCTGGTCCAAACTTCATATGTCAAGATAGGTAGGAATGTTTCTTCCCTTCTGGTATATAGAAATACTTTTCCATTTTTTCTTCATGTTTGCTTTCACTCAGTAGCGAAATAGTGCATGTTGTCCTCAGCTCCAGCAGTTGAACTTCATCAACCGGGTTCTTGTTGAAAGATCATCAGTCAGTCTCCAACCTTTGAAAGCTTTTCAACAAGAAAACACTAATCACAAAAATTGGAAGCCTAATTGGTGACATTTAGCCTTACAATGTGGTGTGGAGACCTCTTTGCCTTCCCACACAATGCTGGGTGGGGAAATGTGGAAGGAAATTAGGTATGCCCACATGCACAGCCCCAAAACAATTAGTCTTGGTTTGTGACAAGTCTCAAGTTGGGCAGAGTTTGCTTCTTTGCAAACTTCCAGTTCAGTTGTAAACTGCTTGGGGTTAGAAAGAACAGATCTTCTAGTCAATGTGAGCTGCCGTAACAGTTTGCCTTAATGCAGGGACTTGCGTTAGAATGATCTTCATATTCCTTTCAATCCCAAAAACATGTGAATTTGTAGCATCTTACTCCTTTAGCTTGGTTGGGCAGACACTTATCAACTTGAAGGTCAGCAGTTTGAGACCCAAGTATTGCGCAATGTTGTGAGCTCCCATTACTTCACCAGCTCCTGCCAGTCTAGCAGTACAATAGCATATAAATGTAAGCAGATAAATAGATACCACCTCAGTGGGAAGGTAATGGCATTCCCTGCACCTTTGGCACGTGCTCATGCTGACCACATGACCATAGGCTGGTTCTACAGCTTTTATTGGGGATGAGAGCCACTGTTCGATTCAGTCATGACAATCAGGGCAACCCGCAGGGGACACCAGCCCTGATTATCATGGCCAACTCTAGGGTGCAATGCTCCACTCCTGGAATTTTTTAGGATAAAAATTATTCCCATCTCTTAATCTCGTATCTCCTTCTGATTCAGATTAGTGAATGTCAAACATCAGGATGCCTGTAATAGACCCATGACTGATGCACAACATTGAGCCCATCTTTTCAGGTTTTATTTCCAAGTATTGCATACAAGACCTGTCTTGTCTCCTGAAAAACTGCTGCATGTATTTTATATTTGGGTATTCAGCAACTGGGAATTTCTCTTTTGTGGAAGAAATCTAGTAGCTTGAAAAAGTTGCCTTTCAGTGGTCTTAGAGTTCTTCGACTAAGAGTATTACAAATGGCTTTGGGAGGTAATGGTATGTCCATGTGATTTTAAATAATGAAATGCTGCCCTGAGACAGAATTTGTAGGCTTAGACAGAGTCAGATTAGTCATCCATCTGATTCAAAGTATTATGGAGCAAGCATGTATGTTTTGTCAGTATAATTTCCTATACTTTCTGGGTTTGCTGAAAGACTTGTGTTTTATGCAGCTGCAAACTGTGAAGAGTCTCTTAAAAAGTGGTTGGGGAAAGGATTGAAAGGTTTTACCTGAGGACTGTAAAGCGCATAGACTTCTCACAGCAGAGGCCAAGTGGCCTGAGAACTTAAGGTGTGATGGTGATTAGTCACAAACAGCTCATGAATGCAGGCTGACAGCTATTCAGAGAGGGTGATTGAAACATGGCTCATTCCAGATAAGTCTATGCCATAAACATAAATGCTGTTGAAGCAACTGGCCTGTCATGCTTTCCCTCACAAATGTAGTTGGAGACACTAAAGTTATTCATTAGAGAGCTCAAATCTTTTGGTAGAACTAGAGTTCCTAAGGTCTGGCCTAAGAGAACCGAATTTGGCTTAATTTCCCTCTAATGTTGTGAGACATATGGGTGAGACACCATAAAAAAAGCAGGCCTCCATCAGTCTTGAAAGACTATGGTATTGTGCTCAGTGCTGCATACGCTGCATGTGAAGCACGAAAGCCTGGGTTGGATTGTTATGGAGGATAGGCTGTTACCCAAGCAGCAAATCCCCCCTCTCCACGCCACTGAATTAGTCCAATGGAAAGGCAGAGCCAGTACAATTGGATCCAGCTGCGTCGCAGAGCTGGGCTAAGGACAGGAGCTCACCCTGTCTTGTGGGGCCAACCTAGGTCTCGAACCCTGGCCTGCTGGTTAACAGGCACAGCACCTTAACCGCTTGCGCTACCCACAGCCCTCATATGGCAGACATCATATGCTGAGACATATGGTGAGACATCATATGGCAGAGAATTCTCATCCAATTAAGAATTCATCTGCCAATTAAGTACCCATGTCTCTGAAAGTTATTTCTTGTGATATTCTTATGACACTTTTCTTGCTGAGGGTCCAGGTAAAATAAGACAGAGGTTCACGGTACAGTATGAACAGAAGTTATTTTTTGGTCAAACAGTGCTTGCTCAATTTGGCAGATGAAAACACTGCTGTTTGCTTAGGGTAAGCTTAGGGTAAGCTGAATTTCCATATCTCTCTCTTTCCTAGCATGCATCCTGCATAGGCACAGGATCTGCTTTTCATCATGCTTCTCTCCTCTTATTTCAATCTAGACTGCGCATCCATGGCAGTAACATTGATGAAATTCATGTCATCTTTAAACCGATCTAGCCATCTTATCTTGGGCTGTCATGTAGCCTTTGCCCCTCTGGATCATGGCTTAGTGCTGTTCTTACAACTGTGGTCTCATTGGCTGCACATAACACAACCATACCAGTAAAGGCGGGCCTCTTGCATTTTATCTGTAATTAGTGCAGTGCCCAGAAACTTTTGCACAGTAGAGTTCATGATGTGATCACACTGTGAAAGACGTAAGAGCCACTGGAGCATTAGCATTTCCATTTTATGCAGTGCTTGGTCATGTTTGACAGTGGCTTGCCAGCACTCAGAGTCATACAAAGCAACTGGGGCACAACACTCTTTACCTTCAGGCAGGTGGAAATCTTGCCTCAAGGATCCCAGTAACTTACCTCCATTTCAGCCAGGCTGCATTGACACGGCCATGAGTATTGGGAAAGGAATCACCATCAGATCAGGGAGCCCATGTACTTGAACCTACCAATCTTTGCAAGATCCTGATCATCAACTTGAACTGTACCATCCCCCTGTGGTGTAGCTAATGATCATGTAGCCCGGTGCAAAATTCAAAATGTTGCCCAGGAATTGATGTCACAACCGGAAGTGCTGTCATCCCTGGGTATTTTTAAAATGAAAATTGGGGGGAAACCTGCCTCCTCCTCTGCAGTTCACACCCATTTGCTCTGATAGTGGTAGAGCTAAAGCACCTATTTGCTATCTGGAGTCAAAGAAGATTTTGTTGCCCCCTCCCAGCAATAACTAAATCAAAGCTAATTACCGTAAGTAAAAAAAAGAAAATTGTGTCCCTTATTGTGTCCCTTTGCTGGGGCAAAGAGGAATGATTATTCTTCCCCTGCTAAATATAAGAGGAGCACTATTTAGAAGTGCATTTATATCTATGATATATGTATATAGAAATGAGAGTTGATTCATATTAACACCTTATTAGTTCCATGCAGTATAAGAATTACATCTTGTTGGCTCTCAGAGCAATCAGTATCATAGGAAAGTTTGAGTTTCACTTTTTGTTCTATAGGCTTTAGTTTTCATTTTCTGGTTAATTGGCCATAACTTTTGGTAGAATATAGAAATTCCAATGGAGTTGGTTTCATTGCATTCTGCATTAAATTACCTTTCCAACGATATATAACATGTTGGTATTGTCATTGTGGCTGTGGTTGGCGCAAGCGGTAAAGATGCTGTGCCTGTTAACCAGCAGGCCAGGGTTCGATTCCCGGGTCGGCCTCACAAGACAGGGTGAGATCTTGTCCTTAGCCCAGCTCTGCGACGCCAGCTGGATCCAATCATATTGGCTCTGCCTTTCCATTGGACTAATTCAGTGGCGTGGAGACGGGGGATTTGCTGCTTGGGTAACAGCCTATCCTCCATAACAATCTAACCCAGGCTTTCGTGCATCGCATGCAGCGTATGCAGCGCCAAGCACAATACCATAGTCTTTCAAGACGGACGAAGGCCTGCTTTTTTATTGTCATTCATACATACCTTGTTTTTTACAATTTTAGCCACTAGTGTCAAGCTCCGCCTGTAGTCCCCCTAAAGCTTGTAGTCCGGTGCAACCTCACCCCCTTTAGCTACGCCACTGTGGCTCCCACATTCCATGTACTGTCTTAATATGTAACTACAGTTCACTCTTAGTATTTGCTAACTTAATGATCCAGTGCTGCATTTGTTCTTGGAGCTGGTGACAGTTTTCTACAGCTAAGAAAACATCATAAGCATGCAACAGTGTCCATGGATACAGCTATTGTATTTCTGCTATCACTGTCCATGCAAAGGATAAAACGTAGGGGTGATAAGGCGGACCACTGGTGGGCACCACTATGAATTGTCCTGCTTTGTAGCCCCACTGACAGAAAAAAAGGCTCAGGTGGTAGATGAGCAGTTCTCTGCTGTTCCTGGCATATACCCTATTCAGTCACAATTGCTCCAGGGACCCCAGAGTGAGAATCAGAGGTCCAAATGGGATCCTAGGCTGTCCCTGACCCTAGGCTGTCTCTGGCTGGCTTTCGGGGACAATTTTTTTTTTCTACAATCCTCATTGGTGCTTGGGTCATATCTATAGCAATCCTTCAGAGCGTACCAAAACTGATACCTAAAGGCGAGTAACAAAAGTGGTTACAGAACTCACCTCTTCACAGCCTGTAGTTCTTACAGTCAGTCTTGTTTCGTGGCCAAAGGTGCCTTTCTACACATACCATTCAGGATACATCTGTTAAATAAGAACAGCTCTCTGTCAGACAGCAGAAAGAAACTTGGTTTTTAGAAAGGAGGGAGACTTAATGCTGCTTGATATTTCGCTAGCATTGGATATCAGTGTACAAAAATCACAAGAACCTTCTCCACTGTCTTACTTTCTTGTCCTTTAAGGAGAGAACCCAAACTATTCATTGTTGATGCTGTAGGCCTCTACAGGAGTATTCTAGATAATAATATTCATATTTCAGCTTTTGCAGCTTTCAATGTGACTTAGCAAAGACTTGTTTAGTTTTGATATTGGGCTTGTCAAGGTTCTCTGCTCTTTGATTTCCTGCTGATTAGAGACATCTGCTGGCAGAATAGGAAGACTCCCTGGCAATGTTAGAATAAAAACCACAGTTGTGGGCTTGAAACAGTTCCTTCTTTTTGTAAAATCTGCTTCATTTATTTTTTTTAACATCCGAAGAGAAATTCTGCCTCTTATGGCTTTTGTCAACACCTTGTACTAGTCCTTATAAAAGTTGCAATAGTGAACCATAATAGCATAGCTATTGTATTGTATATATTTTGACTTTTGGGTTCTGATCTTCAGATAAAGTGACTCAAACCTTATTTAAGATTACAAGGCTGCAATAAATTATAACTGCTTATTATAAATGATAATTATAAATCATCAGTGCTGTGAGAATCCTTCATAAGCGTAGGTACTATTGAAATACACACCCAAAATGTATATATGCTTTTTATTTCAGGTGTAAGGATGGCTTGAAAGGATTTACATTCTCAGCTCTAAAGTAAGTAAACCTAACACGTTTTAGCCCAAGTTTCAAGCCCAAGTTGAACAAATTTTTATAAGGTTAAGAAAAAAATATGTTGAAATAAATATTTGGGGTGCAATCCCCTGACCTCCAGTTAGGTCAGCATAAGCCCCAGCACAGGTCCCATGCTGGCCTGGGATTGTCACAAAAGTCCCGGGCGACACCTCTGCACTACTCCTGGGGGAAGGTTAGGCCAGTGCACAGACATGCGCTTGTCTCTCTATACCACCATGGGAATGGGAAGACTGATGAGTCGTGTTGGCCTAGGTTAGGATAGCAAAATCAGTTTCTCTCAAAGTCTTAATCTCTCCCAAAGTCATAATTTTCAGTATTTTACTGGCTATTTTTGTAGTATTATTTTTAGTATTTCCATTCCATTCTGGAGTTTCTTGACATTCAGAAGGAAATAACATAAATCCAGAGCTATTATGTTCTCGGCAGGCTTGCAGTCTTGAGTAGCACATTACCAAGCTTAAAGTGATGCTGCACAATTTAACAACACTACAACTCCCTATATATTACAGCACAGAAGGAACCTAAGTTTTAATGTCTTGTTATGCCTGTGAAGTCATACACATTTTTCTCTTTTATTTATATTTCATCATATGCTTGTAGGGAAAATTAGAATTTGCCATTACGATCTGCAAGCTATTCTGTCTCACAATACAGCCAGGGGCAACCAAGGGCCAGTGTTCCTGGCATTCCAGAAATGGGGTCACTAATGGATATTTTTTTTCTCTGTTCCTTCAGATTCATTGTTGGAAAAGAAGAAATCCCCACACATTCATTTGCCCCAGAAGCAGTGTTTCTGAGAAGAGAAGGAAAAATAAAGCATCATGAAGAGATAACAGAAGAAATGAACATAATTGCTGTAACAAAGAAACTTGTGGACAGAGTGTGAGTTTGAAATTTTAAGGATTTGTTTTGGTTCTTCCTGTTTTCCCAGGAAGAAATCAGGAAAATGCCTTCCTGTCCCGCAAAATTTCTGTCTTGCAAAATGATGATTTACATTTTGGAGCGCCTATATTTCACTTGCATCATCGTTTATTCCAATTAAATACATGAGTGATAACAAAATAGAAGAGCCATTGTCTTCCTACTAGACGAGGCAAATTCAAATAAGCGTCCTCATGATTTTCAGTGGCAATAGTTAGCAGCTATTGCTTGAAACATTCCTAATAGTTTTCGGACTGGGTTCTATAATTTGATTGCACTTGTCTTAAGATCGTGTCTGACTGTGTTTACACATACAGTGGTGCCTCACATAAAGAGCTTAATTCGTTCCGGAGGCATGCTCTTTAAGTGAAATGCTCTTTAAATGAAGCAGATTTTTCCATAGGAAATAATGAAAACTCCGATGAATGGTTCCACAACCCCCAAAATATTCATATAAAAATATTAACTGGATGTAAAAATGATGACAAAACACTGGAATGGAATTCAAAGCATGCATTCAGTGTGCATGATCCTATGAAGTCTACTTAGGCTGCAATCCTAAAGACACTTTCCCTGGAGTAAGCCTCATTTAACACAATGGGGCTTACTTCTGAGTTGACATGTCAGAACACATGGGGCTTACTTCTGAGTTAGGAGGCTGCAAAGACACTTTCCTGGGAGGCTTACCTGGGCTGCTGCTGGAGATTCAAGGTGGTCGGTGGGAGCACTTGGGGGCAGTTAGGGGCAGCAGCGTTGGCCGTCAGTCCTTTTAAAGAGTCTCCATGTGGAGCGTCAGGGCTGCATAGCATGCGTGCCCATAGCGCACTTGCTTGTTAAGTGAAGTGGAAGGTGCTTGTTAAGCGAGGTACCACTGTATTGTGCAACACTTTGAATGTTGGCAAAGTGACGTGTACATATTTTAAATAAATAAATGTCCAGAGTGCTTATATGGAGGCAAGCAGGTACTGATAGTTAAACTGGGATGAAGCAGGGAAACAATCAAACCAGCCACCAGGTGGCCAGGTAAGCAGTTCATATGGATTAGCAGGATCCTGCAGTCTCAAAGCAAACAGTCTTGTTGATCACACTGCAAGTTGGATAAGAGGCTGAAATTTTATTTTCGGATTGTGTCACCTGATGTCTGTTGAGCTGGAAGCTGCAATTCTGGCTCTTTGGATATCCACACTCCAAACTGTGGTTCCAATAGCTACCTAATCTTTAGAGTGCTGTGTGCCAATTTTTTTGCTAGAGGCCAACTCATCTCTCTGACACTGGAAAAAATGGAATTATTTCGCATTTCAAAATTGGATAAATTCACACATTAATTAACACATTGCATATTATATATTTACATTTTTACATATTAGAGATGGATGAATTTGAATGAATTCAAATCAGTTGCTGCCTTATCCTTAGTTCTTTATGGGTGCAATCCAGAGTAATTATGGGGAGTTCTTGCTCCAGTGTAAGAACAATTTACTCTGGATAGCAATATGAATTTCCCATAGATTTTCACTAGGTGGTGTAGTAACTACGGGCACACGGGATGTCTTCTACGTACTCCCGTAGTTACTCTGGATTGTAGGGTATGTGTGATTTGAAAGCCTCTGTGTGATGTTGCAAGGAACAGTCCCCAAGTGAACCCAATTGGGAAGGGGGTGGAAGAGGCAAAGACTTTAGTTTTAGGAGGGTCCATATAAAGAGCCCTTGAATTCAACTGAGCGACACATGCAGCTTGGCTAGATGCTAGCAAAGCATGGTCAGTAGCCCCACTAACGAAACGCTTTACTACAGGGACTCCAAGAAATGGCTCAAATGATCAACAAATAAGAGGAATGGACTTCCTTTGGTATTTCTAATGTCCCACTTGCATATGCCTGAAAAACCATTGAGTTCTTAATCCTAATCCTCTATCAAGTTTCTCTCCCATATGTTTCCTTTCAGATATAACTGAGTCTAAACGTCTGTAACTTGATCACATCCTCATTACAATTTTGCTACACAAACTGACCTCATGGATGATTTATGGCTGACATGCTTTTCAGTGCATAATTCAAGGCTTCCAAAAAATATTTGGCACAATATAAAGATTGAGTAATGTTGCTTTGTGCTCAAACCACAAATACTTGACTACAAGAAAATCTAATTTCTTCAGCCAGTATCAAATTGATTGCCTAGTAATTCCACTTGAAGTGTCTTAACAACTGGAGAGCCCTCCCAAAAGCATTTATCTTTTTCAAATTCTGTCTAAGATAAGGCCATTGGAAGCCCTCATGATGGTGGAATTTGCACAATTCTGCACCGTGGAAAGTGAAGGGGAGGGGAAGAAACCTATGGTCAACCCTGAATACTTCAAGTTGTAGTGGGCATACTATGGTTTTCAATAAAACCACTTGAAAATAGATTATTGTGATGCTATTGACTAAGAAGGCACTCGTTGGACCCAGCCATTCTAGTAAATTATGGAACAATCTCTAATTTTGGTGGGAAGTTTTTGAGATACTGGCAATAGCCCAACTCCATGTTTTCCGCATGTTGCTAACAAGGAACCCAGTTCTGGTTTGAGACTTGACTGCCTTGAAGAGTGGTGGTGTCAGTGTGCAGAGGACATGTTCATTTCAGAGGACATGTTCAGAGGACAAATTCTCTTGTCTATGTAATTCTAGGGAGATGGTGGAAGTCCTGAACCAGTGTCTTGGGTACAGTGATGGACTGGATGTGGGCTAACAAATGGAAGCTAAATCTAGACAAGACAGAGATGTTACTGGTATCAGCAGTCTTGCACTGGTACACACTGTTTTGAACAAGCTTGCTATTCCACTGACACACCACATTTGCACTTTAAGGGATTCCTGAATCCAACCTTACTTCTGAATAATCAGATTGTAACTGTATCTTGACAAAATATCAGCTGGGAATACTAACTGCATTTTCTTATGAAGAAGAAGCTAGCCAGCACTACATGTGCCCTGGTTAAATCAAGACTGAACTGTTATTATGCACTATACATGTGATCCTTTAGAAGGGATTTTAAGCAAGGAACCAAGCAATGGTTATTGTTGGAGCCTCTTCTTGGGAACTTGCAACTCTCTCATTTGCTGAGGTTATCAGTGCATTTACTACCTTTGAAGCCCTAAATAGTTAGAATCAGGGTTCCCGAGATCATCTCTCTCACATGAACCTGCTCAATCACCCAAGTCATTATCGGAAGCCATGCTTCATCCTTCTAGTTGGTGGGGACATGGAACTGGGCCTTCTTAGCTGCAACGCTTATGCTAAGGAACTCCCTGGTCTTGGAAGTTGGGTAAAGCCCTTTTTATTGTACCAGATGTTTCCATTTTAAACCCTGTTAAGTCTGTTGTCCCCTGCTGCTATTTGTATTCTAATATCTCCATTCCTTTCAGGAACTCTGTTTAGTTTTTTTTAATTCTATTGTTTAATAATGATGGTCTGTTTTTACAAGGATTGTTAGTTTTGAACTATGATAATAAATAAATAAAGTCCAGCTGCATCAGACCAGAGGCCTGTCTAGTTAGCATTCTGTTTTCCTCAGCATTGGTGTAACTAAAGGGACAGGGTGTACATCACCTTGCGGGGTGTCAACCAGCATCCTCAGTGGATCCCAAGTTGAAGCCAGCCCTTCCACTATGTCTTCCTCTCTCTGGCATGTATGTACTCTTGAGTGGTTGCAAGACTGTGGTTGGCTGACTGCTCTTGGCGGGGGAAAAGAAGTTGTCTTCTGAGTTGGCTGCTCAGAACCACTTGCACCCTCTCTGACCAGGCCATAAAGCCAGAAGTGATGATCAGTGTGAATTGATACTATTAATTGTGATGATCACCAATACTATTGGTGATGATCAGTGTGAATTGATACTATTAATTAATACAACTATTGTTAAGTATTTAAACTCTGATTCAGTTCCCTAGCAGTCAAGGGAGATCTTGAATAACCTGTTTCTTTTTTGAACCTACAGTCACACCTTTCTAATAGTGTAATACTATACTGCTCTTTGTTGGTGGGTCAGAGTAGTATGAAGCAACCCCTTTGTCATTGTGACCAAGTACACCTATCATGCCCTAAAGTCCCAGTAATGTAATGTGTACCACTGATTTAAAAGTTTGGCTATCAAATATGCAAATATTTTTAACTTGTTTTCTTAACAGTTTTAAGTATTGTCAAAGGGAAAATCCCCTGCTTGAGACGCTCAGAATTGTTAACCACACTAAAACAATATGATACATTTAATGCTTGTGTTTTGAAACGTGAAATTAATAACTGCTGTTGCAATCTGATTTTCATTTTCAGATGCAAGCATGGCCCACGGCACAGATGTTGTAAACACTATGAAGATAATTGCATCTCATATTGCATTAAAGTAAGTGGCAAAAACAAGCATTCATTAGTGGCTCTAGCAGTAGTAACTAGACGTATGTGTGAAAGTGTGTGCCAGGGGGAGGTAAGGGGAATCTTGGAATCTCTGGTTTGAGATTCCATGTACGTAGGTTCAAAGGATCTGGCTTTTTCTCAAACTGCTAAAGCAGACTCATGCATAATTTGATGTGTGCTTTTTATGCATGTGTTCATTTTAGTGTCTATAGAACATGTGGACACTACATTGATCTGAAGCAATGTTGAGGCTCTATATTATTGTTCTTTATTATTGGCGGTTTTATTTAGATACAGATGTAGTGTTTTCATTCTTAACTGTTCATTTGCTGACTTTTATAAAAAATGGAAATAAATCTTGTAATAGTTCTGGTCCAGCCTGAGATTTCCTTTGCCAGTTGTTGCCAAATACTCCCCCTTGAACCTGTTGCTATACTAACCATTGCCTCTTGCACTCCTTAGAATAGAAGAGAAAGAAGGGTCTGGACTGGAAGAGGTCTTGTAATGATGGAGAAGGAAGTGGTGGCTTAGAGCAAAGGCACCCAATCTGTTAGGCACACGTGCCTGGCAAGTCATGGTGAACACACAGGAGAGTTATGAAACATAACAAACCTGGTAGCAGAACTTCACTACAACACTACAAACAACAAGAGGAAGTTTGGCTTGGTGCATTAAGCTCATGTGCATGGTTTTCATGCACTTGAAAAAGTCCATTCTGAGCCTCATCCTTCTGTTGTAGTATCACAGCCTATGGTTATTCTGGGATGATGTGATGAATTTGCATCATCCCAGGGCACTGTGGACTGGGGAACTCTGGGAGGTGCTGCTTTAGTGCCTTGGGAGGAGAAGAACGAAGCACATACATAGTGATATAGAATTTACAGATAAGCAAATTCACAGATCACAAAATTCCATATAAAGAGAACCAACTGTATTCTGATTTGAGGAAAATCAGTATCACCTTCAAGTTCTTTTTGTGCCACAGAAGCTTTTGACTGGTGCACGTTGTTGGGCTGGACAGATCCCTTGTCTGACCTAGAAAGACAATTCTTATGTTCTTGTGGGAAAAGTTAAAAATGATGGACCGAGCAGCATATACAGTTACCAATAAGATCACAGAGCTTCAGAATGTCATGACTCCTGTACTGTGATGTACAGTCAATGGTGTTCATCCCAAAGGATCATATTGTTCATCTGAAAATATTTGCCAGAGCAAAGGTTTTTTTAAAAATAAGGTTGCATGTTGCAGAAGTGTTCAGTTAATGTCTGCTGTAAGCTCCTAAAGTGAGTGAGAAGCAAGGCACTGAGAGTCTTGACTAATTTAATTACACACAGAACCGTGTAATAGATCCTGCCCGCAGCCGTTCCCCTAACTCAAGTACCGGGAATGTGCTGTGCTCGACAGCTTGAGCGGCCACAGCACCCATACAGCTGTGCCTCTCTGGCACATTGAGGTAGATTTTTTGGACTCCCCTAGCCTGTGAATGTATTTTAAGGGTAATGGGAGAAAGTCCACAGTTGTTGCATGGAGGGAGGGCAGTTCATGTCCATTGATGTAAATTATCCTCTCCCAGAATATGATCAGTGTGGGTTCTCTTTCTTTTGGACAAGTTCTCTGTGTGGAGAGATTGTTTTGGCTGGAATTAGACTGGCACAGGTGGAAGCACCTGCTTACATGTCTCTTGGTGGGACTCCAGAAAATTCAGCCTTGTATAGGGGAAAGCAACTTTCTGTCTTCTTAAAGTCTGCAGTTTTATGTGCCATATTTCTGTCTTTTGGATTTGCACAGCTAATTGTTTGGCTTTTCAACAGCCTGTAAAGAAGAAGGTGCAGCTTGATGGCCTGCATGTTTTGAGATCGTATCATTTTGTACTGAACAGATTAAACCAACTTTCTACAACATACTCTGTGTCTGCCTTCCTTAGCTCATCACAGCCAGCCGGTTAACCACATGACTAAATCCAGTAAAGCAGTTTTGAGCACATTTTCAGGTCCCCACTGGATTACCAAGTACAGCTTTCAGTGCCTTATTGCGCTTGTAGGATGATTTAGATGGAAATCATGCCTTTATTTTAGTGAACAAACACACGTATACATAATAGGTAATCTGGGTAACGGGAACTTGAGAAAACAAAATTGAATAAAATGCACTTGGATATAGGTTTTTATTTTCTAATTAGATACCAAAAGGTTTTGACTTTCAGATAATCAACGAAGAGACTGCTGATGGTTGGATATAGCTGTAATCTGTTTAGTAATTCAGTTTTGCTTTCCGCTCTGGAGTCTACTCTGGAGTGCAAAGTCTTTCATTTGAACAGTCTTCACGGGTTTAAGTTTCACTGTACATGCATATTTTGACTGACTGCCATCATAGCTATTGGTGGCCCTTTTAAATGTTCCCCAAATTCTTCCATACTGAGCCAGTAAAGTGATATATGTGCAGCAATCTGCACTATAAATATGTCCACACGAAATTTAATAGTGTATTTAAAATAGAAAGGGCCACCCCTTACTGCTAATGACAGAACTAGGAGACATCAGTTTCCTAAGAAGTGCCCAAATGTTTAGCAAGTAATTCCGTATCATCAGACATTCATAGGTTTATATATACCTTTTTGTATAAATGGTGATTTGTTAGTGTAAAGTGTGCTTCCAGATTACCTGAATGGTCCTCTTTTTCTGTATTATACAGAAATTGGCATCTGATTTTACTTCTTTTGAGTTCTAGGACTAGTGCAGTTATAACCTGCCAACTTGTTCATTACTGTACCCTTGTATAACTTGCTTCCCCCCCACTCTCTCTCTGGATGAATAATCTTCCCATTCTCAGCCAAGCTTAATTGCAGTGAATTGTTAATCAGCATTAACAAGAGCTATGGTTTCATTTAAGCATTTAATTTCATTTCATTTAATATGGTTTCATTTCATTTATGGTTTCATTTAATGTTTCTGTTTAAACCAGTACCTGTTACTGTTGTTTTAAGATGTGGTCCATTGAGCAGCTTCTATGTTATGGGTGGTTGGCACATCCAGCTCTAGTTTGAAAATGGTTGTGGTTCCTTGGAAATGCAGGACCAAATTTAGGTTGCGCTAACGAAGGTTGTAGTAGCTCAGTGGTTAAGACAGCATGCCTGTCAACCCAGGATGGGGTTCGATATTTGGGTGCTACAAGACAGAGTGAGCTCCCGACCCTTGCCCACCTCTTGCCAACCTAGCAGTTTCAAAGCATGTAAATGCAAGTAGATAAATAGCACCACCTTGGTGGGAAGGTCCAGCATTCCTTGCTCTTTGGAGTTTAGTCATGTAGGCCACATGACTGTGGAGGTGTCTTCAGACAACACTGGCTGTATAGATTAAGAAACAGGATTGAGCACTGGTGTCAGTCATGACTAACAAAGTGTCAGTCATGACTAACAAGGTAACCTGTAGAAAGCACCTTTAATGAATAATGACTAAAGGTCTTGGTGCCAGATTTGAGTGTATTTTTTACATTTATTAAGCAGATGTAAAATAATTTCTAGGATTATTTGTTTCTTAATTTGATTTTTGATGTTGTGGTTTTTAAACAAGCGGCTAGCATGGTTGAATTTCTCCTAAGAATGTCTCTGGACAGAATCAGCAGATTCTACTTAAGGAAAGGCATATGGGGTTTTAAAATTTTCTTTATAAAAGGGTTAGGTTTCTTACAGGACGGAATGAGTGGCTGCCAGCAGCTTTTTCCACTTACCATATTTTTAATTTCTCCCCAAACATGCTTTTTTCAGCTCACTTGCTTATGCACCTCCTATGTTTGTCCCCCACCCACCCCCCTTTTCTGTTGTGAACAAAGTGACATAATATGCTTCTTTGCCTGGCTGCAATGCTGACAAAGTCTGATCAGTTCAACAGAATTGGTACTAGAATTTTAAATTTTTGAAAAAGGGTAGAAAAGGATAAAAATATTGAACTGTGTGTTTCTAGAGAGGCTGGTGTAAGTAAGCAGATACATATTGGGTACTATCACAGACAAAAATAACAGGTGGCTTTTAGGAGGAGGACTCTAGGGGGACACTTGACCCAGCCCACGGCATGTCTGGGGAGCCATCCCCACTCATCTCAGCCCTCCACCTGTACATGCCTCATTTTTGGATGGAGCAGCCCCTTGGGGGACAGGGAAACTGTGATGTTTGTAGGGATGGGACAAGTGGGAAATTTATCAGAGGAATGCTGGATTTCATGTTGAAATTGATCGATCTGGAATACTGAGAATTCCTAATCTGTTCAGTACCAACAGGAGTACTTCCAGTTTATTCTTCACAGTTGTGCCCATGAAGTGAAAAATGAAGGGAGAAATTCTCTATGTAAGTTAGAGAAATTGAATTAATGGAGTTTTTCTTGTCAGAGGTAGGAATAGGGCACAAGAAATAAAGCACTAGTGAGAGGGACAAAAAAGAAAAGGACATTTAAGAAGTTAGAGGTCAAGTGAGAACAGGGCTGAGCCTTGGACTACTAAAATCACCTTGTAGACCCTACTAATTTTGTTATTGCCTGCCTAACCGTCTTTGTTGCAAATGAGCTGCTTAAGTAAAAGGATCAGATGGTAGAAGCAAAGGAGGAAATGGGTCAGTAAAGCTAGTACAAGTTGGGACAGTACAACTTTCCATTTGTTTTGCTATCAACACATTGCTACAGATGTCCAAGACATCTGGTTTGTTGCTGGACTCTGTTTTGAACATTTGCCGAGTATTGAGTTGCAGTGTTAGAACATAATTAGTTACTGAGTTTTTAAATGTGTCTGTTGAAAAGCATTCATCTGCATGGTGACATTTGCTAATGGATAACCTTATTTTTTGTCTTTTGAATTCTTAATAGTAATAGTGCGCATGGGAGGGTATTGCACATGGGGGATGTTGCGCAGGGAGGGATAGTGCACATGGGAGGTTGATGTGCATGGGGATGATACACAGTGGGGGGTCTTGATGCCCATGGATGCATGGGAGGATGGTGTGCATGGGAGGGTATTGTGCATGGGGAGGTTGATGCACATGGGGAGAGTATTGCACATGGGGATGATATACTGTGGGGGAGTATTGATGTGCCTGAGGGATGACAGGCAGGGGGGTGATGTACTGTGAGCGATGGCTTATGGGGGAATTTTACTCCTGCAAAGCGGGCACATTTTCGCTAGTAATGATAATAAAAATAACAAATTAACTGTTAGTAGAAATGGCACATTAAGTTATTACAGCCAATTCAACACTTTTAAAAAAGACGATCTAGAAAATTAAAGATCTGTCAGGCTAACTCTACCTCATTCATTCATTCGCAGATAATTTTATTTATTTTACTAGCGTTATTTACCCATCATCGTGTGAGTAAAATTTCAAGAATTTTGTTGGCCGCAGGCACATCTGGGCATCAGTGGGCACTGCACTGCTGGGCACCAAGCACTGGCACCAGGTAGTGGGCACTGGAGCAGTGGTGGGCATCAGAAGGCATTGGGCAGCAGGCACCAGTGGGCATACCTACCTGGTACCACATGGCAGTGGGCAGTGGGCACCACCAGGCACCAGTGGGCACCAGGCATATCTACTGGACACCAGCCATAGGGTACCGTGGTACCACTGGGCACCATGTCTCCTTACCAGCCACTGGGCACCACCAGGCATCCCTTCTGAGCACCAAAAGCAGCAGCACCGGGCACTTACTCTGTTCTTAAAGGGTTCTTACATCACAGAAGAAATAAACTTCCCAAATTTCATGCTTCTAAGTCCAGGTTTGGGGCTGGGTGTTGATCAGTCAGTCTTCAATGTTAAATACAGTGGCACCTTGCTTAACAAGTGCCTCAGTCAACAAGCGATCCACATAACAAGCAAAAATTTATATAGGATTCTGCCTCACATAACAAGCATTGCTTCACTTAACAAGCACACTCATTGGCAGTTGGGGCAGATGCACTGGCCGGCAGCCCTTTTAAAAAGCGTCAGGGATCCCTAGCGCACCTGCCCATAGCGAAAACAACATTTCCGCACTGTTCCTCCTGTGGCTGGGCATCCGCTGGGCAGAGGGAGAGAAGAGAAGAGGGAAGCAGCTCAGGGCTAGCCAGAAGGGAGCAGGGGAGAGAGAGGCTCAGGATGGAGAGAAGGAGAAAGTGGGGAGACACTTTGAAGGTGTCTTGGATTGCAGCCTCCTAACCATGTCTACCCAGAAGTAAGCCTCATTGTGTTAAATGGGACTTACTCCCAGGAAAGTGTCTTTGATTTCAGCCTCCTAACCATTTCTACCCAGAAGTAAGCTCCATTGTGTTAAATGGGGCTTACTCCCAGGAAAGTGTCTTTAGGATTGCAGCCTACATAGACTTCATAGGATCATGCACATTGAATGCATGTTTTGAAATCAATTCCAGTGTTTTGTCATCATTTTTACATTCAGTTAATATTTTCATATGAATTTTTTGGGTTGTGGAACCAATCGTCTGAGTTTCCATTATTTCCTATGGGAAAATCCACTTCACAAAAAGAGTGTTTCACATAAAAAGCATGCTTCTGGAATGAATTAACTTGTTATGTGAGGCACCACTGTATAGGGACGAAAATATATTATATCCGTTCACCTCCGAGGGGTTAAATTTCGAAAAGTCATTTTTAGTGGGTGCTCATGCTATGGAAGAAATACTCTCCCCAAATTTCACACTTCTATGTCCAGGGATTGGGCTGGGTGTTGATGAGTCAGTGATACTTCAGTGTAAAGTATAGGAACAAAAATGCATTGCACCCTTTTATTCCCTTCCCATTTAAATTTCAAAAAATAGGTTTTTAGTGGGTAAAAACTAGTGAGGCCTAGGTCAAGGTTCCCCTTTGGATTAGTTGACTTGATCAGAGCTGACTTGATGGGGTCAGGAATCGTATATGCTGCCCTAAAAGATATACCTACATTGGAAGACGTGTGGGATAAAAATGTAACAAATATACATTTGGGAATTGAAGAATGGGAATTGAATGGGAATTCCTTTGGGAACTGAAGAGCGGCACAATCAGTGATTTCCAGGAAAATGAAATGGCTGTGGGGTTCTGGTGTCAGTTTCCAAGATGTTTCAACAAATGCTTGCAGAGCAAACCTTTCCAAGGTTAAGTTTCAGAGTGACGTTTATTTGTGGAGTGCCTGACACTGTTCTTTGGTTTGTTTGTTTTTTGCTCAGCCTGCCAGTTCTCTAAATGTCATATTCTTAATATCTTCTCTAGGGCTTCATTAGGATGTTTAGTGTGGGTTACTTGATCCAGTGTTGCCTTCGAATCCCATCAGCTTTCCGGCATCTGTTTACGAAACCTTCTCGGCTGCTCTCGCTCTTCTATAACAAAGAAAATTTCCAACTTGGGGCCTTTCTGGGGTCTTTTGTCAGTATATACAAAGTAAGTTTCTAAAGTGCTAACAATGTAAATTGTGAGTGTTTATTCTAATATTACTCTTGTGCTGCAATAGCAATAACACTTAATGAATATCTTTATTAACTTTGAGCCTTAGTCATAAGAGGTTGCACTCACACAAACACATTCAATTTTCCTTTTTTCTTGAGAAGTAGGGTGCAATCCTAAGCAACTTTCCAGCTCTGCAGGAAAGGCAATACAGCTTGCATTGCCTTACTTTGAGGAGGCTTCTTTGACTCCCCCCCCCCCCCCCACTGCAGGATGCAGCACATGCCCCACTGGCACTGCTATGCCAGCGCTGGAAAGTTGATTAGGATTGTTTGTCCTTTATTACATTTAATATTCGGCTTTGTTAGTCAGTCATGATGCTGTATCATCTTAATGAGTATTTTGATGATCTTTAATGTACAGGGTACAAGCTGTTTCTTGCGATGGTTACGAAACCTGGATGATGAACTACATGCTCTTATTGCAGGTGAATTTGTTTCTTCATGTTGGTGATCTTGCTGTTCAGTGCTAGCAATTTGAAGCCTCTGTCTGCCATTTTGTGACCCCCTCCCCAGTTTGTGTAAAGATCCCCTGCTCCCTCTAAGGGGTCAGGAAAGGGGAAAGCAGCAGCAGAATCCACAGCATTGTGTCTTTGGGGCACATTACAGGTCTGGAGAGTCCTGGGGAGCCTTGAAGAGTGAAAGTTCCAGCTGTGATTAAAGTGGTTGTTCAGCCTCCATTTTTGTCACATGCTCTGTAGGTGTCCTCAGGACTCCCAGACCTTGGGAGGACCTCTGTAAAACTGCAGCTTGCAGGGGTGCAATCCTATGGACCATGTCACTGCACTAGCCCCACAAAGACTAAGAGCACAATCCTAACCATGTCTACTCAAAAGTAAGCCCCATTGTGTTCAATGGCTCTTACTTCCAGGAAAGTGTCTATAGGATTGCAGCCTAAGGGCATAACCCTAACCTATTTAGGCTGGCCTAACTCACTTGGTATGTCTTCCCATGATGGTGTGGGGAGGTTGTTATATACTTGTGCATTGGCCTAACCCCCCACCAGGAGTGGTGCAGAAGTTCCTTATGACACTTTTATGACACCTCCAGGTCAACACAGGATTTATGCTGGCCTAACTTGAGGTTAGGATTGCAGTCTTAATCAGAAAGTAAAGCTCCCCCAAAGATTGAGAACCACTGATGTAGTTCGAGAACCACTGACCTTTGGGATGGGGGGGGGGGAGTGAGATGGCAATGCGCAAACCTATAACAGCAGCTAATTCACTCCTGTGGTGTAGAATGAACAGTCAATGAAAGGAATAGTGTTGTTGGGAATAGAAAACTCACAGAAGTTCAGTTCTGTAAGCAAAGTAAAAGGTCACTTTTTGGTGAGAAGCTAGTCTAAAGCTAGGTTTAGAGGGACAGAAAAAAATAAATTGAAGGTGGAACTTAAGAAAAAAAAAATTCCGCTACAAATTTTGGATGTGTATGACAAAGGGTGGGTTGTTCAGTTTAGATGTGATACATTAGCAAGAATGGAAATAATTTGTTTCTTCTTCTTACAGGGTCCTTGGCAGGAGTATCAATGATGTTTTACAAAAGCACTACCATCTCAATGTATCTGGCTTCCAAACTAGTGGAGGTAAGATTAATTGTACTTGGGGAAAGGAAATCTCTGATCATTTCTATGTCTCGCTCATCAGTGAAGTAGAGGAAGAAAATTGACTTTCCGTTTTCCCCAGGAATGGAAATATACTTGCATCTTATCTGATTACCATCAGCTATGAACATTTGGCAGCCCTGAGCCACATTAATCAAGGAAGCCACAGCTTCCTTGTGACTCAATCTAGTCAAGAGATGCATGCCACATTTTGATGGATCTGGCTTTTGATGGGCAGCAGTACTCTCAGACCTTCCTCTGAGCATGTTCCTAGGTTGGTCCTTCACATAATCCCCGTTAGCTAAGGAGGCACCAGTAGCCCTTTCCCCGTTTCCCTCCCCTAATAGTATGGGACTTCCCAAATTTGACCAAAGACATATTTAATCCATTTTTTGCTCTGCCTGTTAACGTTGGTCAGAAAAGGCTTAATCCCATCAATATCATCAAACCTTTGGTTGGATTGTGGACTTCAGTTTTCCTGACTTTCTTGGGGGAGGGCATTATTAGGCCTAGTTTACAAAACGTTTCCATAACCCTACAAATTGTAGCCAGGTTCGTGCGTTCACACCTTGCCCAAATATGCAAAAGCGTCTCTTATTTTCAGGTAGGCTTCAATCCTAACCACATTTTCCTTGGTGTAAACACAATTGTGCTTACTTTTGAGTAGCTTGGGATTGTATTGTAAGGGCAAAATCCACAGTAGTTTTAGGACTACGCCGTTACGTCACCCTCTAGTGTTATTTTATGGAAAGTCATCTTAACTGCTCCGGAGCAAGGGGCTTAATTTCACTTTAGGATATAGGCCTAAGTCATTTAGAATGACAGTTGTGGGATTTGTTTTGTGTTGCACAAAAGGATGCAAACAAATGGGAGTTGTGACACACATCACAAGAGATCCAAGAGGCAGAAAAGAGCAGACAAGGAAAGCCAATCTTGGAAAGCAGCACCTTCATTAAAAACAGCAGTCGAAGTAAAATAGTGTTTGTGTGTTGGCTGAACTGTTGGTGCAATTTGGCAGAAAATAAGTTTGACTAAAAGATTCCCCAAAGAGGGACAATCACGACTGAAATACATCAAGAGTCAGCCTGATGAGACAGTGTTTCCTGCCTGCTTGGTTTCTGCGTTTTGCATCTTTTCACTTCTTTAAATGCTTGCAACGTGAATGACGAATTCTGCTGTGTTATAATACAGCATTGGGCTCCTGCGGCCAGCGCTCTCTGAATTTACTCCAGGGCTTCGTGGCAGTGGTGAAATCAGAAACCCTGCATGATTTGCCATGTTTCAACAGCCAAAACTAACTGACCAAAGAGGAACATGTTGCTTAGGAAGCAAAACGATGCAGATGAAAATAAACTTCTAATGTTTTCTCAGGAAACCAAAAAGAGCAGGCAATTCCCAGTGAGGTGTAGAGGGCTACAACTAGGGTTGATAAGTTTAAGCGTCTTGAAATGTCATATTAGCAAAACTGATCATGTGGCAGAGTCCTCTGATCCAAAATATCTTTCTCTAACCCTACAATCCAGAGTAACTACGGGAGCACGTAAGAGACATTACATGCACCCGTAGTTACTGCACCACCTAGTGAAAACCTATGGGAAATTCATATTGCAATCCAGAGTAAATTGTGCCTACATTGGAGCAAGGACTCCCCATAGTTACTCTGGATTGCACCCTTTAAGAAAGTGAATCATACAATATATTTATGTCAGGCAGTAGTTATAAGTGGTGCAAAGCACTAAGTTTTGCAGGGAGTCATTCAATTGACCCCTCCTCTTCAGAGCTGTACTGGTGGCGGGGGAGAAAATGGAGGCAAATACCCTCTCCCTGGGACCTCTAAACTTTTTGGCAAGCGGGCCCCACCGTCTCTCTGATATTGTTTCAGGGGCCGGAAGAAAAAAAATTGATTTACATTTCAGGTTTGAATAAGAAATTTACATAAATGAATATATTGATGATGAAACTTGTAAATGAACGAATTCAGATCAGTTCATAAATACTTGCCAACATACACAGAGGGTGATCTTCAAACCCGTTCACAAGCACTTTCATACACACAGAGAGGAGGTGTGTACAGCCTCCCCAGCCCCCCAAATATCCTCCCGAGGTATGAAGAGCAGAGCTCCCCTCACCTCTGGAGGTTTACAGGGCTTGCCCATGGGGCAGAATGAGGGGGCTGGTCAAGAGCTGGATAGAGCCCTCTGAGAGCCACATCTGGCCCCAGAGCTAAGGTTTGGAGACCCCTCCTCTATGGTAATAGCCACAAACCTCCAAGTACTTAGAATATTAAATGCAATTGAAGCTTATGGGACTTTTCCTTAAATAATTTGCAGGAAGCAAATTGTGTTTGTGTAGCTGAATAAATTGTACGCATCTCGAGTTTCCCCATGTAAGCATGGATTCTGGTACTGGAATGTAGCATCTCAGGAATCTCATTCTTTTTGTCCTTGCTAAGAGTGTGCCTCACCTCATGGCTGCAGAATACAATAATACTGGAATTTTGTATTTTGTAGGGCAGTGTTTCTCAAGCATTTCTGCCCGGGACATTTCAAACTTAAAAAATCCGTCCAGGAACCCCATCAAGCTTATCTGATATGCATCATTGTGATGCCAGAACTCCTTCATGTCTCCTGGGGACTAAGGGCGCTATCCAGAGTAACTATGGGAAGTCCTTGCTCCGGTGTAAGAAGAACTTACTCTGGATTCCAATATGAATTTCCCATAGGTTTTCACTAGGTGGTGCAGTAACTACGGGTGCATGTAATGTCTCTTGCGTGCTCCATGGTTAATCTGGATTGTAGGGTAAGTCCCATTATGTTCAATGAGACTTTCTCCTAGGAAGTAAGTTACTTCTTACTCCAGGGTCAGATGGTGGATCCCACCCTCTTACAACACTCCTGATCCAAGACCATGACCACCCTAAGGGGGCCCGACCCCCATTTTGAATACCAGTTTTGTAGGGGTTCAGACACCACAGAAAAAGAAGGTACTACCACCAGCAGCGGCTAGATGACAGGGCCTGAGGATTCGACACAGCGCACACACTCTTGCAGTGTTTTCTTGATCCACACCCAGTTTCATAATAAACTAAGGGTGTAGAGTAAATTCTGGAAATTATTTATGTGGTCGATTCTAACCAAAAGCAGCTTTCCTTGTTACAGAATGTGGACTTTTGCCCAGAATTTTTATAGCCTCATTTTTCTGAGAATGTCATGCAGTTGCTGTTTATACTATATGTATGGTATATTTCTCTTCACAATCCTAACCCCCGGTTAGCTACCATAAGTCCCAGCCCAGGGTGCCACAAAGTGCCATAAGACACTTCTGCATGACTCCCAGAGTGTGTGTGCTCCCAGTGGAGTGATGGGTGAATTGCACTGGTTTAAATTGGTTAGGATTGCACCCTCTATGTTACATATACCCTCAGCCTTTATTTCACTGAGCATAGTTAACTTGATAGTTTGTTGAAACATTTTTTTGGAGGGGATAAAAGAACAGCTGGAAATGTATTTGATAGAGTGACATTTGGTGTGAATTCCAACCACCATTGGCTAAGTGGTCACATAGCGCAGCACATGGAACTGCATGGGAAACTCTTCACCTGTTCTCTCTCATCATGTGAGGAGCATTTTCTCACTGTGATGAATTTCTGACGGCCTGTAGGTTTTCTGCTAGAACGTTCCATCTTTAGTGGCATGTTACTGATAGCTGATGGTTCTAGATCTCGATTCACCTCCCCAAAAAACTTTAAGCTGAAATCTGCATGGAAGTTTTGTGAAGGGTCTGATGAGGTCCTGGTCCTTCATAGGAATGGCAAACCTAAGGTATTGCATTTGGTGTTGTTGGGGGCGTTGCAGATCATAAATTGCACAAGTTCCTACACAGGACTGAGATGTTCAGAAGGGAAGCCACTTTAGCTACAACTTGTGAAAAGAGAGTGGCGTAAAACAGCAACGTCTCCCTGCCCCTGTGGACAACTCACACTTCTGGGAGAAAGCTAGCCTTGAAACCTTCTTTACTTGCTAGCATTGTGAGGTTAATGTTGAAGACTCCCCCCCCCCAACATGAAACTCCAGTTATACCTGAGAGCTGCTGTCCCATAAGGGTTGTCCCCCATCTTCTGTACATTTCTGTGATCCCCTCACAGTTCCTTGTAGATGTCACCCAGGGTGACCATAATAAGCAAAAACAGAAGGCAAAGCCCTCCCAGAATATAGGACAACCAAGAAAATATGCAGGACATGACAAAATAAAAGCTAAAAACACTATTACATATTATGCTTAAAAAGCAGGCCTCCGTCAGTCTTGGAAGACTATGGTATCGTGCTCGGCGCTGCATATGCTGCATGCGAAGCACGAAAGCCTGGGTTAGATTGTTATGGAGGATAGGCTGTTACCCAAGCAGCTAATCCCCCCTTTCCATGCCACTGAATTAATCCAATGGAAAGGCAGAGCCGATACGATTGGATCCAGCTGTGTCGCAGAGCTGGGCTAAGGACAGGAGCTCACCCTGTCTTGAGGGGCTGACCTGGGTCTCGAACCCTGGTCTGTTGGTTAACAGGCGCAGCGTCTTAACCACTTGTGCCACCCACAGCTTATTATGCTTATGGATTAATTTAAACACTATATTACTTATTAGTAAATTTAAAACTATTACATATATTTTCTGGGTCATAAGGCTACAAGCTGCCTGCTCACAAGGAAAAGGAGGCCAATGAAGATTTTTTTCAAGGCTAAAAATGTGGGTATGTCTTGGTCACTCTGATGTCACCACAAAAGTGACATTGGTTAACCATATAGTGGGAAATAAGTGATTGTGAGAGTCTTCCTTAAGATAGTTTGATCTAACCTAGTTGAGTACTTTGACTTTTAAACTTCCATGATGGAAACCCTGAGAGAGCGGCATCAAGCACTAACTCTTGGATCACATCTACCCATCTGTGGTGCCAAGTTTTGCACCTGCTCATAGTCCTCAGTTTGCTACTTGCTAAGTTTTGTTTGCTTGTGTGTATTTTTAATAGGCCATGTACTTCAAAGGCATTGAAGCTGGAAAGGTTCCCTACTTCCCTCATGCAGACAGTATCATCTACGCTGTATCCACAGCAATTTGCTTCCAGGCAGTAAGTGTTTGATTTGATAGTTGTAAAGTATTTCGTCTTCTGTTGTTTTGTTTCTGTCTAATATTGATTAACCACAGTGAAGAAGAAAATCTTTGTCTTAGTAGTTTGTCTTAATTGTATAAATGACCTTGTTGGGTTCTGTTAACAAGTTTCCCAGTACTTTTTCTACGTGAAATTTTCCTACTCCATCTATGAATCAGAATGTCACATCCTAAAAGGGGAGCAGGTAATCTCTTGCAAGTTGTTTGTTGACATGTTACCCAGATAGGTAGCTCACATCAGAAGTCGGATTGTTTCGTGACATCGGAATCAACTCTGGATCTGTGACAGTGCAGGGACATAACTGACACACAGATGGCAGTCATGCTATAGTAATGCCAAGGACAAGGATGTCTTGGGTTTTTGGAAAGGTGGACTTTAATGTTTTAAATAAATAAATATAACATGCTTATTGACCATTATCAGTGATATTTAGGGCAAAATCCATACCAGTTACAGGTCCACACAGTTATGTCACCCTGTTATCTTATGGAAAGTCATCTTATCTGCTCTGGAGCAAGGGGCTTAATTTCACTTTAGGATATAGGCCTTAGTCAGCGAATAGCGTAAACTTGTGAATATGAAACAGTGCCTTAAAGGATAATGCTTTGATCTAGCAGAAATTAAGAACTTAAGGTATGAGTGTCATTTTTGTGGTGTTACTAATTGTGAAAGTTAACTTCATAATTCTTTTTTAAGGCTGTAATGGAAGTTCAGAACCTAAGACCATCTTACTGGAAATTCCTATTACGGCTAACAAAAGGCAGGTGAGTAACAGATGGTGGTTTGCACATGTTTGCAAATCTTGTGCAGTGTGGGCTCTAAACAAACTTGCCATTATTTTTACTCACCTTAAACTATGATCCATATTGGCATTGCAGAAAGCAGTTTTACATTCTGCTTTTAAAAAAATTATGATACTTACATATGATACTTAAATAAAGACACTACAGTTCCTAAAGGATGGGATGAAACTAAGGCGTCAAGATTTTTCATTTTATATATTAAGCTCAGGTAAAGTGCTAAACAATACAAAAACAAAATCAAACCTGAAGCTTTAAACTGAAATAAAACTTTATGGTTGGCAGCACACAAGGAATAAGCAGATTGACATAGAATATAGATGCATTGAGGTGGAAGCTGCAGAAAAAAAGGGGGGAAGCAGAGAAAGTTAAATTGCTTTGCAGGTTACCTAGAAATAATGTGACTTCCTCCTCAGGTTTGTACTGCTATCTTTGTACTGATTAAAAAAGTAACAATAGATTGTAGGAACAAAAGATTATGAGGGGGATTGCTGGGTACTGTGAGACAGAACTCTGAATAAGAGTGGTGTTTCGTTTTCTTTGCCAGAATCACCTTCTTGTAAAAAATCAGTTTGTTTTCTAAATGGGTAAATTAATTTTCATCCTCCATCTGACCTTTTCCAGGTTTGCCATCATGAATAGGAAAGTTTTAGATGTGTTTGGTACGGAAGCATCTATGCATTTCAAGGATTTCATACCTAAACTTGACCCAAGATATACAACTGTACCGCCAGAGATGCCTGTGGTCCAGTCCTGGAAGTGATACCTGTGATTAAGTTGTGACCAATGTCTGTCCTGGAAAGTTAATGGACTTAAAAGTTAAATAGACCGAAGAGGGCTTGTGTTCCACTTCAGTATTGTTTCAGTGAGTTATGTTTTTGTACCGATCAAAACATACTGAAACTCTGTAGTTGGCGCGGCTTTAACTCCGCCCCTCCGTTAGTAGTCCCTGGATCACTGTGGTTGGTTGACACTACCTGGTAGATTATTTTTTTTGATGGAGTCATTTATCAATGAATTAATATATCAATTTTTAAGCACCTGAATGGGCTTAAAATAAAAATTTCAAAAGAATACATTTTAATTCATTCCAGTAGACTACTTTTTAAAAAAATGCTAAGAATATTTTTTTGCATTTAGAAAATAAAAGGGATGGCAAGTATATATTGTAGGTCCAAAGTTGCTGTAAATTTTGTTTTAAAAATCAGAGTTAATTGAGAAAGGTTTTCTCAGTTCCAGATAGTTGGATGGTACTGGTTTTTAACCCTGTCACTGAAAAAAATATTTATAGGGTAAAGTTTAAATATCCAGTACTCTGTTTATAATTGCACTGTTTATAACCAGCTTTGGCTTTAAACTGCTTTCCAGTATCTTTTCTCCTAAATCCAGTTTCACATCTGGAATTATCACTGAGAGATGAAAAAAAGGCCTAGATTAAAGGTCCTGACATATGAATAACTGTAAATGGCAAGGCCACCATGATGGCATGTAGTATATTTATGTTTCAAAGCAAGCACCAGTAAATTGTGGTGTTTTTAAGAGCAGAAATTGAAATGGATGCACTAAAGACTTTGTGAGCCTCCATAAAGGATCAGCAAGAGTGGCCTTCAAAGCCCTGACATTTTGTAGGATGGCGGCAAAACTAAAAGATTGGTTAAGAATGTAGTTGCCATTTTGATTTTATTATTCTGTTTGAGCAGATACACAACAGCCATGTACAGAAAAGTTTAGTGCAGGCCAGTCATTGCTGTAATCTTCCATCGTCTAACCCACCCCGTTCCCATAATGGTCTAATTCCATCTCAGCAATCAGCCCAGTACGACTAGTCTTGGACTCCCAATATATTTAAAGAAAAATCAAAAAACAAAACATGATTGTAACCTGGATTCCTTCAATATGCCAAAAGCTGAAATTACTGTGATTGAAAGCATTTAAAGAAAGATTAGAAATATATTGTTCAGATACTTTAATTTATTATTTCCAGCTATGAGTGCACATGTAGATATAAATAGATATATTATCTAACAGAATCTTCTTGTGTATTGTAAAAATGAAGTTGTATTCAGAGAGCAACAACAACATAATGGCTTGATTAGGAATGACATTCAGAATTCCAAGTAGAATGTATGTTTTTGGGTTCTTCTCAACTCTTATGAAGAGAAAAGGTAGAAATGGTGCAGAAGAAAGGTGATTCCAGGCAGGATAAAAAAACCCAAAATTAATTTGCAAGACTTGGGGCTGCAAAGGGATCGCTTTCCCTGCACCTCCTTTTGACTTAGCAGCCATCCTGGAAAAAAAAAAAATTCTAGTAAAATGGGAAATTTGATCAGTTTGTTAATAGTATTTTAGTGATTCCTAATAAAAACCATTATGCTAATGTTGCTGTTTGGATGAGTCTCATGGACCAACTCAGCTGCCTGGATATTTTTTTTTGGCCTATTCTGGAGAACGAAGTTATATGTCAGTCTTTTAAAAGAGTTCTAATCATGATCATTAAATTATATGATTTTATTTTCTCATGCACTGGAGTTTATATGAGGTTTCCCAAACTGTTTTGAAACTGCACCCACTCTGGGAGGTGGGGGAAGAAAAGCATTATTTATCCTCCTGCTGCTGCTGCTGCTGCTACTACTTAGGGCCCAAGTTGGCAGCACTGGGGTAAGGGCAAGCCAGCTCCAAGAACATCCCCTTACCTTTTGGAGACCTCCGCTACTGCCACCCAACTGCAGGATGCAGCACAGTGTCCCAGAAACAGGTCTGTCGTGGTCTTCTGTAAAAAGAAGGCATTAGTGCAATGAGTGGGAAATGTATGAATTGTACTTTCTGCTACCATCTGCAGTTTTCAGTATCTGCAGCAGCAGCAGCAGCAACCAACCCTCCATGGATATGGGGAAAGACCTGTATTTAATTAACTACTAATGTGGAAAATACTTATATTTTATAGGTGAGGTAATTTTGGTGAATCAACTGGTCAGGATGTCCTGGGCTGGAAGTCACTAAGATGATGCTTGCCAACGGCCAGAAAAAGAGTGCAGAGAGGCAGCTCTTGATCTCAGGGAATCTTGCCCACCCCTTGTCACCTGGCCTACTTGTGCTGGTGATACCTTGTTAAATAGTTACAGACACCCCAACTCTAGACCCCTAATCCAGTGACATGAAACATCTCATGACAAAAGGGGGTCTTTTGATTCCACCAGTGTCCATACTCCCTTCATCTGACTGTTCTATGCCAAGAAACTAATTGGGAGGATGGAAAAACTTCCATCCCAAAACCTACCTGAAGATGGTATCCATAATCAGCAACAATGATTGCATTTAGAGTCATGGCACATTTGATGCCCTACAGTGTATTCAGCATCCCATGTCCTCCAACATGGAGTTGATCCTGAAGTAGACAGAGATCTCCAGCTGAGCCAGCACATTGCAGTGAATGGAAAAATAAATACCAGATTTCCTTTCCATTTGTTGAGGCCAAAGTTGTGTTATACGGTGTTTGCCCCTTACTTTACATGTAGTGCAACATGGCAAGGTTACGGAAACAGATAGGTAAGATTCTGTGGCTAGAATTGAGAACTTTTAGGGTGTAGTAAGCAATTACTTGAGCAACTAATATATGCCATAGATGTTGGCATGTCAGGTGGAGTTAGGCTGCCACAGATCAGCAAAAGTGTGACTGATCCTGTGGTATGTTGGTGTTAAGCAAATAAAAATACCTTTCTAACAAGCCTTTTGCTGACTCCTGGACCACTATCTGATTCTGGGCACAATCCAGAGTAACTACGGGGAGTCCTTGCTCTGATGTAAGAACAATTTACTCTGGATTGCAATATGAATTTCCCATAGGTTTTCACTAGGTAGTGCTGTAACTACGTCGATGTAAATGTCTCTTACTTGCTCCTGTAGTTACTCTGGATTGTAGGTTCTGAGGGATATTCTAGGCTCTCGATCTGAGTTTGGGGACCTGACCTGGAGATCACGTAAGTACACTGTGGGTTCGTAGTTTCCTTTCTGGAATCCCTGCAAATAAGGAAAACTATGAATATTAAAATTCCCCTTCCTTCTCCAAATCCAACTTGAGCTAATCCCTGGTTCGGTCCAAAGGGTCTTCTGAAATGCTCAGAGTCCCATGTCTTCTTGAGAATGAAATCAACGGGTTCCAAATCCACACACAACACAGGTGAACTTGTACAGTATTTATATTCCAGCAGTGATCTTTTTACAATTTTTGTTCAAAATCGAAATCCCACCTGAAGTGGTCAAACCATTGAATGTCTCTCTCCTGGCTTGAATTCCCCTCTTTCTCTGGCAGTCTGAAACTGCCTTCAGCAGAACATGCTCCAGCTTTTCTGTGTAAGATTGATGCCGAACTGAAAAAAACATGCTGTGCCATGGGGACCCCTGTGGAGGCTGAACTGTCAGGACACGGTGACCTTGTTCTCCCTGAAGAGCCATTCCTTTGAACTGTGCTAAATTTAGGGGGGGAGGATGGGGCAGCTCTTACTCTGAACCCAGAAATGGAAACAAGTGTAAGTTGAATTGGAGCACTTCTCTTTATTTGAAGGTATGACTAGCGCTAAAGAACATTGGAATAAGTGGGACTTGCTTCCCAATAAACAGGCATTATCTGGGTACATCTTAGAGCAGTGGTCAGGGAACAGGTAAATTACCCCAAATGGGGTAAAAATGAAATTCCTGGGGGTAATGCATGTCCTACTGTGTCTCGACAGTGTGACCATCTATTACCCCCAGGAAACCCCTGGGCCCATCTGGGATTCTGGGGATGGGTTGGGAAGGTGCTTGGGGGTACTGGAGAGTAGTTTGAGCCAGCTGCAGCTTTGCGTGGCCAAGTCCAAGCACTGTGGGCATCCATCTTGAAAATATGACTGTGCATGCGTGCACAGCTTTTCCCTGCCTCAAGGTTCCCATGGAGAGGCTTCTCCGTGGGCAGAGTGTCCTCCCCTGACTTCACTGGCATTTTCCCTGTCCTAATTGGTGATGTGTGCCGGCAAGGTCAGGAGAGGATACTCTACCCATGGATAAGCCTCTCCATGGGAATCTTTAGGCTGAGAGGCAGGGAAAGACTGCGTGCACATGCAGTCATTCTTTTCTAGATGGATGCCCACAGTGCCTGCCTGGACAGCTGAACTCAGTCTCAGCTGCCCCCAACTGCAGCCTGAGCCTCCCCAGCCAAGGTAAGCACCCATTCCCAGGTGTCTACTCAGGAGTAAGCCCATTAATTCAATGGAGCTCACTCCTGATTTTTTTTTTAAATATAGGACAAAATGTGCGACATCCTACATTTTGTTCTACATTTTAAATAATATATTAACAATATATTATTTTCTTCCTTTCAAATCAAGGGGGTAATGTCAGCGTATCTAAATATATTTTGGGGTAAAAGGTAAAAAAGTTCCCTGACCCCTGTCTTAGAGGTACTAGAAATTTTCTTCACACGGATGACATTGTGTCTGCAGCTGGAATATCTTGAGGATACTGTGTCTTGATCAGTCGATGGTATGGTAATTTGTTCTTGTTTCTTGATAGCAATTTCTGTGAAATATAAAAATAAATATTTTAAAGCACCCATGTTATTTTTTACTGGAAAAGTTGGAAATAAACAGCATGTACTGTACTTCAGTGTGTATCATCCCTGATTATGAAAATTTTTCCTTCTGGGATAAAAATTGTAGCTTCTGGACTACACAATATTCATGAGAGGCACTTGGAGCACGAGCCTAATCATGTCTGCTCAAAAGTTAGCCCCATTGTGTTCAATGGGTCTTACTTCCAGGAAAGTGTCTTTAGGATTGCAGCTTAAGAAAAGTTTTCTTTTGAAGAACTGAAGTGGCTGGTTCAATTAGTTTAAAAATCAGTTTGATGCTTTTCCCCACTGCCTTACTAGGATCATAGTGGATTTGTACCGACTATCCCTACAATCCAGAGTAACTATGGGAAGACATAAGAGGCACTTACTCTGGATTGCTCTATGCATTTCCCATAGGTTTCTCATCAGTGGCACCGTAACCACGTTGGTGTAAAAGGTCCTGTAGTTACCCTGGATTGTAACCTATTGCTCCTTCTGACTCTGCTTGGCCTCCTGAGCCGACAGGTTTCACAGGTGATGCCAGAGACTAACTTGAGATCATCTACTGTGCTATGTGCCTTTCACCTGAATTGAAGCCCCAAACATATAAACTTAAAGCAGGCAACTCAGCATGAGAAAAAGATGTCGGCAACCTTTTAGGTGAGTCTTAAGAACAAGGCATTATGGTCTCAAAGCGCTGGTTGGTTCATACATTCATACATTGGGATGGGTCCCCCTCTGGAGTTTTGAGCCATGACAGGTCCACATATCTGGCATCAGGATTTTACATCTCTTGGGTAGACAAGTCTTAAAATATGTTCATTTCTATCTTACCGCATTCCTGAAGGACTCACAAGTATATTAACATCCTCCCCTTCTGCTGGTGTAACGGACAGACTTGCTGACTTCTCCATCATGAGAAAATGTTCTTGTGTGTGCACATATGCCGACGGGGGGGAGGGAGGGGTGAGTGTGTACAACATGAACAGAGGCCTTTCCCCCATATTTTCACTTCTTCATGTTCCTTGCTGACTTCAACGTAAGGAAATGTTTTCATGTGTGCAAAATGAGAACTTTTTCTTATGGCAGTGGTTCCCAAACTGTGTGCCACAGCAAACTCACAGTGGGATATCCTTCCTAGCTCTGAGTGCTACCATTATAGTTTGAAGAGGATCTTGTGTGATCCACAATGGTGGGGCCCAGAAAGCCAGGTAAAGAAAGCCGTTGCAGAAGACGATAAGATTTTGGTAAGATTACAGAACTGCTCCCATATGGTAAAGTCGGCAACGAGTGTGAAGAAGTGAAAACATACATGTGTGTGTGATGTATACATACAAAATTAGTGTGGCTCTTTGATAAATGTGGAAGATACATTAGTGCAGTGGTCTTGGGAACGGGTAAATTACCCAATGGGGTAAAAATGAAATTCCTGGGGGTAATGGACAGCCAAGCTAATTACGCACACTCTTCCCCTTCCAAAAGGTCCAACGGAGAGCGCTACCGCTTCTGCCATGGAGAAGCGCTAGTGCTCTCCATTGGACCTTTCGGAAGGGGAAGAGTGCACGCGCATGTGCACAGTAATTTTTTTAAAATGGTTGCTGTGGCTGGCCGGACTTATCTGCACCAAGCCGCAGCAGCCTGAAACTGCCTTCCAGTGTCCCCAAACACCCCAGCCAAGTAAGCCACTTACTTTACATTAACTCAGAAGTAAACCACTTTATGTTTACTCCTGATTTTAAAAATGCAGGACAAAATGTAGGCCGTCCTACATTTTTTAAAAGTTGGGATTTTCAATCGAAAATCTGGACAATTTTCCATTGGAAATCTGGACTTTTGGGTGACCATTTCCTTTCTTTCAAATCAAGGGGGTAACATTGGGTAATATATTTTGGGGTAAAAGGTAAAAAGGTTCCCTGACCCCTGCATTAGTGTATGTGCTTGGTGCAAGTGGTTAAGACACTGTGCCTGTTAACCAGCAGGCCAGGGTTCGAGACCCAGGTCGGCCCCACAAGACAGGGTGAGCTCCTGTCCTTAGCCCAGCTCTGCAACACCAGCTGGATCCAATCATATTGGCTCTGCCTTTCCATTGGACTAATTCAGTGGCGTGGAGAGGGGGGATTTGCTGCTTGGGTAACAGCCTATCCTCCATAACAATCTAACCCAGGCTTTCGTGCTTCGCATGCAGCACCAAGCATGTTACCATAGTCTTTCAAGACTGACGGAGGCCTGATTTAGCCACAGAAATGTTTTGATAGAAATGACTAGAAATTACAAACACATAGTATGGGGAAGAACTGTGTATATTTGGGGGGGGGGGCCTTTAGAAGAATGAAATGCTTCCACTGCAGCTTGCCTGCTTTCTCTCAATTCTTGCTGACGTGGCTTGGACTTCCCAGGCCTGTTTATGGCTGCCACGGAGAGCAGCTGGAGCAGGCTGTGTCTCTGTGCCAGCAGACTTCTGGCAATTTCACCGTGATTTAGAGGCTCTAACTCTTGGCAGGGGTCTGCATAGCAACACTTCATTTCTTTGTTTCTACAGGAAGTTTTCAATCCAGCCCCCAGCCTTTTTTTTAAGGTTTCCCCCCTTCTTTTGCCCAGGCAGGAAAATGAGTCATGCTGTATTCCTCCCAGGGCCTGGTGAGATAGGCGAGGAAATTTCACTGGAGGAATTTAGGCCTGCCCAAAGCAGACCTTCCATCAGTAAGAGAGCAGACAGCCTGGGAAGCCAAGCAGGGGAAAGGACTTTACTGACAGCAGCCCCCTAACAGACACTAACAGGGCACAAGTCTAGCTTTGCCAGGGTGACCAGATTTCCCTGGTCTGGAAAAACACTGTTCTGTTTTTCAAGGACATGTCCTCTCTTTTAAAACTTCATTGTCCAACTTGTGACCAGGCAGCATGTAGAACTGTTGTAATTAAATTATATTCAAGTTTTAAGTTTAATAACAGGTAATATAGGGTGCAGTTCTAACCTAGGCCACCACAACTCATCAGTCTTCCTGTTCCCATGAGTAATGTAGAGAGTCAAGAGCATCTCTGTACACTGGCCTAACCCCCCGCCAGGACTGGCACAGAAGTGTCTTACAGCACTTTGTTGACACCCCCAGGTCAGCATGGCATTGGTGGGCACTGGCACCAGCAGGTACTGGGCACCACAGGACACTGGAGGGTGCCAGGGGACAGTGGTGGGCATCAGTGAGCACTGGGCATCTCTATTGGACACCGGTCGGTGGGCACCACTCCAGAGGGCAGCAGGCATCCTAATACCACCCAGCAATGGGTACCAGTGGGCATTGGTCACTATTACACAATGGGTAACAGGCACCACTGAGCATTTCTACCCCGGCACCAGCGGGCACCACTACTGAGGACCAGGCATCCATGACGGGCACCCAGCAGCAGTGGTTAACACTGGACAGTAGGTACCACTGGGCACCAAATAGGTTCTTAGTGTGCCCTTATATCACAGAAGGAATACACTCCCCAAATTTAATGCCATGTGCAGCATCTCACAGTTGGTTGGCAGTCGTGGATACTTCAAGGCAAGGCAATATTTTTCCCTTATCTCAGAGTTGCACTGTCCTTAGCCCATACCTGGAAAACTAGTTAGGACTGTACCTTTACTAAAACTTCTTTAACATAGTGACAGTCTTAAACCCATTCTGCACAATGTTGTCCTCTATGCACAACAGACCAAGTCTGAACATCTGTGGGTCAAGAAGAAATAAATTTAATAACACTTGCACTTATAGCCACTTCCTGTTTTCTGTTATGCAACCAGGAAAAAGACCAAAGATTGGGATGAAGAGGGTTGTTACAGAAGTTCTATTGCCCAGTCACTGTAAATATTTTTAGTAAATCAAAATGTTTACTCTCATTTGCGTACTTTTTTAATTTATTAAATTACTTTACATTTACATTTTCAATATCTTGATTACAATAAAATGAATAAAACATACAACATAAGAAAAAAATTGAAAATTACATTAGAAATATAGATAAAAAACCTCTAAAAGTATACAGCATGAGTGAAGTTGAATGGTTTTTTTTCATAAACGTGTATTTAATGGTTAACGAGGATTGTAAAACACACCAAATGGAGAGGTTTCCTGGTATCAAGAACTCTGAGCAACATCCTGAGAGGTATGGGAACAGGCCAAAAAAGGAAATGGCATTTCAGTGATATACCAGTTCCAAGCATGCATGCCTAAGATCTGATAGGATGGCATGGAAAGGGGTGACTCTGTGTGCAAGGAATCAGCTTTACCTTATAAGAAGTTGCTGGTCTTTCTGTCATCTCGTGCCATCCAGGGACCTGGTAGAGCTGCAGAATTCTGCCATGCTGAGCTATCAAGATGCAACCAGGATAGATGACTCAAGGCATTGTGTGTGTATCTTAGATTTATTTAAATTTGATTTAAATTTAACCTTCTATACTGACTTTTCAAATGGCTAATCCCTGGACAGCAGCACTGAGGGGTGGTTAACTTCGTACTTGACTAGCCTTCTTAAGAAATCTTTTTTTAAATTATATTTTTATTTATTTTTTTCAAATAAAGAATAAAAAACAGGGAAAGCAAGAGAAAAAAAGAATTAAAAGAATGAAAATTACCAGTATTAACAAAAATGGAGATGTATCTGAAAAGAAAAACCTTTGGGGCAGGATTTAAAACCTTCTAATGAGCTTTTAAAATGCTGCTATTTCAGCAAACCTTCTGATTTTATTCTTTTTTCTCTTAAATTTTTTATTTCTCAAAAAGGTAAACGAAAAGAAAAAATGGGAAAAGCAACAGAAAAAAGGATTAAAAGAAAAAAGCAAACAAAGCAAAAAAGAATGAAAATTATAAACAAAAATATTCTTATCAGAATATATAGCAAGCACAGATTACCTTGTTTGCCTTTCTTCAGTCTAAAATAAGAACAATGGAAAGGTTTAAGCTTTACTGTGAATTCCTCTTCTCAATGGTTTCAAGCAGGGTCAGTGTGGCATATCTGGGAAGCCCCCTCTTTTCAGACAGGCAGATCAGATGACAAGAGTATGCTGAGGTGGGATTAAAGCAGAAATTAATGTCCACTCCACCCAGCCATTCAAGGATAGATTGGTCTAAGTAGAAAGGGGTGTGATGCTAGTTCACCTCATTGAATTAAATTGTGAATAGTTGGGCAGGCAGACAATACTGAAGAATTGGCAGTTGGCAACATTGTAGAACTCCTGGCTCTCTAAATAGATGGCAATAGAAAAGCTGAGATGGGATGAAATCCCAGATGCCCCAGTCTGACCTAGGCTTGAACAGCATTGGCAGGTATGAGGCCTGCTCTCTAGTCAATTAGAAAAAATGAAAGACTAGCCCAGGGGTGAAAAATAGGAAGATGGCAATAGCTAGCGGTGCTTTCTCTGATAAATAAAATTGTAAAGAAAAAATAAGAAACGTTTAATTGAAAATAGAGGGCTTACTTCTGAGTAACATAAAAAGCACAATGCCTTGACTGGCGAAATAATTGAACAAATATAAAACTTTTAAAATATACCATATATAAATATACTATGAAGCCAAACTAGTAAGCAGCATAACCTGTAAATGCCCAATCCTGAGTCTCTTGTTAGTATATATCAAAAGGAAACTGCAGAAATGATCCCTTGGCAAAGGTAACAATCCTTGAAAAAATTTCCTGTTATCTAAATCCATCCCTACGATCTATGTCACGGTGCACAAATCCTCAAGACGAGAGAGAACTCCACCTGGAGGGGGGGAGGAATACATCAAGATGCATTTGAGTTATACCATCATTATATGCAAGGCACATCCACTTCACATTTTAAATTCAATATAATTTAAATGAAAATAAATTTTTCCTTCCACCAATTAGTAATATTACCAGGAGTAACAAAAACGCTTTTAGCAAGTGAGGGCTTAATCCTAACCAACTTTCCGGCACCAAGGTAAGAATAAAGCAGCTCTGTTGTGAGGTAACAAATATTCCCTTAAAGGAAATATTTATACTAATAAATTAATATATAATTAGTATAATATTAATTAGTATAAATATAATATAATTAATATAATATTAGTATATTTATCCTAACACTAGGAATACCATGACTGAGATTTATGGATGCATTCAGAATATTCACATAGCATTTATTATGCTAAAAAGGGAGGTAAAAATTTGTTTTATTTTCTAGGAAAAATGCACTTTAGTTTTTAATGTGAATTTTTAATTTTAATTAAAATTTTAATTTTAGTTCAAGGGATATGCAGGGAAACAATTTAATTAATCCTTTAATTTTAGCTCAAGGGATCTGCTGGGAAACTACTGTCAAAAGGAAGAAGAAACAATACAATACAAGTAGAGCTCCTTTAGTTTTTTCCCTTTAAATATAGCCCTTTCCTATCCCACAGACATGTTAGAAATAAGTTATTGAAAATACATCAAAGTTTCAAAAGGTGATTTAAAAAGTCATTATTTCAAAGCAGAAATACACATTCAGCATCTGCAAAAGCACAGAGGCCAGGAGGTGCACAAGTTTCTTCCTTCCAGCCCATCTGGCAATAGTTCAGGTGGTACATGCTTTTCATTCAACACATCCTCTTGCTTTGAGAAAGCTTGGGCTTCTTCTAACGTTCTGATACCAGTTCCTCTGGCATTACAGTGATATTTGAGCATTTCAGCTCAAGACCCCCTTCTGAGTATGACAAAATCTGGGACTCCCGCAAAAGTGACTGCATGGCTGGAAGTGTCATTAAAGGTGTCCAGTGCCAGATTCCAAGATGGCTGCATCCAGCTTTTGCAACCCCAACTATGAAGATCACTGCATGAGAATCAAAAAGATAGGCTGAAGGAGGGCAGTACCTGAAACGGGCACCCTGGTGCTGCTGGAGGCACTGGATACTGGTAAGTGTGCAGACCATGAGCCAAGCGTTTGGTACAAACATCTGGTAGGCAGTGAGAGCTCTGGGGTGCCTGTCAGCTCAGCATCAGCAGTCATTCAGCAGGGAGCTGGCATCATACTGCTGAATAAAATCCTGCAGGAAAACAAAACAAATTACAGAATTATTGGTCTTCTTTGCCCCTGAATCTGCCAAGCCAATGACAGATGCAAAATCAAGGCAGTTTTAAATTTATCAAGTCAGGGTTGCCTGTGCAGAGCCTTCAGACAGGGAAAGACCTCTATATGGAGATTCCTGGGATGGATGCTGAGGCCTCTTGCATTTGAAACTGGTGCTCTACAAAGAGTTAAAGGGCCTCCCCAGTCAACCTGCTTGGAATTTGAAGCTGGTATGCAAACCTATCATAATGTGTGATACAAATTCTCAAAAATCATCTAAGGCTGCAATCCTAAAGACACTTTCCTGAGAGGAGGAGAGCTTACATAGTTAGGATTGTGCTCTAAGTTGCAGGGCCTGCTGAAATGCAAAGAATCCTAAGGGGGATAGCAAACCAGCAAGGAGATTGAAAGAGTGAATGTAATCAAAATGATGCAGGCAGGCATCCGTCAGTCTTGAAAGACTATGGTATCATGCTCGGTGCTGCATACACTGCATGCAAAGTGTATGCAGTCAAAATGATGAGTGACTGAACTTTTGGAAACTTGACTTGGACTTAAATCATTTTTTACTGACTCAAAGTCACATGCATGGGAAGACTAAAAACACTTGAGTTGAGCTGAGTTTTAGTTTTAGCCGAGATTACCTATGTCTCTGGGCTGCAGTGGCTTAGAGTACAATCCTAACCATGTCTACTCAGAAGTAAGCTTCATTGTGTTCAATGAGTCTTACTTTCTGGAAGGTATGTTTAGGATTGCAGCCTTAGTGGTTTAAAACTGCCTGTCAATTTGAAGATTGGCAGGTAAGTGGATTGAAACTTGAGTAATGCAAGACAGAGGGAGCTCCCTTCCTTAGCCCAGCTCCTGGCAACCAAGCGGTTAAGACGCTGTGCCTATTAACCAGCAGGCCAGGGTTCGAGACCTGGGTCGGCCCCACAAGACAGGGTGAGCTCCTGTCCTTAGCCCAGCTCTGCGACGCCAGCTGGATCCAATCGTATTGGCTCTGCCTTTCCATTGGACTAATTCAGTGGTGTTGAGAGGGGGGATTTGCTGCTTGGGTAACAGCCTATCCTCCATAACAATCTAACCCTGGCTTTTGTGCTTCGCATACAGCGTATGCAGCGCTGAGCACGATACCATTGTCTTTCAAGACTGACGGAGGCCTGCCAACCTAACAGTTCGAAAGCATGCAAATGCAAGTGGATAAATGCTAGCAGATAAGTAGATACCATCCCTCTTAGAAGGGAAGGTAACAGAGTTCCATGCACATGCAGACCATAATATCCATGGAGGCATCTTTGGACAATGCTGACTGCATGGCACTAGAAACGGGGATGAGCACCACTCCCTAGTGTCGGTTACAACTAGCAGGATGACCTGTGGGGGAAACCTTTACCTATGTCTCTTTTTGCAGTGTGAAAATGTCAGGGAGCCATCATACAAACTGGCCAACCTGCTGGAAGGGATCAGAATTATAACATTTTCAGGGCAAAAGGCAAAGACCAAGAGACATAGACCAAGGCTATCTCCTTTGGCTTGGCTGAAGGGATGCCAGGACTGTCTGCATGGAGGATATGAAGACAAGAGGCAATTTGTAGGGGGTGTGTGTGTGTGTGTGTGAAGGAGGCTATTCGTTATGAATTCAAATGAATTTGAAAGCAGTTCAATTAATGTAAATATTTTTACATATTTGCCTGGTAAAACCAATACCTTTGTTTGGCTGCATCTGAGATTTCATTTACCAGTAACTTCTGACAATGGAATATGTCTTGGGAGATGCTGTTGAAGGTGATACATCTATGGAGCAAAATGGAAATTTTGCAAAAATGCATTGTTAACATGACAATAACTAAAATCTCAAATCTCATTCCCCCCACAAGTTTTTTTGAACTTTGTTTCCCATCAGTTAAGACAGGTTTACAGGCTGCTTATTGGGCTTATTTCTGAGTACGATAAATAAAATCACTTTCAAACACTTCTAAGAGGTGCTCTAGAGTAGCAAAGTTTCTAGAGTAAAAACTTCATTTAAACACTGTACGGAAGAGCACACAAGGGCTGCGATCCTAAAGACACTTTCCTGGGAGTAAGACCCATTGAACGCAATGGAGCTTACAATGAGTAGTCATGGTTAGGATTGTGCTCAAAGTCTCCTTATACTGCAGGGCTTTTATTAATGCCTAAATGATTATTTTAGTTACCTGAAATTCACAAATGTCTTTTGGATCCATTGCACTCATTTCAGTTTGTCATTATTGCCTAAATTCAAAATTATTATACGATTCACAGTAGCAAAATAATTGAAATCAGGGATTCCATCGCCAGCTAGATGAAGAACATCAAAATATGTTTTTAGTTTCATCATCATTTTCATGCAGTTAAGACACAAATCACTACAATGTATGTCCCCTGGTTCTGCTATTGCATGAGAGGGAAAGAGCCACATCCGGTGGCAAGGTGTTCCAAGGGCTAATAATATGTTGGGTGAGAGGGTTTCTTCTAGTAAGGATGAGCCCAACTCCCATATCCTGTGGCAAGAGTTCCACATGGGACTGACTTTCAGGAGGAGCTTCTTCTCCTCAGGAAGAGCCAAACCCCTCACCCTGTGGCAGGGAGTTCCACAGGGGAATGACACTCTGGGGAAGGGGCTTCTTCTCCTCAAGAGGAGCCAAACCCCTCAACCTGCGGCAGGGAGTTCCAAGGGGAATGACACTCCAGGGAAGGGGCTTCTTCTCCTCAAGAGGAGCCAAACCCCTCAACCTGCGGCAGGGAGTTCCAAGGGGAATGACACTCCAGGGAAGGGGCTTCTTCTCCTCAAGAGGAGCCAAACCCCTCACCCTGTGGCAGGGAGTTCCACAGGGGAATGCACTCTGGGGAAGGGGCTTCTTCTCAAGAGGAGCCAAACCCCTCACCCTGCGGCAGCGAGTTCCACAGGGGAATGACACTCTGGGGAAGAGGCTTCCCCACACATGTTTAGCCTCGGACCTTGCCAACCTCCCTTCTCGCCTCTCCGTAGATAAAGGAAAGTGCGTGTCCGACTCCCACACCCAGCTTGACCGCTGCGCACCCCTCTACCTACGCCTCAATAACCTGCACGGAGAAATCCCGCCCGTTCCCTTCAACTGTCAATCATATTCCCCTCATCATCTCTGGCGCCAGCGCCCTCACCCTCAACCGTCCTTCCCGCTCAGCAAGTCTTGGAACGCCCGCCCTGCTCGCTTCCTATTGGCCAGGGGAAGGGACGGTGCGCTCCTATTGGACAGGGCGCGTTCCCCTCCCCCACACGCCTCTCTCACGAGCTCTGCACTGCAAGGCTCCATTTCACATTTAGAGAGGAGAGGAAGCGTCTGGTGGGGAAGACGACCAGACTGCTATGGGGGCTGAGACACTTTCACTGGGACCTTTCCTTGGTAGACAGCACAGGAGGGGACTCTAAGGCTGAAGTCTCTTTACATTAACCTCAGAACTCTCCTCACATTTGCCCCCTTCTTCTGAGTAGAGGCACAAGGGTGGGCTCAGAAGCAGTCCTGTCCACTTTCCTCAGAGATAGCCCCTGACTATAATGGGACTGGCTTCTGAGGAGACAAACATTTGATGGGGCTTTCAAACTTCACGTTTACCTCTAGAGTTCCTCACATTTGCCCCCTTCTTCTGAGTAGAGGCACAAGGGTGGGCTCAGAAGCAGTTCTGTCCACTTACCTCAGAGATAGCCCCTGACTATAATGGGACTGGCTTCTGAGGAGACAGGCATTTCATGGGGCTTTCCAACTTCACGTTTACCTCAAGAGTTTTCCTCACATTTGCCCCCTTCTTCTGAGTAGAGGCACAAGGGTGGGCTCAGAAGCAGTTCTGTCCACTTACCTCAGAGATAGCCCCTGACTATAATGGGACTGGCTTCTGAGGAGACAGGCATTTCATGGGGCTTTCCAACTTCACGTTTACCTCAAGAGTTTTCCTCACATTTGCCCCCTTCTTCTGAGTAGAGGCACAAGGGTGGGCTCAGAAGCAGTTCTGTCCACTTACCTCAGAGATAGCCCCTGACTATAATGGGACTGGCTTCTGAGGAGACAGGCATTTCATGGGGCTTTCCAACTTCACGTTTACCTCAAGAGTTTTCCTCACATTTGCCCCCTTCTTCTGAGTAGAGGCACAAGGGTGGGCTCAGAAGCAGTTCTGTCCACTTTCCTCAGAGATAGCCCCTGACTATAATGGGACTGGCTTCTGAGGAGACAGGCATTTGATGGGGCTTTCCAACTTCACGTTTACCTCTAGAGTTTTCCTCGCATTTACCCCCTTCTTCTGAGTAGAGGCACAAGGGTGGGCTCAGAAGCAGTTCTGTCCACTTACCTCAGAGATAGCCCCTGACTATAATGGGACTGGCTTCTGAGGAGACAGGCATTTGATGGGGCTTTCCAACTTCACGTTTACCTCTAGAGTTTTCCTCACATTTGCCCCCTTCTTCTGAGTAGAGGCACAAGGGTGGGCTCAGAAGCAGTTCTGTCCACTTACCTCAGAGATAGCCCCTGACTATAATGGGACTGGCTTCTGAGGAGACAGGCATTTGATGGGGCTTTCCAACTTCACGTTTACCTCTAGAGATTTCCTCACATTTACCCGCTTCTTCTGAGGCACAAGGGTGGGCTCAGAAGCAGTTCTGTCCACTTTCCTCAGAGATAGCCCCTGACTATAATGGGACTGGCTTCTGAGGAGACAGGCATTTGATGGGGCTTTCCAACTTCACGTTTACCTCTAGAGTTTTCCTCACATTTGCCCCCTTCTTCTGAGTAGAGGCACAAGGGTGGGCTCAGAAGCAGTTCTGTCCACTTACCTCAGAGATAGCCCCTGACTATAATGGGACTGGCTTCTGAGGAGACAGGCATTTGATGGGGCTTTCCAACTTCACGTTTACCTCTAGAGTTTTCCTCACATTTGCCCCCTTCTTCTGAGTAGAGGCACAAGGGTGGGCTCAGAAGCAGTTCTGTCCACTTACCTCAGAGATAGCCCCTGACTATAATGGGACTGGCTTCTGAGGAGACAGGCATTTGATGGGGCTTTCCAACTTCACGTTTACCTCAAGAGTTTTCCTCACATTTGCCCCCTTCTTCTGAGTAGAGGCACAAGGGTGGGCTCAGAAGCAGTTCTGTCCACTTACCTCAGAGATAGCCCCTGACTATAATGGGACTGGCTTCTGAGGAGACAGGCATTTGATGGGGCTTTCCAACTTCACGTTTACCTCTAGAGTTTTCCTCACATTTGCCCCCTTCTTCTGAGTAGAGGCACAAGGGTGGGCTCAGAAGCAGTTCTGTCCACTTACCTCAGAGATAGCCCCTGACTATAATGGGACTGGCTTCTGAGGAGACAGGCATTTGATGGGGCTTTCCAACTTCACGTTTACCTCTAGAGTTTTCCTCACATTTGCCCCCTTCTTCTGAGTAGAGGCACAAGGGTGGGCTCAGAAGCAGTTCTGTCCACTTACCTCAGAGATAGCCCCTGACTATAATGGGACTGGCTTCTGAGGAGACAGGCATTTGATGGGGCTTTCCAACTTCATGTTTACCTAAAGAGTTTTCCTCGCATTTGCCCCCTTCTTCTGAGTAGAGGCACAAGGGTGGGCTCAGAAGCAGTTCTGTCCACTTACCTCAGAGATAGCCCCTGACTATAATGGGACTGGCTTCTGAGGAGACCGGCATTTGATGGGGCTTTCCAACTTCACGTTTACCTCAAGAGTTTTCCTCGCATTTACCCCCTTCTTCTGAGTAGAGGCACAAGGGTGGGCTCAGAAGCAGTTCTGTCCACTTACCTCAGAGATAGCCCCTGACTATAATGGGACTGGCTTCTGAGGAGACAGGCATTTGATGGGGCTTTCCAACTTCACGTTTACCTCAAGAGTTTTCCTCGCATTTACCCCCTTCTTCTGAGTAGAGGCACAAGGGTGGGCTCAGAAGCAGTTCTGTCCACTTTCCTCAGAGATAGCCCCTGACTATAATGGGACTGGCTTCTGAGGAGACAGGCATTTGATGGGGCTTTCCAACTTCACGTTTACCTCTAGAGTTTTCCTCGCATTTACCCCCTTCTTCTGAGTAGAGGCACAAGGGTGGGCTCAGAAGCAGTTCTGTCCACTTACCTCAGAGATAGCCCCTGACTCTAATGGGACTGGCTTCTGAGGAGACAGGCATTTGATGGGGCTTTCAAACTTCACGTTTACCTCTAGAGTTTTCCTCACATTTACCCCCTTCTTCTGAGTAGAGGCACAAGGGTGGGCTCAGAAGCAGTTCTGTCCACTTACCTCAGAGATAGCCCCTGACTCTAATGGGACTGGCTTCTGAGGAGACAGGCATTTGATGGGGCTTTCCAACTTCACGTTTACCTCTAGAGTTTTCCTCGCATTTACCCCCTTCTTCTGAGGAGAGGCACAAGGGTGGGCTCAGAAGCAGTTCTGTCCACTTACCTCAGAGATAGCCCCTGACTATAATGGGACTGGCTTCTGAGGAGACAGGCATTTGATGGGGCTTTCCAACTTCACGTTTACCTCTAGAGTTTTCCTCACATTTACCCGCTTCTTCTGAGGCACAAGGGTGGGCTCAGAAGCAGTTCTGTCCACTTTCCTCAGAGATAGCCCCTGACTCTAATGGGACTGGCTTCTGAGGAGACAGGCATTTGATGGGGCTTTCCAACTTCACGTTTACCTCAAGAGTTTTCCTCGCATTTACCCCCTTCTTCTGAGTAGAGGCACAAGGGTGGGCTCAGAAGCAGTTCTGTCCACTTACCTCAGAGAATGCCCCTGACTATAATGGGACTGGCTTCTGAGGAGACAGGCATTTGATGGGGCTTTCCAACTTCACGTTTACCTCTAGAGTTTTCCTCGCATTTACCCCCTTCTTCTGAGTAGAGGCACAAGGGTGGGCTCAGAAGCAGTTCTGTCCACTTACCTCAGAGATAGCCCCTGACTATAATGGGACTGGCTTCTGAGGAGACAGGCATTTGATGGGGCTTTCCAACTTCACGTTTACCTCAAGAGTTTTCCTCGCATTTACCCCCTTCTTCTGAGTAGAGGCACAAGGGTGGGCTCAGAAGCAGTTCTGTCCACTTTCCTCAGAGATAGCCCCTGACTCTAATGGGACTGGCTTCTGAGGAGACAGGCATTTGATGGGGCTTTCAAACTTCACGTTTACCTCTAGAGTTTTCCTCACATTTACCCCCTTCTTCTGAGTAGAGGCACAAGGGTGGGCTCAGAAGCAGTTCTTTCCACTTACCTCAGAGATAGCCCCTGACTCTAATGGGACTGGCTTCTGAGGAGACAGGCATTTGATGGGGCTTTCCAACTTCACGTTTACCTCTAGAGTTTTCCTCGCATTTACCCCCTTCTTCTGAGGAGAGGCACAAGGGTGGGCTCAGAAGCAGTTCTGTCCACTTACCTCAGAGATAGCCCCTGACTCTAATGGGACTGGCTTCTGAGGAGACAGGCATTTGATGGGGCTTTCCAACTTCACGTTTACCTCTAGAGTTTTCCTCGCATTTACCCCCTTCTTCTGAGGAGAGGCACAAGGGTGGGCTCAGAAGCAGTTCTGTCCACTTACCTCAGAGATAGCCCCTGACTATAATGGGACTGGCTTCTGAGGAGACAGGCATTTGATGGGGCTTTCCAACTTCACGTTTACCTCTAGAGTTTTCCTCACATTTGCCCCCTTCTTCTGAGTAGAGGCACAAGGGTGGGCTCAGAAGCAGTTCTGTCCACTTACCTCAGAGATAGCCCCTGACTATAATGGGACTGGCTTCTGAGGAGACAGGCATTTGATGGGGCTTTCCAACTTCACGTTTACCTCTAGAGTTTTCCTCACATTTGCCCCCTTCTTCTGAGTAGAGGCACAAGGGTGGGCTCAGAAGCAGTTCTGTCCACTTACCTCAGAGATAGCCCCTGACTATAATGGGACTGGCTTCTGAGGAGACAGGCATTTGATGGGGCTTTCCAACTTCACGTTTACCTCAAGAGTTTTCCTCACATTTGCCCCCTTCTTCTGAGTAGAGGCACAAGGGTGGGCTCAGAAGCAGTTCTGTCCACTTACCTCAGAGATAGCCCCTGACTATAATGGGACTGGCTTCTGAGGAGACAGGCATTTGATGGGGCTTTCCAACTTCACGTTTACCTCTAGAGTTTTCCTCACATTTGCCCCCTTCTTCTGAGTAGAGGCACAAGGGTGGGCTCAGAAGCAGTTCTGTCCACTTACCTCAGAGATAGCCCCTGACTATAATGGGACTGGCTTCTGAGGAGACAGGCATTTGATGGGGCTTTCCAACTTCACGTTTACCTCTAGAGTTTTCCTCACATTTGCCCCCTTCTTCTGAGTAGAGGCACAAGGGTGGGCTCAGAAGCAGTTCTGTCCACTTACCTCAGAGATAGCCCCTGACTATAATGGGACTGGCTTCTGAGGAGACAGGCATTTGATGGGGCTTTCCAACTTCATGTTTACCTAAAGAGTTTTCCTCGCATTTGCCCCCTTCTTCTGAGTAGAGGCACAAGGGTGGGCTCAGAAGCAGTTCTGTCCACTTACCTCAGAGATAGCCCCTGACTATAATGGGACTGGCTTCTGAGGAGACCGGCATTTGATGGGGCTTTCCAACTTCACGTTTACCTCAAGAGTTTTCCTCGCATTTACCCCCTTCTTCTGAGTAGAGGCACAAGGGTGGGCTCAGAAGCAGTTCTGTCCACTTACCTCAGAGATAGCCCCTGACTATAATGGGACTGGCTTCTGAGGAGACAGGCATTTGATGGGGCTTTCCAACTTCACGTTTACCTCAAGAGTTTTCCTCGCATTTACCCCCTTCTTCTGAGTAGAGGCACAAGGGTGGGCTCAGAAGCAGTTCTGTCCACTTTCCTCAGAGATAGCCCCTGACTATAATGGGACTGGCTTCTGAGGAGACAGGCATTTGATGGGGCTTTCCAACTTCACGTTTACCTCTAGAGTTTTCCTCGCATTTACCCCCTTCTTCTGAGTAGAGGCACAAGGGTGGGCTCAGAAGCAGTTCTGTCCACTTACCTCAGAGATAGCCCCTGACTCTAATGGGACTGGCTTCTGAGGAGACAGGCATTTGATGGGGCTTTCAAACTTCACGTTTACCTCTAGAGTTTTCCTCACATTTACCCCCTTCTTCTGAGTAGAGGCACAAGGGTGGGCTCAGAAGCAGTTCTGTCCACTTACCTCAGAGATAGCCCCTGACTCTAATGGGACTGGCTTCTGAGGAGACAGGCATTTGATGGGGCTTTCCAACTTCACGTTTACCTCTAGAGTTTTCCTCGCATTTACCCCCTTCTTCTGAGGAGAGGCACAAGGGTGGGCTCAGAAGCAGTTCTGTCCACTTACCTCAGAGATAGCCCCTGACTATAATGGGACTGGCTTCTGAGGAGACAGGCATTTGATGGGGCTTTCAAACTTCACGTTTACCTCTAGAGTTTTCCTCACATTTACCCGCTTCTTCTGAGGCACAAGGGTGGGCTCAGAAGCAGTTCTGTCCACTTTCCTCAGAGATAGCCCCTGACTCTAATGGGACTGGCTTCTGAGGAGACAGGCATTTGATGGGGCTTTCCAACTTCACGTTTACCTCAAGAGTTTTCCTCGCATTTACCCCCTTCTTCTGAGTAGAGGCACAAGGGTGGGCTCAGAAGCAGTTCTGTCCACTTACCTCAGAGAATGCCCCTGACTATAATGGGACTGGCTTCTGAGGAGACAGGCATTTGATGGGGCTTTCCAACTTCACGTTTACCTCTAGAGTTTTCCTCGCATTTACCCCCTTCTTCTGAGTAGAGGCACAAGGGTGGGCTCAGAAGCAGTTCTGTCCACTTACCTCAGAGATAGCCCCTGACTATAATGGGACTGGCTTCTGAGGAGACAGGCATTTGATGGGGCTTTCCAACTTCACGTTTACCTCAGGAGTTTTCCTCGCATTTACCCCCTTCTTCTGAGTAGAGGCACAAGGGTGGGCTCAGAAGCAGTTCTGTCCACTTTCCTCAGAGATAGCCCCTGACTCTAATGGGACTGGCTTCTGAGGAGACAGGCATTTGATGGGGCTTTCCAACTTCACGTTTACCTCTAGAGTTTTCCTCACATTTACCCCCTTCTTCTGAGTAGAGGCACAAGGGTGGGCTCAGAAGCAGTTCTTTCCACTTACCTCAGAGATAGCCCCTGACTCTAATGGGACTGGCTTCTGAGGAGACAGGCATTTGATGGGGCTTTCCAACTTCACGTTTACCTCTAGAGTTTTCCTCGCATTTACCCCCTTCTTCTGAGGAGAGGCACAAGGGTGGGCTCAGAAGCAGTTCTGTCCACTTACCTCAGAGATAGCCCCTGACTCTAATGGGACTGGCTTCTGAGGAGACAGGCATTTGATGGGGCTTTCCAACTTCACGTTTACCTCTAGAGTTTTCCTCGCATTTACCCCCTTCTTCTGAGGAGAGGCACAAGGGTGGGCTCAGAAGCAGTTCTGTCCACTTACCTCAGAGATAGCCCCTGACTATAATGGGACTGGCTTCTGAGGAGACAGGCATTTGATGGGGCTTTCAAACTTCACGTTTACCTCTAGAGTTTTCCTCACATTTACCCGCTTCTTCTGAGGCACAAGGGTGGGCTCAGAAGCAGTTCTGTCCACTTTCCTCAGAGATAGCCCCTGACTCTAATGGGACTGGCTTCTGAGGAGACAGGCATTTGATGGGGCTTTCCAACTTCACGTTTACCTCAAGAGTTTTCCTCGCATTTACCCCCTTCTTCTGAGTAGAGGCACAAGGGTGGGCTCAGAAGCAGTTCTGTCCACTTACCTCAGAGAATGCCCCTGACTCTAATGGGACTGGCTTCTGAGGAGACAGGCATTTGATGGGGCTTTCCAACTTCACGTTTACCTCTAGAGTTTTTCTCACATTTGCCCCCTTCTTCTGAGTAGAGGCACAAGGGTGGGCTCAGAAGCAGTTCTGTCCACTTACCTCAGAGATAGCCCTTGACTATAATGGGACTGGCTTCTGAGGAGACAGGCATTTGATGGGGCTTTCCAACTTCACGTTTACCTCAAGAGTTTTCCTCGCATTTACCCCCTTCTTCTGAGTAGAGGCACAAGGGTGGGCTCAGAAGCAGTTCTGTCCACTTACCTCAGAGATAGCCCCTGACTCTAATGGGACTGGCTTCTGAGGAGACCGGCATTTGATGGGGCTTTCAAACTTCACGTTTACCTCTAGAGTTTTCCTCGCATTTACCCCCTTCTTCTGAGGAGAGGCACAAGGGTGGGCTCAGAAGCAGTTCTGTCCACTTACCTCAGAGAATGCCCCTGACTCTAATGGGACTGGCTTCTGAGGAGACAGGCATTTGATGGGGCTTTCCAACTTCACGTTTACCTCTAGAGTTTTTCTCACATTTACCCCCTTCTTCTGAGTAGAGGCACAAGGGTGGGCTCAGAAGCAGTTCTGTCCACTTACCTCAGAGAATGCCCCTGACTCTAATGGGACTGGCTTCTGAGGAGACAGGCATTTGATGGGGCTTTCCAACTTCACGTTTACCTCAAGAGTTTTCCTCGCATTTACCCCCTTCTTCTGAGTAGAGGCACAAGGGTGGGCTCAGAAGCAGTTCTGTCCACTTTCCTCAGAGATAGCCCCTGACTATAATGGGACTGGCTTCTGAGGAGACAGGCATTTGATGGGGCTTTCAAACTTCACATTTACCTCTAGATTTTTCCTCACATTTACCCCCTTCTTCTGAGTAGAGGCACAAGGGTGGGCTCAGAAGCAGTTCTGTCCACTTACCTCAGAGATAGCCCCTGACTATAATGGGACTGGCTTCTGAGGAGACAGGCATTTGATGGGGCTTTCAAACTTCACATTTTCCTCTAGAGTTTATCTCACTTAGACTGCAATCCCAAAGACACTTTCTTGGGGGTAAGACCTATTACAGTGGGGCTTACTTTTGAGCAGCCATGGTTAGGATTGCAACCTTACTCCTGTGTTTTTAGTAGAGGAACGAGATTGGGCTCCTGTATACATTTACCTCAGAGAAAGTCCTCTGACTATTGTTGTTTGGCTTCTTTGGAGGCAGGCACAGGATGAGACTGCGCTTCTTTCTACGAAATGGAATACGTCTATTGAGATGCTTGACAACCCACCTGTGTGGGAGAGGGGAAATTTTGCACTATCTATCAATCTACAGTATTTATATACCACTTTTCAACTAAGAGGTTCACAAAGTTTAGAAGAAAATGAAAAAATAACTAATTAATAGCTAATGGGTCCCTGTCCCAAAAGGGCTCACAGTCTAAAATGCAAAACAACACCAGCAGAAGCCACTTGAACAGACTTTGCTGGGGGTGTGTTGGGCCAGTTTCTCTCCCCCCGCTAAATAAAAGAGGAACACCCTCTTGAAAGTGTGCCTCTTGCCCAGTTAGCAGGGGAAAACTCCTGATTTATTTTTTAAGGACATATTTTATTTCTATTTAAATGAACAACGAACAATATGCCATATACAACGAATATTACCACTTAAACTGAGCATTGATATTAAATGTCAAATATTTTTATAATATATACTGTAATCGCACTTTTTCTACAACAGTCATTCTTATATTTTACCTTTTTTAAAACATAAAATATTTTATGTTTTACCTTTCCTCTGGGTTCTATTATAGAGTAGGCTGATCCAGCATATAACGACACATTTGTTCTAATTAAAAGGTTTTTATTTAAACAATATTTCTTAAGGCTTACACTGCAAATACAAGTTCCAAAACCAAAATAAAAAGGCACTACCACCTGCTCTATACACTTTGTATGCTAACTACTTGCAAGTCAGTTACAGAAACTACATACAGTTTCTTGAAGATGTTGTAAGTCCACTCTCAGGTGCATTACTGAGGCCAAATGATTTCTTCAATCTTTTGGCATGGTCCCCTTGGCTTAGCAATATTGGTTTGGCCTCAGTCCACAAAAGAGAAGAAAAGAGCAGGCAAAACCAAGCCCCAGTGTGTCCCTGGGTTGGAATTTTTATATCCATTTTTTGTCCTTTCTGGCTTCTCAGCCCTTAGCCAATCCAAACAAACTTAAATTTTGGGCCCCTTGTTGACGGTCTAGATTTTCCTCCCCAAGGTTCAGCTGCGTCAGATTATACAGTTACAATAGGCAATTCACAAGTGCAAGTATTCCCAGTAGTAATTTCCTCCTACATAGAGGCAGCATTTGGTCTTGATGTCTCCTTCAGCATGGCTGTCTCCCAGGGAGCCTTAGTCAAACCTTCAGCATAGAGTTAGTATGGTTATGCCTCATGTACAGAGGAACATGCCTACAACAATACTCATTTTCAAGATTGATTGTATCTGGGCGTGTATCTGAATCCAGTAATTTTTAACCTTGGAACACGTTCACCACATGTGGTAGAAGGATCCCTACTGCTTTTCACTCTTTCAAACATATATTTGACATATTTCCGTACATTTTAGCTATTTTACTTGGTGTTATATACCATCAATACATCATCTTATATACGTTTTTTTTAATATTAACATTCAATGTGAATTTAATTTATTTTGTCCATATTTTCTCCCACTTTTCCATTAGAATCTCATGACCTATATTCTTTGCCCATATTATCATATATCCCTTAACCAGCTCCTCTTCTGTTTAAGTAATGGTTTACCATATATATTTTTGAAATAACTTTTTCTAATTTTAATTGTTTCTCCAGAATTGATTCTTCTTCAAATCCATATTTTTTCTTATCTCTTAAATTGAATAGATTGAGAAGTAATTAGAATATTGATTGTTCTAATTTTTTATTTTTTTTAGTGATGTAAACTTCAGTAAACCTTTCCAAAAGTCTTTATGTGACCCTTCACAATGTTATTCATTATATCCTATACCTGTATCTGTAACTAAATTTTTTAAAATAAAAATTGTAAATAAACAAAAACAAAAAATACATGAACTAATGGGAATGATTCCCCCAAGCCATGCTGCTGGCAGAAATAAAGCTTGTTCTTTTTCTCAAAGCCTAGGCCTTGAGATCTGATTTGTCTGCTACATTGCGCGCAGGAAGAGATATTTGGTGACAAGTCACATATTTTCCAGAGGACCCTGTGCACTGCTGGGTACAACCTGTCTTGCGGCACCCTCCTTCTTATCTTTTACTGGAAGCCCGTGTGGGCAAACTGTGTGCCCTGCGACTTGCAAGACAGACATCATGTTGCTCAGATCCACGGATAAGTTTCAAAGATATTTTAAGAAAAAGTTGATCTGGATTGACTTGTTAAAAATTTTTGGCAAAGGTGAACAACTCTTTGAGACAGACAAGGATTCAGTCATCAGCAATGCCATAATGAAACCTCAGTTGAATAGACTGTTACCCAAGCAGCAAATCCTCCCTCTCCACGTCACTGAAATAGTCCAGTAGAACGGCAGAGCCAATACAACTGGTTCCAGCTGCGTTGCAGGAGTTACCAGAAAGTGATTGTACACAGTCACAAACTGGTTCCAGGACTCTGGCTCCGGATTTTGATTCGAGGTTGACTTATGAAGCCTTTCCTATAGATGGGTATAGCCACAAGGCAGTGGAGGTTTGAGGTGGAAGTTTTCCTTCTCCAGACAACCCATGTTTAGTGGGATTTTGGACAGATTTGGTATGGCTCCTTAACCAAGGCCTGTCTGGCATGAGAGTACCAGCCACTAGCTATGCTACTGCCAGCATAGCCCTTTGTATCACATAGCTCCTCAACCACCGCTTCAAAAAAAAAATCTTGGCCAGCTTTCTCTTCCAATTACCCTCCTGCAGCTCTCCTGGGGTGCTTACTTCGGCCTCTAGGTCTTTAATTGGCTGCGGGATCATTATCCTGTTTATATTTTGGCTCCATTTTCAAATTGGATGGCCCCACTCGGGTGGCCCCGCTTCCTGCCCATGCTCAACTCTGCCCACTGTGTCCTCTGCCATTGTTAAGGTGCTGCTAGTGTCACTTTTGGTATGCGTGGTTTGATGATGCATGTCACTTCCGCTGTGATGCTGACTGCAATGGCGGCCCTGTGGATGGGCAGGGCTTGCGGGCTTCTGCAATGGGTATTGGGACTGGACCTGTGGGGAGGCAGCATGAGGCAGTTGGCAGGCCTGTGGCTATTGGGAGACCTACAACATGGTGGTCTCTGCAGGGGGCCTTCATGAGCAGTGTTATTGCTGTCGCTCAGATGGCTGAGCTGGCATGGCAGGGTGGTGGCACTCTGTGTTTGCTGGGTCTGGGGGCCATGGGGATCTTGCCTGGAAGGGAGGCTCCTTGAGCTTTTGGAAAGATGGGCAGCTGAGGCCTCTCTGGCTTGGGGGCTGTAGTATTGGAAGTGGTGCAGGGAAAGGTAGCTGGGCTGCATGGGGGAACTTGGGCATTCACCTTGGGCATTCATTTTCCAGATGGGGTGGACTTTGGAGATCTCAAATCGGCCAAGGAAGGGCAGAGACCATGTGCTGCTTACAATTACCCTCTCTCCAGAACTTGTGGCTCGGCCTGCTTTGCACTTGCAGATGGCTTTCAGCTGCCCCTCCCACACTAGGAGGATGGGAGAGCCCTGCTGCATCAGGTTTCAAAAGACCCATCAAATCGGCACTCACAAATAGGACATCCTAATACAATTTTCCCCTGTTTTTGAACTTAATTCATATTTGACTGTTTTCATGCACAGTAACATGGTGCTTGACCTCAGTCCTAAGATCTCTGAATTAGCTGGCAAAACCAAACTAGCTCCATGCATAACTTAGAGAAGGCACTGAATTCTGTCTCAGACCTGGCCACACACAATTGCTTCTTGGATTTCCACCCTACTAGGCAGTTTACAACCAATATTACCCTGCCAGATGTGGACTTTATTTATTAGATCACTGACCCAATCAGTGTCCAGTTGAAATGGATCTAATGGGCGGATCATTAGGTACTGGTTAATTGTCCCTTTCATATTTCTGAGGACTTTACACACCTAATCAGTGTTTCTGCCAGGGATTGGAGGCATGCAGGCTCAAAATATTTATTGCTTTAGCAATATCTGGCCATGATCTGGAGGCTGGCTCTGCTGTTGTTCCTTCTTTCCCAGCCCTTTAAACACATTAACATATTTCAATGTTTGCTTAGTAAAACAAATGCCTCTATCTGCAACCAAAATTTCATTTATCTTAGTATAGATCACATTTTTGTGGATCCGAGATATGAATGCTTTGATAACTATAGCTGATTTGAATTTCAAGAGTTACAAGACTTCAGGGAATTACTTTTGTCCCCCAGTAATAAACATTGGAATATGTTTGGGATGATATTCCTTTAAAAATAATCTGAGTCAGCATCTTCCTCAAGAAATCACAGCCCAGGTACTTTCTGGCCTTCTTTCATCCTTGCAAGCTTCTGTTAGTTCCAATGAGGTTCAGGTTTGAGCCACACCCTACTGCAGTCCTGGAAAGTCTCATTACATCTAACGAGGTCTAAGTGTGAACCGTACTACCAGTTGTCAAAGTTCCTTAACTGTTAACTTTGCCCTCCCCACAACTTACACGGGAAGCACTCTCAACACCACATTCTCAGTGGCAAAGTCTGCTGCCACTTGCTCAGTGTCTCCTTTTGCATGGTAAGGTTCTCCCCTTCTGCACCGTATTGAAACAACTGGGGTAGCAAGTTACTATTGCAGTTTAAGTGGTCCAAGGCTGGATCCTGAATCTCTGTTCCAGTTCCACAAACTACAGCCAGTTAGAAAATTTAATAGTATTTATTTGAACATCAAGTCGATAACAATAAAAATGGATGTCACAGTCAAATCTACAATATGCAGAAGTCCCCCCCTGCTCTTTTCTTCCTTCTTTTTTTGCCCTTTCAGTCTCCCAATTGTTCTGTCTCCAACTGACACAGCACTTTCAGCCCCACCCTTACTGTCACATCTGACTGCCATTCTGAACTGCCAGTGTAGCAGTTGTGGCTCATAGTAGACGAAATCAGGGAAACCTTGATCTAAGTGGAATGTTTCATGACATATTTAGTGATTGCTGCTGGTGATCAAGAGTTTTTAGGTATGATTTTATGACCAGTTAGGCTTATGAAAATCAGGAGTTTGGTTCTAGCCATCTTGTATTTGTGTATGATTCTTTATGGAACCTTTCCTAATCTTGGGAAAGAGATCTTGGCCTGCTTCTGAGAACATCCTAAATGAGGTAAAAAGTCCCCGGAGTCCCAGCAAAAGATAATAGTTGGAAGAAAGGTGTCTTTTCCATATATCTAGTGGTCAGCAGTTTTTAGGTAGGAACACGGGTAGTTGCCAATAGGTTGTATTAGCTTTAAAGGTTATGAAACAAGATTGTTGGCATGGTGACCTCAAATCACATGATTTAGGGTGTTTACAGAGGGTGAACAGGATGGTGGCACTGGAGTGATGTGTGTACCCAAATGCTGTATTTTGATTGCCATTTGAGCTATCAATTGAGCAGACTGAAATAAATTCTTTTTGAATTGATCAATGAAGTAACTATTGTGTATAGCAGTCCAGAAAAGAACCCAAAAATCTCCACATCACTGTCTCACTTGCCACAGGGTGCATGAAAAAAGAAACATTCATCCTCTAAATTTTCAAGAACAGTGCTTGTCCGGGTTTTCTTAAATTTGAGGTTCCCAGATAACTTAAAGATGAGGGCCATTAGAATGGAAATGAAAATAAAGCATCATTTAAACACTGCACAGAGGAGCAGACTAAGGGCACAATCCAGAATAAACGCAGTAAGGAGAGCCATAGCAGGACTGCCCCAACTAGTCTGTATCCAGCGTAGAGAGTTATGCTGTTTCCAGAGAAGCATGCTTTGAGGACTGCCTGTAGCTGCTCCAGAGCAACGAGCAGCACAAGGCTGCTCCTCCAGGCTTGATCAATAGACACCCATTCAGTAGCACCTGTGCTGCAGTTGCTGATGAGGTGACTCTTCCTCGCATCACCCTGAACCAGCTGTTGTGCTGGCCATGAGGAGGGGCACATGGGAGCTCCAGGCCACAGCCCTGATGAGGGCTCCAATGGCGTGGCCCCAGTGGTGCCTTGTGGCAGCCATTTTTGCCAGTGCTGGAGCTCCCGTGAGGCTTCCTAGAGTGCCCAGCGATGACGTCATTGCGCAACGTGAGATCGGGCCTAGCCGTGTCGTTATTACTGTTGTGGCTCATGGCTGCATTGTTACTTTATTTTGCGGCTCATGGCCATGTTGTTATTTCATTTCCTGGCTCATGGCCTCATGAGCCGGGACCCATAGGGGGACTGCAGGGGCTATGGGTACTGGGGGGAATGAGTGATTATGTGTTGATAACTTTATTTCAGATGCATTGTGTAGAGGGGGATTGTGCTTGTGCAACTCATGAGCAGCTGGGATGGTGAGGAGGGCTCAGGGTGGATTCTTGTGCAACATGTCTGGGGCAGGATGATCCAAAGAGCTCTTGATAGCCACACTAGCGCTGGCAAGGGCAGAGCCTCCCCTGGTGAGGGGTGTTTGTGTGTGCAAGAGTGGGGAGAGTGCTCCATGAGAGCAAAGTGTCCAGTGAGAGAGCAGAGTGGCATAGCCCCATGCCATGCACCCTGTTCTTTGAAGGGGAAGGGTGGGTCCAGGGGCTGGGCCTTTTACGGGAGGGTAGCCATGAGGTGATGGTCTGGTCACTGGGGTGCCCTAGCTATTCTGTAACTACAGAACATCTAGGTCTAATAGCTAGATTTAGAGTCTACAGGGCAGAGGCCGGCCAGAGATGAGAAATTTTTCAAAGTCCCCAGCCCTTACTCTGGCTTAAAATGGACCCCTATGTGTCTTTTTATTCCTTTACCCACCTCCTGAGGTGGTATAAATGGGAAGACTTGGGAGAGGGCATGTGAGCCCTCTGAATCTGCAAGAGGCAGTGTACAGGTTCAAAAAGATAGGCTCAGCTGAAAGCAGCACCTAAGCTACAAAAGAACCGGCACCTTAATTATAAAGTAAAAGTATGCACTACAATGCTAAAGACCTCTTAAAACAATGAAACTCCTTCCCAGTATTTGATTGAATATGCAATCAAAGTCTGATATGGCCAGAAGCTCTCTGACAATTAGTAGCCCTGAGAGTTTAAGAAGAGGCCAAATCTCACCTGCTGAAAAAAGTAACATAATGACTCAGTAACCTAAAAAAAGTAACAAAACCTAACCTCTCACCAACCCCTCTCCTGAAAAGAAAGCAAAATGCAAGTCATCCTATCCAAAACTTCCTAAAGAACCACAACAGCATAATACCCCAATCCGTTATGTCCCTTTTACGATCTCAGATCAAGGAGTGGTGCTCATAAATAAAACCACATTAACGTACCAAGGGGACACTGTCGCACCTAACTCTAATAGCCAAGAAGTAAGCATCCCCGAGCCTGCAAACCCATTCCAAGTGCTGTGAGGCTAGTCAAAAATCAAAATGACCCCTAGGACTCATCTGAGTCTGTCCTTGTTAAATTTGCAACAAAAGAACAAGGACAATCATCAGAGCACAATGAGTTGATTGCGCAGAATATGGAGTCCTAGTGTTCCTTCATGACCCCTCTAAAAAATTGCCAAACTAAAAGCCCACTTCCAACAATTTGCATATATAAAAAAACTCCATATTCCATGCAAGCTGCCAGTACCTGCAGGCGCAATCATTTGTTGAGGACCGCAGGGAGCCAAAAAAACCTCAGTCACCCCCCCCAAAAAGTCCCCACCCTAAATGTTTGATTCCTGAACGAAAGGCAGCAAAGTAAAAAAAAAAAAAAGCTTGCCAAAAAAGGCTTAAAGTGTTATTTGCTTGATCACCAAATAAAAAAATTTATGTCTCTGAAAGGCTTCGGATTCCTAAAAACGTTTCCTGGCTAAAGTAAAAAACTGCATGAATGTGTATATTGTATGCGGCAAAGACCCAAGAGCTTCCAAAGACTGTTTTCCCTTAAAAAACTCTCCTCTTTCCTATCTGTTCTCAAAGGTGCTAAAAAAATGTTATCAGCTAAGCTGAAAGACACTTGCCAAAATGCAACTTTTAAAAGGGGGGGGGGGGGGGCGACGTGGTTGCTTAAAAACATGTTTGCCTAGACACTGTTGAACTAAAACCCTGCTTTGGATTTACAAATTCTGCTTATTTAAAAACTGCTTAAAATGGACTAAAAATGCCTTGCTGCTAAAATGGCTGTAAAAAAGTTGCCATGTTACCATATGCTTCTAGTAAAAAGTCTCCTGCAATAAAGTTCCAAGAAGGTCTCTGCATCTGAAACCCAAGTCAGCAGTGTTCCTGAAAGCATTCAGATCCAAGTCATTATGGGCAAAGAATGAGCATGTAAGAAAAGAATTTGTAAGTATATTGTACAGAAGCGCGTAAGTATCTGGTAACATGGTAAATGCAACAGTTAGCAGAAAAAATCCTTGAACAAACAATAGGAGTATAGAAGGTATGATACTAAACTTGCAACAAACAAACAAACTTGCCAATATTTTCTAGGTTTTCCCCAGTCACACAAATATTCTTAGGTCTATAGATAACACTGATCAAGTCCCCAACAATAGTATCAGTAAAATAGAGCAAATAGAGCAGATTAGAGCAAATCATAAAACACACAATTTGTGCACATCTAGACAAGTACTCGGTGATCAAAACAACCCAGCATGGATTTACCAAGAATAAATCTTGCCAGACAAATCTGATCTCCTTTTTTGATCGGGTTACGAGCTTACTGGACAGTGGCAATGCTGTGGATGTCATTTATCTTGACTTCAGCAGAGCATTTGACAAGGTCCCACATGACATTTTAATTAGGAAGTTGGAAAAATATGGGCTAGATGAGGCAATTGTTAGGTGGATCTGCAACTGGCTCGATGGCTGCACTCAAAGGGTTTTAGTAAATGGTTCTGTGTCAACCTGGAGGTCAGTTTCTAGTGGGGTCCCCCAAGGCTCTGTCTTGGGACCGGTTCTCTTTAAAATTTTCATCAATGACTTGGAGGAAGGGATACGGGGGAGCCTGATCAAATTTGCAGATGACACCAAACTAGGAGGAGTAGCAAACACATCAGAAGATAGGAGAAACCTCCAGGAGGATCTGGATAAACTGGAATCCTGGGCTGTAACAAACAGAATGAATTTCAACAGGGAGAAGTGCAAGGTTCTGCACTTAGGCAATAAAAACCAAAAACATAGGTATAAAATGGGGGATACTTGGCTTGGCAGCACAACATGTGAGCGGGATCTTGGAGTCGCCGTGGATCACAAGCTGAACATGAGTCAGCAGTGTGATGTGTCTGCAAAGAAGGCAAATGCCATTTTAGGTTGCATTAAGAGGACTGTAGCTTCCAAGTCACAATAAGTTCTAGTTCCTCTTTAGTCTGCATTGGTCAGACCTCACCTTGCGTACTGTGTTCAGTTCTGGGCACCTCACTTGAAGAAAGATGCAGCCAAACTGGAGCAAGTCCAGAGGAGAGCGACAAGAATGATCAGTGGGATGGAAGGGAAGCCCTACGAGGAAAGGTTGGGGGAACTTGGGATGTTCAGCCTGGAGAAGAGGAGGCTGAGGGGAGACATGATTGCCCTCTTCAGATACCTGAAGGGCTGTCATATGGAGGAAGGGGCCAATTTGTTCATAGCTGCTTCTGAAAGCAGAACTAGAACCAATGGGTACAAACTGCAAGAGAGGAGATTCCAGCTGGAAATCCAGAAAAAATTCCTGACGGTGAGGGCAGTTCGGCAGTGGAACAGATTGCCAAGGGAGGTGGTGGACTCTCCCTCACTGGGGATCTTCAAGCAGAGGCTCAATGAGCACCTGTTGGAGATGCTCTAGGGGAAATTCCTGCTGCAGGCAGGGGATTGGACTAGATGACCTACTAGGTCCCTTCCAACTCTATGATTCTAAATACCACAGACAACCAAATAGTTTAGGATCTAGCAAAACTGTATTTATAGGATCAGGCAGTTAATCAGAGTCATATACAGTCCAGGTCATCAACATTTAGTCTAGCATACAGTAAAGAATTGTCAGTTCAGTCCAGATATATTTACCAAGTCACAGTCCTTCAGCTCTTCTTTCTCCTCTCCTACCTGTTATGGTTCTGTTGCGCAGCTTCTGCTTTAGCAGCCAAATGACACACACAAGTGAAGACACAGACAGAAAATATATTCCAGCAAACTGTATTTAAGGATTGTAGGCAAAAGCATAAGTCAAGTCCATTCCAGTAGTCAGTTCACAGGCAGTCAGTCAGTATCAGTTCCATATATCCAGGAACAATTCAGTATAACAATCCAATATCTCTCCTACTATAACCCACACTGATGCTTGTCTGAGCCTCTTCTTAAATACCCATTGAGTGTCCTTCCCAAAACCAGGTGTTTCCAATGAACAATATTCTGCCTCAGTTGAGGACAGCGATACAAAATGTTGACGTACAGACTTCCAGTATACTAATGCTCCTCCTAAATAAATAGCTAACCCAGTTATTGATTGTCTTGTTTCTTTGTCAGTGCCAAAATTGGCATCAGCAAACGCAGTTATAATGAGATCACCTTTAGGAACAAGATATAAAGCATAATCAATTGTTTGTTTGAGATATCTGACAATCCACTTTGCAGCTAACCAGTGCTTTTTCGCTGGTGTCTGACTGAATTTAGCTAGATGGTTTACAGCCATTGCAATATCTGGCCTTGTCCACTGGCTTAAATATAGTAGACTTCCAATTAGTGATTTGTACAGTATACTATCACAAGGTTCACTTTGGCTATCATCAAGATCAAAACCAAGTACCAAAACCAAGATCAAAACCAAGTACCTTGCATTCTTGCATGTTGTACTGAGTTATTAGCTTCTCAATTTTCGTTTTTTGTGTGAGCTTAAAACCATTATCTATTTTTTCAATTTCAACTCCTAGATAGACACTCACTCTGCCAAGATCTCTTATTTTAAATTCCTTTTTCGGGTCACTTATTACTCTTTTAACCTCCTCATCGGTGTCAGCAATTATTAATAAACCATCCACAAAACAGAGCAAATATACAGTTCCTTTTTTGAACAGACATGGATCAGCTGTACTTTGTACATAACCTTGTTTTAACAATGATGTGCTGAGATGCAAGTTCCAGCTGTATGCACTTTGTCTTAAACCATACAAACTCTTATTTAACTTCCAGCATTTATTTGTCTTGTCTCCTCCTACTCCTTGTGGAATTTCTAATTATAACTCATGCTCTAAGCTGGAGTTGAGTAAAGCTGTTTCAAAATCTGTGTGTTGCACAATACAGTTGTTCTTAGCCGCATAGACTAATAAACATCTCACAGTCTCAGATCTAGTCACTGGAGAATAAAGCTGGTCATAATCCGTAGCAGATTGCAAGAATCCTTTTGCCGCTAATCTGGCTCTGTGCCTTACAGTTCCATCAGCATCAACTTTTTTCTTAAAACTCCATTTGCATCCTAATACTTTTCCTGTAGTGGGCACATTTACTGTATCATAAACACTCATATTTCTCAAGGACTCTAGCTCCTTTTCAATAGCTTCTAACCATTTGCACTGTTGGGCTTGTGGGAGATTTAAAATATCTTCATAGCATGTGGGTTCAGACTGTGTAACACAGTAAATAGATGGTGAATACCTTTGTGGTGCTTTGATTTCTCTTTGCAATCTGCGGAGATTGGGAGTTGGAGTTACACTCCCATTAGGCTTTACTTCCTCCTCCTCAATGCTTTTGGAGTTACAACATATGATGGAGCTCCGAATGCATGTAGATGACTGAGTGTGGGTTTTCTCCCAGTCCATAAAAAATAAGGGCAAGCTGATACACCGTGATGAAATACCATATTCAACATAAAATTAGCATATAGTACTGACTCTGCCCAGTACTTGGGAGATAGACCACTGTCCCATAACATTGTCCTAGCCATATTTTGTAAGGTTTGCCCCCGTCTCTCTATAAATGCATTTTGACTTGGGGAATATGGTGCAGACCTTCTATGCTTTATACCATTTTTTCTTCAGAATTCCTTGGAATTTCTCAGGGGTGAATTCCGAACCATTGTCAGTTGAAATGCATTTTACTCTTAAATTTAATTTACGTTCTACATAAGTCAACCATGACTGGAATTCAGTGGCCGTCTGTGACTTGTCCTTTAACAAGTAGCAAAACCCAAAGCGTGAATACTGATCTTGTATTGATAATATATATCTGGCTTCTCCAAATGAGGTATGTGGCATAGCCCAATGAGATCCACAGCAACAATTTGCAGTTTATGATCCACCTTAATATCACTAGACTTTCCCACTGGAGAGTTTTTGCTTTTAGCCACCAAGCAAGGTTCACATCGCACATACTTATCACACGGCTTTATTTTCACATCTTGGGCACATTCTAACGTTTTCTTTAGAGTTTTATAACATACATGCCCCAATTTACGATGCCAAACATGTGAACAATTTTTGTGTGGCTCTATTTTTATATTAGCCATTATTGATTATTCTTTAATGGTATCGTCTTTAACGATATACAACCCCATTTGCTTTTGTACTCTGAGACATTAACCAGATGGCCCTTTTAGTTCACAACCATTACTTCTGAAAGTTAACTCAAATCCTTCCTGTGCAAGACTGCTCACAGAAAGCAAATTGTGTTTCATTGCAGGAACATAATTCATTATTATTTCCTTCTTTAGACATGAGATATACACTGAACCTTGTCCCTTTATATTGGCAGATTTACCATTGGCCAAAGTAACATGTTTATTTTTAACAGAGTTCATTTTGGTAAATGTACTCCTTACGTGACAGATGTGTGACGAAGATCCGGAATCCAGAATCCATTCATAGCTAGACCTCTGGATACTGTCAGTTTTTGCAAGATGCACAAAATTCCTGGACTGTCGAGCATTCTTCTTTTTCTTAACTTTACAGTCACGGGCCAGATGCCGGGTTGATCCGCAGGGAAAACATCTGCGGGCAGCAAACGCTTTCTCTGTTCCTCCCCCTTCTGGGTTGCTCTCTTAGGTTGCTTGGAAGAGATGGAGTTGGACTTACGGAGTAGGGCACTGTCTGCTCTCCTCTGGCTTTCCTCAAGAAGTCGACTTGTTACTGATGTTATTGTCAGCTCAGCCTTGGGAAGTACTTCCAGCACTGAGATGAACACATCATATGAAGCATCCAGCGAGGATAACAGAATAAATGTCTCCTGATTGTCGGTGAACAAAACATCCTTCTCACCTAAGTCCAGCAGCATCTGTTTTATATTGGCAATGTGTTCTAGCATATTGCCTCCTTCTTTTAGCCTGGCACGAAACAACTTCCTCGTCAGGTGGATTTGGCTTCCAACACTGTCACGAACATGTATCTTTCGCAACATATTCCAACATTCGTCAGCTTTTATGATCCCTCGAACATGGACCAATTGTGAGTCTTCTAAAGTTAGTACTATGGTTGCTAGAGCTTTGTCATTGAGCTCATCATCCAGGTCATCGGGTGGGTCATCGACGCAGGACCAGAGACCATCGCGTTTCAATAACATCTGGACCTTCTGCACCCAGTAGGAGTAATTATCAGCATTTAAACGTGGAATTAAGAATCCTGATACATTTATGCCTGCCGCCATATTTACCTTCTGTTAGCCGCCTTCAAACACCGCCGTATTCTCTGTCAAATTTCAGACTGCAGCAGTAGCAAAGCCTGGGCCCATAACTGTTGTTATGGTTCTGTTGCGCAGCTTCTGCTTTAGCAGCCAAATGACTCACACAAGTGAAGACACAGACAGAAAATATATTCCAGCAAACTGTATTTAAGGATTGTAGGCAAAAGCATAAGTCAAGTCCATTCCAGTAGTCAGTTCACAGGCAGTCAGTATCAGTTCCATATATCCAGTAACAATTCAGTATAACAATCCAATATCTCTCCTACTATAACCCACACTGATACTTGTCTGAGCCTCTTCTTAAATACCCATTGAGTGTCCTTCCCAAAACCAGGTGTTTCCAATCTACACAGGTGATGGTAATGCTACTACACACTCTAATTCTTTCTGGCATTGTAATTCCTAGGTTCTCTAGACCTGACACTATCTTCCCACGAACGTACACTGAGACATGCTCCTTTATATATACTCAATGTCATATATACATATTTGATCATATACTTTTAATTTACTGATAGGATTAACACCATTGATGTTATATTTACGTCAATTCTATCACCTTATTCTCTTCTGAGCTAATCCCTTTTACAAGCTTTACCTTTCACCCAGTTTCACTTCATTTTGCTGACTCATTTTACTTTGCTTTAGGTTCTCCATATACTCACAAATAAATCTAATTCCACAGGATATCATTTTTATCCTGTCAATCTCCTCCAATTAGATTTGTTTGATTATATACACACAATACAACATATATTACAGGATTATTTGCACATAGTGCATTTTGATTTTTTTTCTTATACATCATAGTACACATATTACTCATTTACACATGTTATTTCAGTCCGAACATTTCACATGCTTGGTTATGTTTTGTGGGCCCTAAAATTCTTGTAAAACAGTCTGCTGCATTTTTGTCTGATTCTCAGTAATTTAAGTTTATTACTTTATTAGCTACACATTGTTTTACATGTTTATAACGAATATCAGTGTGTTTTGATCTTGCCTTTTGATTTAGCGAATTAGCCATTGCTATTGTTGCCTGATTGTCTTCATATACATCAACAACATATTTTGTATCCAAGTTCATGTCTTTCATTAATTGTTTGAACCATATTAATTCATTAATTAATGTTGATAAGGCACAAATCTTGGCTTCTGAAGCTGACAGAGCAATTACATTTTGTTTAATTGATTTCCAATGAATTAATGATTTACCCATATAGATTGCTATGCCTGTGTTTGATTTTCTTGTTTCTATATCAGACCCAAAGTTTGCATCTGCAAAAGCACTAAGTTTTAGTTCTTTGTCTGGAATGATATACAAACATTTTTCTTGTGTCTCCTTTAAATATCTTACAATCCATTTCGCAGCATACCAATGTTTTTGATTGGTTGTTGATTAAACTTAGATAGGAAATTTACAGCCATGCTAATATCTGGCCTGGTCCATTGGCTTAGATACAATAGAGTACCTATTAGAGATCTGTACAAATCAATGTCACAAGGTTTACTTTCATTACAATCTTTGTCTAATCCAACAACCATCGGCGTTTTGACTCCTTTACATTGTTCCATTTTATATTGGTTCACCAAGTTTACTATCTTTTGTCTTTGAGATATCCTGAATCCATCATGCACTTTTTCTATCTCTATTCCCATATCTGGCCACACCAAGATCTCTTATTTTGTACTGACTTTGTAACTTCTTCACCAATTCTTCACCATCATTCTTAGAAGTACTCACAATAAGAACATCATCCACAAAACACAATACAATTTGTTTACCTTTTCTAAACAAACATTGTTCAGCTGTCCCTTTTTCAAATCCAAGACCAATAAGGCTACAATCCTAACAGCTCTATCCGGGGAGTAAGTCCCATTCAACTCAATAGAACTTCTGAGTAGATACGGTTAGGATTGCACAGTAAGTGTATCAGATAAATGACTGTTCCACTGGAATGCACTTTGTCTCAATCCATACAGACTTTTCTTCAATTTCCAGCACTTTACTTCCCTGTCTTTCACTCCAGGAGGTATTTCCATATAAATCTCATTTTCTAGTTCTGAATTTAAATATGCACATTCAAAGTCAATACGTCTCAATTCACACTTATTCTTCGCCGCGTACGCTAACACTGCTCTAAGCGATTCTGCCCTTAGCATAGGCGAATAAACCTGGTCAAAATCCTTTGCTGTCTGCAAATAGCCTTTTGCTACCAGTCTAGCCCTAAATCTCACTCCTCTATTTGCATCATTTTTCCTTTTGAAAATCCATCTGCAACCTGTGATTTTCTTGTTTACTGGACAATCCACAGTTTCATATACACTCATTTCCTGTAAAGACTTCAATTCCTTTTCTATGGCTATCAACCACTGTTTCTTTTCTGTAGCACTCAATTGCTCTAAATCTTCATAGTTTTCTGGCTCACCACACTCACATAATTCACACTTGGAGAATATCTCTCAGGTGGTTTAATTATCCTGCCAGTTCTCCCAGGTATTACAGGAGTCATTACTGCTGCTACTCTCACTAGTGGAAGCCTCCTCCTCCTCCTCCTTCATTGAATTCTGTTGTCTTTTAGGAGTTACTACATCTTTCTTCCCTTTTCTAGGAGTTTGCTTATGTTCCTCAGGTTTTTCAGCTTGGCTAGCCTCAGACAAAATAGTTTTCTCATCAACATCTGCTAATCCATATCCATCATCAATTTTAGCACTAGCACTAACAATAACTCGCCCATATTCATCACCAAACCTCATAGCCTTTCTATTGTTCTGGTAACCAAGAAAGTACATTTTCTTTGCTTTAGCTTCACCCTTTCTTCTAGTCTGTATTGGTGAAACAACATAACTTGGAGCACCAAAACTATGAAAATGTTTAATTACTGGTTTTCTTCCACACCATTTCTCATAAGGAGAACAACCAAGATTTGTATGGTACAGTGAATTCATGGTAAAACACGAATATAAAGCACACTCCCCCCAATAATGGGGTGACAATTTACTGTCTGCTAACAGTATTTGAATCATATTTTGCAATGTTTGCTGCCTTCTCTCAATGTATGCATTTTGAGTTGGACAATAAGGTGCAGAGAATCTATGTTTTAAACCATATTTTCTTATCACTCTCTGGAAAGGTTCTCCTTTAAACTCCATGCCATTGTCAGACTGAACTGTCTTGACTTTTTCTCCTGTTTTTCTCTCTACAAATTTCAACCATGATTCAAATTCTGCAGCTGTGTCTTATCTTTCAATAGATAGCAGAACGTAAATCTTGAGAATTGATCCTGAATAGTCATAATATACTTAGCTCCCCCAAAACTTGTTTGTGGCATTGTGACTAGATCAATTGCTACTAGCTCCAGTATTTTGCTAGTTCGTACATGGGCTGTCTTATTAATATTACATTGCTTGCTTTTCCCAATTATGCAAGCTTTGCATTCAACATATTTAGAACATTTCTTAACTGTTACTGGTACAGCATTTTGTATGGTTTTCTGTACAGCCTTGTAATTAGCATGTCCTAATCGCTTATGGCAAACATGTATACATTCATCATGTGGCTTTTTATTACTAAATACATTTGCAGTTATCTCTTTTCCTCCTCCATTCAACACATATAAATTCTGTCTTAGTTCAACGTTCAGAACTTCTCCATTTTCACTTTTAATTAAGCATTTCTTATCTCTGGAGGTTACCTCATAGTTAAGTTCAGTCAATTTGCTCACTGATAGTAGATTATGCTTTAAATCAGGTACAAAAAACATTTTCATTTTTCTGTTAAATTGTGGTACATAAACCAATCCAAATGGTGTTAGCATTAACACCATTTGCTAAATTTACATGGTTATTTTTCATAAATTTCATATCTGAAAACATCTTTTTCTCTTTGCAAATATTAATTATGGATCCAGAGTCTAAAATCCATTCTGTGCTTACGTTATGGGCTTCCTTCCCAGACATAATTAAATGAGAAGAATGTCCCTTTTGATGTCCAGCTGGCTTCTTTCCTCTTTTCTTTTTGCAATCTCGTATCAGGTGTGAAGGTGAACCACATGACCAGCAACGTCTTGCTGTGTAAGCTTTCTCCTCCACTTCTGGTTGTTGCAAAACCATGGAACTGGACCCTCTCAGATTCTGAATGTATTTTCTCTTATGATATTCCTCAAGCAATCTACTTGTTACAGTTTGCATTGTCAACTCTGCCCTTGGCAGCACTTCCAAATTAGAAACAAACCCATCATAGGAAGCGTCCAAAGAAGACAGCAGTATGAAAACTTCCTGCTCTTCCTCAAAAACAACATCTTTGGCACTCAAGTCTAGCAACATAGTTTTTACTTTCTCCAGATGTTCCAGCAAATCTCCACCTGGTTCCAGGCTGGCTCTGAACAATTTTCTCGTCAGACATATTTAGCTGCCAACACTTTCCCGCACATGGATAGCTTGCAAAGCCTCCCAACATCTTTTAGCAGTTGTAATCCCTCTTACGTGAGCAAGCTCCCGATCCTCCAGTGTGAGCACGATTGTTGCAAGAGCTTTTTCATTTTGTTCGTCTGTCATATCTTCCGGTGGGTTCTCGACACACAACCATAAGCCTTTGCGACGAAGTAGCATAGGTACTCGTTGTGCCCAAACTTGGTAATTATCTGCACCCAGACGTGGTATCACAAATCCTGACATATTCAAGCTAGACGCCATTATGCCTTGACTTGACTCAAACCTATCCTCTATTTAACAGTGCACACCTAACTATGATTGCTGGGCAGTACTGTATTATCCGTTAAGGCTTGATATCAGTGTTTAATTTGACCAAGAGCTTTAACCCGGGTAGCGTCCTAGATTAGCACTCTGGGCCCATAACCGTTTTATTGCCAATATTTTCTAGGTTTTCCCCAGTCACACAAATATTCTTAGGTCTATAGATAACACTGATCAAGTCCCCAACAATAGTATCAGTAAAATAACACAGACAACCAAATAGTTTAGGATCTAGCAAAACTGTATTTATAGGATCAGGCAGTTAATCAGAGTCATATACAGTCCAGGTCATCAACATTTAGTCTAGCATACAGTAAAGAATTGTCAGTTCAGTCCAGATATATTTACCAAGTCACAGTCCTTCAGCTCTTCTTTCTCCTCTCCTATCTACCCACGAACTTACACTGAGACATGCTCCTTTATATTATACTCAATGTCATATATACATATTTGATCATATACCTTTAATTTACTGATAGGATTAACACCACTGATGTCATATTTACTCAATTCCATCACCTTATTCTCTCCTGAGCTAATCCCTTTTACAAGCATTACCTTTCACCCAGTTTCAGTTCATTTTGCTGACTCATTTTACTTTACTTTAGGTTCTCCATATACTCACAAATAAATCTAATTCCACAGGATATCATTTTTATCCTGTCAGTATGTAGTGACCACATCAATAGTGTGAACTGAATTAACAAATCAGAGCTAACCTGTGTCAAAATGAGGTAATGTCAGTTTTGATTGGAAGATGAATATGCATTTACAATTGGTGAAATTGGTTAATAGACAATGTCAAAAGCGAATTGAAATGTATGGATCATTAAATAGTCCTGATGTCATTTTGAGGTATAAGAAGCCTTGCACTTCTTGTGGTAAGGGTTCTTAGGCCAGTTTAAAAAATTCCACCAAAGACTTGTCCTAGCTCCAAGTTTGCTAGCAAATAAAGCTTTTGCTTAACTCTTTAATCCCCTGGATTCTGGACTTTTGTTATTTCTTGGGAGTTTAAAAAATCTAAATGCTTCTAAGGTGATCCTCAGGTTAGAAGTGTAGGTAACCTACTTGGCAACCCATATCAGAATTTAATTTCTGCAACACAAATTATTCCTCAGTACACAAATTATTCCTCAGGCCAAGTACTTGGTCGGTGTCTATACTTGCCTGGCTTCTGTGGGTCTTTTAAGCTCTGTCTCTGCCTTCCAGTGGTCCCTTGGCAGCATTAGTGAGTCCTGGTCCGACCTGCTCGGTGTCCTCTACTCCTTCCAAAAGAACTGAGTTGGTTGTGTGCTAGGAGACGGGTGATTGAACGCTGCAGATCAGCACCACACAATGTGCAACTAAAGTAGGCCCAAGTCCACTCTGGAACCCACTCTGGAGAATGGGGTGGGTGCAAGATGTCCTAGTAAATCCTGCACGAGCCCCCAAAAAGATGTTGCAGAAAACCTGCATCCCAATCCCCCTCCTGATAATGACTCAGTCCAATACCCGGAACCCACCTCCTCTCCCCCAACCCTCTTTTCAAATTCAGGAAGGAGGCAACAAGGGCAACAACAGGTTTCAGTATTTTCATTTCAGGGTCCCAGGTGGAACTATATGCTTTAGGGATGAGGAAGAAACTCCCAAGAACAGGGCAGAGTAAATGCTGTGTTAGGCAGACCTTTAATAGAATATGAAAAGGAAACACACATGGTATTTTGCCCCCGTGCATACCTTTTGGTGTCTGTTTTGTATAAAATATTGTGCCAACTCAGGAGTACTATGGGCATCTTCTGTAGGATCGTGACCCACTTGATCCTCTTGCTGAATTTTTTTGCTGCAACATAGAAAGGAAACTATCAGATGCCTCTAGACCTGAGATCAGGAAAAGACACTGGAGGTTGATTGGACTCACACTGCAAGCCACCAAAAACTTTCCCAAGGCAAGCTCTAACCTTTCTCCAGGGTAGGAGAAAAGGTGGATGGCCAAGAAACACACAGGGCCAGAGTGTAGACGTTGAATCAAGAATAACAGGATTGTCCTAGAACCAGATGGAGATTGCTAGTATATTCCTAGGTATTTCCCAGACTTGCTAGGATACCTTGGCCTTTGAAGCACACTGATCAAGTCTCTAACAATAATATCAGTAAAGAACCACAGACAACCAGATTGTTAGAATATAGCAAACTGTATTATTAGGATCAGGCAATTAAACAGAGTCATAAACAGTCCAGGTCATAAATAAGCAATCTAGCATAAAGTATAGAATAGTCAGTCCAGTCAAAATATAGTTACCAATTCACAGTCCTTCAACACATCTATCCCCTCTCTTATCTCCCCACACCTTTACACTGAGACATGCACCTTTATATATACTCAATGACATACTTGATCATATACCTTTAATTCACTGAATGGATTAACACCATTGATGTCATAGCTACATCAATTCAATCAACTTAATCTCTTCAGGGCTAATCCCTTTTACAAGAATCACCTTTTACCTAGTTTCACTTCTTTTGTGCTGATTCATTTAGGCTGCAATCCGAAAGACACTTTCCTGGGAGTAAGACCCATTGGACACAATGGGGCTTACATCTGAGTAGACATGGTTAGGATTGTGCTCTTAGTCACTTTAGTTTTCTGTTCTCCAATGCTCACAAATAAATCTAATTCTACAGGATGGCATTGGTATTCTGTCAGAGATGAAGGTACAGATGGATGGAAGACCCTTGATGGCAAATGGTGCGACCAACAAACACTTGTCTGATACTGGCAGATGCTATTGTGACAAAGGGGAGTGAGGAATCACCCCAACACTGCAAAGGTTAAAAAATTCAGTTTTAACAATAAGCCATTTCTTTGAGCCAAAAGGAGGGCAGTGTCAATGCAGTGGGAATGTATCATCTGAAAAGAAGAAAAGAAAAACTTTTGGGGCAGGATTAAAAATCTTCTAGTGAAAATACTGCTTTTTCAGCAAACCTTCTGATTTTACTCTTTAGCACCTGCAGGGTGACCAACATTGCAAAAGAGGACAAGTCCCTCCCCCCAATATATGTAGGACATCTAAGAAAAATACAGGACATAACAAAATGAAAGCTAAAAGCACTCATATAAAATTGCTTTAATGTGGAGAGTGGTGTAAACACTATGGGTGTGATCCTAACCAATTTAGGATGGCACAACACGGCTGTTGCTGTGATGATGTGGGGATGTTAGCATACGTGTACTTGCTTACTCCCCTGGCATTTCTCTGACACCCCCAGGTCAGCACAGGACTTATGCTGGGGTTTATGCCAGCCTAAGTGGAGGCAAAGATTGCAGCCAATATTACTTGTTAAATTTAAAACTATTACATATAATTATAATAAGGCTATTTGCTGTATCCTCCATAACAATCTAACCCAGGCTTTCATGCTTCGCATGCAGCGTATGCAGCGCTGAGCACGATACCATAGTCTTTCAAGACTGACGGAGGCCTGCTTTTTTTATTTGCTGTATGCTGCCTGCTCATAAGGAAAAAGGGGACACTGAAGGTTTTTTCCAGGATGCAAAGCTAAAATCAAGGACATGCAGCCACCTTGCCCCTATCTGTCTGGTCCCCAATGCACAGCTGTGGGGGTGACACCTTTTGGGATATTGTAAAAGGTGTTACACAGACACCTTTTGGGAAATATGTCCCTGGGTGAACAGTAAGCAGGAGGAGAAAACTATGGACACAATCCAGAGTAACTATGGGGAGTCCTTGCTCCAGTGTAAGAACAATTTACTCTGGATTGTAATATGAATTTTCCATAGGTTTTCACTAGGTGGTGCAGTAACTACGGGTGCACATAATGTCTCTTATGTGCTCACATAGTTAATCTGGACTGTAGCCTATGTTTCATCAGGATCATCCGGCCTCTGGAGTCCACAAGAGAAACATGGGCAAGTTTAGGCTGTAGGGTCTTACCACCATACTAGGTTACAGTGTCTTAGAGCGCAATCCAGAGCAACTTTTGTTTGCTCTGCCCTAACTATGCTATATCCTAAACACAGAATTATGTGTGAGGCAGAGAACTTAGGTCTGCCCGTAACTGCTCTGGTGCAGTGATCCATATAAATCACTCCATTGGGCATGCTCAGAAGGCAGCCTGTAAGTGCTACATGGCCTGCAGTTACACACAAGCTGACATGCTTCCACATCACTCAGAATCACTAGCAGCTGTCCAAACTGCCCCTCCTGATCACATGGGGAACCAGCTGGCAAGATGGGGGGGGTGGAGTAGCTGTCAAGCTGTCAGAGTGCCTCCCGAACATTGTGGACAGGACAGGGCTGTCAGGGGTAGAAATGGGAAACAAGCTGCCCCCCGCACCCCCAAACAGGCAAGCTGCCCCAGGAAAAGCCCAGGCAGCAGCAGGAGGAAGATGCACAGAGGGATACATATGTATGTGTATTGTTAATAAAAACAACATCAACAGATTAACATGAGTGTCCTGTGGTCTTTGGCAACAGTCCGGAGGAAACATCAGCATTAAAGGTACAGCACGCCAGATGCAGGGTCCACACTCAGGTGGGCTGGGAGGAGGGGGAAGACCCCATCCAGAGGGCAGAAGGCCCAGGAAAGAGACCCCCTTGCTGGCTCAGGCAGGGGAGGGGCAAGGGTCCCCCAAGCAGCTGGCAGAGCAGGGGGAAAGGGGAGGCAAGGGGGCTGCCAGGGGCATCTGTGGGGAGAGAATCCTGGAAGAGGGGACAGGAGCCCACCTAGGTCTGCCAGGGAACAAAAGCACATCCTGGGGCTCCCAAAACAGGGCAAGGGTGTCTGATCACTTGTGGGGCCACTGCCCACCCAAAACCTCTCACTTCACAAGCCTAAGGGGTGGCATCAGGCCCCAGGAACCCTCCCTCAGCCCACCCCAGACACAAAAGTGGGGTCAGTTCACATGTGTACTTGTTCATATGTTTGGAGTTGCTCCTGCTCATTCAGAGGGTCACAGGGTAGGGGGGGGGCTTCCAGATACAGAACAGTCTCCAGTGAGGATGCTGTGGGACCCCAGAATCAACCACATTCAGACTGAGCACATGGAAGGGATGACACAGTGCCTGCACCTTTAAGCAGTGACTGGACCATTAAGCATCTGCAGACTGTAGGATGTTAGGACCCAGTACTGGCACCTGCCTGAATTCCCTCATCTGTGAAATGCTCACAGGTGGTCTCACTGCTTCCATGTGGCCTCTTGTTGTGGACTATCCAATGGTAAGGAAGCTACAGGCAGCCCCCTCTCCAGAAACAGAGGACCAGGTCTGGATGCCATTGGGGGTCTACACTGAGGATGGGCACCCCTGTCCCACCCCACCCCCAAACTAGGTAGGCACTGCCCCACTCACCCATCCTCAGGTCATCCCTGGAGCTCTAACTAGCTTTTCCAGGGCAGCCAGTGATGACAGCAATCATATGCAGATGTTCATTGTGAAGTCCTTAAAATAACTACTACTACACATGTTCACATCATTAATGTTAACAACTTATCTGACCACAGTTTGACGTATGTAGTTGTTAATTCGTCATCATTAATAACTTCAGCTGTGGGGGGGGGGAAGTTATTCTATGGCTCAAACTTTATTAGGTATGAATTGTGCTTGTTTAACTTGTGTGATTGGGAAATTGGGGTTTGTGTTCTAGGTAAGTGCTTGTGCAAACATGTCTGAAGGGAGATTCTTCCCAGGGCTCCTTGCAGGGATCCAGTGGCTTGCACTCCTGAATACACTTTCCTGGGAGTAAGCCCCATTGAACACAATGGGGCTTACATCTGAGTAGGCATATTTAGGATTGTACTGTCTCCTTCCCAGTGGAATGGCAACCTGCAATAAGGGAGGGGGGAGTAAGAGCATGTGCAGAGTGGCTTCCGCAGGCAGCTGGACCTGGACCTTCTTGCTGGTGAGACACCATCCTGCAAAGACAGAAGCATCACAGGCAAAGCTTTCATTGGTATTGGCTGAGCATGGAATCAGACCAGCTGCCAAGCTTGGCTTGCCGCTTGCATGCAGAGATGAGTGGAATCAGTAGCACCTGCTGGCTGTGTGATCTGGCAGTCAGTCAGAGGGGCTGCAAGGACAGAGACCACGCACACTTTTGAGGGGTGAGTGCCCTTGTTTCCTGGTGGGTCTGTGTGTGCACCCCTTCCCCCTTTCACTCTACGGCCCCCCCTTACCTTGGGGGACCAGTTGGGTTGGAAGACAAACCTACAGAGGACCTCACAGCATTTCCCAACAAGTGGGCAAGCCCATTTCCTGGTGAAGCAAGGCCCCCCTTACACAGGTGTAAGCCCCACTGAGTATACTGGGGCTAACTTTAGAGTAGACATGCAAGGCTGAAGAAAGGTGAAGGAAACTTAAACAAAAGAGGTGCTTCCAACACCCCCCATGCAGCCCTCCTTACCTGGTTGGAGTAACTCTGGGGAAGAGAGAAACAACAACTTGCAGAGACATGAATATAGTATTGGTAACATTTTATCATTGCAAGATTGCCTGTAGAGGTGTTTTTGAGTTTTTGAATGCAAACATTGCTCAACACCCTCACTTATCTGATTGGAGTACCTGTGGAGAGGGGGAGAGAGCAACAAACATACAAAAATTGCAAAGTCCACACTCTAATAATTTCATATCACATATATCATATTGTTTCATATCACATATATATCATATCAATATATCACCATATATGCACCTTATGTGTACACGTGTTTGTGGGGAGAATGCTCCCCGAGAGCAAAGTGCCCATTGAGAGAGCAGAGTGACATGGCCCGTGGCCAAGCACTCTGCTTCTCTGAAGGGGAAGGCAGGGTCCAGGGGTTGGGCTTTTTATGGGAGGGTAGCTGCAAGGGGATTGGTCGGCTACTGGGGTGACCCAGTTACTCCGTATCATCAAGTAGGAACGTACTGCCCATAAGGTATGGTTCAAAAATTTTTCAAAGTACCCACTTTCCTCAGCCCTTACTTCCCTTTAACATGGAGACTTATGGGTCTCCTCGTTACTAAACTACCTCTTGAGGTAGTATAAATCAGGAGGCTTTTACGTGTGCCCATAAGCCTCTGAAAATGTTCAGGATACAGCATAGTTATATGGAAGGGGGAGGAACCTAAGACACGCCCCCGAAACAATACAAAAAAATCCCTCCGTTGACGGAGTTACATCGACGGAGTGTTCACATAGTTCCGTTGAAGAACGACGTTTCCGTCGACGGAGAGATGTGCCGGTGTACTTGCGTCGACGGAACTGCCGTTTCCGTCACCGCAAACGCTGTTCCATCGACACAAGGGCTCTTGTGTCGACGGATTAGTTGCTCTGGACTGGGCTGCCCGTTTCATTCACTCCCACAGGTGGCAGCCTGACATAAGAAATGGCCTTTAACGATGGGGATTGCAAATTTGAACCAATCACTAAAAATTACATTTAAAATAAAAAAATTAACAAATTGCCACCACTTGCAGCTCCGTCCAAATAAAAACTTTCACGATGGCTGCAGAAGTCTTTGGGGAGCAATGACCATCCGAAGTTGGTGTCCAGATCTGTTCCTGTCAGTTTCAGCACAAAAAAGAACAGGGAAAGAAATAAAAACGATATTAAAAATAATATTGTAAATTATCAAAAAACAAAACAAATCTGTGGGTCAATGAATTTTTAAAGATGGAGTCTGCAGCCTTATGATGGAGAACGAATCATTAAAATTTAATTAAACGGGGTGGAGGAATAAGTGCCCTAGTACCCTTGGAAAGTAATCATTATTTACCTTATCAACGTTAGCAATTAATTGAATCAATATCTGATGTATATTAAATTTCAATCCTTGGGACTTCTTCATACTTCTTCTAAAAATAGTCGAGGGACCGGCGGGAGAGAAACCTATACGCCTGTATCATTCTGATCCAACTGGGGGCCTCTAGGAAGCTGCTGGGAACCATCAGCTGTGACCAACAAGATATAGCCATTAGATTTGAAATGAAGATAAAGAAGTAACTGAAGTAACACCTCATTTAAACATTGCTTAGAGGAGCAGATAAAGTCTCCTGAAACTGCAAGGCTTTTATTAATGCCTGAATGATTATTTCCCTTATGAAATTCCTTGAATGTCTTTTGGATTCAGTTTATCACTGTTTATGCTATGATGAAATGTTTTTCATAGAAGCCAAATCCAGAGAACCTTGATCCTCTTTGTGATGCGGGGTAACTGGGGTGATGTGAGTCGAAGGGGGAGACACGACATGAGGGGGAAAGAGGCCCAATGAGAGGTCATCTGGATAATAATTCCACGGAGAAGAGGGGATGTCAATTACAGCTTCTTTATTGCCATCCATTGTGAATGGAGGTTCCAGGCTTGCAGTTCAATAAGCGGTTATTAATAACATTCAACAGTTCTCTAACCGACAGGTAAGTATCAAAGGTAAGTTGAACAGTCACCAATCACTAACATGACAGTTCTTTAACACACTAACAGGTGCTTACTTCCTCCCTTTGTTTCCTCTTTCTACCTCCCCTCTCTCTTCTACCTTGCTCTCTCCACCTTCCTTTTTCCGCTCCTCCTTCCTCCTCTTCCCGCTCTTTCTTCCCCCTTTTATTCTTTCCAGATGCCCCTCCCCATACCAGGTTCCCACCAATCCGGATTAGGGAGTGGGGGCAGATTATACCACCAGGCTGGCCCAGTATACAGCTCAGGCCTCCTAATGCTACCCTGCCTTGGGACCTCCCTATCAGACTAGGTCCACTTTGGTGGTCTCCTGGGAGGTTCTGGAACCCTCGCTTCAGGGGTGGATGCCTTGGTCTCCTCCTCAGCTCCATAATCCTCTGTGGTAGAGACTTCTGGTTCCTCTTCCTGGGGGGAAGAGTTCCTCACTCTGTGAGGACAGCACCTGCAGAGGGGTTCCTCCTCTTCCGGCACCTGCAGAGGGGTTCCTCCTCTTCCTCCCTAGCCAAGCCACATTAAGTCCTCAGCCAACTCTTCCTCCTCTGTCAGTCGAGCTCCTCCACACTCTTGATGAAGAGGGGGAAAACATCAAGATACATTTTGAGTTTCGCCATCATTTGTTTTAAGATGCAATGTTTTCCTACTACCTCAAATACCTTTGACTGCATCTGAGATCTCATTTAATTTTGTACAGTTTCTCTGGTGTAAGATTGTGGGGTTGAAAGATGTGAATCATTCTTTCATTATTCATGTTCTAATTAATAATGGATGTTTCTGGGAAGGAAGTTGGTTGTCCTGGTGACCAACCTCATGGAACCTTATTATTTTTTATATAATTAAATATTATTCTATCAGGAACATTAATTTCCCTTATGAAATTTCCTGAAATGCCCCAAATCAATGTCTTTTGGTTTGTAGAAGTCTGTCACTGTTGTCTAAGTCGATCATCACAATATTTTTCATGGAAGCCAAATAACTTAAATTTGGAAAACCTTGGTCCACTCTAGATGGAAGACCATTTTGACCTAAAAGTGTCTTGCAGGATCAATGGTGCAAGACCACTAGGGAAATAAAACAGTCTAAGCCAATATGTAAGAGTTGCGATCCATATCCTGGCTTCTATTTTAATTTGACCAGTTTCCAGTCTTAATTTCATGTTGGCTACATCTCTGGGGACTCCCAGTAAGGCTGTCAGGAATTTAGTTTGTACTCGTTCAAGAGTTGCAGTATTCGGGAAGGGGCCCAATTGAGAGCCATACAATAGTTGGGCAACTGCTTTTGCATGGAACAATTTAATGGCTATGGGAATGTAATGCCCTCTCTTTGTTCTCATAAATTATAATATGGCAGCAGAACTTCTCTGGGCATTTAGTGCCACATAATCACCGTGTGCTTTCCTAGAGCCGTTAGACTGGAAAACGACACCTAAATATTTAAATTTGGTGAATCTGGTTTATCTGGTTGATGATGTGCTGGTTTATCATCCATGTACGCGTTACTGGCCTGTTAGCAAAAGACACGATTTTAGTTTTTTAAAAGTTTATTATCAGGTCTTCCTGCTCACAGTGTATAGCCACCTTTTGCAATGCTCTTCTAAGCCCGATTGAGGTCCTAGAAATAATGGCTGTGTCATCAGCATACAGTAGTGTTGTGATATGCCTCCCTATGATTTTAGGAGGATGAAAATCAATATTTCTTAACTGGTCCACCATAGAGTTAATATAAAAATTAAACAAAAGTTGAGCCAGAAGGCAGCCTTGTTTGACTCCTTTTTGTGTTTGGATGGCATTAGTAGGATGGCCAAGGGCGCTATATCTTACCTTAAGTGAGGTATTTCTGTAGAGAGCCTGAAAGAGGTGAAGCAGATGCCTGTGAATATTAGAAGCCTCTAGTTTCCTCCATAATTTAACCCTTGATATAGAGTCAAAAGCAGCCTTGAGATCTATAACAGCTACATGGAGTGAGTTAGCTTTATCATAAAGTGTATTTTTCAACAAGGTATTGTAATGTCAAGCATTAGTCAATGGTTGATCATCCTTCCCTGAAGCCTGCCTGCTCTTCTGCAAGTATTTCATCCTGCTCCAACCACTCTTTAAATTTCTCATATAGGTATCTGGTATATAATTTACAGATTGTACTAAGGAGACTAATAGACCTGTAGTTTGCCAGATCTTTTCTTTTTCACTTCTTAAATAAGGGGACTATCCCTACAATCGAGAGTAACTAAAGGAGCACGTAAGAGATATTACGTGCACCCATAGTTACTGCACTACCTAGTGAAAACCTATGGGAAATTCATATTGCAATCCAGAGTAAATTGTTCTTACACCGGAGCAAGGACTCCATGTAGTTACTCTGGATTGCGCCCTATGATAGCAAATGATATCTGGATATAAATGATATTCCTATGATATCTGGAATTCGGCCAGTATTATCAATATATGTGAATAGTGACGCTAGAACCAGAGCCCAAAATTCTAAATTATTTTTAACTGCCTCTGGAGGAATCAAGTCTTCTCCAGGGGCTTTTTCCATTTTCATCTGGGCTATCAAGTTATGTATTTTGGAAGTTGACGCAGGTGACCATGGTGGTGCATCTTCAATTGTACTGTTTCACCTCAGCTGGGCCACATCTGCGTCTTTGTATAGGCCTCGAAAATGCTTCTCCCATGTCTCTGGATGGATATAGCAGTCTGGGAGCATTGGCCCCCAAGTTGGAGAGATCTTTATCAACTGCCAGAACAGAGTCATGTCCTCAGATTTTGCTGCTTGAATCAATTTTTCCCAATTTTCTTTCTGGGCCTCTTTTTTCTTTTGTACTAACAGCTTTCTATAGATTTTTTTTCTCTTTCAGAAGGGTTTGGGCCACATTCAGATCCGAACTTAATTTATAGGCTTGGTAGGTGCTCTGTAAGGTTTTTTTAGCTAGTACACACTCCTTATCAAACCATGGCTTCGAAGTTGGGTAGTACCTTTGATGAATCACTTTTGCCTTACCAGTAAACAACTGTTTCAGCTTGCAAATCAACTTCTCATAAATTTCCACCGGATTACTTGTGTACATTATAGATGTCCTAATGCTTTGTATAATATCCGATGCAAGTAAGGTCTGTAAGTCTGAATCCATCTTTGGGGTCCATTTGGCCCGTATATTCCTCCCTCTGGGAGTATCATGGGTGGGTATTGATTATCGCTTCTTAGATAGGGGGAAGGGGTTTTCATAATTAATGAGACAGGGAGATTGTCACTTTGAAATTTTGGGGCTACTTCCAGATTCTCCAGTAATGGAATTTAGTTTCATGAAATAATTAGATAGTCTATTTGGCTCATTCTAGTTCCTATCAAGTAGGTGAATTCAGCTGGAAGATCATTCCCATATGCACTACTTAAAATATGCAGGTTAAGCCTGATGGTCATTTGGTGTAAGAGGAACCCGGCATAATTTGCTTTCTTATCTTTTGATTGCCGATTAAATGGAAGTCCATTTAAACTCAGTGTAGGATGGTATGTTTTATGTTGAGAGTATAAGGCTTAATCATTAAGCCCTGTAGGCGCATTAAAGCCTCCGCCCAAAATCACATAAGTATTGGGATAAGAATGAAGCAGCTCTGCTACATAAGCTTCAAATTTAGTCCATATTGCCAGAGTTAGTGATTTTGTCTTTTGCTGGGGTAGGTACACATTTATTATCAACAAATCCCAGTGTTCAAAATGAGCAAGGATGGCCATTACGGGTTGCTTGAAGGATGGTAGCTGCCTTAAGTTTAAACACAGGGATGTAGCAATCAACACTCATAAACCTCTCTTGCATCTTTCACAGCCTACCCCTGAGGTTGCACTGATGGAGTGTGAGTAAAAACCATTAATCGACACTTGCAGAAATCCAAAGTGGGCTGCTGAAATGTGTTACTTGCACCCCCAACCCTGGAGTATCACTTTAAAGACACTTGTAGCCCCAAACTTCCCAGAAATAACTTAAGTCCAGAATCCAGGGATTAAAGAGTTAAGCAATGGTTTATTTTGCTAGCAAAATGGAACTAGGCCTTATCCTTGATGGAATCTTTCAAAACATGGCCCCAGAACCTCAGACCCAGGAAGTGCAAGGTCTTTGAAGCTCAAAATGACATCATAATTTATGCAGACAATTCATATTTTCATATGCTTTCAACATTGTCCATCATTGTTCATCAAACATCTTACACCAATTGTAAACTCATATTCATTCTCCAATCATAATTGACATTACCTCATTTACACAGGTGAGCTCTGAATTGTTAACGCAGTTCACACCACATACTGTTTATTGCAACTTCAGTATGCCTTCTACCTTTTCTATGCTCTCTTTGTTTGGTCAAGGACTTATCCGCTAACTGTTGTATTTACCATGTTGCCAAATTCAGTTTTATTCTCATACACTTATGTTTACTTGCAAATTCTTTCTTACACTCATACTTTACCCATAATGACTTGGAACTAAAGGCCTTAGCTAGAGTCTTTTAAAAGCCATTTAAAGGCACTTTGGGAAGGTGCCATCACCACATCCTGTGGCAAGGAGTTCCATAAACTAATAAAAAACATTTGCACATGTTGGTGCCACATCCTATAATTGCACACATAACATTTGCCCATTGGGAGGCCATTCTGTGGAATTCAATTTATTCTCTAGTATATTCCCATAGGGTCACAACCTTAATCTATATCATAATATATGTCATGCAACTTATAATATAACCCAGGACATTTATGATCCACCAACATCTGGCACAGGATAAGGAAACCTCGCCCAGGACATTTATGATCCACCAGCATCTGGCCCAGGACAAGGAAACCTCCAACTTGGGACATTTATGATCTACCAACATCTGGCCCAAGAAAAGGAAACCTCCAACTTGGAACATTTATGATCTACCAACATCTGGCCCAGGAAAAGGAAACCTTCAACTTAGGACATTTATGACCCACCAACATCTGGCCCAGGACAGGTATCAATCAATCAGTTTTGGGGGGCTATTTATACTGGTGTGCAAAATGAAATGTTATCCAGGAATATTCTCCCATTGCTTCCAGTTTCAACAGATTGAAGAGCTGATTGCAGCTGATATGGTGGTCTTGTCCAAGGGAGTTGTCTATCAGGCCTTGTACCACTACTGTCTTTCCATCGCAAAGCCACTTTTGGGCACTTCTCTCTGGGAAGAAGAGAGATGAATTAAATACTTGTGCTGAGCTATGTTCTTGCTTTTTTCCCAAAGCAACATACTCCAGATCCCAAAGCTGATCTGGTGGTCTTCTCCAAGCACTTACTCATACTGGCCCTCATCCAATTCACAATCATTGTGCAAGAAATTTTCATGGATACCTGGATGCGTGTTTTTGTACTACTATTTAACCGTAAGGAAGTTATATGATGGATATAAAATGGATCCAATGTTTTGTAGTGTTTCCAAAAATGCTTGCAGTTCCTATGTGACTCTTTGGTCACTTGTAATGATTTTGCACAGTGTTTAAAATTTGTGGCTGCAAGAGAGCTCCTGGTTGCCAAATCACAGGTAATGTCTTACCCTACAATCCAGAGTAACTACAGGAGCACGTAAGAAACATTATGTGCACCCGTAGTTACTGCACCACCTAATGAAAACCTATGGGAAATTCATATTGCAATCCAGAGTAAATTGTTCTTACCCAGAGCAAGCACTCCCCATAGTTACTCTGGATTGTGCCCTAAGTTTTGTTCACTCCCACAGGTGGCAGCCTGATGTAAGAAATGGTCTTTCAAGGTGGGGACTGCACTAACCATTACATTTAAAATTTAAAAAAATTAACAAATTGCCACTACTTGTAGCTCTTGTCAAAAAAAATATCTTTCAACATGGACACAGAAATCTTGGGGGAGCAGCAACCATCCAGAGTAGGTGTCCTGTTCCTCTTTGTTTCCGCACAAAAAAACAGAGAGTGAAATAAAAAGGATATTAACAACAGTATTGTAAATTATTGAAAAAATAAACACTGTGGGTTCACCTGCCATAAGAAATGAATTTTCAAAATGGAGACTACAACCTTGAGTGAACTAATCATTAGAATTTAATTAAACAGGAGGTGGAGGAATAAGTGCCCCAGAACTCTTGGAAAGTAATCACCATCGTCAATGAATTGGATCAATGTCTGATCTATATTAAACTTCAATCCTTGGGACTTCTTCATACAAGCAACATTTACAATTAATTCCCTGCTCCCGAGTGATGTGCCCCGTCTACCCAGGCCCACACGGTGGCACTCTGCCTCCATGCTTCCAATTCGATTCCATAGTTTCCCTTCAGCATGTTAAAAGGTTGAGAAACATCACCAACAAAATGCTGCTTTGCCTGATCTCAACTCTTGAGCAGAGGGCTAATTTGCAATTAGATTGGGAATGGGACCGTCGGTGTGATGGGAGACAGGATGAAGCTGATTTTAAAAAGGTGTATATAAGTTTAAAAATACCTTGTTTTCCTTCTGGAAAAGCATTTTCTCACTACTGAGTCCTCGTTAAAAATGCCTCCCGCCATGTTTATTAAAGGGAATAAATACTAAAATGTTTTAAGCAGGCCTCCGTCAGTCTTGGAAGACTATGGTATCATGCTCAGCGCTGCATGCGAAGCACGAAAGCCTGGGTTGGATTGTTATGGAGGATAGGCTGTTACCCAAGCAGCAAATCCCCCCTCTCCACGCCACTGAAATAGTCCAATGGAAAGGCAGAGCCAATACGATTGGATCCAGCTGGCGTCGCAGAGCTGGTCTAAGGACAGGAGCTCACCCTGTCTTGTGGGGCCAACCCAGGTCTCGAACCCTGGCCTGCTGGTTAACAGGCACAGTGTCTTAGCCACTTGCTCCACCCACAGCCCATAAAATGTTTTAAGAACCTACAGTATTTGTACTGTAGTACTGATTGATTGATTGATCCCTGCAGCCCTGTGGCTCTCAAAGTGCTGTCAAACTTTTACAAGGCAAAATAATTAAATTCACAGCATAGCCAACCCTGCCTTAGCCAGATGTAGCAACACTATGATGCAGGTCAGTGTGTTTGACAAACAAATGCGCCATTAAATAACCTTTCTTCAACACAAGTGTCCAATTTTGGCAAGACATATTTTCCTTCAATTTGTCCCCACTTCCCAACAAAACCTTCATCCTATACATGCACATCTGCCGAAGTCCACTGGTGTTCAATTGAACAGAATGTTGTTGTCCTCCCAACTCCCCGTCTTCTCCCACTCCAGATCCCATTAAGCCTGAACCACATTTTTATGACAAATTCACACCACATTTGTGTGGGAGAGAAGCAACGTTTGGCAAATGTCAGAGCCTCTTATGGGTTTGGATGAGGCCAGGATGCTGTGCTGGCCAACAATTTTAGATATGAGGGCCTTATTGAAGTATATATCATATTTACACAAAACACCTGATGTCGGTGAAGCAAAGGCCAGGCACAGCTCGTACACTGAGTGACAAATGAATCAAGTTTTCCTTGCATTCTCTCCCAGTCTACCTTGCTTGCTTCTGGAACGGCAAGGCACAAGTTGCAGTCCATTTTAGTCCAGAATGGTGCTTATGCTGGCCTAAAACTTAGAACGTTTTCTTTTTGCTTCCATTTTTGCTCTGGCTTATCATGGGACTAACGGAATCCAAGAGGTTCTGATCTGATGATCCATCTCTTTTGAAAGTGACATAGGCTGCAATCCTAAAGACACTTTCCTGGGAGCAAGACCCATTGAACACAATGGGGCCAGTGATGGGATTCAAAGAAATTAACAACCGGTTCTCTGCCCATCTGGCAGCCACTTTTAAATGGCTATTTTTAAACTTTATATGTCCTAACTCTCGTTAACAACAGGTTCTACAGAGTAGGTGTGAACCTGCTGGAGCCCACCACTGAATGGGGCTTACTTTTGAGTAGACGTGGTTAGGATTGTGCTCATATTGTCAAGTCCTTTGCATGACAATCCCTTTAGCTACTTCTATCGACAAGCACAGCGGTGAAATAAAAACACCAAAACGATAGAAGCTGTTTTGAATTGGTTCTGTATTAACATGAGTAAAAGCAGAACAAGAAGTCCAGATTCACTAAACAAAGTAACATAGGCTGCAATCCTAAAGATGCTATCCTGGGAGTAAGACCCATTGAACACAATAGGGCTTACTTTTGAGTAGACATGATTAGGATTGTGCTCATAGGCTTTACATGGAATACATTACATATCCAAGGCTGTATCTCTTGTAGATTCAGAGCTTCGGCTTTGCAGACAGTTAGCGATGCAATACATGCAACTATATCACGGTAGAGAATTTCTTCCATCAAGGCTCAGGTCTTCTCTGGAACATCGAGGGCTTCACTAGGCTTCTAGGCCTCATCAGGCCTTGCAGACCTCTCATACTGAGCCACACGCAGACTGAGCCAGGGTGACCATATGCAACACCTCAAAATGTAGGACAAGGGTCCTCAATGTTGGACTTGTGGAGGACCATGTACTACATTTTAAAATTTTTAATTTTTAAAAAAATGTAGGACGTGCTACATTTTATCCTACATTTTGAAAACGATTACTCCTGGGGGCTTACCTTGTCCGGGTATGGGGGGGGGGGTTGTGTAGTGTTTTAAGGCACTTACAGCTTGGACGGCATCTCCAGCGGCCGTCTGAGCAGCCATTGTGTGAAATATTGTGTGAACCCCCCCATACCTGGACAAGCCCCCCCCCCCATGCCCGGACAGGCCAGACAGAAGCCAAATTCCAGATCTGTCTGGGGGTTTCAGGCATTTGGATGCCCTGGACTGAACTGACTGCTCATAGAGCCTGCACTGAACTGTTACTAGCAGAGAAAACCAGAGCAAGTTCAGCCTGCTCTGCCCCAACTGCTCTCTCCTAACTACTCTGTATCCAGAGCAGAAAGTTATGCTGTATCCAGAGAGTTAGGAAGCCTGGGCTGCCCTAACTTCTCCAGAGCATGCTAAGTAATTGACACCTGGGGAGAGCTTGCTCCTGAGGAGATGCCCCTCAGATCACACTGAACAAGGAACAGCTGTGGTGTCTGCAGTGGTGATGCGACTCTGCGTATCACCTGGTGTGAAAGTCTACGCGTCACCCCCAGGACGCGTACACCCCCTACCTGGACTGCGCAGTCGCCAAAATTGGTGCCTGCACAGTTGCCTCTGAAGCCAACTGGCTTCAGAAGGAGTACTGCATAGGCGCCATCTCTGATGCCTGCACAGTACTTTTCAGCTTCAGAGAAGACTTTGCAGGTGTCAGAGTTGGTGCCTGTGCAGTACTCTTTCTGAAGCCATTCGGCTGCCGCTCTGCCTCCTGAGTGATGCCAAATGGCCGTGCAGAGGCGCGGACTTCCTCCGCTCTAAAGAAGTCTCCTCTGAAGCTGTTTGGCATGCTCAGTCTGTTTCTGCGCAGAGCACCTCAGCTGGCCATTTGGGCCAGCTCTGAGGACAAGTGGCAGGTTCTGGCTGCTGCTCCACCTTGGAGCAGGCCCGAATGGGTGCGCTGATACCCAGGGCCTGCTAAACTCTTCCGGCAAGGTTGTATGTTTTTATTGTCCTCATCCCACAGCCACACTAGGAAAAAATGTTTGCGTCTTAATTGCTATTTAATCCTCTCCTACTTTATAGATGTAAACTTGAATTACGTTGTATGAGTTATTTGCGTCTTGGTGTTGAAATGCTTGTATCTGATTGATTTATCTGGTTGATTTATTGTACAGTCATTGGGTCAATAGTACATGAGACTTGTACTCCATTAAAGCTTTCTAAGTGGATATATTTTCAGTTGCTTTCTGCCTTGATGATTCTCTGTAGCCTGTTTCATTTTGCCTTGGCATTTGATGACCTTTTAGTTCATGTATCTTAAATTTCACCTGCTGGCAGGCACATTAGTGGTTATTCTAATAAGGTATTTGTGGAGCAGTCAATACCCAGGGTTTCAAAATCCTGCTGTTCAAGAGTCATGCCCTTGAATGCCATTGGAAGGACACATGATGGGTCAGTAAACATTATGGAAGACTATTCTGTTCTGATGTTTCAATATGCCCTTAATATTACCTGGCAAGTGACCGACCACACACATTTGAGGTGGCTCCATGTAACACAATTCTTTATACAACAATTGACACAGTTGATCTTATAAAAGCAAAGTCTCTGATTCTGGCTGGATCACAGATACAAACCGCTGCATAGTGCTATTTTACAGCATAGTCTTAATCTGTCCAGTGTTCGTCTGGGGGTGCCACAACAAATTGGACTAATTCCTGGAAATGCCCATCAATCCATAATGGGCATATTGAAACTCCTGTTTTGAGAAATTATATCTTCTCTATATATTATATGGATAAATTATATCTGAATGCCAGAAGCAGGGAAGTGGCACCAGAATGCAGATATCTTTTTGCCTTGTGCGTTCCCTCGAACACTTGGTGATCCACTTTGAGATACAGGAAACCAGACCAGATGGGCTTTAGGCTTGATCCTGCAGAGCTCATCTTATGTTCTTAAATATTGGCAATGCTCAGTAGCCTGTTTCATCCTCATATTTCAGGCAGGAATTTGATCCACTGACCAAAAAACTGGCTTGGGCACCAGCTGGTGTGGATCACAAAAGCAAGATGTTTTAGCCTGGAAGACAAACCAGAAAGCAAACTGGAGCAAATTGGAAAAAAATACTATTTGTGAGATCCATACGAAGTCCTCTTCTCCTGTCAAGAGGAAACTCTTATCCACTCAGTGATGACCCTGAACACTCAGGATGTTTGAAGAGTCTCCGACACTCAGCAAGTCTCTGTTGACTAGTCCTCTACCCTTCCTCATGCATATTAAGGGGCTTCTTACAGCTGCTCAGGATCATGGGGATTGCAACAAATAAATACTTCAGTGCCCAAATAGAAGTGTTCCAGTGGTCCTTCACTAAATCATTAAAAGGTTCTCAGGGGGCTTGTTTTGCAGCTGTTATTCCCTTTACTGGCAATGATACTGATAATTTAGGATTGAAGACAGTGCTGCAGAGAATTGATTTTTAGGGTCAAGTCAGGTTGTTTCACTTTCTCTATCTCAAGGATAGCTTTACATTCCTAAGGCAAGTCTTTTGTTGTGTTCTGCTTGACAAATGGCATACATGTGTATTGAGTTAATGTTGGTTTTAATAGATGTACAGCCCACATCTGTCCCCATAGCACCCAATACTATGGAGCAGCAGGAGGAGCAACAGGAAAAAGAGAAATCCAGGGAAGAAGGGGGCAGAAAAGGGGATTTCACCTACAGTGCCGTCCGATCTGCATTTAGTCTTGCAGGCTGGAAGGAGCTCCAGAGCTTCTCTCGAACCAGTTCTAGCACGCAGCTCCCTGTTGCAAGGGAAGGTGAATGGGAAATCATGGATCAGGGTAAGGGGGTGAAAAAGGCATGACTCAATGTAATGCTGACTTGCTTTACAACAGAGGAAGCAGACTGTCTCTCACCATTAACCCAATGCTGTGCTCAGACATCTGGGGCTGGAGATGGGAGGTTTTGTTGCCTTCTCAGTGGAATGAAAGATGAGCAGATGGGCAGCTGCATTTTCTCCTGCAGTTCATGCCATTGAACTGTGCATTCCAATTGCTACCAAACTTCTGTACAATCCGACCCGTCACCTAAGGTCATCTGAGGGGGCCCTACTGACTGCCGCCGCTAAAAAATGTGAGAGGTGTGTCGGCCAGAGATAGGGCCTTCTCGGTGGTGGCACCCCGGCTTTGAAACTCCCTCCCCTTAGAACTGAGGAAAGCTCTCTCAATACAGAGCTTCAGGAGGAGCCTTAAAACTTTTATTTTAAAAAAAGCTTTTTAAATGGGGCAGGGGTGGAGGGCTGTTGTTTTATTGTTTTATTGCTTTTAACAAATGTTTTTAGTCTGCATGTTTTAATTGTCTTAATTTTTATTCAATCTAATTATTTTAATTGTGTTTTAAGTTGTATTTATGATCTGTTTTAATGGTGTTTTATTGTATTCTTAATGTTAGCCGCCTTGAGCTCCCTCTTGCAGGAGAAGAAAGGTGGGATATAAATTAAATAAATAATAATAATAAAACTTTTTTAAAAATCTCAAGCCTCCAGAATAAGAGTGCACATTACATTTGATGGCAACACATCAAAAGATTTAAGTGCATTGACATTACTGCACTGCCCAAGAGGAAAGGACTTGTATTTCCTGTTTACTATTTCTGCTTTTGAGTGACGGCTTCTATTGCTTTCAGTTGGTTTCTCTGTTCAAATGACGCAAGTCTTGAGGTTCCCCTTGGCTTTCTGGACTTCACTATGAGCATCTTGAAAAGCATGCTGTGAGTCACACACCCCAAAAGTGTGCAGGTTAGGCAAAGACCCCCCAAATACCTGACATCCAAGCAAAATTTCTGACATGTTTTTAAAAAATGTAGGACATCTAAAAAAATGTAGTACATGTTAAAATAAAAGCTAAAAACAATCATATTGCTTTCCTGTACTTAATTAAAACACTATATTACTTCTTTTTAAATTGAAAACTCTCTACACACCCCCTCCTGATCTGGTTGCCTATTTACTAAGGATGCATGCAAGGTCCCAATCCAGGAAAAAGCACACTTTAACAGCTTGCACATCACTAAGGATGCATGTGAGGCCACAGGACTGCAAGACCCTGGGGCTGGAGGGAAAGGGTAGAAGAGGGGTTTCCTTCTTTCCTGCTGTGCAGCTGGGATTCCTCTGCCCTAGAAGGATAGAAGATGAGGTTTTTGGCTGGCTGCTGCCTGGAAAGGCAGGGATTGCTTGCTGTGCCCTGGCCTTGGTGCTCCTCTTGGGGTGGCTCTGGGGATGCTCCACAGATGACAAGCAGAGTGACGGAGAGCGCTACCTGCCTGCAAAGCCTGCTGCCTCTGGTGCTTGGGTGGGGGGGCTCCTGACGCAGGCCTGCATAACATAGTCACAGCTGGGCCGAGATGGTGCCAGGTCAGGGGGTAGGCAGGGGGCTGCAGCAGAGCCAGGAGGCAGAAGAAAGAGGGCTATAGGAAGGGCATCTCGCTCTTTCTCCAAGATGTGCACGAGGTGAAAGAGGCAACTCAAACTGGTCCTGCTCCCTTGTCCTCACTTCACCTCCCTGAGCCGGGACCGGCCCCAAAGCACAGGCATTGCAGAGGATGAGAGGGGAAGAAAAGGAAAAGTCTTTTCGTTCCGGACAAGGACGTGCCTGACGAGCCTGGACAATTCAATTTTTGGTCAGTTTGGCCTCTGGTGGGCACTATTTCCGGACGTGTCTGGCCATTTCCGGCTTTATGGGAGGCCTGCAGTTAGGACTCAATCCTATGCACAGCCTCTCCCAAATTTTTTTTTTTAACTTTACAGTCCAACTTCTGTGACAGGACAGTTCTTGTTTTATTATAGTAAGAATCAGTATGCTAAGAATGTCAGTACCAAAGTATCATTCAGCACCAAAACAACAAGACCACAATGCTAAGGAAAAAAGCAACATCAAAGCTTATAATTTAAAAGCTCTTGATTACCACGTGTTACTAAACATGTTTTAAAATGCACATATGAATGACATTTCTTTTGGGACCCTGCAAGAATAGAATCATAGAATCATAGAGTTGGAAGGGACCTAGTAGGTCATCTAGTCCAACCCCCTGCCTGCAGCAGGAATTCCCCCTAGACCATCCCCGACAGGTGCTCGTTGAGCCTCTGCTTGAAGATCCCCAGTGAGGGAGAGTCCACCACCTCCCTTGGCAATCTGTTCCACTGCCGAACCGCTCTCACCGTCAGGAATTTTTTTCCGGATTTCCAACCGGAATCTCCTTTCTTGCCGTTTGTACCCATTGGTTTACATGTGAGTGTAGCAATTTCCAAGTGATTGCTGTGGCACTCTGGAGAGTCTGTGCACCACGAGAGTCTGGAGTATCATGGTTGAAAATACCTGAAAAACTCTTTTGCGTTCTGCAGCTCTGTTTCTACAGACTGGTAATGCTTGTAGTAATGAATTGCCTGCAGTTTTCCTCCACCACAAGTGGAGACCACATTCCTTGTTCTTTACATCTCCCAACTTGGCCAGTTAAGAAATAAAATGAAGAAGATTGCAATAAATAAAAAATTGCAGGATTCATGTTCTACCACTAGATGAAACACAAGACCTTGGTTGGAACTGCCGGGAAATTAATTTATTCTGCTTGTTCTGAGAGGCTGTGAGACAGATCTCTGCAGATCATCAAGGGGTTGTCCTAAGGAAGCTGCGATGTCCCTGTTGTGGGAAATAACTCCTGGGAGCTCGCCTATCAATGACTCATTAAAATTCAGCCAGAGTGGAGAGGATTGCCTGGAGAGGATTTTTTTAAAGCTGTTTTATAACATCTCACAGGTGAGACCTTAGCTGTTAATTTGCAGTCTGGATGAAATGCCAACCCTTTGGCTTCCGTGGCTGTGTGGAAAACAAATAAATCCCCAAAGTAGGTTTCCTGTTTCCATAATAAGCAACTTTATTCCTGTGTTTTATCTATTAAGACATTTGGAGCTGCAAGGTCCAATGGAAGGCCCCACTTTTTGAAAGGTGTGAGGTTCACAATAAGTGTCGAAATAAAACTTATAGATTTTATATATGGAAAACCATCAAAATATGTGCTTCATGTGAATTTGAACACAATCCTAAGCATGGCGCAAGCAGTAAAGACGCTGTGCCTGTTAACCAGCAGACCAGGGTTCGATTCCCGGGTCAGCCCCACAAGACAGGGTGAGCTCCTGTCCTTAGCCCAGCTCTGCGACGCCAGCTGGATCCAATCGTATTGGCTCTGCCTTTCCATTGGACTAATTCAGTGGCGTGGAGAGGGGGGATTTGCTGCTTGGGTAACAGCCTATCCTCCATAACAATCCAACCCAGGCTTTCGTGCTTCGCAGGCAGCGTATGTAGCGCCAAACACGATACCGTAGGCAGCAATCCTAAAGACACTTTCCTAGGAGTAAGACCACAGGTGGGCACTAGGGGGGACGCACCTACTCTCTAGAGTAGGTTCTTGTCTTCTGGCAGCCAATGGGGAGCTGGTAGGACCAAGGAGGAGCAGAACACTAGGGACCGGTATGCAGCACAGCTGCTGCTTCCCTTCCTCCTCCCTTCCTCCCCCTTCTTCCCAGCTGGCCAGGGGCGCCACCGCAGTCTCCCTTCCTCTGCTGCTGGTGGGGAGGCACAGAAGGGGGGGCAGCGCCACCATCGCGCTCTCCCTGCCTCTCCTGCAGTGTAGTCAATGGGACTTACTCCCAGGCAGGTGTGGGGAGGACTGCAGTCTCAGAGCCCCAGCCTAAGCAGTCTACTATGAAGTAAGTCCCAGTGTAGTCAATGGGACTTACTCCCAGGCAGATGTGGGGAGGACTGCAGTCTCAGAGCCCCAGCCTAAGCAGTCTACTATGAAGTAAGTCCCAGTGTAGTCAGTGGGACTTACTCCCAGGCAGGTGTGGGGAGGACTGCAGTCTCAGAGCCCCATCCTAAGCAGGTCTACTCAGAAGTCAGTCCCAGTATAGTCAATGGGACTTACTCCCAGGTCAGTGTTGAGAGGACTGCAGCCTCAGAGCCCCATCCTATGCAGGTCTACTCTGAAGTAAGTAATTTTTTAAAATTTTTAATTCTTAAATTAAAAACCACCCTTGCCCTGCCCCTTGTCCCTGGCCCCGCCTCCTGGCCACGCCCACTTCCGGAGAACCGGTTCTTGGGACAGGCTGTGCCCACCACTGAGTAAGACCCATTGAACACAATTTAGCTTACTTTTGAGTAGACATGGTTAGGATTGTGCTCTACGTCTTTCAAGACTGACAGAGGCCTGCTACTCAAAAGTAAGCCCCCCTGTGTTCAATGGGTCTTACTCCCAGGAAAGTGTCTTTAGGACTGCAGCCTTGGTGTACCAAATGGATCTAAGCTTATTTTAATATAAAATTATATCAGGCCATTTTTTTGGCGGCTCAAGATTTATTTCTAGATCCTTCTGTTCAAATTCCCACTTCTCGGAAATTAGTGGCTAATCTCTCATTGAGTTTAGTTGCTCCAGATTTAGGGTGCAATCCTAATCTTGTCTTCTCAGAGGTAAGCCCCATTGTGCTCAATGGGTCTTACTTGCAGGAAAGTGTATTTAGGATTGCAGCATATAGTTGCTCCGAAACCATGAAAGCACATCGACTGCATATATTTTATTGAATTCTAAAGCTAGAGATCAAAGGAAAGTATAATGATAAAGGAGGTTAATGACTGAATGCATTTTCCTCTTGGGAAGTTCAGCATAACAAATATGATTGACCTGGCTTATAAAGGGAAAAGAAGAAGCAGTAGCTAATCATCTGCAAGCAACCGGCTGATCATTCGCTCATGTAATTGCCCCTAAATGTTGTCTGTGGTTCTGTTTCTTTGCTATGTATCTTATCAAACAGCAGTAGCATTGTTTTTCCCTGTTGGCTTGTTAAAAATAAAACACCACTAATAATAACAACACAACACTCCCTGGTAATATATTGATAGGAAGCATGCCATTCTGATGACCTCCGTTGGACTTCAATCCACTGGATAGTCCCATCGATCAGAGGTTTTGTACACTTGATGTGTAGATCTGTGCCATTTTTGATCTGAGTACTCAGCCTCATCTGCTGGTGCAAAGGCAGGAACATGCACACACACCTGGACACACACACCTGGACACACACACCTATTCAACATAAATGTACGACAGAAGCAAAATTGCTTGTTTGTAGAGTCGTGTGGATACCTTAGCCGTGTGGGTGTGTTGAAACTTCTGCACCACTTCTGAGGGGTTAGGCACAGATATGTGCCAACCTCCCCACACCACCGCAGCAATGGGAAGATGGGTAAGTTGTGCTGGCCTAAATTGGTTAGGATTCCACACTGCATGACCCATCTCACTACCCAGCCCAGCCTTATGGGAATGTTGAAAGGAGCAAAGGGAATTTTTGCAATACTTCCCAGACTTCCCTCGAAGGAGTATGGGATCAAAATGTAATATGTTGATCAGTGCAGTTTCAGTATAGCAATTTTACAATGGCACAAGCAGAATGTTGGTTTCCAAAGTCATCTAATGGCACAATGGCTACTCAGATGTAATCCTACTGTGTTCAACGGGACTTAAAGTATGGATAGGATTGCAGCCTAACCCTACAATCCAGAGTAACTACTTGAGCATATAAGAGACACTATGTGCATCTGTAGTTACTGCACCACCTAGTGAAAACCTATGGGAAATTCATATTGCAGTCCAGAGTAAATTCTTCTTGCACCGGCACAAGGAGTCCTTGTAGTTACTCTGGATTTTGGCCTAAGAGAAATTAGGAATTTAGAGAGTTTTAAAAGATAAGACCTATAGAGTTTGCGCTGGATGTATAAGGAATCCAGAAACTAGTGTATATATGGGTCAGAAGAATGTAATTCTAAATGCTGTTTGGTGTAAGTTGAAATTGAACTCAAACGGAAATGAAGCATCTCCCACCTTTTATTACTCTCACTTAAATAAAGATATGGACAAAAAGGAACCAGTTACCACTTACCCAAACCATTTTTTATTTCCAAATGTTGGGTATGGAATAGGGTTGCCATACATCCCAGAAAACGGGACTGAGCCTGGTTTCAGGGATTGCGTTCACATACTGGCAAGTTTGATGAGGGTCCTGTACCAGTTTTGTGGAAGAGAATTACGGCAACCTTAGTTTGGAAAGAAATCTAAAATTAGAAGCCAGGGCAGGACCTTTGATTCACGGCTTTGTTTAATAGGTTTCCATTTTTGTTTGAAATTTACCAACACGCGAAGGTCTGGACTTTTATTTTTCTGGTTTTCTTTTTCATAATGGAAAGTATACACTAGGTCTGAAAACTGGTGAGAAAGTAATTTAAACCAAGGTTCCTTTGAGCATTATTTCCAAGTCTATGGTTGCTTGTCTCAGATTTATGGTTCCATGCCTGTGATCACATAGTAAAGACCACTGAAGTGTAAAGTAATAGAAAGTATATTATTTTTTTTTCCTGGTCAGTTGCCATGGCTGTTCTGCAACCTCATGTAGGCTTGCACTGCTTTGCATTCAAGAAGGGAAGTTCTGAGCGGAAACTTTCCCTATTTTTCATGCTAAGTGCACAGAAAAGTGGCATACGAATAGAGTTTATCAGAATATTTGGGGTCTTTGGACTGAATGTGAAACCATGGTTTTATACTAATCAAAGTTAAGAACCTACAACAGGAATTGAGTTTAACAACAGGCAAACCATGGTTTTGAAATGCACTGCTTATCTGGTTTTCGGCACAATCCAAGATGCAATCTGGGCTGGTGCAAGTCTTGCGCTGCCTGCAAAGGTTGTACACATGCAGTAAAGCATGTTTGCACCTCCTTTGGGGAAAGTTGTGCTGGCACATGGAGGAACCACAGTCCTGCCAAGCCCACATGGGCCAGATCCAGCCTCCACAGTGATACTGGGAGGTGAGTCAGACAGCTAAGCTCAGTCAGTGTGGATGTCTGGGAACAGTATGAGGGCCGGGAAAATGTGGGGAGAAAGTGCTCTGGAATGAGGGGTGTATGGCAAACAGGTCTGGGTGGAAGGGGTGGGAGCAATAGGTGACACCAGGATCGGGCAGTTATGCTGGAATCTAGCCCTTGTCCCAGGTAGTGCAGAGCAACTCCAGGCTACTCCATTCCACTTGGATCTGCACTACCTCCTGAGTTCTGAGTAGACCCATTGAGGCTGCTGCAGCATTACCCCAGGTAAAGGGAAAAGTTTCCTATGGTTCTGGGGTAATGCAGGAGCAGTCTCAAATTTGCACTGGATACAGTTCAGGCGTGTCTGATGTAAAATATCATTTTGGATAGGGATGCCATAATTCTCTTCCACAAGATTGGGACAGGACTGTCTGTCATGCTGGCCAGTGTGTGAACACAATCCCCAAAAGTTGGGACTGTCCCTGTTTTTTGGGGCAGGTGGCAACCCTAGTTTCAGATGGTATCACTCAAATAGGATTCCAGTTGTATGACTTTATGCAAGCACATGTCCTCTCTTAGCAGAATCAAAAATAATTTAATTTGTTTTCTAAGTGGATCTCCTTCAGTCTTGAAAGACTATGGTATCATGCTTGGCGCTGCATATGCTGCATGCAAAGCATGAAAGCCTGGGTTAGATTGTTATGATAAGTTGATCAGAAGTTTGGAAAATAGGTTCGTCATCTATTCTAGCCTCTTCACCCCACTTGGATCCCTGATTTCTTCAAAGCAATCCTTTTGCAAAAATAAAAATAAAAAATAGAAGTTAAGTGCTGCATTAAGAATGAATGGCCCAGTCCCAGTCTTGTTCTGGCTCTTTCATCTTGCAAACCAGCCACTTGATGTGACACCTCTGGACCCAGACCTGCTGCTCACCACAGCATTTACAAAGCCACTTACAATGCTGTGGCACCCCTACTTTCACTCCTCCCAGTGGTGTCGCCCAGTGTGGACCGCACATGGTGAGAGATGCTATGATTTTCTAAATGGTGTGGGTGGCGCAAGTGGCTAAGACACTGTGCCTGTTAACCAGCAGGCCAGGGTTCGAGACCCGGGTTGGCCCCACAAGACAGGGTGAGCTCTTGTCCTTAGCCCAGCTCTGCGACGCAGCTGATCCAATCGTATTGGCTCTGCCTTTCCATTGGACTAATTCAGTGGCGTGGAGAGGGGGGATTTGCTGCTTGGGTAACAGCCTGTCCTCCATAACAATCTAACCCAGGTTTTCGTGCTTCGCATGCAGCGTATGCAGTGCCGAGCACGATACTGTAGTCTTCCAAGACTGTGGGAGGCCTGTTTTAGGAAAAACTGTTACATGGCCTTAAGATAAGGAAGTGAGTTTGAGGCTGACCAAATACTGTATTTATTTGAATCTAACGCTCACATTTTCCAGCCGAATGTAGTCTACAAAATCTGGGTGCACATTAGATTCTATAGTTAATTAGATTTGAGTAAATATGGTATTTTGATTATAAGTATACAATTCACATTAGATTCAAGTAAATAGGGTACTTTAGGTAAACATTGGATGGGAGAGGGGACCCATTTTAATCTGCAAATTCTAATAATTTACCATAATAGAGAGCGTTTTTGGTGTGTTATCATCTGCCCAACATATAGCTGTGGCATTTGTCTTTTTTATCTCCCCTCCACTTGCATCACTGGAGCTATTTGGATTTGCATGGGCTGAGTCCTGCCCCTCCATCTGCAGCCGCTCGCCCGCTACAGGCCTCCGCAATAAAACTCATAATAGCGTTGTTTTGGCATTTGCTTTGTGCAATTACTATTTTCCAAGGTAATAAATCCTGTCGAGAACGTTTCCCTGGTTGCAAATATGCACTTTGGTTTTCAACCAGATGCGGTGAGGTTTTGCTGAGGCTGGCAAAGATCCACTCAATTTGGAAAAATTGTTATGTGCGGATATTGTTGTTCCGTTTGGAAGGGGAAACTTCAGCAGAGGTAGTCAGAAAATTCCACCAACAGTGGGGTTTTGCATCTGTAGTTTTGCTCTGCATATTCAGTCACTAGAACTTGCTGGTTCTCTCTGTGTAGTAACTGGGAAGGCAATGATCCCTAGTAGTAGTACCCTATTCCTTGCCCTAGATCTGCCCCATAACAGATCTAAGATGAATAGACTACATCCTTAAAAAAATTCAGGAACAACACAAACTGTCTTATAAAACCTCCTTCCCTGCATTCACTGACTCAAGACATACTGACAAGGTGCAAAAATGATCAAGGTGCATCATCTCTGTTTTACGATTGGTAGGGCAGAGGTGATGTGGCTGTGGTGGTGCAAGTGGTTACAACATGCGCCTGTTAACTGGCAGGCCAGGTTTCAAGACCCGGGTCCTACAAGATGGGGTGAGCTCCCATCCTTAACCCAGCTCCTGCCAACCTAGCAGTTTGAAAGCACGCAAAAGCAAGTAGATAAATAGGTATGTACCACATTGGTGGGAAGGTAAAACAGCATTTCATGCACCTTTGGCAGTCATGCCAGCCCCATGGCCTTGGAAGTGACAACTCTGGCTCTAAAGGCTTAGAAACAGTGATGAGCACCGCACCGTGCTGTCAGTCATGACTAGCAGTATAAAATGCGGGGGACATCTTTACCTTTTTATATGCTTAATAAATCCAGAACATTAATCTCCATGGTCTCTTCAATTAGATATATAGATAGATAAGGTTACTGAGTGATGTGAGCTTCCCCCCCAAACTGGCTTTAGTGTGCCTTGTCAATTGTAAAAAACATGATGTGCCTTGACAGTGTCAGTGCCTTCTCCATGTGCAGTGAGATGAAAAAGGTTGGAAATGGCTGATCAGTTGTTGGAGCCATGCTATAACCTGATCACCTGGACAATCCCTGATTGTACAGATGCATATCAAGAGGGAGAGGAGAATTCTATCATTGCCCCTGTGAATGCACCCCATAAGATTGATATATGATCATTAGAGAAAGCTTAATTCAGGTGCTGAGAACTTGCATAATTTTTTTTATGTTTTTAAATGTTTTTATTTTTAAAATGTTTTTATGTTATGAATTTTTGCATGTTGATTATAAAGAGATCATTCAAAAGCAAATCTGGCTGGCATAAATGACATCAGACTTTTTTCAAAACAGGTAACAATATTTTTCAAGGATTTCTTTTTCTCGCTCCTGTAAAAAAGAAATAGAGATATTGTTGAGGAGACCAAAAATAAGATTTCTCTAACATTAGGGTTGGCCATATGTCCCTGAAAACTGGAACAGTCCCACATACTGCATTCATATACTGGCAAGTTTGACATGTGACAATACTATCACCAGATAGATGGTCAGTTTTGTTAGTTCATATTCTTTTACCCCACACTGTGTACATGCACGCCAGAGAGACAAAAATTCCTGAACCTCAAGGCCAAAATTCCTAACCCCCCCCCAAGCCAAAATTCCTACCCACTTAAAAAATTGCCGAAAAAGGTATTTTTGTTGTTTTTTTATTTTTGTTTTTTGCCATAACTTTTGACAGGAAGGATAGATCTCAAAACTGATTTTTGCATTGGATTCTGCTATTCAGTACAAATCCAACAACATATGACATGATGGGATGCTGTACACCATCGCAAAGTTAAAAAATGAAGCCAAAATGTAGGACAATGAAGCCAAAATGAAGGATACCCGGACAGGAGGCTAAAAATCGACAAATCCAGGCTTTTCCAGTCATATGGTCACCCTGATGCATGTGCGTGCACACACACAAACACACCCACTCCAGGTGATGAGCACCACTAAAGCCATCAGTGCTGTCAACCTTGTTGTGGCAGATCAAGCTAGGTATGTAGCTAGTGGAGAAGATTCTCCATGCAGAATCTGATCACAGCTTCCCTGTGCTTCATTGGGGCCAATCAACTTGGGTTGGGGAGGGGGCAAAATTTCATTGAAAATGTAACTTATGAGAAACATAGTTTTAGGATTGAAATTACCATATAATTTCTGGATTCTTCGCTTATCATCATTTGGGAGGTGGAAGTTTTTTGGGTTTACATAGGAATACCTAAAATACATCAATGCACCAGGATCCTTGGAGTGTCCTAATCCCAAAGAATGACCAAATTCATGTGCAGCAACAAGAAAGAGGTTGACTTCTAAAACACAAAGAGAAAAGAAAAAGAATAAAGTTGAATGTCATGCATAAATGGGTATATAGTACAAGTGTTCCCCACTTTTCTGACGGGTTAGGGACCGGAGTTGTGAAAAGTCAAAATGGTCGAAAAGTGGAACCTGGTCTTATTTAGTTTACAAATTTGCTTCTGATGCCTTTTTAACCTACATATTGCAAATGCTCTTTTTATCTTATCACACAAAAATTTCTGCAAATGGATTCTCATTAATTCAGTAATGGGCCATGCATTCTCTCTCACACACACATATGAAAACAATCTGAAACACCATGTCATATGCAAATCAACATGGGGAGGGCAAGTTTAGCCTTTAAAACAGCAGAGAGAGGTTGAAGGAATGAAACATGCATTGAATGAATGATTTCTGGATATAATTGAAAGGTGTTGAAAGAGTAGATCATCAGAAAATGAACTGTCAGAAAGCGGGTTACCTATATCTTGCTTTTCTTGACTGCAAAAAAATCTAATACTTAAGTTTATCATATGCCATGGACTAATATTTTTCTGGAATTCATAAATCTGTATACGCTGGAATACAGTCCTCAAAATCAGGGTGTGCATTAGATTTGATGGTTAATAAGATTTGAGTAAATACAGTATTCTGATTATACATATAGGGCGCATATTAGATTTGATTGTGCATTAGATTCAAGTAAATACGGGTATGTGATTTCTGAAAAGGAGCTTAGATAATGCTGAATAATAAAGAACAGTACGATACAACTTAAAGTGTTATCCTATGCATGTCTACTCAAACATAAGTCCCATTGTATTTACTAGGGTTTACTCCTAGGAAAATACATACAGACTTGCAGCCACATAAACATTGTATCTGGAATTCTGCATAAATATCCTAGGCCAGTATTCGACATGGCTACATCGGCTGTTGGTCTGAACCTATATAGATTGGAGTAAGACAGTTCTTAATGAATGGCTTACTTCTGTTGTATTCTGACCACTGCTCACTCTCATCAAAGTGGGCATCTCCTCCAATGCCCGGTCCAGGAGGAAAAGCATGCGCCAAGACTTTCCCTTTTCCATCAAAAGGATGATCATTACCATGAACTGTGTTTGAAAGGAAACAATGTTATTGTTATTGCAAAGGACCCTTTGTTGTGTGTGACTTTTGCTGTATCCTATCAGGAATTTCTGGTTTCTGGAACTCTCCTGGGTTAAGGGACCGTTTGGCCCCTTGCTCCAGAGTAAGCAGCTGCCACAATTTGGACCTATATCATTGATATTGGTGGTGCAAGCCTGATCCCCAAATCCAGAGTAACCACGGGAGCACGTAAGAGACTTTACGTGCACCCGAAGTTACTGCACCACCTAGAGAAAACCTATGAGAAATTCATATTGGAATCCAGAGTAAGTTATTCTTTGGAGCAAGGACTCCCCGTACTTACTCTGGATTTTGCCCTGAGTTGATCTATGCAGATGGATTATTTATTTATTTGTTTGAAAGATTTTATGTTCCACCTTTCCTTGGTAAACAACAGATGCAAAAGGCAGATTAGGCCTTGGAGGATCAGAAAGACTATTTGGATGTGGCCTTTCCTCGTCCCAGGCCCAAAGGGCAAAACCCTTATCCCAACACTGCCCTCCCCTCCCTATTCAATCCTAAACCCTACCCCCACATTTTGGAGTAGGTGATACATAAAGGTAGCCTTACCATGAGAGGCAAACTGAATTTCTATATCAGCAGGTCCTGAGGTTTTCCTGAACTGTAGTGGGGTCACATTGCTCCATACCTTTAATGCCCTTTCAATTATCTGGTCTACTTTCCTTGGATGTAGATCAGGGGTATAGTTTTTTATCCTTGAGCAAAATAAGAAGATAATAATACAGTGGTGCCTCACATAAAGAACTTAATTCGTTCTGGAGGCCTGTTCTTTAAGTGAATCGCTCTTTAAGTGAAGCAGATTTTCCCATAGGAAATAATGGAAACTCAGACGATTGGTTCCACAACCCAAAAAATATTCATATAAAAATATTAACTGGATGTAAAAATGATGACAGAACACTGGAATTGAATTCAAAACACGCATTCAATGTGCATGATCCTATGAAGTCTACTTAGGCTGCAATCCTAAAGACACTTTCCTGGGAGTAAGCCCCATTTAACACAATGGGGCTTACTTCTGGGTAGACATGGTTAAGAGGCTGCAATCAAAGACACTTTCCTGGGAGTAAGCCCCATTTAACACAATGGGGCTTACTTCTGAGTAGACATGGTTAGGAGGCTGCAGTCAAAGACACTTTCCTGGGAGGCTTATCTAGGGTGCTGCTGGAGGTTCAACGTGTCCGGCGGGGGCACTTGGGGGCAGTTAGGGGCAGATCCCTCTGGTACTCCCAGACAACTGCCCCCAAGTTGGGGGCAATTAGAGGCAGCAGCCCTTTTAAAGAGCCTTTTAAAGAGCCAGCAGCCCTTTTAAAGAGCCTCCATGTGGAGTGTCAGGGCTGCATAGCATGCGTGCCCAGATCGCACTTGCTTGTTAAGTGAAACGGAACTTGTTATGTGAAGCAAGATTTCTTGGAAATTTATGCTTGTTATGAGAAATGTTTGTTATGCGAGGTGCTTGTTATGAGAGGTACCATTGTAAGATAATAAAATAAGATAATCCTTTTGAATAAGGATTCAGTATGACAAAATCTTAATATTTAAAAACAAAAAGCAGGCCTCCATCAGTCTTGAAAGACTATGGTCTTGTGCTCTGCGCTGCATACGCTGCATTTCCTGGGAACATTTCCTGCATTTTCTGTTACCCAAGCAGCAAATCCCCCCTCTCCACGCCACTGAATTAGTCCAATGGAAAGGCAGAGCCAATATGATTGGATCTAGCTGGCGTCGCAGAACTGGGCTAAGGACAGGAGCTCACCCTGTCTGGTGGGGCCGACCCGGGTCTTGAACCCTGGCAGCACAATTAATATTTCCCCAAAGCTGAACTATAACCCACCTGTAAGTCAGCAATTTCTTTTCCCATCGTGCATGTTTGTGTGGCACAGTAACTGGGGATCCACACCGAGGTTGCTCCATTAACTTCATAGTTTCTTCATTGATTTTTCCTGTTACTGTTAAATGGAAGAATTTCTGCATTTCTTTTATTTGTTCTTCCAGGCTAGGAGAGGATGCATTATCGAAGAATGGGAAGTAGTTTTCAAGATAATCCTAAATAAAGAAAAGAAGAAAGGTAGACTTTTAAAAACATCAATAAAATACCAAAACAGACATCATATAGCACATGCTGCCTCCTACATTAATCTTTTGCTTATATGAATATAAGCAAAATATACTTGTTATATTTTAGATATTAAATTATATATTAAATTTTATATATTAAATTATATTTTAATTTTTTTAAAAAAAAATGTGCTCCAGCAATGTTACTCAAGTTCTGATATTACCTACCTCTGTTAACTTCAGGTCCTTGATATCTGATTTCTCAGGACCAGAACTTACTGGGACAGCAAAGCTGTGAGACAGAAAATGTATAGCACATAATATGTACTTCATAATGTGCCTCACTTGAAGGATCTACTTTCAAGTTGGAAGTTGGTGGCTTGTGATGTCAACCAACCAAAGAAGACAAGTTTATAGAGAAGCATCTGGTGAAAATCCTGACTCATTTTGTCACAGTGTCGTTGCTTTGTGCGTTTGTGTAATAACGTTTGCTCTGAAATTATTATTCTGCAATATACAGTACAAAGAAACATGAACTTGCACCTTAAAAAAAACTTTACAGATATCAGTCCAGCATAGGAAACCTATTAAAACAACAGAATATAGTGCTAAGACATTGATTTTCTTAAATATGTCAAAAATTGAACTGACAATCAATTAAAGAATGTTGTGTTTATGAACTGATTTAAAATCATTCATTCATATACATTCAGGCTGCAATCCTAACTACACTTAGAGCACAATCCTTTCCATTGTTCCTCCCACAATTGCTCCTCCCACAACTTCCTGAAGTTTTATATTTATACGCTCAGTTTTTGTTGTGGGCTACAAGGTATCCGCAATCTGATTTCTCCCCATAGGCCGGATTCGATGGGACCATCAGTTGCGACCAAAGTTCCCACCCTCCAATCCAACACTGGGTCAGGAGAGGATCTCAAACAAAAGTGCTTGTCTTAACTGACCCAGACAGGCCACATGTAATCCACTTAAGCAATGATAACTGCCTTATTCAGGTACATCTGATGCACTACAGAGGCGTAGATGACTTAACTGTTTAACCAGTTCACCCAGTTCTTATCAATCTTCCTCTTATTCATTAATTCCTGATCCCTCACGGGCTCCCCAATTTTTTGGCTCTGGCTCTACTTGAAGTAGGATAAAGATGTCTACATATTTATCCCTCCATTTTATTCTTTGACAATGCTAAATGACCCCAAAGTGGCAGGGTTATGTCCCTGTACTGTAATGGGAATATTGGGAGACTTATCCAGAAAGGACCCAGGAGACGCTGATGCAAGCAAGAGATTTCTTTATTGGAGCTCCAGATCCCAGTCGGACAGAGTTTCGTCCTACAAAAAGACTGAGACCTCTTGTACATTTCGCACACACTTCTTATACCCCTTCAGTCACGTATACATTCTTTACAAAAGGGGATTATTTCTTTGTGACAGAGATATTCTCACAGGTGTACAAGAGATCCTACTTTAGAGTTTCCTGTTATACACAAAGAGGTGAGATTAGGGAGATACAATTACAATGGAAAACATCACAACTGTCATACGAAGTTAAGCACACATGGGTTTAACATTTACTTGATCCATTTGGGCTTCTGTTAATACAAAAAGAAGAAATTAAAACTTTATTTTAATTTTATGATCTTTGGGCTTCAAATAAGCCTGTTTCGTCCTGCCTGACAATTAACATTGCTTTACTTTCCGTCTAGGCTGCAGGGTTAGGCAAGGCAAAGGAAAGGAATTTTCTTTCAGTTCCTGCTGAGATCAGCATTCTTTTACAAGTCTTAAGTGGGCCATTTACTGCAGATCATATCATGCCTGGGAACGAAGGCAATGCATTGTGATGTTATAATCCCTTTTCCTGGGAACCTGTGAAAGTTGATTGGAAACTTCTGCCTGGGATTGTGTGTCTGCAGCTGCCTGGGTTTACAGTATGCCTTCAGAGGTATCAAATAATTTCTAATAAATTCCAATAAATTCCAATAAATTCTAATGAAATTCTGAAAGCTGGTTTTGTCCACTATAGTATGATATACGAGGGCATTCACCTCCATTAATTGCCTCAACGCAGGTGCTGGGCCCGGTGTTGTTGGCGCCCCCATCAATGCACTACTGTATCCATATGCCTGTCCCCCGTGTACTGCTGCCCATGCCCACCCGTATTGTTCCCATGGCCTTGTGTGAAGTTAGGGGGCCATGACCACCCTAGATATTTCTGGTCTAGATCAGGGATGGGCAAATCCCAGCTTGGAGTCAGGTTGTAGCCCTTGCGAACTCCCAGTTTGCAGAAAGCCCCCAGTTTCCAATGTGCCCCTGGTTCATCAGGGATTGTTGGAGCCTGCACTGATCTGCGAGCATTATTTTGAATTCACACCAGATAAGAAAAATATTCCAGGGAGTCAAACTGGAAATTCAAAGCCCCAATTGAAGGGTCAGGCGCAGAGAAGGTAGTCCTGAAAATTCCATGATGAAATCTGCTTAAAAGGTATAGTGCAAAAAACAGAGATATTTCTTTAGCCCTCATGGAAATAAGAAAAAGCTTAAGATGCACAAACAGATCCTTAGGAAGGTGTTTTCCAGTAGGAAGATCCCATGTGGAGGAAAGTTTGGGATTACTGTGAGCACTTGTGCAGACAGAGATAATAGTGTTTAAGGGTGCCAAGGTAAACAAATTGGCTAAGCCCTTCCAGTAAATGGGATCTCATTTATTACATTACCAGAATTTTGCAACAAATACTAGAAATGCAATATTTTTTAGTACTGATGCAATATGAATTAAAAAAGGAGAAAAGAAGTCTCTTAATGTATTCCTTTTCAGTGCAGCTGTCACAGCAGTTGAACAACCACTATCCAATCTCATTATTTATTAGCAGTGCAATTTTTTTTTTTTTTAAATAGGTACCCATTGTGTTTAGTAGGGCTTAATCCCAGGAGGAGGCAGGTCCTTTCCACATGGCAGCTATGGGCTATTACTTGTTCTTTTATATAACACTTTGTAGACTTGCACAGACAATAAAGGCAGGTTTCTACACCCATGGACCTTACCCATGGACCTTACAGTGTAAAACATCCCGGCCTCCGTCAGTCTTGAAAGACTATGGTATCGTGCTTGGCGCTGCATGCGAAGCACGAAAGCCTGAGTTGGATTGTTATGGAGGATAGGCTGTTACCCAAGCAGCAAATCTCCCCTCTCCACGCCACTGAATTAGTCCAATGGAAAGGCAGAGCCAATACGATTGGATCCAGCTGGTGTCACAGAGGTGGGCTAAGGACAAAAGCTCACCCTGTCTTGTGGGGCCGACCCAGGTCTCGAACCCTGGCCTGCTGGTTAACAGGCACAGTGTCTTAACTGCTTGCGCCACCAACAGTTCATTTAGTGTAAAACAAAGAAAAAGGAAACAATAGAAAAAGGGAAGAATGTAACCAAAACTGTTACATGTACTAACAAACACAAAAAAATCAATCACATATAAGAACATAAAAGAACCTCTGCTGAATCAGGCCAAAGGTCCATCTAGTCCAGCTTCTTGTATCTCACTGCAGCCCACCAGATGCTTCAGGGAACACATAAGACACCTGCATCCAGGGGTCCCCCACATCTGGCATTTGTGGTTGCATCTATCTATCAACACCTCCTTGTAATCTGATGGCCTTTTCCTCTAGGTTACAAGTAATGATGGGAACGGGTGTGCCATATGCAAAACTATTGTTTAAAAAAATAACTATTGCATCCTCATCCTTGACTGTTGAGATTGTATCACACTTGTTACTTAATCCTAATGGATTATGACATGAACCAAATGTAGGCAACTACGCAATTTTCTCCCCTAAACAAATTATCTGATTCATTTAAATCTGGACAGTACTAAGCAGTGGAAAATATTTTTTGTAGGGGGAAAGGCTGCTTGGCAAAGTTTGATGAGATGTCCTGGATTATTCTTTGCAATGTCAAGATTCTGTGATGAGCAATAGCCAGTGTGTAACTCGTTGACTAGTGAACCAGCAAGTAGGAAAGGTCCATGCAGACATACTCTTTCCCTGCCGGTTCTCTGATCTAATCACCAAGAAGGGATACATAAAGACACTGTCCTCTAAAAAATTACCCCAAAGTTCACATGATTTAGGGCCAAATCCTATCCAACTTTCCAGAGCCAATGCAGCTGTTTCATAATGTGCTAACCATGCCAATGCCCTGAACCATCTCTGGTTTGGACTGTTTCCTTCCCCCAGACAGACCTGATCACTAACCTACCAGCTCTGCTGGGCCATCTGCAAGCCACTAATGCTGCAATCCTAAAGACACTTTCCTGGGAGTAAGACCCACTGAACACAATGGGGCTTGCTTTTGAGTAGACATGCTCTTAATCTACTCCCCGGTGTTGGTTTGCTCCAACCAGGTGTCAGGATTCATCAACCGTACTATGCTTACATGTGAATAAATGCTATTAGATGTGGCCCACTTTGTTATGGTGTCCATATGCAATGTTATTCTGACTTTTAGTCACCATCGTTCAGCTATACGCTAGGGAGGACTCTTGACAAATATTAAATGGCAGGTGACATCTTTTAAGCATTCCTGGTTCCCAATGGGCTCCTAAACAATAGCGCAATAGAATTCACCATTCAATTTCACAACTAATAAAAACAGACCATTACAATAAAAACTGTCATACGGCTGGTAATAGGGCTTTCAAGCCGCCGTATACCTTTAATTCAAATGTCAAGATCTCAGCGGTTGCTACGAAACAAGCTTCTCTCTGTAATTGCAGTTTATTTGGGCACCGATGACTTGTTATAGTCAAAGTTTCCTTAGGAACAGTGCCCAGCCATCCTGGACTCCCTGGCTCAAAAATTATATCCTAATAGATGAGTGGGGAGAGAAAGAACACAAATTATGAGTGCTGATGTGATACAAAGGACCGAAACGGGGCTACAGCCCACACTTCTTGCCTTTCTATTTCCCCACTGTAAAAATCATTCCCCAACCTTTCAATATGGCTGTGTCCCATATCTCATAATCAGGATCAGCTGTGGGTTTTGGGACATGGGGTGTCTCTCCACCTCCTGTGAAGCCTTGCCTACATCAGGAAGGTCTAAAGGATGTATTTTCAATCTTTTAAACTCAGAGTATACTGACGAGTTGATCAAATCGTCAAAGCACAATATCTAATTTTAACTGATCTTCTTGCTATGAGAAAAAAAATCCTGATATCAGAAGAAAGGAAGGGCTTCCTGGCTGCCCTCCTTTACTGTAAACGGTAACTGGTAAACCATAAACGGTAGCTGGTAAACGGTGCTTGTGAAACTCAACAGCATTCCATTCCTTTGGCATCGGGAACAAACAGAAATTATGACGGTAAACTATAAACACCAAAAATTCTCCATGATGTCCAGTGGTGGGCCCAGCCTGCCCTAACAACCGGTTCTCCGGAAGTGGGCGGGGCCAGGCTGGGTCAGGGGGCGGGGCCAGAGTCAGGGGCAGGGCGGGGGAGGGCATGCCAACAACCCTTAGTTTACCAAAAAAATTGTATCACTTGTGACGGCATCAATCAGTACTAAGCCCCTGGGTTCTGTGTAATTTATTCCTATGCATTACACTTTGTTGTGCTCTCAGGGGGAATGTGTGCCACAATTAAGAACATAAAAGCATAAGAAAAGCCTCCACTGGATCACACCAAAGACCCACCTAGTCCAGCTCCTGAATCACACAGCAGCCCACCAGCTGCCTCAGGGAGCACGTATGACACTTGCATCCAGGTGCCTAATACAGCAGACACTACCACAAGTTCCACTGGTGGTACTCATACCACTGGTTGAGAAACACTGATCTACAGTTTAGGACCAGAGTCTGTGGTGTCCCCTCTGCAGGCTGAGGTTTGCCTCTAAGCCCCTACTTAAGGCTACAATCCTGTCCAGACTTTCCTGTAAGTAAGCTCCATTTTTACTGTGATAGGACTTACCAGTACTTCTGAATGGTCATACATAAGATTTGGGCTCTTAGAATCCCAGCCTCTTGCTGCAATATAACACTTGCCTCCAGGTGCCTCAGTGCCAGCAGACACTACCACAACTTCCACAGGTGGTGCTCATACCACTGGTTGAGAAACACTGATCTACAGTTTAGGACCAGAGTCTGTGGTGTCCCCTTTACAGGCTGAGGTTTGCCTCTACGCCACTACTTAAGGCTACAATCCTGTCCAGACTTTCCTGTAAGTAAGCTTCATTGAATATAATAGGCCTTCTGAGTAGTCAAGCAAAGGACTGAGCTCTTAGTAACCAGCCTCTGGCTGCAATCCTATTCACTTTCCTGAGAGTAAGCTCCACAGACTAATGGGACTTACTTCTGAGTAGCCAAGAATAGGATTGGGCTCTAATGCTGCACTCCTCTGCACACTTTCCTGGGAGTAAGCTTCATAGATTGAAATGGGATTAACTTTTGAGTAGTCAGGCATAGGATTACAAGCTCTTAGAAACCAGCTTCTTTCCAGGGAGTTAGCTTCACTATTATAATGGAACTTACTTCTGAGTAGACAGTGATTGGGCTTTGAGGCTACACTCCTATGCTCACAGGGGAGTAAAACCTACTGACTTTAATAGGATTTACTTCAGAGTAGGCAGTGGACTGGGCTCCTGGGGGTGCAGGATGGGAACTGCATGCTGCCTGCTTATAAGGAAAAGGAGGACAATGAAGATTTATTGTGGTCCTGGAAAAAAGTATAGATAATAAGAAGACTCCATGTTGCCTGCTCATAAGGAAAAGGAGGAGTAAAAAGAGGACCTGTCCTGGGAAAGGAGGACATATGGTCACTCAGTTCTTGCTTCTGAGGAGGCATGCAAAAAATTGGGCTCTGATGCTGCCATCCTATCCACACCTACCTGGGAGTAAGCTCCATTGACTAGGATGGGACTAGGATAGGATTTACTTCAGAGTAGGCAGTGGAGTGGGCTCCTGGGGGGGCAGGATGGGAACTGGGGCTATTTCTTCAGGTACCCCCCATACTTCCTGCCCTCAATCTCAGGTGGAGAGATTTCTCAGAGGGGCAGGATGAGGTGGGGAGATCTCTTGGGGGGAGCAAAAGGTCTACAGTGTGGATAGGATTGCAGCCTGAGCCCAATCCTAACACTGTCTACTCAGAAGTAAGTACCATTCAAGTCAATGGGGCGTACTCCCAAAACTGTGTGGTCAGGATTTTAGCCTTACAGTCCAATCCTATGCAGGCTTACTTAGAAGTAACTCTCATTCTAGTCAGTGGGGCTTACTCCCATGTAAGTGTGGATATGATTGCAGCCTCAGAGCCCAGTCCTAATCATGTCTACTCAGTAGAAAATCCCATTATAGACAGTGAGCTTACTCTCAGGAAAGTAGACTGGGCTGGAGGGAGAGATCCAATCCTCTGCCAATCTCCTCAGAAGTAAGTCCCATTATAGTCAGTGGGCTTACTCTCAGGAAAGTCTGGATGGGAAAGTAGCCTCAAATCCTATGCTACTCAGAAGGAAATCCCATGATAGTCAATGGGAATTGCTCCCAGGAAAGTGTGGCTAGGATTGTGGCTACAGGCTGCAGTCCTCTACTATACAGTGTGGCTTACTCCTGAGTAGTACTGGGTAGTACTAAGTAGTTCTCCATGCCTAGTACTGGGCTGCAAAGGCACCCAGGGAAGGAAGGAGGCAGGCAGGAAGGCTTGCTGCTATTACTCACCTCAGCCTCCCAGAGGTTTGTATGGCGGCCTCTCTATTCCCTCCCAAGGACCTCTTAGTAAAGCTGCCCATCAAATGCCTGATTCAAAAAAAGCATCTGCAGAGAGGCTGCTCATTTGCATGTGAGTACCCAGCATGCTTTGCAAACTGCACCAGGAAATAACTTCTGAAAACTTGCTAGAAATAAGGTTTTTAATCAAAATAAGGTATTTAGCAAAGTCAGGATTCCTGAATAGCCTCATTCAAAGGTTTGGGGCATGAAGAATTTACTAACCCTGACTTTAAAGCATGGAACTAACAGTGATCCAAACACCCCCCAATTCAGCAGTCGGAGTCTGAATGTGCTGCAATGGTGAAAGGAACAGACTGTTTGTATTTTAAAATTAAAAATAACCTTAGGGAGGGAAGGAGGGGGGGAGAGAAGGGGAGGGAGGCCCAGAAGGGGAGGGGGAGGGGGAGGAGGGAGGAGAGCTTCCAGAGGCCCTTTAAGAGAAATGCAAACACACTTGCATGCAGTTCAAAGATGACGGCCCCCAATTAACAACCGGTTCGCTAACTCAGCCCCTAATTAACAACCACCTCTACAGAACCGTCAGAACCGGCATCAGCCCACCTGTGATGATGTCCCCTGAAAGATCTCCTATTTCAGATGTTCAAAAATCTGAAAGCAGAAAGTGATCTGGGACAACTCTTGAGCCGTTGTATGTAACTAATAGGAAGCATGAATAAACAAACATTCTAATGGATTGCTTAATGGTGCAAATATTGCATGAGTGCCTTTTATTCAAAAGCAAACCTAAAGACAATTTTATCCAAATTTCCAGCACCAATGCAGCTTCAAGAGGACAAATGCTGTCTTGAGGAGGCCTCCATGACTGCCCCCCAACTTCAGGATGCAGCACATTATGGAATATAATTGCCATAATTCTCTTCTACAAAATCAGGACAAGACCCTCTGTCCCAATTTCCAGTATGTGAGTGCAATCCCCCCAAATTGGGATTTAAAAAAATTATTATTTATGTCTATTTATCAGGACATATGGGAACCCTAAACTGACCTCATACTGATAAGCCCTGCATCTGGATACTGTGTAGGAAGCAGGGCTGGCCCAGGCCTTCTAGCAGACTCAGGATACATCAAATACTGCCTCTCCTTACCCAATGTGTTGCCTCCTGCTTTTTCCAGTTTCCAATGTTGTAGCCCAGCATTTCTGTCTATATTCAATCCATGGGGCTGAAAATCACTGACTTTGACACTGGCTCACATTGTGTTGCCTTCAGTGGGGTGATCACTAATTTCAATTCAGCTTTCCCTTTATTTTCTGGTGTAGTTTCCTTGAAGCTATATACTTTTCAAAGCATACTCATGCCAGATTGGGGTAAATGTGGCTGATCAGCTTTCTCTCTCCTCCCACCCAAACTACTGGGACTGACAACTATTGATCTTTGTTCCTTTTTTAAAAAAAAAATTCCTTTATTTTTGGCACCCTGGACCCCGCAGAGACCTGCCGCACATTTGTTTTCAGGTGAAAGATGCCTTTCTGTCCCCAAAGCACAGCCATGAAACATTTTATGATCGGTGTTTGCTCAGCTTATTGATAGCTCTGCCTCAGCAGGGAATCCACAGTGTCTTTTAATTTTCATTATGTTCCTGGGAAAGCAGTAAAATTGCATCTGGAAACCATTTCGTTTCAGATGAAAATGGAGGAACTTCCGAAGTAGATGTGACAACAGCGGGAGGGGAAGGAAGAAAAAGATATCAATGGGGTGGGATGCAAGAATAGGCTTTTTTTTTTTAAAAAAAAAAAAAGGACAAAGCATTTTCTTCTCATTTATATTCCTTCCTCTCATTTCTTTTTATGTCAGATAATAAGTATCAAAAGCAACTTTCAGTACATCCGATGAGTAATCCAGTTCAGGATTTCATCCAAGCCAGGGTTTATTCACAGGTGCACCATCTGATTGAAAATGGATGCCAATTTTTGGAGAGCTTCCAGAGTGATGTGCTTGTCTGCCCCATGTTCTTGGGGTGGGCAGAAGTACAGCAACCATGAATCACCAGAAGATCCACCAGTAGATGAGCAAGTGTTTCTGAGTTACAATTGCGTAACCCTTAGATGACCATCCGGATCCAGAGTCCGGAAATGCAAATTTATGCAAATTGGGCTATACTTTCCTGGGAGTAAGTCCATTGAATATAAGGGACTTACTTCTGAGTAGGCAGACATAGGACTGCACCCAATAATTACTACAAGAAGAATGGAGTACTACCAAATTAACATGATGCAAAACAGGATGCAGGTATCTTGCTATCTTGAGTTTTCTCTGAAGCATCAGGTGGGCCACTGTGGGATACAGGAAGTCTTTGGCCTGATCCAGCAGGACGGAATTGGAATGGGAGGGATGATGTATAAATACATCAGAAAAAATACATACTATACAGCATACTAAAATATATGCATACATTTGAATAAAGATCATTATCTGTCTTGATGTAAACATGTATTTTTAATGCTCCATTTTTTAAAAAAAGTTTTTTCATTCTCTAAACATTTTATTTTTGTGCTTCTTAAAATTCTCCCATGTTTTATTGTTCATAAATCATGTACATATTTGTAGGATGCAGAATAGATTCTGTGAACACTGATTAGATCTATCACCTATTTTTATTTCATTTCCTTACATTAGACATTTATTTGGACATTTACTTGACCAGATTGATTTTCAGTTTTTATTCCATTTTCCACTTGCAAGACATCAGTGGTGTAGCTAGAGGGGTGCTAAGCACTAAATTTTGCAGGAAGCCTTTTTGCAAAGTGCAAGCCAGGCCACCTATTGCTGCTTGTTGCATTGCTTTACATTGCTAGTTTTGCTGCTAGGCGGTGAGGATCTGGGGGTCCAGCGGGAGTCACAGACACCATCTCAAGTACCCCTCTTGAGAAACACTGTTTGATTGCACGGCGATTGCATTTGCACCCACTTCAAGCATACTTCTGAGAGCCACTTCCAGTCAGAGTGGAAGCTTTAGCTAGATAGGCCAATGGTTTGGGCTCAGCCTAAGGCCGCTTCATCCTTTCCTGATGTAATTCTGATGAAATCCAATCATGTAGACAGAACTGTGGAAGGAATGACCATTTTTCCCCTTCAACCAGCGTTCTCTATTCATCTTTTCATACAAAGACCGGCATGGCAGATGGTTTCGAGGGAGTTGGCAAGTCGGTCTGCAAGACTTCCATTTGTCAAGATACGCCCCATTTCCTCGCGCCTGGATCCATGATAATCATGCCCACTTTCTGCTTGTCAACACAAATCCTTTTATGTAACGGAGCTATTTAACTGGCATACTGTGTTTGGTGCTGTAAGGTTATCGCTGACAATAATGACATTTAAATAGCTTGCCCTAAAAGGACCTCTGTCGCTGTTATTGATTCCACCATTTCTGTATTTTCATTTAAATAGGGGATTGTTGGGGGAAGATATTTGACTGAGAAGTCTGAATGCAATGCATTAAAAATGAGGAGGGTGGCAACCAGAAACAGAGATGGCAGATGCACATGATCCTTCAAGACATTCTTCAAAAACTTATAAAATTTATTTTTTCTTTTGACAGATAGGCTAGGAATCTCCTATCAGCCAAGGGCGATGACAGAAAACCAGAGTTTCCTAATGTGCTCAACAGCAGGCTGCCATCAATCTGGGATCTCTAGCGTTGTGGCTAGAGGGGTGCAAAACATTACCACACCATGCAAGTGGTTTAATGATTGCTACACTACCAAGTGAGGTACATCACTTTTATGTTTCATAGTTATTGATATCTGTTATCTTCTTGTGATCTGCAGGGATGTGCAGTGCAGGGACAGCAGATGAGAACTGCCCCATTAGCATCCTCCAAAAACCACCACAGCCTTACCTGGCGATTGTACATTTTCCCTGCTTACTTGAGTGTAAGACGGTGGAATCACCAGGTTAGGCTGAGGCAACTTCTGGAGGACATTGATACGATGGTTCTGCTTCACCTGTCAACCCCACGCTTGCATGTCCATGTTCGTCTGTATATTAAGCATCACAGTCCAGGAAGACTCGTGTGGAATTATTACCAAAGACATTGCATCCTAAAAAAGGTTATCTGTGACTTGCATGTTCATGCAAGCATATGTGAATTTCTGCATTCCCCCAGCCTAGTTCTATGAGGTCTTCTCCTAAAAACTGCCCCAATGGAAATTCCTTCCTTCTTGGGTTTCCTCTCAGTTGTGACAATTCTGTAAAACATTGTACCTCTGGGATGATACCTCTTGGAATATGGGGCCCTAAAAAACAAACCAATCAGCTCATTAGACCAAGATAACGTCAGAAATTCCTGAACATGAAATATGTACAGACAAATATGAACATATGAATACAAGTCAGACTCGAGGTTGGACCAAGCTCATTAAAGCCGAAGGTGGCCTGCCACACGATTACTAGATGATGTGCCAAACTTTCCTCCTTTAATGTTCCATTTCAGCATCATATGTCCAGCTCAGGTGTCGTATGTGCTCCCTGAGGCATTTGGTGGGCCGCTGGATACAGGAAGCAGGACTAGATGGTCCTTTGGCCTGACCCTGTGGAGTCTTTTCATATGTTCTTATGCTCTCCTCCTTCCCACATTTACTGTATCTTCTTATGTCAATCCAGAGAAGGCACAAGGAGCATTAGCAGTAGAAACCAGTTAGTTGGCAGAGAGGGACATTCCCCACCAAGCTCTTGCCTGAGGCAACCATTTCACGGAGGGGCAAGACCTGGTGTAACTATTGGTCTGTCTAGCTCAGTATTTATAGCTCAGTATTTTCTGTCTACACAGACTGTCAGAAGCCACACCAAGCCAAAAAAACATTGCGCAGTCACAAACACCACTAAGAGGTGGGGTCGCACATCTCTGTCAGAGCACATCCACGGAAAATAATGCCAAGGAATGAAATAGCATCCTCGGAAACTGCCAGCTTGGGCTTTTAATAAATAAATGAGCTAGCTTTATGTCAGCTGTTCTCATTGTATTGCTGGTTTTTAATGCCTTTTTAACTGCTGGTTTTATTGACTGAGTGTTTTTCCCCTGTATTTGGCAGTGTTATTTGGTATTTGGCAGTAAATTTTTTTTATTGTGTTACGTACCCACGTTATGGGAGTAAACTTCCCCCTGTATGCCATCCCCCCACTGCACATCAACCGCCCATACGCAACATCCCCCCATACGCATCAACATCCCATGTGGATCAACATCCCATGAGCATCGTGCCCCATGCACATCAAACCCTATGCTAACATCTCCATGCTCATCAAAATCCCATGTGCATCATTCCCCTATGTGCTTCAACCCCCCTTGCACATCATCCCTCCATGCACATTGTCTGCCCATGCACTTCGTCGCCCTATGTGCATCATCCCCATGCACATCAATATCCTCCATGCACATCAACATCCCCCATGAACGTCAACAACCCATTTGCAACATCCCCTCATGCTCATCAGTCCCCCCATGTGCATCAGCATCCCATGCGCAACCGCCCTTGTGCATCAACCCCCATGTGCAACCTCCTCCCATTCGTAATGTCCCTAATGAGCATTGTCCCCCATGCATATCGTCCCCCATGCACATCAAAATTCCATGCACTTCATCCCCCATGCGCATCAAACCCTCAAGCACAAAGTCCCCCCATGTGCATGGAGGTTTGAATGTCCCTCCATGCACAACATCCCCCCATGCGCAATACTTATACTAACCTAAACCTCCAGTTATGCCAGCCAAAGCCCTGCCATAAGTCATGTGCTGACCTGGAGGTGTCAAAAAAGTACTGCATGGCACTTTTGTGCCACTCCTTTGGGACTGTTAGGCCAGTGCACAGACATGCATTTGCCTTCCTCCATTACCACAGAAATGGGAAAACTGATGAGTTGTGCCAGCCTAGGTTAGGATTGCATCATATGTAAATTAAAACTTTACAATAAGTTTAAGTTTGAAATGAACCCACCTAACCTTTAAAAAAAAAATTCCCATACATAGCAGCCTGCTAGTATAGATCTTTAACATTTCCTGAAATGCTGTCATATACCATGGTAGCATCTAATATGAGTATATCTAGTCTATAGATATATAGTCTAATATATTAAAAATCATACATCTAATAATAATAAGTCTAATATATTAAAAATAATTGAAATTAATGGGGACCTACCTGAAATTAGCTTACACCCGCCTGGTAGGTCCCAACACAGCAGGCCTCCATCAGTCTTGAGAGACTATGGTATCGTGCTCGGCGCTGCATACGCTGCATGCGAAGCACAAAAGCCTGGGTTGGATTGTTATGGAGGATAGGCTGTTACCCAAGCAGCAAATCCCCCCTCTCCACGCCACTGAATTAGTCCAATGGAAAGGCAGAGCCAATACGATTGGATTCAGCTGGCGTCGCAGAGCTGGGCTAAGGACAGGAGCTCACCCTGTCTTGTGGGGCCGACCCAGGTCTCGAACCCTGGCCTGCTGGTTAACAGGCACAGTGTCTTACCGCTTGCGCCACCCACAGCCCATAGGTCCCAACACACAGTATTTGAAATACACTGCTAGATCAAGCAATGGATGGAGATTGATATAAGATCTTTAAGACTGGAGAATATTTTTTTCCTTTCCAACCCTGCTGATGGGGAGGGGGGTTGTGATGTTGTGTTGACTGTCGGAGCCAGTGATGTGATTCGGTCACAAAGGGCAAGTGAAGACAATTGAAATGAAAGCACAAGCAAACATACAGGCGCATATTTTTGCAAGGCGTCCTGGGAATAAAAGGCACCTGTTTGCAACTCCGACAAATATTCTAGGCAACAAAATGTGAGTAGTTTTGGCTGAGCTTGTATTGAAAAAGACATCCTGATCTACATCTGTCGAAAATTTGTATTCCACATGTAAATACCATATATAATGAACAATGAGCTGATTCCAGTTTTTTTCTGCAGCAGAAGAACATTATGTGCATGTAAAGTTCTTCACCCCACCATCCAAAATCTGGATGGTGCAACTAGAGCCCATAAACATTAGAAAAGGGATCTAGCATTTGCTTATCAATTATTTTTGCAATGAAACACACACTTTTGAAATCAACCTGGGCTTTACTAAAGTGAGTGGTGAACACCACTGAAGTTGTGACAGCACAAATGGAACCTGGAAGAAATTCACGCTGACGTATGGATTTCTGAATCGTACGTATGCTGCCCCAGGTCACAAATTGGAACTGGGAAAAAATGAACTTTAACTTGTGGGTTTGCACAGGCTTGATTAAAACCACAAACGGAGGAACTGGCTCAGTCACATCTTTGTGTAAGACACAGAGGAAAAGACAGAGGACTCTGTTGGCAGAGCCTCCAACATCTGGGATGTGCTAATTAACACTTTAAAGATAGCACTGCAGGTGGCTGCGATGGAACAATGTAAAGATGAAATACACTGGCAAACTCAATTGCATTTTATTGAGCTCTGCATTTTAGATTTTTCCTTCCTCTACAAACCAGCTAACAACCATATCCAGCCTTTCCTTTGTCTTATTGCTTTGAATATCAACTCTGTAGCACTATAGATTTCATTTACCGTGTTAACACTTAAGTAGTGCATTAAACAAAAAAAGGAAACTGATTTTTTTAAAAAAAAAATACTACTTTAATTTTTCCCCAACATACCCCTCTTTCTGACTGTTCGTTTTCTGACAATCCACTCTTTCAACATCTTCCAATTATACCCAGAACTTATTCATTCAGTGCATGTTTTGCTCTTTCAACCTCTCTCGGCTGTTCTAAAGGCCAAAGTTGTCTCTCTCCAATGTTGTAGCTCCTGATCTAATCCCATTCCCAAAGGAGTAAATGAGATATTTCAATGCAATTTGTTTTATTTGTTTTATTGTCCTATGCATGAAATCACCCACTGAATGATATAAAATTATGGTATTATTTGAAAATAGAAAGATTTTAAAAAATTTGGCCAGTAGGGTGTCTTCCCCCTCATGCACATCACCTGGTGTGACCTGCACTCTCTGTGCCCTCCAGTGGCACCACACTGTTTGAACAAGCTAATGCAACTTTAAAGTGGCATAAAAGCATGAGTTTAGGGGCAGTTTCAATATTCTAACCTTTCATGTGCCTATGAAGGATGCAATATCATGCTGGCTTGGAAGGGATCTGTGTGCAAATGCTCTTTGTACAATTTGGCACTAGTATCTTTCAAACCAATCCAACAAAAATCTAAAATGCAGCGCAAAATGTCACAATCAGAATGAACAAATCCACCACAAATAATCAAACAAGTGCAACAATAGGTGCACAAGATCCACAACTCTACCCAACTGCTCTGCTAGGCCTGGCAGACCTTTAAGCCTGAGACTCAAGTCTTGGAGGACAGCAAGGAGGTGAGTGGCCCAGTCTCTCAATGTCTCCCACCTTTTCCTCTTCCATCCCCAGCCCTCTGCAAAATTACTTGCATGTTTTCCTTCCTCCTATTGGATTTCCAATTCTGAGTGTTATGACAAGGTCCTGCCTTGTGAATCTCAGATTTTAGGATACCTACCAACAATTTTCATTACACTGTGCTGTAGTCATTCCTACAGCACCAATACAGGTGATCAACCCAGACCAGAGGTTTTCAACATTTTTTATCTCACAGCACACCCACAAGATACTAATATTGTCAAGGCACACTATCAGTTTTATTGACCGTTGACAAAGCAAACCATGCTGCTGGTAGAGGGCTCAAATCCCCCAATTGCCCAACTAATAAATGGCCCCAAAGTTACATGGCACACCTGCAGACCATCCAAAGCACATCAGTGTGCCACACCACTGGTTGAAAATCACTGTTCTAGATGATCAGAGATTCTAGCAAACCTCAAAGCTGAGATCTCTGATTGTCCAACCACTTTGCAACATCTACCAATACTACAACTCCAAGCTGTTGTAGCAGCAACAGGTGCCAGGCCAGGATGCTCCATTCCCCCCATGACTAGGTACGTGCTTAGCTCACAGCTGCTCCAGGTCCACACAATTTGTTTTTGTAAGATGTTCCAACTGTTTTCAATGCTAGTTCATGGTGAATTACTGTTTTTGCCCCAGTTTTTGCTTCTGAAAAATAAGTAGATACTATTGTCATATTAAAATGTCAGTGAGTAGCTTGTCATGCCATTTTTCAGGGTTTACATCCCTTTGGGTCTCGAGAAGGTAACTATGAAGAAGTGGTGGGGAATACACCTGTCTGGCACAATGTGCTTACTGTCATCTCAGTTTCTCTGTGTGCTAGGGTATATTCTTGGACAGTTATATTTTTCATGGTTATCTGTAACCTAAAGAACAAGCTCTCTCTTTGGTTTTTAAATCAGTGCTGTGTCGGCTATGGCAGAGTATATTAACAGCAAGGGAGGAAGCACTTTTGGTACTATGCAGGGAACTGGGATGTGTATGTCTCGGGCAGCAATGCTTCATATGAGACAGGGAATTAAAAACATGATCTTATTTTCCTCTCTGAAATACTGAAAGTTATGGTGCAATTTAATAATTTTTCTGGTCTGTGTTTTAAATTGGCCCTAAGTCACAGGGCACTGTTGGAATTAACTCCACAAGGGTATAAACAGAAAACTGGTATTAAATATGGCCTATATCCTAAAGTGAAATTAAGCCTCTTGCTCCAGAGCAGTTAAGATGACTTTCCTTAAGATAACACTAGAGGGTGACGTAACTGCGTGGACCCGTAACTGCTATGGATTTTGCCCTATGAGTGTTTCTCTCCCCACCCATGCCCCAGCACTGGCAATCTGCTAAGAAAAGGTCTGAGAAATTTCAGTATTTACCTCTTCTTTTTAATTTGTTTTTTTAATGTCTCAGCTCAGTGGTTAAAGATGATCCACCTGTTGACCTTAAGTTTGGCAGGTCAGCAGTTTGAGACCCTAGTACCACACAATGGGAAGTGCCCATCACTTGTACCAGCTCCTGCCAACCTAGCAGTTTGAAATCATTCAACTATATATGGTTCCACTTTGGTGTGAAGGTAATGACCTGGCAACAAGCCTCTAAGAACATAAGAGCCTCCACTGGATCAGACCAAAGACCCATTTCTAGTCCAGCTCCCTATATCTCACAGCAGCCCACCAGATGCCTCAGGGAGCACACAAAACATCTGCATCCCCTGCATCTGGCATTTTGAGAATGCCCACATCTACAGCTATCTATGCACACATACACACACCCCTCATAGCTTGTAACCTGTCACTTCTACAACAGGTGTCAGGTTTCCTCAATGTTGCTTAAAAATTTGGATTGGGTGACTCCAATCCAGAATAGGAGACCCCATCACCACATGGGACAAATGCTGAAAAAGTTGTCTTGGGATATTTTTTGGTGAACGTTCTTGTCAAGGCCAGTCCAAGATTTTCCTTGGCTTCAAGGCTTGGTCTCCACATGTCTTATTATTCCAGCCAGTTTATCTGCCTGCTTGTCTGTTCCCAACATCCCAATCCTACATCCAAAACCCCAGTTCCCACCTGAGTTCTTTGGCCCCTTGTCCATTATCCTTTCTATCCAACACTTCGTCTTGCACAATTCTCTGGTGGTTTGGTTCTCTGATTTCCAAGACCATGGGACATCTAGGAACATAAGCAATGTGCCACCATTCCAGCCACAGGTGCACTGCAACCCCAAACAGGAAAGCACCACCACCACATCTTTCTAGGTCTGAGAAGAGGACATCAACAGTGGTACCTAACAACAGAAGCAGTGCAGCTTTGTCAGAACATGATGTGTGCCACCTCGTATGGTGCATACACGGAGGAATTTGACATTCTGGATATTTGGGGGTGAAGTAATGATGTAATCATGTTTTTTTCCCCAATCCTCAAGGTCAGGGGTCTCCAAATGTTTGGCAGGAGGGCCACATCATCTCTGATACTGTGTCAGGGGCCAAAAAAATTAATTTACATTTCAAATTTGAATAAATTTACATATAAGAATGTATTTGAATGGATTGCAGGACTTGCCCAGGATCTGGATAGAGGGATCTTGAGGCTTGCCACATCTGGCCCCAGGGCCGGGTTTGGAGACCCCTGCTCAACGTTATCATATTGCCTTATATGTGAAAAACATGGCTAAAGACTGCCTCCATTTGGCAATCTTTGGCCCACTCTAGGCACAGTTGCATAGTATTTCAGAAAGTTGCAAAAAAAGAGATGATTTTGGCTGGGAATGTGCCAAAGATAGTCAGATTGATTGCACATTGTGGTGTCACCTGCCTGAGAGTGACACCCAGGTTGCACCCATTACACTCTCTAGTGATGCCACTGGCTGCTGTGACAACACTGAGTGGCAGGGCAACATCACAAAACATTTGTGCATCTCCTGCTGAGAGTGGGCCCCTGACCAGAGCCACAGTTGCCTGACTCTGGCCCTGTTATCCATATATTTTTATTTCTTAAAAGGAACACTAAGGCTACAATCCAGAGTAACTATGGGACCTTTTACACTGACGTAGTTATGGTGCCACCTATGGAAAACCTATGGGAAATGCATAGAGCAGTTCAGAGTAAGTGCCTATTACGTCTTTCTTTAGTTACTCTGAATTGTAGGGTAAAGGCCATTAAGTGACAAATTGTCCCCACACTCATTGTTATTGCAAGCTGTGACATAGCTGGAGGGGGTGTGCAAAGGACTACCTTTTGCAGGGAGCCTCACTCTGGCAGGTAAGCGATCCCTCCTCCCCTTTGAAACTATTTTGGGTAAGGGGAACAAAATGGAGGCATTTTCTTTGGGTTTTCTTGGGTATTCACCTACGTTTTGCACCCACTACCCTGAAATGTCTCAAAAGGCAAGGTGAGGTTTGCAACGCTGAGGTGAGGCTCCCTCCAAAACTTAGTACCCCTCTAACTTTGCTATGGATTGCAAGTTGCATTTCCAGACGATGCCACTCATTCTAACCAACTGGAATTCAGTCCGGATTGTACTTGAAAATATTCCACCAGGTGTCAGGATTTCCTTGGGATCAGACTGTTTCCGAAAGTTGTCATGATTCCCTTGGTATCTTGCTGGGTTATTTTCCCCCTGGAAAGTAATTTCATGTTGTTACACTTATACTTGCCTAACACAATCAGCCATGTGTCTGCCTTGCTGCTAACATGCTGTCAAGCTCAGAGCACTGGGCAGGTTGCTGGAGTGTATAGTCAGCCTGTTGCAAGAAGGAGAGCAAAACCAAAGGCAGGGAGTATGAAGTGAGTATTTGGAAACAAGTGGAGTATGTGGTAGTGGGAGGAAAATGCATGTTCCCACACAAGTTCGTAGCCCCATCAAACAAGATGTATATGATTTAAAGAATCCCCCCCTTTCTGACAGTTCTGCTCTTTCAACACCTTTCATTTATATCCAGGACTCATTCATTCAACACATGCTCCACTCTTTCAACATCTCTCTGCTGGTCTATAGGTCAAAACTGTCTTCTCTGATGTTGATTTGCATGTGACATGTTGATCAAACTGTTTCTGGCATTTCTTTATGACTTTCTTCAGCAAATACCCATCATTCAAATACACAAGAAATTCATTGCCCACATGAGCCTTTTTGTTCATTTTACTGTAATTTGTTATGCATGATTGCTATGTGTTAATAAATGTTTTTTTTTTTTTGAGGCTTTAACAAGTGATATTTCTTTTTTGCATTTGCAAGCTGAAAATTTGTTTATTCGATTTATATACCACCTTTCTTTCTTAAACAAAGGAAACTGAAGGCGGCTGGCTTTCATTGGGTTCCACTTTTGGATGGATTTCACTTTTGGATGGTGCTCTTGTCCCTAACACATCCAATAATTGGGGGGTGCCTATACTCTGAAAATAGACATTTGCATCATTTATCCAGACTTCAGGAGTTGGCTTTTCTTATTGTCAAAACCTTATACAATAAGGTTGTTTTATACAATTCTTATACCCCAGAAAACAGAGTATTTTGTTATTTTTGTAGTAGTATCTTTCTCTCTTCAGTATTTATATACAGTAGTACCTTGAATAAGGAGCATCTTGAATAAAGAGCGTTTTGTATAAAGAGCAAAATTTTCTCAATAATTTTGACTTGCTTAAAGAGCACTGTCTTGAATAAAGAGCACTTCTGAGGAAGTTTGGAACAGGCTTCCATGGCAAGAGAACTCACAAGCGGGACGAGGAGACTAGCTTGAGCTACAGTGGGGCCCTGGGCAAAGTTTGGAATAGGCTTCCATTGCCAGGGAACTCATGGGATGTCTGGGGGGAGCAGCCTGAGTCAGGTCTGTATGTGGGATCTGTGTGTGGCAGCGTGGAAGGTGTGCCTGATCAATGTTCTAGTCTGCTCCCCATCAGCAGCTTGGGAATGTTCAAGTTGCACAAAAAGACAATAGATTCCACTGAGCCAATGGATAGCAGTGACTCCATTAGTGATTGTGAAAATCACTCCTCTCTGTAACCCTCACACCAGCCATGAAGGTTTTCAAAGGTACAGTACAGTTCAGTACTGTACAGTATTTTCTTTATTGCAGTGTTGTGTGTTACTGTATATTACAGTGCTTTGTACAGTGTTATATTGCAGTGTTTTGTATCATTTTTATAAACAGTTAATATTTTTATAGGAATATTTTTGGGGTTGTGGAACCAATCGTCTGAGTTTCCATTATTTCCTATGGGAAAATCTGCTTCACTTAAAGAGTGTTTCACTTAAAGAACTCCCTTCTCCCTTCCTCCACTGACAGTGACTTTTTCGTCTAGGATCAGAGATATCTGTGTCCCGTCTTCATCATCCTCCCCCAGGGTATACATTATAACAGAAGAATTAAAGCAGGCCTCCGTCAGTCTTGAAAGATCATGGTATCGTGCTTGGCGCTGCATACGCTGCATGTGAAGCACAAAAGCCTGGGTTGGATTGTTATGGAGGATATGCTGTTACCCAAGCAGCAAATCCCCCCTCTGCATGCCACTGAATTAGTCCAATGGAAAGGCAGAGCCAATACAATTGGATCCAGCTGGCGTCGCAGAGCTGGACCAAGGGCAGGAGCTCACCCTGTCTTGTGGGGCCGACCCGGGAATCGGCAAATGGTAAGTGTCACAACATATGTTTACTTGTTCAAGGCTTAGTGGTTACAAAGGCTCTGGCTTTTAACTGTTTCTTTTCTTTCCCCCAAACAGGATCCCTCTTCCCAATGAGGAAGAGACACTCAAACTGCAATGTTACCAGGTAAGTAAACTTTGACAACAGAGTCCAACAGGGATGATACTGTCCAACCTCTAATCCTCTCTTTCTCTTCCAGGTGAGGTTCTGGGATATCTCAACTCCCCTTTAGATTCTGTATCAGGGGGGTCTCGTCTCTCAGCCGCTTGTCCCTTTCAACAGCTCTGCGCAGCTCCTTCTCTTTCCTCCAGTCCTCGATCCATGATCCTTTGTCTCTTCCTCTGCCTTGCCCACCAACCTCTAGCTGATGGGTGAGTAACGGGTCCGTCACCCGGCCTGGGTTCTCCCAATAGGCCTTGTATGTACTCGGCTCCTTCCAAGGCAGGTCCTCCCTCCGCAGCATCTCCCGCCGACTGCCCTCTAGCTCCTGCAAATCTCTTGCCCCTCCTCCCATCTCTTCCCGCCAAACCCCTGCCAATGACTGCACCCCTCCGTGTGCATACCATTTGGGAGAGGGACCTATAGTAATGCCTCCCCTTGCAGGCCCACCCCTCCCCCCAGTCCTCCACATCTCCGCCATGTCCTCCATTCTCTATACTTGCACCGAGTGCGGGAAGAGTCGGATATCCGGGGGGGATAGTTTGGGCTTTCTCCCATGTGGATTCCCATGGGCTCCATGTTATAATTTGTATATGCGTCCCAGTCTATGTCACACTCCGGAACAAATTAAGCTCTTTAAGTGAGGCACCACTGTACTGCTTCTCAACTAAAGCAGTAGTAGCAGTGGTGGGCTCCAGCAGGTTCGTACCTACTCTATAGAACTCTGAGAGATAAGACGTATAAAGTTTAAAAATATGTAATTTATATATAATAGTTTATATATTTATATACTGCATTTCTGGTCATTAAATTGCTTTTTATTTTATTTAAGGCGGTTCACGTAGGCCGGCTGTTCTAAAACCTTGAAAGGATTTTTACAATCACGGTGAGGTTCTGACTTCCAAAAATTAATTGGACTGGAAATGGATCTTTCTCATTGGCCCTGGTGCCTGCCACACCAGACGAACAGCTCCTTCATCTCTCATTGAAGGGATGAATCCAAGATTTTTGTGCACAGTAACCTTTAGTGATCTTGAACTGGTAACCTTCAGCCTTTATCTTCAGGAAAACAGAGGCTTAACCCATTAGACCTCCTGCCCCCACATCTCTGGAAAAGAAGCCAGATATCTGTTTTAGGGCGAAATTCAGAGTAACTACTGGGAGTCCTTGCTCCGGTGTAAGAACAATTTACTCTGGATTGCAATATAAATTTCCCATAGGTTTTCACTAGGTGGTGCAGTAACTATGGGTGCACGTAATGTCTCTTACGTGCTCACGTAGTTACTCTGGATTTGTCTGCTAGAGAAGCAGTCAGGGAGACCTCAAAGTTGGGTACTATATCTTCCTGTATCTCATGGCTGCATTGCAGGAAGTTTGGATAGGACCAAGATTTTAAAAATTATGGCTTGTAGTTTTGTCACCTCCCTGTGCATTTCACCCGATGTCACTGCCCCCCCCCCCCCGTGCATTTCACCCAATGTGGCCCACACTCTGCACCTGCCTAGTGATGCCACTGCAAAGGGCAAACCCAGCCTTCGTATTTATTGGAGAAGGAGAGGGACATCCTGCTTTCTTTTTTTGAAGAAACCCTAGTGAAGCTCTTTGTTCATTTTTGAAAAATCAACCTGAAGTTGTCAAATTATGGACTATCCTCTCCCCCCCCCCAGCCATAATTTTTGACAGGTGCGCTACAGTTAATATCTTGAATTAGATCGGTGTAAGATTTGTGTTAACGTCAGCCGGATGGAGATCTTGATGCCATTAGGATGAGATAAGAGCTAATCAGATAGATTTATGGCAAGTGGGCAGAGTGCTGACAATATGTAATGAATCTCAAGTCTGCTGCTAACCAGTTATGCTCAGACAGAGATGCTTCTGCATGGCTGATTGGTATATATTAGACCATCTGGATTGGCCAGCTGGTTTGGAGTAATTATCTCAGGCCATCTGGGAATGAAGTGAGCACAATGCATTCTGAATAGCCTTTTGATTACAAGTAATGGGCGAGGGTCAAGAGCATCCAGGATCTGCAGGCATCTAACCGATGGCATCTGGTAGAAGCTCAGACCTTTGTGGAATATAATACATTGTCTTTAGAATAAATAGGAACAAGGGGAAAATGCTGAAAAGGAGTAAGAGCCCAAGAGGAGGGATTCTCAGATCCTCATCTGTGATGTGTCGTAGCACCCCGTAGCTGTTGCACAACACACTCCAATGGCACATGACGTGGCATGCCGCCAGGAGCCCTTGTGGGAAGTGTGCCTTGACTCTCTTGTTGTTGCTTCTGCTGATCTCAAATGGTAAGTTAGTAGTAGAAGCAGGAGGTGGTGGCAGGTCAGAAAAGGGCAAAGTGGGGTAAAATAAAGGGATGGGGATCAGGTCCTGGAAATGGGAAAGGATGGCAGTGGATTGTCAGAATGGTTTGCTACTGTGTTTGCTATTGTTTCTATCTCCCATGAACCAGCTCCGGTTTATAGACACTTTGACTCCTGAAGCAGCAAGGAAGTTAGTTCCTTCAGCCAGTTGGAGAGACTATAGTCTGGTTCTTTTCGTGATGTTTTTCTCCATGTTACAATACCAGTGCTGGAGATTCTCATCCACCAGCTGTAAGAACCAAGGGAAAATATGGAACTGCCATATACTGAGGTGATCATCTTACAGCTTGGCATTGACAAGAAAAGGCTCTCCACAGCTTCAGGCCAGAACGGTTCCAAATCTGGAAATGTGGGGTTTGAATGACAGCATACAAAGTCTCACTCCAAGCCTGGTGAAGTGATACTACAAGCCTAATATAGACACACCAAACACCTACACCAAATGTCCAAAGGAGTTAGAGGACATGAGATGGTTCACTGGTGTGTTTCTTGGCACAGCTCATCTTTCCCTTGTTTTTGTTCTAAAGAACTGATCCTTCCCCTTGTTTTTGGCATCTCCATTCTGTTGTTTGTCGTGAGTAGGAGAAACTGAAGCAGTGAATTCTCTGTGTTATAGACAAGTGAAGTCTCTAAATTATAGACCAGTCAGTTTGACTTCAATCCCAGGCAAGATATTAGAGCAAATCATAAAACACACAATTTGTGCACATCTAGACAAGTACTCGGTGATCAAAACAACCCAGCATGGATTTACCAAGAATAAATCTTGCCAGACAAATCTGATCTCCTTTTTTGTTCGGGTTACGAGCTTACTGGACATGGCAATGCTGTGGATGTCATTTATCTTGACTTCAGCAAAGCATTTGACAAGGTCCCACATGACATTTTAATTGGGAAGTTGGAAAAATATGGGCTAGACAGGGCAATCGTTAAGTGGATCTGCAATTGGCTCAATGGCCACACACAAAGGGTTTTAGTAAATGGGTCTGCATCAACCTGGAGGTCGGTTTCAAGTGGGGTATCCCAACGCTCTGTCTTGGGCCCGGTTGTCTTTAACATTTTCATTAATGACTTGGAGGAAGGGATACAGGGGAGCCTGATCAAATTTGCGGATGACACCAAGCTGGGAGGAGTAGCAAACACAACAGAAGACAGGAGAAACCTCCAGGAGGATCTGGATAAACTGGAATCCTGGGCTGTAACAGAATGAATTTCAACAGGGAGAAGTGCAAGATTCTGCAAATGGGCAATAAAAACCAAAAACATAGGTATAAAATGGGGGATACTTGGCTTGGCAGCACAACATGTGAGCGGGATCTTGGAGTCGCTGTGGATCACAAGCTGAACATGAGTCAGCAGTGTGATGTGTCTGCAAAGAAGGCAAATGTGCATTAAGAGGTCTGTAGCTTCCAAGTCACGATAAGTTCTAGTTCCTCTTTATTCTGCATTGGTTAGACCTCACTGTGGGGCCAGGCAGAAGACCCCCGAGGAAGAGGCTGTGGAGGATGACCTATTTATGGAGCTGACGGATGACGAACCTCCCTGTTTCTGCTGGCGGACTTACATACTAGGACGGCGCCCGCCACCATTTGGGCCTAAAGGAGAAGGAGAGGGACTTGGAGGAGCTACCCTCCCGCCCAGTGTTGAAGTGAGGCCCCTTAACCAACAGGGCTGAAGAATGACCTGCTGGGAGAAGAAGGTGGCAGCGGGGATGCCGTGGCCTCCTGGCAACAAGGAGGGAAGGAGACTAGGATATCCGAGACTTTATACTGGGCCTTTGTGGTGGCAGAACGTGCTTCCTCCACCCCGGATGGAACCCACCCAGGGGGAGGGTATCTAGAAAGAATAAAAAGGGGCAGAAAAGCAGGAAAGGCAGGTGGGAAAAGGTGGAATGGGGATGTGGATGGAAAAGTGTAGTGGTGAACTGTGTCTTACTAACCTGTTGACTGTTGGGTTCGTTGTAACTTACCTGTTTCTGTAATCTGTTAGAAATGGAGCCTCCAGTGATGGATGTAAGTAAAGATGTTATTCTGAATATACCTCCCGTCTCCCCATGGCATTACTTACCTGCAGAACTGGGCCTACGCCCATCGCCAGGGGAAGGATCCTCGCCTTCCACCCACATCACCAACATGACACAGTATCACAATCACCTTGAGTCCTGCATTCAGTTCTGGGCACCTCACTTGAAGAAAGATGCAGCCAAACTGGAGCAAGTCCAGAGGAGAGCGACAAGAATGATCAGTGGGATGGAAGGGAAGCCCTACCAGGAAAGGTTGGGGGAACTTGGGATGTTCAGCCTGGAAAAGAGGAGGCTGAGGGGAGACATGATTGCCCTCTTCAGATACCTGAAGGGCTGTCATAGGGAGGAAGGGGCTCATTTGTTCATAGCTGCTTCTGAAAGCAGAACTAGAACCAATGGGGACAAACTGCAAGAAAGGAGATTTCGGTTGGATATCTGGAAAAAAAATTCCTGACTGTTCAGGCAGTTTGGCAGTGGAATAGACTGCCTAGGGAAGTGGTGACTCTCCCTCACTGGGGATCTTCGAGCAGAGGCTCAAGGAGCACCTGTTGGAGATGATCTAGGAGGATTTCCTGCCTCAGGCAGGGGATTGGACTAGATGACCTACTAGTCCCTTCCAGTTCTATGATTGGTACATCCTGTACATCTTCCTGTACATCCTAAATCTTATGCCTTCCTGCTTGTTGAAGAAAAGGTAAAAGCAGAGAGCTATGATCTATGAAGTGGACTGAACATCCAGAATCCCTTACACATAGTTTTTACACTATGACTTCCACCACTTGAACAAGAGGAAGTCAAAGGGTGCAATCCTATCCATGTCTACTCAGAAGTAAACCCCATTGTGTTCAATGGGTTTACTTTTAATCCCAGGAATGTGTGCTTAGGATTGCAGCCATAGTCTAGCCTCATCTTTTTTATGGAGTGTGACCAGGAAACGAATGTTAATCCAGTTCCCCAGCAGGCACTATACCAAGCAGAGAATCTCATCTCAGTGTCTTCATCTTTGTGTTGAAAAGATATAAGCTTGAGTACTATCTACATACTAATGGTGCACGAGGCCCCTTAATGTACTTAAAAGCAGCATGATCTGAATTCCTACTAAGAAATGGGACGAGACATTACCACAACTTACTTTCGCCAAGTGGCTTATTGAAATAAATGGGAAAATCTAGACAAGTAGGATGCTAGAATTTAAGAACCCTATAGAAACTCTGTTTCCAATCAAAGGTTGCAGGGCTCTGGCAAAATCCAGGGTTCTCCAAAGGCAGAGAATGACCAGCTAGATTAACTGGGCCAATAAGAGCAACATCAACATGTCAGGAAAGTCTATTTGTGTCCTTGAAATGTGATGCCGTAAAAGTGAGATTGAATCCCCATCAATGTGTGTTAACAATGATGGGCTTCCATCTGGGAAATAAATGAATCCATATTGCCTTTGGGGCTGGTGGCAGAACAAAGTCATTAGGATGTAATGCTCTCAAACACCATGTTAGGAAAGCTACCAGGAAGGCAGCAATTACAAAGATAGAAGATGGCTCTTCGGAGATGGCGTGATCTTTATAACTGGTGATAGTTAAAACGTCATGGGTGACATCTTGGCTCAGTTGGTTTGGTGGAAATCTATCTTGAAAAACTGATGCTATTGTCTGTGGACAATATTAGACCTGAAGCATTACCAGTATCTTACCTCACCTTTTCTAAACATTCAAGAAAGCTGTCTCAGCTCAATCCTGAGGATGTTCTTCAAAGCATTATTTCTGCAAAACCACAATATTGACAGTATGCTGTCAAAACCAGGAAAAATCAAATGTTTCCTAGAGTAGGGTTTCTCAACCCACAGTCCAGGGACCACTGAAGGTCCTTGGCAGCTGCCTGACCAGTCCATGAGAGGACTCCTCCAGATGCCTCTTCCCCTCCTCACAGCAGGAGGGCTTTGTCGGAGGATTGCAGTCTCAGAGCCTAATCCTATGCCTACCTACTCAGTAGTAAGTCCCGCTGTAGTCAGTGGAGCTTACTCTCAGGAAAGTGTGAACAGGATTGCAGCCTCAAAGTCCAATCCAATGCCTGTCTACTCAGAATTAAGTCCCATTATAGTCACTGAGGCTTACTCTCCAATAAGAGTGACTAGGATGGCAATGCATCATGCATTGAAAAAGGTTGAAAATCCCTGCTCTGAGTAGACATGCATTGAGACACTGGGCTCTCACCTGCAATCCCACCCACAGTAACCTAGCAATAGCTATTTATTATAGCTAATTATTATTGGCATCCTTCAGTCTCGAAAGACTATGGTATCGTGCTCTGATTAGAGGTCCTGAAACAACATCTAGTGTGACTAAAGAGGCCAATTCGAGAGTGTCCATCCCTTCCACACTGAGGACAAATAAATTCCGTCCCCTGCCCAGGTCCCGGGTTTCGCTGCTTTTAGGTCTGTCTCTTTGCTTCAGCCTGCCGAACAAGTGTCTCTTCCAGTTGGAGAAGGCCATGCTGGGTCTTTTGCCTCCATGCTGAACGGTCAGAGGTCAAGGTTTCCCAGCTGTTGATGTCCATTCCCAAGGCCTTTAGATCCCTCTTGCAGATGTCCTTGTATCGCAGCTGTGGTCTCCTTCTTGGGCGCTTTCCCTGCACTAATTCTCCATATAAGAGATCTTTTGGAATCCGACCATCAGCCATTCTCACGACATGCCCAAGCCAGCATAGACGCCGCTGTTTCAGGAGTGTGAACATGCTAGAGATTCCAGCACGTTCCAATACTGTGTCATTTGAGACTTTGTCATGCCAGGTGATGCCAAGAATACGTCGGAGACAGCGCATATGGAAGGTGTTCAGCTTCCTCTCCTGCCATGCATAAAGGGTCCAAGACTCACTGCAGTACAAGAGTGTGCTCAGGACGCAAGCTCTATAGACCTGGATCTTTGTATGTTCCGTCAGCTTCTTATTAAGCCATACTCTCTTTGTAAGCCTGGAGAATGTAGTAGCCGCTTTACCAATGCGTTTGTTCAGCTCAGAGTCTAAGGAGAGAGTGTCAGAGATAGTTGAGCCAAGGTACACAAAGTCATGGACAACCTCCAGTTCATGTTCAGAGATTGTGATGCAGGGAGGTGGATCCACACCCTGACCCATGACTTGTGTTTTCTTCAGGCTGATTGTTAGTCCAAAGTCTTGGCAGGCTTTGCTAAAACGGTCCATAAGTCGTTGAAGGTCTTCGGCAGAGTGAGCAGTAACAGCAGCGTCATCGGCGAAGAGGAACTCACGCAAGCATTTCAGCTGGACTTTGGACTTTGCTCTTAGTCTGGAAGTATTGTAGAGTTTTCCGTCTGATCTGGTCCGGAGATAGATTCCCTCTGTTGCGTTTCCAAAGCATGCTTCAGCATGACTGCAAAAAAGATCCCAAATAAAGTTGGTGCGAGGACACAGCCCTGCTTCACTCCACTTCGGATGTGAAAGGAATCTGATGTTAGGCCATCAAAAACTACAGTGCCCTTCATGTCCTCGTGAAAGAACCTGATGATGTTGAGGAGCTGAGGTGGGCATCCAATCTTGGGGAGGATTTTAAAAAGTCCCTACTAACCAAATCAAAAGCCTTTGTAAGGTCTATGAAGGCTACAAAGAGTGGCTGTCTTTGTTCCCTACATTTCTCTTGCAACTGTCGAAGGGAAAATACCATATCAGTGGTGGACCTGTTGGCTCGAAATCCACACTGTGATTCAGGATAGATTCTCTCTGCAAGCACCTGAAGCCTCTTCAGTATGACACGGGCAAGCAGCTTCCCTACAACACTAAGAAGAGAGATGCCACGGTAGTTGTTGCAGTCACCCCTGTCGCCTTTGTTCTTGTACAGTGTGACAATATTAGCATCCTTCATGTCCTGTGGTACTCCACCTTCCCTCCAACAGAGGCAGAATATCTTGTACAGTTCAGTGGAAATGGTCCCTCTACAGCACCTCAGAACTTCAGCAGGGATGTTATCTTTCCCGGGTGCCTTGCCAAAAGCAAGGGAATCCAGGGCTTCGTTTAGTTCTTCTAAAGTTGGTTCACTGTCGAGCTCCTCCAAGACAGGCAGGCACTCAATGTTGTTTAATGCTTCTTCAGTTACTACATTTTCTCTGGAGTATAGCTCAGAGTAGTGCTGCACCCAGCGTGCCATCTGTTGTGCTCGGTCCTGGATGACCTCACCTGTAGCGGACTTAAGCGGGGCAGATTTCCTCACTGTTGGACCTAAGGCCTGCTTGATGCCATCATACATCCCCTTGATGTTGCCTGTGTCAGCTGCTACCTGGATCTGAGAGCAAAGCTGCAGCCAATAACTGTTAGCACATCTCCTGGCAATCTGTTGGACTTTGCTACGGGCGACTCGCAGGGCTTGAAGGTTGCGCTCACTAGAACAGGCTTTATATGCAGTTAGAGCTCTCCTCTTTTCCTCAAGGGCTGGTGTCAGCTCCTCCGAGTGGGCTTCAAACCAATCTGCTGTCTTTCTAACCTGCTTACCAAAAACTGACAAGGCGGTAGTATAAACAACATTCTTGAAATGTTCCCACCGTCCAGAAGCGTTTGCTTCAGCCGGGCCTGGGAGGATTTCCTCAAGTGCTTGGTCAAATTCCAACACTTTTTCCAGACTGCGGGTCTTGCTGATGTTAATTCGTGGTCTTCCTTCCTTCTTTGAGTGATGCAGCCTCTTTGCTTGCAGTTTTACTCTGCTGCACACCAAGGAGTGGTCAGTATCGCAATCTGACTAATAGTATAGCTAATAGGAAGCTATTAAGCAATCTGACTAAAAGTATAGCTAATAGGAAGCTATTTATTATAGCTATAGCTATTTATTATAGCAAATCACCTGCAAAACTTAGGCTGCAATCCTAAACTCCAGTTAGGCCAGCCTAACCCCCGGCATAAGTCTTGTGCTAACCTGGGGGTGTCATAAAAGTGCAGTAAGCTACTCTGCGCCGCTCTTGGGGGGGGGGGGGATTAGGCCAATGCACAGGCATATGCCAACCTCCCCACACAACCTCCTAACTATCAAGGATAGACCAGATAAGTAAGGCCAGCCTAAATTTCTTAGGATTGTGCCCAAATGGATTCTGCCAGAAATTATCAGTGATGGAGAGGGATTTCCGTAAGACTGAGCATTGTCAGGGAGGTGGACAGAAGAAAGCATTTTAAATGATGTGGGTGCTGATCTCTGTACAATGTGAACAGTATGGCTCACATTGAGTGAGGAGATGTAGGAATGGCAAACAGACTCGGGATGCCTTTAATCCCAAGTCCGCTGCTACCTCCCTCCAACCCATGGCCAACAGAGCCTCTTTGATCTGCTTCCCGCTAGCAGATCTTAGAAGCCGGAGAAAGGCTTGGTGGAGCTTGGAAGCAAAGCTGTAATGAGAAGCAAGAGTACAAAGCGTAGGCCTAGGAGCTGCATGTAGTCAGTGCTTTGTGGCTCAGAAAAAAACTTTTAATAAGATAATTTTGGGTAGGGGAGGGTAGTGGTCCCCGTGGCATGCAGACAGCCTCTGCCATTTGGAACCATTCTGGGTCACAAGAGGAAAACAAAGTTAACTCAAAGCTGCCTCCCTTTTTGCTGAAAGAAACAATACAAAGTAAAATAAAAATAAACTTTCTTTTCCCAGAAGTTTCCTAATTGTTATAGCAAAAGGTGGCAATCCTGAAACAGTAATACAACATTCATGGAACCGCACACCTTTTGCAAGATCAAAATAGACCCTTAAAAAGCAGAGGATGTTTGTGGCATTTTTTATTCCTCTCCATAATAAGCACACGCATACAAGATCCACTCCAGTATTCTGAAATCCATGGGTTCTTTTTGAATTCAGCTGGAGCAGAATCAAAGGATGTCAGAATTTGCTTATCCCTAGTGAGAAATAATTAATAGTACTTGCTGTGAGTTTAATCACTTGTTAGGCGACATTGCCCATCTCAGAAATATTCTGGCTGCAATCCTAAAAGCACTCTCCTGGGAGTAAGCCCTATGTACCTTAATGCCTGAGTAGACACAAATAGGATTGCATTGTCTGTCTGCAGCCCTGTGCACAGTTACTTGACAGTAAACCCTATTAAAGTCATTGGGTTTGAACTTTTGAATGGAATTGCATAGGATTGCACTTTTAGTTTTCTGGAAAAAAAATATTTAAAAGGAAATATTGTGAAAAGGAAATAAACGTTAATGTTCTAACATTTATTGCAGCGTACATTCTATTAGAGCCTATTACTTCTGCAAAAAAAAACCCCTATTTTAAATTGTTTTAAATCGGTTTGCAATATTTATGTCTGCTCTAGGAATTATTGACACCAGCATCAGACTAGGGATCTGGGGAAACAACGCTGATAATCCTGTAGTATAGGGAAACATATCAGATGCTGAATAAGCAGAAGAGAAAGGAAGAAAAGGTTATTTTTCAAATATTCAGTCCCTAAGGAAGAACAGGAAATGTCAGATTTGGGTCTAAACACTTTATCCAAGAGTCAGATGATGGAATATGGTACTACAGGTGTTTGCCTTCAGGTAGGTAGTCTACCCCTGGTGCCCATGAGAATAACAATGAGAATCCAATTTGTCCCCAAACATATGGCATTATTTGTCTAGGCTGTGTATTTTTCATTACAGCACAAACTTTTTCTCCTTTAAAAAAATGCATTTGGGTCCTTTGGCAACTGAGGTCCTTTTGGTAAAACTGTGGTGGGTGAGGGTGGGATGGGTTCAAGGAGGTCCAGCTTTGAGTGGGCAAAATGCCTTGGATTAACAATGTGCATTAACAATGTGCAGTGTGCATCCAACAGTTCTGAGCAACATTCATCACGGCAGTGCATTACCTTGTCTTGCCATTGTTTTTAGTTGCCAGATCCAGCGCCTTTCCTGAACAGTCCTTGCCTGTAATTCCTATTTCTGGCCTTCCTGATTCTCACCTAGATTGATCCAGCACTTGATTCTCACCCATTTGGACCACGTCGGCTACCTCTGGCCGTGAAGTTGTTTATCTACCTGCTCCACAACTGGACTCATCCAGCTCTATCCTGGCTCACAGTTTGGACAAGTTCCCATGGGCTCCCAGTTCCCAGCTATGCTGGGGTGCAGAACTGAAGTTGTTGTGGGCTATGTTTTGATTCTGCACATGACAATTGCTTATCCCTTTTTCCAATGCTGTTGTGCATCCAGCACTTTCCCCATTTAAAATTATCCTTGGTTTGAAAGATCCCCCCAAATCCTACAGTTTATGAGTTTCTAAAAAAAATTCCAGGTTGCCTTTCTGTCCAATTAAGCGACAAAAGGCTGATTCCAGTTGCATAGTATATCTATAAACATCTATTTTAAAATATTAACAATAGGTTTATTAATAATGAAGAATCACAGAGAGGGTTTTGGCCTCATGCCTTGTTGTGAGCTCTCTCTTTGGTCATCTGGTTGTCCACTGTGGGTTGGGGGATGCTAAATGATATGATTTGATTTATAATGGGGCTCGTAATCTATGTTGTGCATCTGACCCCGTGCTGTCCCATACATTTTATCACAGGGAATTGTTGGCAATCTAGTGGCAGCATCATAGTCTTTAAACAGAGAAAATAAAACTTGTTCCATCTACTCTTATGCCTTTTGTAAAATAGACTGGAAGATTTGACCTATCTGGGGTGCAGAATGAATGGAGAGAATCAATGAATGGAGAGAATCATCTTTCCATATTTCACAAGTTGTACAGAACACGAAGGAAAGTTTTTCTTCCTCACCTATAGCAGTAGAACCGAAGGTCATCCAGTACAACTGAATGACAAACTATTTCCAACAGAGGAAATAATTCACATTCCTTTGATACATGGAATTTGCTGGTATACAAAATGGTTTAGGCTGCAATCATAAGCTCCAGTTAGGTTGGCCTAAGCCTTGGCATAAGATGTGTGCTGATCTGGGATGTGATGTAAGACTAAAGCGATGTAAGACATTCTTGGGGGAGTGTTAGGCTGTGCACAGACATGTGCTTGCCTCCTTACATCACCAATGAGTGACATCAGATCAATGAGTTTTGCCTGCTGAAGTTAGGATTGCACCCATGGGTGCAGTCTTAGATTATTTTTAACATGATTAGTTGAGGTGGAAGAAAATTGTGACAAATAAAAACACAAGACATTGTTTTCTGCACATTTCATTTTTGTAAAAACAAAGAAAAACACTTAAATATAAGAAATAAAATCATTTTATTTGGTTTTAAATTATTACTTAATGGGCCACTGTTCATGAGTAATAATTGTGGCTTCATCGGCTGACACTATACCATTAAGAAAACCTGCCTACTACTAGCACACTTTTAAAGCAATTATAATTTAAAATTATAACTTACATTTTGAATAAAAACTCATAACTGCATTCTGTGTTTCAAACTTTGGAAAACACCAAAATTTGCAAAAAATAGATCTGTTTCCACTGAGCTAAGGATAAATTTATGAAGAACAAGAAGCAAGGGATGCACAGAACTCAGTTCCTCCAAACTCTCCTGGAAACATTCCACGTCCCCAGAGGAACCCTTATGTAGGAAGATGGATGGCAGTTACAAATTCCAATGAACAGGAAAAAGATATCTCAAAAACCAATATGTTTAGTGATGACCTGAAGATAAAAAAGTATGGTATAGGAAATGAAAGAGAGGAGAAATCCTTAAAGATGTATATAGACAAGTAGTCCATAAGCCAACATTGATGTATCAAAACAAATCTTGCCAGACAAATCATATATTTTTCAATAAGGTTACTAGTTTAGAGAGTAATGGGAATGCTGGAGATGTAATTTATCTTGATTTCAGTAAAGCATTTGACACTATTCCCTTTAATATCTAGCAAGCTGTAAAATATGAGCTAGGAAATGCAACATTTAGAGGGATTCATAGTTAGTTGGAAAATGTTATGCAAAAAGTGCTCACCAATGGCTGATCATCAACTTGGAGCACAATTTCAAGTCAAATATCCCCGGATTCTGTCTTGGGCCTACTTCTTTTCAAAACTTTTACCAATATGTTCATTGAAGAGAAAATACAGAGTGCTGCACTTGTGCAAACTAATAAAAAGTAAAAGCACAGAAATGGAATAGCGATACTTGCTTGGCACTACAGCATATGAAAGTGAGTATGGTGTTGCAGTGGATTACAAGATGCATATAAAACATCATTGGCTGCAATCCTAAACCCCAGTTAGGCCGGCCACAGTCTCAGCACAAGTCCCATGCTGATCTGGGAGGGTCACAGAAGATAACTTGTCTTCCTCCTGGGGAAGGCTTAGCACAGTGCACAGACATGGGCTTGCCTCCGTACATCACGATGGGAATGGGAAGACTGATGAATTATGCTGGCTTAGGGTAGGATTGCACCCAGTGTGATGTAACTGCAAAGAAGGTTTTACAGGAACCATAGCTTCCAAATCACAAGAAGTTGCCGTTCTACTTTATGCTGATCAGACTACATGAGAGGACTGTGTCCAATTTTGGCACCATATTTTTTAAAAGGATGTCGCCATTCCAGGCTGTGACAGGAAACACTGTTGAATCAATGGCGTGGAGAGGGGGATTTGCTGCTTAGGTAACAGCCTATCCTCCATAACAATTTAACCCAGGCTTTCGTGCTTCGCATGCAGCGTATGCAGCGCTGAGCACGATACCATAGTCTTTCAAGACTGACGGAGGCCTGCTTTTAGTTTAACAGTGGGACCAATTACTAAGTAGCAGATTCTCCACCGGAAATCTTAATAGGCACCTTTTGGAAATACTCTAGAGAAAATATTCCTGCGAGGGGTTGGACTTGATGGCCTTGAAGACACAGTCCATAAAGATTTCTGAGATACATAAAGTCCATAAAGATTTCTGATATTCTATAAATGGAGATACATTTTCCAGAGAAATAACTGCACTTCGGTTAAAACCCTATATTTATTGTGCTTGCATGCACACACAGTTTCCTTATCTACACATTGGAAATATTTGTATCCTGCCTTTTCCTTCTTCCAGTCTTTGCCTAGGTTCTCCCAGCATCACTGTCTAAATGAGAGTATACTCATAGCATGATAAATGGCAAAAATAAATTACATTAGTTAAATCAACTCACTGTCTTCCCAACATCCAGTTTAATTAAACTGCATTATGTTACATTAACTGGCTTGATGGATTTTCAGCTGAATGTGTTGCCTTCAAATCAGATTTTTAGCATAATGATAATCAGGAACATCATGAGAAATTGGTTTTCGCTTTGGGAAGAGAAATGTTCGCGATATTATTTAATCCACAGAAAAAGAACAAATGTTTGTTGCTTTAATCCTTTTTTTGCCTGTCTTTCCCTTTTTGCCCAAGTGAACCTGATTCAGGAGATAGGCATGAGCAGCCACATTCCCCACCCCTACTTGTGCTGGAGTGCATAGGGATATCCACTGTCTATATTGTAGCCCCACACACAAATCCCCCCACTAAATAATCACATGGAGATAGATGTAATACAATCAACTTAGGGCAAAATGCAGATTAACTCCGGGGAGTCCTTGCTCTGGTGTAGGAACAACTTACCCTGGATTCCAATATGAATTTCCCATAGGTTTTCACTAGGTGGTGCAGTAACTACAGGTGCACATAAAGTCTCTTACATGCTCCTGTAGTTACTCTGGATTTGGGAATTAGTCTAACACTGTGACTTACCCAGATGTAGGGCGCATTCCAGAGTAACTACAGGGAGTCCTTGCTCCAGTGTAAGAACAATTTACTCTGGATTGCAATATGAATTTCCCATAGGTTTTCACTACGTGGTGCCATAACTATGGGTGCACGTAATGTCTCTTATGTGCTCCCGTAGTTACTCTGGATTCTAGGGTTACAGTGACAATTTCATTTACAGGTGCACAAAGGGATGGGAGAAGAGAAGCATCCAGTGGTCCTTCCTTGCTAGACTGCATAGCTCCAGATGTTGCAGCTTCTTGTAAGGGAGGTTGCCCCAGTCACTAATCATTTAGGTTGCAGTCACTTGCATACATGCACCCCTCTTGCCACCAGACTATTTCAGGCTGCCCAAGAAGTGGACCCATTGATGAACTTGCCTTTAGCAACCTGGCCAACACCTGGTACTATATCTGGCCACAATGGTTGTTTGCTAAATCCCTATCTCATTGGTATGATGTCCTTCCAATCAGGAAATGAGAAGTCATCCCAAAGACTCATGCAATGCGGTAGTAATGGTAAGAAAATTTTGGGAAATTAATAAAAAGTACTGGTGATCTCTATTTCAAGACTTTCAGCTTCCCAGGACCATTAATCTTTCTGTCAAAGCTGGAAAAGGACCTTCCTGGCCAGTCTGATGGGGATATAGCATTGGAAGCCTGGACTCTGAGTACTTGACCAATGTTACATGAAAAACTGGCCATATTTGACCTTGATCTGATGAGCACTATGTACCCAGGGACATCAAACTAAGGTACTGTATTAGAGCTGGTCCAAGACCTCTTGATGCCTGACGCAGCCTGCCAAAATGCTGCTCCCCTTCACCCTTTCTCCAATGAGTGGATGGAGAAAGAGGCCAGGGAGGCAAGTAGGCAGACAGAGTGGGCTCTCCCAACTATTCTGCTTCCTGAGGCAACTGTTTCAGTTGCCCTAATGCATGAGCCAGCCTTGATTCCTGTCCAGCAAGACCTGCACCATGCGATTCCTCTGTTAGTGCTGCTGGGCTCCGAGCACCTGTCCTGCCACATTCAGAACAAATTGCCAATAGCAGTAAACTTGATGTGACGTGGGAGGTTCAATCACAGGACTCCCACCTCCTGTCTTGTTCGCTGTTGCTCACAATTTGTTGGGAATGTGGCAGGACATCTCTTTATTTTTAAAATAGCAGGGAAGATATAAGTGTGTATGTATGCTTTGGATTGAAGTTATGGTGCTGTTGGAAGTGATCCTAGTTAGATCTCTCCTTTCACAGCTTAACACCAAAGCTGCCACTAAACCCAGAGAGGAAAATCAGAGGATCCCATTGAGAAACCCACATTTTTTTTATCTTCAGCTAATAGCAGATCTGGAATAGTATGACTGGGAAAAGTCAAATAGAATGGGGCTCAGACCAGAGTAGAAAGGGTTAGACCCCCTCTCCTTTCCTCTGCATGATCTATACTTGCACACTCCAACTCACAATACAAAACTATTAATAAAGAAAAAGGATGAAATCCTATCTTCCAGTTAGCCCAGCCTAAGCCCTGGAAAAAGTCCTGGGGAGACTTGGGGATGTCATAAAAGTGCCATAAGACACTTCTGTGCCACTCCTGGGGGAGGGTTAGGCCAGTACTCAGATATGTATGCCACCTCCTTACATCACCACTGGAACAGAAACACTGATGCGTTGAGTTGGCCTAGGTTAGGACTGCACTCAAATATGTCTAGGCTGCTTACATAAAACCCATGACATCATGTCTAGTCTGTCCTACGAGCTCTGCTAACTTGCAGTTGACTTACAGGTGGCCATGTGGCTATTTTCAGTTAGTGTTTGCATGCTCAATTTCTCATAATTCTGTTTATAACACCCAGAAACATCTCCATGGCCATCTGATACATGCAGACGGACTAGACGTAACCCATGGTATCTCAAGGGAGCCAGTCCCTTGGAGTGCTGCCCCTGTCAGTTCAGCCAGGCATGGACTGGACGGATCAATGGTCTGACTCTTGGTGCAGAATTCTGATATACATTATCAGACTGAAATACATCATCAGGGATTCATGGTCCTATGGAGAGAGACATTAGGAATCCCCACAGAGAATTCTCGGGGTCCAGAATTCTCTGAGACAAACACCAATGTTTAAAGTTCAAACTGGTATAACATTACTATAAGTTTCTATTGCAAATATGCCCTGGATTCATCTTTTAGAGAGGCAGCACTGGGTACTCTTGTCAGACCCAACCCACAGATCTTTCATTTGATGGCCCTCATTTGTTCCAATCAGTATTGTGGTAATCAGGTGTGGGTGTTCAGACTAATGATGCATCAATGTCCAGTTTTACCCAATTACTTTCCCCCAAAACATTTAACAACAGCCCCGAAAAGCTTCATCTTTCAGAATTGGATGAATGCCTGCTTTCCTTCAAAGGCCGCTGTAGCAGATTGGCTTTTCTGGCTGGAATATCATTGGCGGTACAGGCTGTAATTACTGGCATTATTAAGAGGATCTATTTGCTGTTCCCTTTGCTGGAAAAAGAATGACTTTTGGAAAGGATAAGAAATGTAGTGTGGGGCTTATTTCTTCTGGCCAGCATTGTGGCCAGATCAGTGACATTGCTAATGGAGAGCGGGGAGTTTATGGGCTTCACCAGGTGACATGCACAGAGGAGTGACATGACTACTGGCCAAGATTTTTTTATATATTGGTATGATATTTTTGAATAACACATTCATCTGTCTGTCTGTCATATAGATGATGCATAATTTCATGCAGAATGCATTAAAGCAAACAGTTGTAATACTGTATTTACTTGAATCTAACGCTCACCTTTCTCAGATGAATTCAGTCTCCAAAATCAGGGTACACCTTAGATTTGATGGTTAATTAAATTTGAATAAATGCAGTATTTTGATAAGTAAAGGGTGCACATTAGAGTCAATAGTGCATTAGATTCTAGTAAATTGTATCTCTAGTAAAAAGTTTAGTCCCCTGCCTCGACCCCTCCCCAAAAATAACTAGGGGGTGCGGCAGTGGCACATCACCACATTCATCACCCAGGGCATTGTCCTGCCCACTGCATGGCATGAGGTCTATTGTGTGTGTATGTGAGGTTTGCTTGTAGTCTCAGTGCATTATGAGTTCTATATTCATCAGCATTCATGTGTAAAGATTCTTTTGAAATACAGTGGTGCCTCACATAAAGAGCGTAATTCGTTCTGGAGGCATGCTCTTTAAGTGAAACATTCTTTAAGTGAAGCAGATTTTTCCATAAGAAATAATGGAAACTCAGACAATTGGTTCCACAATCCAAAAAATATTCATATAAAAATATTAACTGGATGTAAAAATGATGACAAAACACTGGAATTGAATTCAAAACAGGCATTCAATGTGCATGATCCTATGAAGTACTTAGGCTGCAATCCTAAAGACACTTTCCTGGGAGTATGCCCCATTGAACACAGTGGGGCTTACTTCTGGGTAGACATGGTTAGGAGGCTGCAATCAAAGACACTTTCCTGGGAATAAGCCCCATTTAACACAATGGGGTTTACTTCTGAATAGACATAGTTAGGAGACTGCAATCAAAGACACTTTCCTGGGAGGCTTACCTGGGCTGCTGCTGGAGGTTCAAGGTGGTTGGTGGGGGCCCTTGGGGGCAGTTAGGAGCAGCTACCTCTGCCACCTCCAGGCAACTGCCCCCAAGTTGGGGGAAGTTAGAGCCAGCAGCACTGGCCGGCAGCCCTTTTAAAGAGCCTCCATGTGGAGCGTCAGGGCTGCATAGCATGCATGCCCATAGTGTGCTTGCTTGTTAAGTGAAGCGGAACTTGTTATGTGAAGCAAGATTTCTTGGAAATTTTTGCTTGTTATGTGAAACACTTGTTAAGCGAGGCACTTGTTAAGCGAGGTACCATTGTATATATATACCGTGTGTGTGTGTAGAAGACACTGTGCCTGTTAACCAGCAGACCAGGGTTCGATTCCCGGGTCGGCCCCACAAGACAGGGTGAGCTCCTGTCCTTAGCCCAGCTCTGCGATGCCAGCTGGATCCAATCGTATTGGCTCTGCCTTTCCATTGGACTAATTCAGTGGTATGGAGAGGGGAGATTTGCTGCTTGGGTTACAGCCTATCCTCCATAACAATCCAACCCAGGCTTTCGTGCTTCAGATGCAGCGTATGCAGCGCCGAGCACGATACCATAGTCTTCCAAGACTGACGGAGGCCTGCTTAGAGAGAGAGAGAGTGTGTGTGTGTGTTGCCCTAACTATTGGTGTTTTATGAGTGGGCATCCATCTACAGACTGGGATGGAAATAGGAAGCCCAGACTAAAAATGCTTATTCCCAAGACTACATATAGCCTAGGTCCCAAAACATGTAGCGTAGGTCTCAAGGCTGCAACTACTTTATTTCAAAACATTGTTCAATTGTAAAGGGCCTGCACATTTCAAATCTTGTACTGGCTTTGATTTTCACCTCAGAGAATTGGACTGTATTCTTACACTGAGAATAAGGGCATGTTGGAGAGACCATTGATATCAAGTTAAAATAGAGGTGGAAAAGTCACCGGATGAGGATGACCTTCCCATTTCAGAAATGCCAACATGATTGAAACATTGGCTAAGACAGGGTTGTTATTGAAAGGGTAAAATGGGCAGCTCTGCAAAAACTGACTTCATTTATTTCCATACAGGAGGCTTGTTCCTTGTTTAAATTCTGGACAAGAAGCTTCAGGCTCTTTGCACTTTAAAATAACAGTATTTCAGAGACACAGACTCAGAGTCATAACATGAAATTTTCTGGAGAATGAAACAGGAGAGGTGAATTATGTTGCTTTAATTTTGTGAAATAGTTATATGATCCTTTTTGCTAATTTTTTTTGCGTACATCTGTTATAAACAAGAGAATATGGTAAATTCATTCATCACGTAGGGTCCTACAAAGGCACCCTTTAGTGTCTAGACTGCAAAGTGTGGGATAAAGCAGGCCTCCGACAGTCTTGGAAGACTATGGTATCGTGCTCGGCGCTGCATACGCTGCATGCGAAGCACGAAAGCCTGGGTTGGATTGTTATGGAGGATATGCTGTTACCCAAGCAGCAAATCCCCCCTCTCCACGCCACTGAATTAGTCCAATGGAAAGGCAGAGCCAATACGATTGGATCCAGCTGGCGTCGCAAAGCTGGGCTAAGGACAGGAGCTCACCCTGTCTTGTGGGGCTGACCCGGGTCTCGAACCCTGGCCTGCTGGTTAACAGGCACAGCGTCTTAACCGCTTGCGCCACCCACAGCCCCAAAGTGTGGGATAAAGCTTCTCGCAATTTACCAAAACCATTTTCCATCTCTGTTTTTTACAACAATTTTTACCCCTAGAAGACTTGCCATTGAATGTCAAGTTCTCTCTCATCATTTTGAGATTGATGGGCATTTATTTATTTATTTATTTATTTATTTATTTATTTATTTATTTATTTATTTATTTATTTATTTAACAAATTTATACCCTGCCTTTCTTCTGCAAGTGGAACTCAAGGCTCTGAGGAGCAGGGCCTCTCCTGTGGTAGCTCCTTTATTGTGGTATGCCCTTCCTCTGAGATTAAAGCTATTTCTGCCCAACGTTGCATATACTCAACAGGGATCAAAATGTATATTCTTCTGGGCTTGGAGGAAATGGATTAAGAACTTTCCTCTCACTGTTTTTTCATCTTGCACACTACATTGAGGAAAGAATAAAGTTTATTCTGATGGAAAGTAGACAGTAGTCTGCGTACTCCAGAGCAAGTTAGTACTCATTAATCACTCCAGCTCTGATCCTGGTCAGGAGGGAGGGAGGAAGGCTAGGCTTCTTGAACATTATTTTGTTCACCAGGTATACTAGGTCTAGTATACTAAGAAAGTCTTGATTCATCTTTGGAACAAACAGCTTTGTGATTGTCCATCCCTAGAAACCTATTCTCAGCATAATCCAAAGGGCAGAAAAAGTTCCTGGCCTTTTAAAAACAATCACTTTGTCTGATTTATTTTAACAAAGTAGACTTTGTGATCAAGATATTTGCAATCTTAAGCCATAGAAGTTCATTTGAAAATAAATACTAAATAATGGAGAGCAATTTTATCTCGAGGCCTAGAAACTCACAGTTATAGGCTTGTAAAATGTGGTACAATCATACAGATAATGGAATCATAATTGACTTTGAAAATTAGATTAAAAGGAGTAATGACACCGAGCCGTTCACTTGATGAAAAGGGAGAGGTGCGCAGTATCACTTATGCAAGAAGAGACTCATTACAGAATGGTCATTAAACTCAAGTTAAGGGCAATAAAAGATTCATGTATTTGGTCGAGTTGCAGTGTGTGCTGTTGTGTTTATAGCAAGAGTGAAATGGCACAGCAAACGGAATGTCACTGTCATAGCAGATGGAGTTCTGGGCTCATTTGGACGTGACAAAGCCTGCCAAGGCAAGTGGGGGGGGGGAATAATATTACGAGACTTCATATCATTGTGTGAGTTTTTGCCAGAACATGAGGGCCACATTCTCTAATGACATCTGTCCCGTTCCTGGTCTTTTGAATCTGTCTTGGGCTATTTCTGTCCAACATTGCATATACGCAAGAAGGATCAAATGTGTGCCCACAATTCTATGTAATAAATAATATGTAATAGTTTTCAATTTAATAATAAGTAATATAGTGTTTTAATTAAGCACATGAAAATGTGAGTGTTTTTAGCTTTGATTTTTAACATGTCCTACATTTTTCTTGGATGTCCTGCATTTTGGATGAGGCTTGTCCTCTTTTTTGGTTATGACCAGTGGTGGGCTCCAGCAGGTTCACACCTACTCTACAGAACTGGTTGTCAATGAGAGATAGGACATATAAAGTTTAAGAATAGCCATTTAAAAATGGCTGCCAGATGGGCAGAGAACCGGTTGTTAATTTCTTTGAATCCTATCCCTGGTTATGACCCATGATCACCCTTCTCTGGTTGCATCAATAATTTCCAAAAAGCAGCTGAGGCTTCGTCTAGACTAGTCTAGAGCAGTGATTTTCAGTTTTTTCATCTCAAGGCACTAACATGGACAAGGTACACTATCAGTTTTTGGACAATTGACGAGGCACACTATGGGCACAATCCAGAGTAACTATGGGGAGTCCTTGCTTCGGAGTAAGAACTCTTTACTGTGGATTGCAATATGAATTTCCCATAGGTTTTCACTAGGTGGTGCAGTAACTATGGGCATACGTAATGTCTCTTACATGCTCCTGTAGTTACTTTGGATTGCAGCCTATGGGAGCAATCCAGAGTAACTACGTGGAGTCTTTGCTCCAGTGTAAGAACAATTAGCTCTGGATTGCAATATGAATTTCCCATAGGTTTTCACTAGGTAGTGCAGTAACTACAGGTGCAGGTAATGTCTCTTATGTGCTCCCGTAGTTACTCTGGATTGTAGGGTTAGTCGCTGGTAGGGTTCCATACCGCCAATGGCCCTATTGTTAAATGACTGCCCATGAACTCTGGCAACTATCTGGCAATTTATCTTGAGACTATTTGTGGCACACCAATGTGCCATGGCACACTGGTTGAAAATTGCTGTTTCGGAGAGCTCAGCTGCTGCCCTCTTCCTGACATACTAGAGGGGTGTTCATCCTGAGCATATTTTAGTGTCCCTTTTTGAGAAGAAGGCCATAGCCTTTTTAATGTTTGGGACACAATCCTGTCCAATTCTCTAATGCCTATTCAGCCTTGAAGGCAAAGTGCAACTTCTTCAGCGTTTGTACCGTGTGAAACGGTGTCTGCTTGTTGTGGATTGGAGTTTCCTCCAATCCATGATGGACGCACAGGGTGACCCTATGACTGGAAATTTCCGGATTTGTCCTCTTTTTAGGCTTCTGTGCAGGTGTCCCCCCCAAATGCTCCACTGTCCTCCATTATGGCTTCATTTTGGAACTTTGCAATGGTGTACAATACCCCATCACGTCATATGTCATTGGATTTGTATTGAAGAGCAGAATTCAATGCAAAAATCATTTTTGAAATATCTCCTTCCTATCAAACGTTATGGCCAAAAAACTAAAACTAAAAAATATGCATTAAGCTCTATGGGAAAGTGAAAGTGCCCAATATTGTGGCTTTACTCGTGAGTAGGCAAATGTGCCACCAGAAAGGCCAGGCTGAGAGGAATCCAAAATCTTGTCCTCCTCCTGAGGTTTGGGCATCTGATCACCCTGAGGACGTGACATGGGGAAACCTGACCGGCCTGTCACAGAGCCTGTCGACAGGATGTTGCCTTTCCCGGCAACCCTGAAGGAAGGGAACAAATATGGAGACCTTTACATGGAGGAGGCCTTTGTGACTGTCCACTGCAGGATGTTGCACATATACACTAAGCACATGCACACTTAACAGGTGTCAGACACAAGGCCCGTGGACCAAATCCGCCTCGCTTTGCCATTTTAACCAGTCCATGAGCCCTCAGGCTATACTTCCCTGAGAATAAACCCCACTGCCCCTAATGGAACATACTTCTGCGTAGACATGCAGAAGATTGGACTGGCCCTCAGGAGACACCATTAATGCTAACTTTGACCCTCGGTATGAATTGAGTTTATAGTAAAATTATACTCAGGAAGATAAGAAAACATCAAAAAACAAAACACTTGGGGTGCAATCCTAACCTAGGCCAGCACAAGTCATTGGTCTTCCCATTCCTGAGGTGATGTAGGGAGGCAAGCGCAGGTCTGTGAACTGGCATAACCCTCCCCCAGGTGTGGCACAAAAGTGTCTTAGGCTGCAATCCTAAAGGCACTTTCCTGGGAGTAAGATCCACTGAACAAGAGATTTGGATTGCAGCTACAGGCAAGGACTAGCTGAGCTTTGACTTGTCTCAAAGGGAGTTAGGAATGTAGTTAGGACAGCTCTGCTTCACCTGTGCCAAATGGGATGCTATAGTTTCTGAAAACCAGAAACACTTAACTGGTATTTACATTGGGAAGCCTGGAGTTTTAGACCCTGGTCACTTTAAAATACATAAAAGCTGAGAAAATACCCTACAATCCAGAGTAACTACGGGAGCACGTAAGAGACTTTACGTGCACCCGTAGTTACTGCATCACCTAGTGAACACACACTCCCAGGATTGGCACAAAAGTGCTTTATGACATCCTCAGTCCAGCATAGGACTTATGCTGGGACTTGTGCCGGACTAAGCAGGGGTTACGATTGCATTGTGGTTGTGTTTAAAAATGCTTTATCTTGAATACAACCATTTGCCCATCTGGTTCAGCATTTCTGGTGATCAGTGCTATTTTTCTGGAAAAAGAGGTGCTGGTACTTACCTGCTGGTATTCACAGGTACTCACCTCTGTGTCTGTGTGTGTAGGTACTCACCCACAGAGGTGCAGTTAATCCTGTGGGTGCAAACCCCCTCAAAAAGACCCCTGCTCAGTGGTGGGCTCCAGCAGGTTTGCACCTTCTCTATAGAACCGGTTGTTAATGAGAGATAGGTCATATAAAGTTTAAAAATAGCTATTTAAAAATGGCTACCAGATGGGCATAGAACCGGTTGTTAATTTTTTGGAATCCTATCAGTGCCCCTGCTGGTGATGGGCATTTTGAGCCTTGATATAATCATACTGATATTTGATATAAACTAATCTATAATCAGGTATAAAATCTGGGACCTTCTGCATGCAAAACAGCTGCTCTTTCATGGTGCCACAGCCTTCTTCCTTGGTATCTTTCTTATTGGGCATGGACATCTTGGTCTTGAAGCGCATCCCATTCTTTCTCGCCCACAAACAGTTTCCAAACACATTTTTTAATGTGGCCAAAATTCTGCAAGGATCAACTTCAATGAACCTCCAGAGGGAACTCTATGGAGCGTTTGACACCAACCCTGACAGAGTGCCAGCCGCTCAGTTCCATCTCACTAATGATGTCGACTTCTTATCCCAGGCTCTGTGCCTCGGTTCAAAGGCTTCTCCAAGAAATTGCCTTGCATCTGCCTTGCTTGTCTGGAAGGGGGGAAGAAATCCGAGCGGGAGAAGAACTATTCTGGGCAGGAGAGGGGGCATCGCATGTCTACTGTTGCTAGGAGACTACTTAATTTTACTACATGTTGAAAATAATAGTATGGTTTGTTATCGGGGAACTCAAATCTGGCAGCTCAAGAGCCACTTCCAACCCCTAAAATCAACGTATTTGGAGACAATAGGCTGGACTGTGTACAAACCACGGTAGTGTTTAGGTTCATGGAATAAACCTAACAGCGTAATTATTAGATCGGTTGCATGTTTTTATTTATATGATTTGTAATCCACCTTTGTCTCCTAGAGGGCTGCCAAGGTGGTTTAAAAATCCAGAGTAACTACGGGGAGTCCTTGCTCTGGTGTAAGAACAACTTACTCTGGATTCCAACATGAATTTCTCATAGGTTTTCACTCGGTGGTGCAGTAACTACGGGTGCAGGTAAAGTCTCTTAGGTGCTTCTGTAGTTACTCTGGATTTGGGGGTTAGCCCCTAATCTTTATGTTATTGTAGGCAACCGCATCACCAAACTGCATGGAGGAGGAGGGCTCCTCTGAGCAAGATAACTTTTGTTACCATGCTGGAGGGGCAAGCCTCTGCTACCCAAATGTGGCTGCAATCCTAACCACACTTTCATAGGAATAAGAACTATTGAACACAATGAGACTTATTTTTGAGTAAACATACTTAGAATTGCACTGTGTGACTACTTGGATTTCTACCAATGGGAGGGAAAAGGGTATATTGCCCCAGGTACTATTGCCTTGAGGAGGTGCCGACCTGCACAGATAAATTGCATTCATGTGGTTACTTTAAGCACTAAATTACTTATTCTTGATCATTTATATGTACTATAATTATAAAATATTATAAAATATAAAATTTATAAAATATAATATATTATATGTATAAAGATCTATGTTAACTGGACAAGAGGCACTCTTTCAAGTTTGTGTTCCTCTTTGATTTAGCAGGGGAAGAGTAACTGGTCCTCCTCACCCCAGCAATGTCTGTATAGTGCTTCCTGCTGGTGTTTTTATTTATTTTTTGCTTTTTTTAAGATTGAGCCCTTTTGGGACAAGGACCGATTAGCCATTAATTTTTCCATTTTCTTTGTGAACTTTTCAGTTGAAAAGCGGTATATAAATACTGTAGATATAGATATACATACATGTACGTATAAATTATATGTAATGTAAAATATAATAGTTTTGTAATGTAATATATAATAATATAATACATAATATATAATAATAAGCAATGTATTGTGTGCTTTACAGCATGTGGGACCAATTATAAGAAAAATACATTTATTTTATTTTATTTAAGGGTCTAAGGCTGAGAGTGACTGGCCAAAGGTCATCCAGGAAGGATTTGAACCCTAATCTTCCAGGTCTCAGTCCAGCTCCCTAACTGCAAAACCATCCTTGCTGTCTGTTCATGCAGAAAAGGAGGGCAATGAAGATTTTTTTTCCATAATACCATGCTAAAAAAGAGGTCATGTCCTGGAAAAAGAGGACATAGGATCACCCTGCTTTTGTTTAGTTAGCAGAAATTCAAATGCATGTTTGGAGATAAGTATCACTGAATTTTTTATTCCCATTGCATTTGCATTCTGATGCATGCCTAGCATATTATGTCTTCAGGAAGCCTTGTTGGCCATTCTTATGATGACTTTTTAAAGTGCTTTCTTTTGATCTCCCATGTACTCTTTTAAAACAGCCCCTCAATTGATGTCAATTAATGTCAAAGGGACTGCTTTTTATTTTCCCACCATATTTCAAAGCCTTTTACAAGCACAGTCAGTGGAGTGGAAGACATTATCTGCCCATATTCACCCAACCTTAAACATTCTTTGGGTGTATCTGCCATAGGAACTCAAGACATATCCTGAAGAAGTTTGGCAAAGTGGGAAGGAAGTCTCTCTCTCTCTCTCTCTCTCTCTCTCTCTCTCTCTCTGTCTCTGTGTGTGTGAAAGAGAGAGAGAGAGAGAGAGAGAGAGAGAGAGAGAGAGAGAGAGAGAGAGAGAGATTTCTGATACTCTGTGGTCATTGGTCTCTGGTCCTTAGTTCACTTAAATTATAGAGAGTTTTAGCACCAATTCACATCAATAGTTTAATCAGTTAAGTAGCAATCCTAACCAATTTAGGCCGGCACACCTCACCCATCTCCCAGTCCCATTGTGGTGTGGAGAGGCTGGTACATGCCCCCAGGCCAGCACAGGACTTATGCCAGGACTTATGCTGGCTTAACCGGGGATTAGGATTGCACATTAGTAAATTGTGCATTAATTCAGCCTGAAGACAAGAGGTGCGTGTGGAAAGGAACCCTCTGCTATCATATTCTGCCAACAAAATTTTCATTTTTGGCTATCATATCTTCCGACAAAATGTGGCAATGGGGCATGTACTGCATCCTGCAGTTGGGGGCAGTCATGGAGGCCTCCTCAAGATAAGGGAACTTTACCTTACACCAGAGCTGGAAAAATGGTTAAGATTGTGCTTTGCGTGATAATGGACCTTAGTGAACTGGCCCTTAAAGTGAAGACATTCTGAGAATTTGCTGGCCTCGTTTACCTGTTCTACTGATAGATCTTGTGGCCCAAAGATGGAAGGTGCAAGCCACTGGTGTGACTGCTGCAATTACAGCAAGTGGAACAAGGTTGCTGGAATGAATGACTGGAGACCATGTGTTCATGCCCTGGAGCATCCAGTCACCACCAGTGCCAATATGTTGGTAGTCGGGAGGGCCATGGGCTTTGGGTTGTCATAATTCTCTTCCAGTAAACCAGGACAGGATCCTCTGTCCCATTTGCCAGTATATGAACATAATCCCCAAAAATCTGTCCCTATTTTTCAGGACATATGGCGACCCTGCATGTGCTGGATCTGGGTAGAGAGAAAGAGGATCAAGACAGAGCTTAGGTACCTCTGGGGGATGGCAGGGGATGGATATTGATAGCAGATGCACTGCAGTCTTATGGTTTCTTCCTGGCCAGTGCGTGGTGCCCAGCAGTGCCCACTGGTGCCCAACCGTTCCTGGGGCCCACATTCTTGAAATATTACTCCTGCAATGATAGTAAATTCCACTTGTTAAACATTAAAAGATAGCTCATGAAAAGGACAAGGTAGTTAGGAAAACTGCAAAATATTCCAGTGGAAAAAGACATGAGGCTCATAAAGTGCATTGTAAGGGTTGAAAATAAGCACAATGTTGCACTAATGCTCCATCTTCAACATACCGTCGTTTCTTGAAGATCTACTGTTTTGATCGAGTCACTTTGCAAGTATATATACACAGTAGTATAGCTATGGGGTGGCACAGTAAATATTGCAGATGCTCCAAATTGCTGCATTAAGTGCATTGCCGTCACTGCCAAGAATGACTCTGACAGCAAGTAAGATGTGCCACTTACATGGCACATTGTGGCACCTGCAGTACTTATGGGGTCACAATCCTGTAGCTATGCCATTATACATGCTTAGGCTGTCTGCTTTATTTGAATTCCAGTTGACAATTCAGAAATATGCTATGTGCGGAAGAGGTGCTTGCCCCATGGCCCATCTTTGATGTCATCTATAGAAGCCGGCTAGTCTGAAGAGTCATATATCAAATTAAGTGGTAGGAGAGAAAAGGAATAAGAGAGCGAAGGGGGGAAATATTTTGAGGCTTTTCTTGGCATAAATGAATGTAGTTGGAAAGGAGGAAGAAGATGAGAATCATTCTATGACGAAGGGGACCCAAGGGCCAAACATTTCCCACTGCCCACTTATCTCAAAAAGCGAATGTCACGTATGCAGACACTGTAGGTGCTCAACAGGGCTTTTCTTTCAATTTGCTTTTGCCAGTGGGAAGTCATTGAGCAGCATTTGAGCTAAAAGCCCCCCAAGAACCGGCTTTCATGTCCGAGACCCCCAGCTGGTGTTTCATTTGCCTCGGTGCCTTTCATGATTGTTCTGTAATTGCTTCATGTTCCCAGCGTCTAAAGGATTTTGGAAAATGAACATCTTAGCCATGGAAATTGAAGGGGAAGGATTTGCCATTTTTTTCTTCTCTTTCCTCTCCTTTATAAAAAAGCTTCCTGTTTGACAACAAATCAATAAGCAGCAGAGAATAATTGGTTTACACGTCTGGCACTTATTTTTCACTTCATTGTACTACAGAGAGATGCAGCTGCCACAGAGGTGCTGCCCGGACCTGTTTCAGTGCAAATTTAGACTGCAGAGAAGGGAATTGAAATGAAATAATAATGTTGTAGCCAGTGGTGTAACCAGAGTTGGTGCAAAGCACTAAAGATGCAATCCTCTCTACATTTTCCTGGGAATAAGCTCCATTGACTTACTTCTGAGTAGACATATATAGGATTGGCTTTAAGTTTTGCAAGTATATGAATGTTCTGTGCAAGCGCACCCTCCCCTTTGGAGCCATTCCAGGTAGTGGGAGCAATGCAGTGGCATACATCTCCATTTTGCTTCAACCGCCCAGAAGGGGAAGGGGCCGCTTGCACAGCATATTCAGGTGCCTACAAATCTCAGTGCTTTGCATCCTCTCAAGCTATACCACCAGTTGAATCTTGTTCAACCATAAGAAATTTCACTGCCTGGAGTTATGCTTTCTGTTTATACCCTCCATATTTCTCTTAGAATGTCTAAAGTGCTTCCTATATAAATTTTTCAGCAATCCTTACAACAATCTTGTAAGGTTGGTCAGTAGTATGACAGTGAGTCCATGGGTACCCCTCAACTTATGTAAGGTTGGTTCGTGGAAAGGAATATTGACACTGGCCTTTCCTGGCTATCAAAAGACTATCACCCATCCCGCATATCTTGGCTGGCTTTCTGTAAGGCGCACCACATCGGGCTGCCTTTGAAGACAATTTGGAAACTTCAACTGGTGTAAAAGTAATATTTTGTTGTTGTTTTTTTAATTATACCCAGCTTTCCCTCCCAAAAGGAAAAGTCCCTTTCGTTAGGGAAGAAAAGTGGGATATAAATCAAATAAATAAATAAATATAGTCCTAACAAAGGTGGATAACCAAAACTTCACTAACATAGGGTTGCCATAATTCTCTTCCACAAAATCAGGACAAGACCCTCCGTTCCATTTGCCAGTATGTGAAAAAAATTTCCCCAAATCAGGGATTTCCCCTGTTTTTCAGGACATATGGCAACCCTGCTCTAACAGCATAGTTTCTGCCATGGTTTGCAGTTGGCAGGTATCACCCAAATGTGTGATTCTGCCCTTGGCCAAAATATATGTGATGTTATCTGCCTAAACAATCAAGGGCAGGAGGGCATAAATATAAAATTGTTAAAAATGCTCCCCCAGGACCAATGGATAATGAATATTTTGTGTCACAACCCATCATGAGACCAGTTCGACATGAGCAAATATTCCAGACATTTCAACTCAGTCAGTTGATTCACTGTGCAGAAAAAATTGTTCCTGTGAATCATTCCACAGATTAGTCTGAATGGATGTTTGGATGAAGAAGAGCCTGTCTCAGTCCAGGTATTTAGCCTGGAGATTTTTCAACCCTGTGGTTCAATTTATTCTCCAATCTAATTGAAATTCTACCCACCTCTGCCCTGTGACAGTACATAAAGAATGAGTCCGAGTCATAATCCAAGGTCATTTATCCCGCTGCATAAAATAACTTATTTGAAGTGTCACATTGATTAGGAACATCTCACGGAGCACACATGTTCCTCCTTCCTGGTGTGATTTATTAGATGAAGGACAACTCTTTCCCCTTGTCAAACAGATCTTGTCAAAGGCAAGGCAAGGCACTCAGAGGACTAAGGAGAAGAATATTGGATGCCCTGTAGCTTCTCCATGGTGAGAAAAGCATTTGAAAGGACCAAGAGAGTGGGTTTCCTGAACGCTGGAGGTGGTGTGACTGAAGCATTGCTTCCTAGGGAGGATACCAGTTACTTAAACATCACATTGCTGAAGGCACAATTTACTCTTCTATTAGTTTGAGTGAAAAAATAGAACATGATCCATCGCAGAGGAGCCCACTCTGTGTTTCCAGGCAAGCCATTGTTAAGAGTTTGTTCTTTGCTAGGAAGGAAGCAATTCTAGGAAACATGCAGATTATTCTAATGTCATGCGATTTTATTTAACTGTTAAATATTTATCCTACCCTTTCTCAGATTTATTCAGTGTGACATTCTAGGTCCCCTTTTTTCACCTGTGCAAAATCAATGTGAGGCAGGCTGGCCTGATTGAGGGTGATTGGTCCAATGTCACCCAGGGAACTGCATAGGCTTATTGGAAGTTTGAACCTACTTTGCAATCCAGAAGTGCACTTGGGCTACCCTGTCTAGCACTGGGCTTCCCCAGTTCCAAGATGGGCCACCCCAATTATTCTAGAAAGGGTTTGGGGCAGCGTAAGTCAGTTGTGCTAGTTGTGCTAGCCCAGGCAGTTCAGGAGAGACATGTCGAGGTCATGTTCAGCTTTGCCTAGAACAGAGCAGTAAAGCTATATTCAGAGCCAGGCAGAAATGCCCTCTTCCAGCTCCTCGGAATTATATCACCTCAGGAGCAGGTTTAAATCTGAGTAGACCCATCATGGCATTGGTTCATGGCAATGCAGAATAAAAATGGCAGGGTTGACAAAAAAAAATCTGAGTTGTTGACCAGCCTATCTGCAATGCCTGCCTCTCCACTTCAGGATACAGTACAACTACGCCAGACCACACACCTCAGGATACAGCAGACCACTCCAACAATCCCTTTGCATCCACCCTCCACAACAGGTACTGCTGTACTACAGTCTCATGCTGCAGCTGTTACTGGTTATCAGGGACTCCTTATAAGACAGGCACCATAGTTGTTCCTTGTTCAGTGTGATCTGTTCAGGGGGGTGGATTTCTCAACAATAAGCCCACCCCAGGTGCCACTGAGTTGGTGCCTACCAAGCATGCTCTGGAGCAGCTATGGTAGCCCAGGCTTCCCGACTCTCTGGATCCAGCATAACTTTCTCCTCTGGATACAGAATAGTTGGGGCAGCCCAGCTAGGGAACTCCTCACTGCCCTAACTCTGAATTGCAGCCTAAGTTTCTTTGACCCTATTTCAACACACTAACCATTGTATCATATGCCATAGTGGATCTCAATTTTAATGCCTGCACAGTGATAACATAATGATCCTATCATATCTGATGCAAGCTTGTAGCCACTGTCTATTGGTCTATTGGTTACGAGCTTACTGGATGGTGGCAATGCTGTGGATGTCATTTATCTTGACTTCAGCAAAGCATTTGACAAGGTCCCACATGACATTTTAATTGGGAAGTTGGAAAAATATGGGCTAGACAGGGCAATTGTTAGGTGGATCTGCAACTGGCTCTATGGCCGTACTCAAAGGGTTTTAGTAAATGGTTCTGTGTCAACCTGGAGGTCGGTTTCAAGTGGGGTACCCCAAGGCTCTGTCTTAGGCCCGGTTCTCTTTAACATTTTCATTAATGACTTAGAGGAAGTGATACAGGGGAGCCTGATCAAATTTGCGGATGACACCAAGCTGGGAGGAGTAGCAAACAAATCAGAAGACAGGAGAAACCTCCAGGAGGATCTGGATAAACTAGAATCCTGGGCTATAACAAATAGAATGAATTTCAACAGGGAGAAGTGCAAGGTTCTGCACTTGGGCAATAAAAACCAAAAATACAGGTATAAAATGGGGGATACTTGGCTTGGCAGCACAACATGTGAGCGGGATCTTGGAGTCGCCGTGGATCACAAGCTGAACATGAGTCAGCAGTGTGATGTGTCTGCAAAGAAGGCAAATGCCATTTTAGGCTGCATTAAGAGGACTGTAGCTTCCAAGTCGCGAGAAGTTCTAGTTCCTCTTTATTCAGCATTGGGCAGACCTCACCTTGAGTACTGTGTTCAGTTCTGGGCACCTCACTTTAAGAAAGATGCAGCCAAACTGGAGCAAGTCCAGAGGAGAGCGACAAGAATGATCAGTGGGATGGAAGGGAAACCCTACGAGGAAAGGTTGGGGGAACTTGGGATGTTCAGCCTGGAGAAGAGGAGGCTGAGAGGAGACATGATTGCCCTCTTCAGATACCTGAAGGGCTGTCATAGGGAGGAAGGGGCCAATTTGTTCATAGCTGCTTCTGAAAGCAGAACTAGAACCAATGGGTACAAACTGCAAGAGAGGAGATTCCGGTTGGATATCTGGAAAAAATTCCTGATGGTGAGGGCGGTTTGGCAGTGGAACAGATTGCCAAGGGAGGTGGTGGACTCTCCCTCACTGGGGATCTTCAAGCAGAGGCTCCACGAGCACCTGTTGGGGATGCTCTAGGGGGATTCCCTGCTGCAGGCAGGGGGTTGGACTAGATGACCTACTGGGTCCCTTCCAGCTCTATGATTCTATGATTCTAGAGGCTGTCTGGAAGAGGACATGGCCAAATCAACAGACTGCACTGATGAAATATTCATTAATGGTCTTAGGAGTGGAACTGCTAACGGCATGGATAGATAAATAGAAGATAAAACTCATGGACAGAAACAGGTGACAATTTCAGATTTTCAACTCATAGGTTCAAAACTCTAGTTCAAAACTCTAGTTGAAAGCACCATATTTGTTTTAATGCACCTAATCTAATGTGCATCTATGTTTCAGCTAAATTTGGCTGAAAAAGGTTTATTTAATCATGGTACCTTAAATACTTTTGTAGGATTGCTGTAGGAAAGTAGGATTGCTGGGAAAGCGTATTCAAAGAGCTGCTTATAATGTGCCGGGTGGGTGAAATGGACCAGGGTCTGAGCAGTCACAGCAGATTCTTTTGTTCATCTTTCAACTTACTGCAAAAAGCACTTGTTTTCCTAAGTTTTATATCATGACGTTAGTTGGCTGTTTAAAAAAAATGGTAATTTGCTAGAATCCATCATCTCTTCAGCATCCCACTACAGTTAAAGTAGCCGCATTTTAAGATCTCTGGCACAGTAAGATGGGCCAGAGTGCTCCTAATGCAATCATGTGAACCAGTCTTGGAAAGAATATTTATAAAATGTAATAGATGTTGGAACTGCAGCACAAACAAAGCCACATTGGTAATGGATAGTAAGCACTTGACTGATGGATGCTATTAGGAGAAAAAATATGTAAAGGTGTATTTTTAAAGTTTTGGGAGGTTGACAGAGTCTTGGCTGGCACATTTAGTTTGGTGTCTGTATGATGTTTTGACATGATGTCCTAGAATTGAATTAAAATGAAGAAAAATGAACAAAACATTACAGGCTGGCAGCTGGTGTGGATGGTGTAGTAATGCTGGGAAAGGTATTGTATTACAACAGTGATTTCCAACATTTAGGAGCCCGTGAACATTTGAATTGTTGTGGAGAGCATGTGGCTGTGGCGAGTCTGGTCTCCGCTCACTCTGGTGGTCTGTCTCCCAAGTGCCCATTATCAGGATAGATGGAAAAGGCCTGGCATTTCAATGGGGACAATCCATTCTCCGCACTATTTGGTGGTCAATATAAGATTACTTGCATAGTAAGGGATAGGAAGTGATCAAATGTGAATTTCCCCGAGACCTCATAGATCACTTCTCAGGATCTCACTGACTGCCTGTGGTCCACAGATCAGAGGTTGGGAACCAGTGTACTAGAATTACATTCAAAGGATCTTTTTGTCAGAAAAGGATATTTTTATCTTTCTGGTGGAAATGTCATGGACATGAAACTGAGGACATGAAATGTTGACTGCAAGATCAGGTTCTGTGGTCTTATTTTAAAAAATATTAGCAGCTGTACAGAGCTCTGATGTGGATGTCATTGGGGAGGGGGCTTAACATTTTGCCCTTATCTATGGTTGCCATAATTCCCTTTCACAAAACCGGCATGGTACAAAACCATTGCAAACTGGGACAAAACTGAGTCACAGCATTGGTAGGACACAGTCCAGTGCAATGTGCCTCTATGGGTGTCAGCTGTGGAGAGTCCCCTGGAGCATACTCACACCACACACTCTCATGCCCACACATCTCTCTTACTCCAGCCACACACACACCGTCTCCTCTCTCTGTCTAGGTCCAAACCCAGGATTTGGACTTCACCATACAGGACAGGACCTGCAAAACTGGAAATGTCACACAGTGGCCAGAGGTCCTTAACGGTCTCACCCACAGTGTTCATTGAGCATCAATGCAACACAAGCATTGAAAATTGTCTCCTTGGAGGAAGAGGGGAAGGTTCAGAGGCCTGAAGGGCTGAATTCCCAGACCCTGTGGGGCAGGGCTGTGCCAGACCACACACTCCCAGGAGCAGAGTCCAGGGAAACACCTAGAGGGCCTCTAAAAGTGGCCTCCAGAGTGTATGCAGAGTATATGGGGTGGAGAGTGTTGGGTGGGTGCCCCCGATTGCCCTCTCCCACTCCTGCCTTCTGAAGTGAGACGGGGCTGGAGGGAGCAGACAGCGCAGGGGGGACGAGGGTCAGTGCAGGAGGCACGGATGAAGGAGGGGAGACCAGGGCAGGTGTCCTTGGAGGGATCATGGGACACTAATCCCCATCATAGGACTCTATTCTCCAGCAGGGCCTGAAGGAGAAGTCTTGAAGGGGGCTGAAGAAAGACAAGGGAGGGTCCAGCTAGTGAGGGGAGGGAGCATCCTCAGCCAGTGTGGGTGTGGTGTGTTCTGGCCTGGGAGTTGGAGGGAAGGAGGAGACCCAGGAAGTCCAGGGAGAGGAGGGGCTGCTGGGCTCTTCTTCTGCCCTGAGAGGGGGCCTGGTGGGACTAGCATCCCCAGGAGCCTGGAGAAGGGGCTATGCAGCCCTGTTGGGGGTCCTGGTCCTTCCCCAGTGATTCCCAGCCTCCCCCACCAGGCCTTGCCTGCCCCACTGAACCCTCTGTTCTCCTGGCCCAGCATCAGGGTATGGCAGGTGGGAGTCCAGGTGTACCCCTGGCTAACGTGGTGTCTGGAGTGGAAGCAGTGCTCATGCCCCCTCCCCATCCCAAGCAGGGGTCTGCCCCAGTGGAGCAGTGATGGGGGGGGGTGGCTGGACTGCCCAGTGTCAAGACGGCCTCCCCTCAGGAGATGGTTTCCTTCCCCCATCAGGACGGAGAGCCCTCCAGAGTCCTCCGTGAACCAGCCTGTGCCCCCTGCAGCCCCCACCCCAGGCAGGGAAGGGATTCAGGCAGGTCTGGAGGTGAAAAGCCTCATCCTGGTCTCTTTTCTTTCCTGACAGAGAACAGAAGTCAAAGCAAAGAAGCCAAATCCAGGCCTTGTGGAGGAAACAAAATGGCTGCTGCTCACCCAGGGCAGGTGAGGGAGCTTTGCAGGGGACAGACTGGGCTTCTCCTCCTGGAACACTCCCAGCCACAGCCTTCAGCCTCCGTCTGGACCACACTTTTCCTGCCTGTTAACATTGTCCTTTCTGTGTACCTAAAGTCTGCTCCTCCTTCTCTTGGTTTCTCTGGAAAGCCCAGTTAATCTACCTTCATCTTTACCCCCCCCCCACATACACCTCCACATTTCCCCTCGCTCCGCCCTTCTCCTTCATGGGGGTTCTTCTTCCCTCACCCGCCCAGATACTTTCCTTAGGACTCGTTAGGTTCGCATGTGGATGGCCAGAGTTCTCTTTATAGTTTCTGAGTGTGTTTGAACTGTGTGTTTGTGTGGGAACCCTGATTTGAATCTTACACACTTTCAGTAAACTTGGTGCACCAGAATTCTTGCTGAGCATAAAGATCGGCCAGTACTTCCAACACAAGATCCCTGCACACCATTGCTTTCCTGCTGGTCTGTTCATGTTACATGTATTTTTAAAAAATCACCACCTTTAATATAGTACAGGGGCTTGAGTGGATAGAGATTCACCCTGACAAGTGTGATTTGAGCCAGAGTCACCGAAAGTGATGTATCATTTTTGAAAGCTGGGAAAGTAATGGAAATTACAAGGTGTGAAAGCAGCTACACAACTCACATGATTCTGTCCTGAGAAAACAGCCCATTGGAAGTAGTAGGGCTCGCTTCTCTGTGTCCATGCATCGAGACCAGGATTGCATTGTACATGCATAATAGAATCATAGAATCATAGAGTTGGAAGGGACCTAGTAGGTCATCTAGTCCAACCCCCTGCCTGCAGCAGGAATTCCCCCTAGAGCATCTCCAACAGGTGCTCATCGAGCCTCTGCTTGAAGATCCCCAGTGAGGGAGAGTCCACCACCTCCCTTGGCAATCTGTTCCACTGCCGAACCGCCCTCACCGTCAGGAATTTTTTCCGGATTTCCAGCCGGAATCTCCTTTCTTGCAGTTTGTACCCATTGGTTCTAGTTCTGCTTTCAGAAGCAGCTATGAACAAATTCGCCCCTTCCTCCCTATGACAGCCCTTCAGGTATCTGAAGAGGGCAATCATGTCTCCCCTCAGCCTCCTCTTCTCCAGGCTGAACATCCCCAGTTCCCCCAACTTTTCCTCGTAGGGCTTCCCTTTCATCCCACTGATCATTCTTGTCGCTCTCCTCTGGACTTGCTCCAGTTTGGCTGCATATTTCTTCAAGTGGGTGCCCAGAACTGAACACAGTACTCAAGGTGAGGTCTGACCAATGCAGAATAAAGAGGAACTAGAACTTCTCGTGACTTGGAAGCTCCAGTCCTCTTAATGCAACTTAAAATGGCATTTGCCTTCTTTGCAGACACATCACATGCTGACTCGTGTTCAGCTTGTGATCCACGGCGACTCCAAGATCCCGCTCACATGTTGTGCTGCCAAGCCAAGTATCCCCCATTTTATACCTATGTTTTTGGTTTTTATTGCCTAAGTGCAGAACCTTGCACTTCTCCCTGTTGAAATTCATTCTGTTTGTTACAGCCCAGGATTCCAGTTTATCCAGATCCTCCTGGAGGTTTCTCCTATCTTCTGATGTGTTTGCTACTCCTCCCAGTTTGGTGTCATCCGCGAATTTGATCAGGCTCCCCTGTATCCCTTCCTCCAAGTCATTGATGAAAATGTTAAAGAGAACCGGTCCCAAGACAGAGCCTTGGGGTACCCCACTAGAAACTGACCTCCAGGTTGACACAGAACCATTTACTAAAACCCTTTGAGTGCAGCCATCGAGCCAGTTGCAGATCCACCTAACAATTGCCCTGTCTAGCCCATATTTTTCCAACTTCCTAATTAAAATGTCATGTGGGACTTTGTCAAATGCTTTGCTGAAGTCAAGATAAATGACATCCACAGCATTGCCACTGTCCAGTAAGCTCGTAACCCGATCAAAAAAGGAGATCAGATTAGTCTGGCAAGATTTATTCTTGGTAAATCCATGCTGGGTTGTTTTGATCACCGAGTACTTGTCTAGATGTGCACAAATTGTGTGTTTTATGATTTGCTCTAATATCTTGCCCGGGATTGAAGTCAAACTGACTGGTCTATAATTTCCCGGGTCTTCTTTTTTCCCCTTCTTAAAAATTGGGACTACATTTGCCCTCTTCCAGTCCAGGCACTTCTCCACTCCTCAAGGATTTCTCAAAGATGATCAACAGAGGCTCTGCAAGGACATCTGCCAGTTCCTTCAGAACTCGAGGATGCAGCTCATCCGGTCCAAATGACTTGAATTCATTTAGGCCAGTTAAGTGGTTTCGAACCAGTTCTCTGTCAATCTTAATCTGCTGTTCTGCACCATCCATGTTTTCATTACCTCTTAGGGGATGCAAGCACATCCCCGAATCAGTCAATGATCCCGCACCCCCATTTGCACAGCCCTCCTTCTGTGAATAGACGGATGCAAAGTAGGAGTTGAGCAGCTCCGCCTTCTGCTGGTTTCCAGACACCTGTTGTCCATCCTTGTCCAAGAGCAGCCCCACCCCCTCGGCTCTCCTCCTGTTCCTTTGGGCATATCTAAAGAAGCTCTTTTTGTTATCTTTGACTCCCCTGGCCAGCCTCAGCTCATACTGAGCTTTAGCATCCCTGACCCCCTCCCTACAGGATCGGGCTACCTGCCTATACTCCTCTCTGGTGATCTTTCCAGTCTTCCTATACCTTTCTTTCTTTAACTTCAGCTGATCCCCAAGTTGCCTGTGGAGCCAACCTGGTTTTTTCAGCATTTCCCCCCCTTTTTTATTGGAATTGTTTCTGACTGTGCTTGTAGAAGCTGCCTCTTAACACCATCAACACCATCTCAAGTGTTCAACATTCAGAGTTGTGTGTTAGAATGTATTTTGTTCTATCTCCTAATAACACCTCTTTGATTTAAGGTTTCATTTAAGGAAATGTACTTTTCCATTACAAAACACCGTTGTATTTTTGTTTTTTTCTGGTTGAGTGATAATTTTTGATAGACAGGGAATATTTCACATAATTGCAGCATTCAGCTGTAAATTGTGCATCAAAAGGTGTATAACATGATGGTATTATTTCTACAAACCACAATTTTAGTAATTTTGGTCATTTGTGGTGTCTCTCCCACCCCATGCACATCATCCAGTGTGGACCACATTCCTCCCCTAACAACATGAATGCTAACAGGACATTTCTCTTTTTTCTTTCAGGGAAAGGTTTCATTCACAGATGTAGCCGTGCATTTCAACAGTAAAGAATGGGCTCTACTGAGTCCATGCCAAAGGCACTTGTATGAAGCCGTCATGATTGATAATTATGAAAACGTGGACTTTGTTGGTAAGGAGAAATGTTTAATTGGCCCTTAATTTGGCCCCAAGTAGGGACCTCTGGTCAAAAGGATATTGGATAGTCATAGATATATATATTTTGAAAGCCCTTCAAGTGGGAATGAAATTTAGTAAATCAATAAAAATAATGTGCTATTGCTAAAGGGAGTTGGTGGGTAGGCTGCATGACACTTATTGGCTTCGATGCTGTAATGCCCAATGGCTCCCAATCTTCTGCTTCTAGGCAGCCCAGATCTAGGTCTCCAGTTGTAACCAGGGAAAACAGTTCCTTAAATGAGTTGGAGGTCCCCTGGCTGCGCTTTGAAGGAGTGGATATGGTTTGAAGGGTACTTCCGCATGTTGGGGCTCTTCTCCTGCCCAAAATAGAAAAAATCATAGGTATTCCTGCATAAGTAGCGAAGCAGCTTTGAGATCTCAGACAGGAAATCAATGGGAGACAGATGTCTCTGGGTATGTGAATGTACGGGGATGAAAAATGTCTTTCCTTGATTGAAAGGTTGGAGTATAGAACAAAGAAGGAGGAAAATACCTCAGACTTATATCAAGGTACTTCTGTGAAAATCCTTATAGGATTGTGAGAATACTGTAGTTTCTGGAAGTCTCTGAGCAAGAGATAATGCTTGATCCTTGAACTCTGGTGTTGTCTGATGAAGCCAGGATGATAGCACAGCTTTTAAGTTTGATTGATGACAGGAGAAATAATAATTACATAATACTAATAAATAGTGGATAATAGTGAACAATTGAACAAGTAAAATTCATATTTTAATGGAAAGAATGTTTCTAGTTTGTATATTAGTCTCAAGAAATTACTTCTTTTAAACACAGTTGCCTTGAATCTTAGATGTCCCGTGATGGATTGTGTTTGTTTGCATCACAACCAAAGACTGCAAGGTCCTTTGATCTAGGAAATGCCTCTGCATTGCTCTTTGCAAATGTCTCTGTAGCAGAGTGGGAGAAGCCAGTTTACACGGGTGTTCATGCGCCTTAAAAATGTAACCACGTCCCTGAATGCTATTGCATTATTGTATCATTAAAGGATTCCCTCAGTTCAGCACTGTACAACATGCTACCAAAGAACCAATCAGGGATCCATGTAGTTTTGTCCTCACAGTGCTTCTGTCTCCAGAGCATGTGTGTTAACAGAATTCAGAGGAGGAAAAGATATAAAACATTGACAGCCAACTCTTAACTTAAACCAAAGGCAGTTGCCTAGCTGTGCCAACATAATGTAGACTACAGAGCTGACACTTGTGCTGAATCAAAGGGCTGGGGATGGACAAACTAATGTAGCTGGGGATGGAGAAGCACTCAAGCTCCAATTTGGGGCATGTTATCTTGGGAGCAAATAAGAGGTACCTGGGGAGGGGTTTGCTTCTGAGGAGACCTGGCTTAGATCATACTCACAATGAGCAGGTATGATGCCTGTACTCTGCCTGCCATGTGAAAAAGCCCAGGCATCCCTAGGAACCAGCAACCATGCTGTCAGGAGGGAGCGTGACAGCAGCAGCATGGACATAGCAATCCAGGTGACCAGGTGCCAGAACTGCAAAAGAAAGAGGAACAGCTAGGGCACCCCCTGCCAAATGTAAGGCCCTAAAGCAAAATTAAAGACAAGACCCAATAAAAGCAGAAAACAACCACATTCTTTGGTGTCACATGGTTCATTGAAACACTGCATTAGCCATTTTGAAATCTTATGAACAGTCCTCACACCTAATCACTACTCCCAAGAAAGTGGCATGATCCCTGCTCACAAGGTAAAGGAAAACAATTATCCCATCTAGGACACAAGGCTAAAAAAGAGGACACATTCTGGAAACAGAGGACACATCCCAATCTGCTGGCACTGCTTCCCAAAAAAGAGTTACTGCCAAAGAAGCCCCTGTGTGGTGAGGAACAAGGTCAGGGATGTATGCCTCAGCATGGTATCATTATGCGCCGCATTGCCATAGGCACAACAGTGCACTATCGGCAGTCCGCTGACACCATATCACATCTATGTGTGACATTCCCTGGGTGCTCTGCCAGTGCACTATGAGGACATGTCCTCCTGGTAACACCAGTAGTGCATCTTACATAGACATGATCTGGTGCAGATGATGAACTTCACCATGGCATTCTGCCAGTGTCCCACCGCTTCAAAGTCAAGGGCCTCTCCCTTGGGCTAGTGTCATTGTGAATGCTGACCCCTCCCAACCCATCATTGGGCTCAATGGTGTGGGTGTTGACATGCAGGGGCTGGGCTAAGGAGCTGTGTGTATATGTTGTTATATTTCAAGTGTCATTGTGTGTGTTCTTGTGGACCTGTGTGGTGTGTTTGCATAGCTGGAAAATTTTCCGTAAGCCCCTTGAGAGTCTGATATGTAACCCAGGAATTACCCATGTGTAACCAAAGAATGGGATTGCAGCCTGAATGATAGGTAGTGGCCTCCATCTGGATAGATGGGAACAGTGCCTCCTTCCTGGTGGGTCAGCAGCTTGCAAAGAGAGGATGAGAGGGAAAGAGCATCAACGACAGCCGCGGAAGGAAGATGCCGAAACCTCAGAGCCCAATCCTATGCATGTCTATTCAGAAGTAATTCCATTACGGCCAATGGAGATTACTCCTAAGAAAGTATGGATAGGATTGCAGCCTCATTCTCACCATGCAGTGGGCTTACTGTAGAATAGGCTTACTGTAGAGTAGGTGTGCAAGGTGTGCGTCGCCTGGGCACATCCTGATGGTGAAGGTATTGGAGCAAAAAAAATAAACCAGCATGGACAACTCTATGATTACTATCATCATCATTAGGTATATGCTCCTAGTGTCTGGTGACATGCTTTCTGTGTGGAAAGTGCTCCTCAGTGCCTCAGTCCCCAGTGAGAGGATATAGTCCCATGCCACACACGCAGTTCTCTGAGAGGTGGTGGGCCCTGGGCTAGACTTTAATGGGGGGGGGGATGTGTGGGGAATGGCTGCTGCAGTTGTGCCACACCCGAACCTTTTTCAGGCAGGGATTGTGACTGCAACCTAGGACTTCTGTGTTTTCCCCCCACTTTCAGCCTTTGCATGAAATCCCTGACTTCCTGCAGCTCTCTTCCTTTCGTGTCTTACTGAATTTATTTTCTTATTTCAACAGCAACGGTTTGGAATCAGCTTGGAAGAAAATGGAGCAGATTGATTCTTGTCTACTAAAGAACCCGTGCAGGGGATAAGCCCTGTATGTGCCAGATATGTGGAAAGTGTTTTAGTTGAGATAGGAACCTTATGGTCCATGAGAGAACCCACACAGGAGAGAGACCTTATATGTGCCAGCAGTGTAGAAAGTGTTTTAGTCGAAATGAGATCCTTAGAGTCCATGAGAGAACCCACACAGGAGAGAGACCTTATGAGTGCCAGCAGTGTAGAAAGACCTTCAGTATCAGCAGCAGTCTTATATTACATCGTAGAACCCACACGGGGGAGAAGCCCTATACGTGCCAGCAGTGTGGAAAATCCTTTCGTCAAAATAAGTTATCTTAAGGTCCATGAGAGAACCCACACAGGAGAGAGACCTTATGACTGCCAAGAATGTGTAAAGAGCTTCCTTGTCAGTAAAGACCTTATACAACATCATAGAACTCACAGAGGAGAAAAGCCCTATAAGTGCCAGCAGTGTGGAAAATCCTTTAGTCAAAACGGTCATCGTAAAGTCCATGAGAGAACCCACCAAGGAGGGAGACCCTATGAGTGCCAGGAGTGCAGAAAGTGTTTTAGTCTACATTCCTAGATGTTTCCGTTTATGTGCAGTCTCACATTCACTTGCTCCCTGTTATGCCTTTGGACAGACTCCACTGCAACATTTCTTTCTTTCTTTACACACACTCCCATAGTCCAGTATCAACGTCTATGCGTGCACGGCTTCCGGTGTTGTTGACACCACAACCTTTAGATCTTATCTTTCAGGCATACAGCGGCTCAACCCTCTAGATCAGACCAAGTCCTGTATCTGATACACTCTAACCTTTACATTTATGTAAATTTGTTCAAATTTGAAATGTAAGTAGTTTTTCTGGCCTCTGACACAGTGTCAGAGAGATTATGGTGCCCCCCCCCTGCCAAAAGGTTTAGACACCCCTATTTAGCAACTACAATCCTATCCATGCTTTCCTGCCTTCTGGAGCTCCAGATATCCATAGGTTATCCTACATCCACATGCCTATGGATCTTTTCAAAGAATTATAAAAGGTTTCTCTCCTTTTATAACTATTGTTCACAATGGCAACTATTCTATTCTAACTAGAATGCAGTTACATACAAATTCAAACTTTTTTCAAACTTCTTAGAAGTAGACCCACTTTTTAGAATGGAAGTCTGTCAGGACCCACTGGAAGTGATTTCATTAATCTGGAAGTGATTTTATGGCTGGACGTAACATCAAGCAGGAAAATTTCCCACCCCATACCATTAAATCAAATCAAGTAAGTCAATAAAAAGTTTACAATAAATAAAAAAATCATTTTTTAAAAAAGAAGAACCCTCCTATTCCTTCCAAGTAGTTGCTGATCTATTTTTTTAAAAATTCCCCTATCATCCCAAAAGCTGCAATCCTATCCACACTTACCTGGGAGTGACACAATTGACTATCATGCAAAGGAAGTAACTGTTAAAAGTTTATTTTTGTAACATTTCCCAAATGCAGTCACATACCAAAGTAGCATCAGAACTTGTATATTAAAAACAAACAAAAAAACACATTGAAATGAGTGGGGGAAAACCTGAAATTGGTTCACAACCTACCTTGTGGGTCCTCACCTATAGTTTGAGAAACACTGTGAGTATTCCTGTCCCTGCCACAAGAAATAATTTACAAGGGAAAAAATGGTGAAGGTGCAAAGCAGCCTGGATGTATCAGTCATGAACCATAAACCTTATTCACAAATGCAGGAAGTGTTTTAAGCGTTAGTGCACTTTTACCAGAATCACAATAATGTGGCCATTTTTGGTGCATCTTTCATAACCTTCAGGTTTAGTTTGTCAAGCAACAGCCCGAGAAACCTTTAAAATGCCTTTGGGTCACATACATACATTTCTGTTCATGCCACTTCTACCACACTCTAGCTGCAATCCTATACACACTTAGCTGGGAGAGGCAGCACAATCCAGAGCAACTAATCTGTCCACATAAGAGCCCTTGGGTTGCCCTATCTATCACTAGGGTGGAGCAACTGCAAGATGCTCCAGCCCAGATACTCTGGAAGAGGCTTAGGGCAGAGCAAGGCAAGATAGGGTGCCCTAAGAGAGGTGGACCTGCTCTGCCCTAACTGGGGCAGCCTAAGCAGCTCAGGAGAGGCAAGTTGAGGGCAAGTTTAGCATTCCCTAGGGCAGAGCAGTTACTCTGTATCCAAAGCCTGTTTCAAGGCAGAAATACCCTCTTCCAGTTCCTCAGAGATATACCACCTCAGGAGCAGGTATAGTAATGAGTAGACCCATAGGGGTCCATGATAAGACCCGAGTAAGAATGGCAGTGTTGACCAAAAATCTGAGTTCTTGGCCAGCCTAGCTGCAACCCCTTCCTCTCAACCTCAGGATATGGAACAAACTACGGCTGCCCACAAACCTCAGGATACAGCAGGCCACTCCAAGAAGCCCCTCCTATTCACTGTAGAATGTACTGGCATCTCATCAGGGATTCTTTATACGGCAGGCACCCAGTGGCGTCACCAGACTGGTGCGACTGGTGTGGGCCGCATTGGGTGATGCGCTCCATATGGGGTGATGCGCCGGAGAAGTTTGACTGTCCTTTAGCAGGCCCCAGGCGTCAGCACGCCCAAGGTGGAGCAGCAGCCAGAAGCTGCCACTTGTCCGCGGAGCTGGCCTGTACGGCCAGCTGAGGTGCACTGCGCAAAAATACACTGAGCATGCTGAACAGCTTTAGAGGAGACCTCCTTAGAGCAGAGAAAGTCTGCGTCTCTGCACGGCCTCCCTCAGGAGGCGGAGTGGCAGCTGAATGGCTTCAGAAAGAGTACTGCACAGGCACCAACTCTGACGCCTGCAGTCTCCTCTGAAGCCGAAAGACTTCAGAAAAGTACTGCACAGGTGTCAGAGATGGTGCCTGCGCAATACTCTTTCTGAAGCCAACTGCACAGTCCAGGCGATTGCGCAGTCCAGGTAGGGGGTGCGCACATCCGAGGGGTGACGCATAGACTTCTGCACCGGGTGATGCGCAGAGTCATGTCACCACTGTTGGCACCACAGCTGTTCCTTGTTCAGTGTGATCTGAGGAGTGTCTCCTCAGGAGCAAGTCCTCCCCATGTGTCAATTACTTAGCATGCTCTGGAGCAGTTAGGGCAGCCCAGACTCTCTGGATGCAGCATAACTTTCTGGTCTGGATACAGAATAGTTAGGAGAGAGCAGTTAGGGCAGAGCAGGCTGAACTTGCTCTGGATTGTGCCCTAAATCCCATTGTATTCAATGAGGCTGACTTCTAGGTAGACATGCATAGGATTGCACAGTGCCTTGAGGTCTTAAATGCCAGAGGGGGTACAAAACACTAAATATTGCAGGGAGCTTCAAGGCATTTCAACAACTGTGTATCTCAATATTTCTCAGCAGGAAATCTATTTGTTCTTAAATTTCCTGCCTATTGTTTATTTAAAATGAAAAAGGCTCTACTTGGAACAAATTGCCCAGAATGTCTTCTACCAACATGTGGTTAACAGGTTTTGCTTCATTACAAAAGATTAGCAGAAATCCCACTAGATTTTCAGAAAGGAAAATAAGAAAATATGAATTTTTTTCACTCTGCTGGGACTGTGTTGCAGGATGCCCCTGCTAACTGGGCAAGAGACACTCTATCAAGTGGGTGTTCCTCTTTTATTTAGCAGGGGAAGAGTAACTGGCCCTACACACCCCAGCAATGTCTGCTCTAGTGGCTTCTGCTGGTGTTCTTTTTGCATTTTAGATTGTGAGCCCTTTTGGGACAGGCACCCATTAGCTATTAATTAGCTATTAATTTTTTTTCATTTTCTTGTAAACCGCTTTGTGAATTTTCAGTTGAAAAGCGGTATATAAATACTGTAGATAGACTGGGGAGAAATGTCAGCTGGATGTCAGGACAAGATGGAGATAATTCCTAAATAGTTTTACAGCACATGACCTGGGGGGCAACTTCCATCATCCTTTGATGGCATTTTAATCAGAAGTTTCTTTTTCCTTTTTTCTTTGTAGAAATGTAATTAAAATTCTGCTGTGCGTTTTTACATAAAATAAGATTAGATGGAACAATTTTTTTCCCCACGTAACAACAGCAGTCCTTGGAAAGGCATTAGGATATAGCAGAGGCATGTGTTGAAAATTTCCATTCTACCAAGTTATACCATAATCAATCAATCAGCGGGGGTATGGCAATGGTATATCACTACATCAGCTCACTGCATGGGAGGTAGTCCATTATAGGGTGCATATGCTGATCTGCTGTATCAGGTGATTCGAACCCTAGATATGCCACTGATCGGGGCTGCTTGAAAGATGAAAGTTCACGTTTTGAGCTTCCCCAAACACCTATCGTATCCTCTTATCCACTTCCAAATCCATTTCTTGAGCTCAAGATTCTTGTATGTCATCAGAACCCATTTAAATCAATGCTGAATGCAAAGTTTTTTGGAACACCCTGAAACTCTGAACCAATAAAACACATATTATTTGACATACTATCCTGTACTTTAAAATTTTATATTTCACATCAAATGAAGATCCGAGCAATTTAAAGAACATCTGTTTTCTATCACCTATTTAAAGCTGAATACAAAAATATTAATTAAAGATAATTGTGGGAATAATGTAAGCAGCCATTGTGACATTTTGCTAATGTGTTTGAAATGATTGCTCCCAAACTTGCGATCTGTACAGTGTTCAGGGGCATCACTAGGGTTCACGTCGCCCGGTGCGGTGAACCCATACAGTGGGAGGAGCAAAAATATGAATGGTGGGTATGGTTATGTGCCATTGCCCCACCTCCACAGGTTTTTTTAGCCACACATTTTAATACAAAGTGGTTTGTTTCACTGCATTCTGCTGTAAATTACGCCTCCAAAGGTATAACATGATGCGATTATTTCTACAAACCTTTTAGCCATTTTGGTCACTATGGGTGTCACCCTTCTTAAGGGTGCCACCTTTCTGACACCCTAGTGATGTCCCTGATCAAGACCATTTTGGAAGCCTTGCACTCCACTGGACTGACCTTTCACTCCAGCCAAGCCATGCTTGCTTACTTGCCAGTAAACCCGGTTGTGTATTTCACATCCATTTTCCATGAATTTAAAAGCAATCATCAGGGACCTTCTGGAGTGATTTGTGGGGGCTGTGATCATTGGATCAGGATAATTCTGGTGTCCTTGGATTCCTTTCCCTGCTCCTTCTTGCTGAGGCAGTCAGAAGCCACAGGGAAATCCTTCACGGCCTTTACTTGCTTACCTGCAGCTAAGTGTCCTCTCACATCGCCCTCCACAGTTTCCTACAGAGGTGGTATCTCAGTTCTTTAAGAAGGGTCAAGCCAAAAAAAATGTGAGCAAAAAATAAATCTGAAAAAGCTTCAGAGGCTGCAATCAGGAGTCCAAGAGGATGGGGAGTCTTTCCTTTTGATGATTTGTCAGCTCAAAACATATTCTGCCTCTCTTATCTGTGTTTTGGATTGGAAGTGTTTTGCAGGACAAGCAAAAAAATTCTAATAAATTTTGTGCACAATCCAGAGTAACTACAGGAGCTCTTAAGAGACATTCACGTTGATGTAGTTACGGTGCCACCTAGTGGAAACCTTTGGGAAATTCATAGGGCAATCCATAGTAAATTTTTCTTACATCGATGTAAGAGCTCCCGTAGTTACTCTGGATTGTGCAGTGTGTTTTGCAATACAAGTGAAAAATAGTCTTGTATTTGGCACTCGGCCAGCACCTGCTCAGCCTATATGTGTCTAGTCTGAAGTAAACCTATTACACTCAGTGGGGCTCACTCCTGTGTAAGGGGAGCAGAAGGAAGCCTGGAAGACATGAGAGACTAAGGGCAGGTTAATTTGTTTTATTTTTCTTTATATTTTGTATTTTGTTTATTATTTTGTATTATATTACAGCACTGTAATCATTTTTGTAAGAATATTATTGGGTTGCAGAATGAATTGTTTGAGTTTCCATTATTTCTTATGGGAAATTTGCTTTGATATACAAGCATTTCTGATTACAGAACCAATTATGCACATAAACCAAGGGACAACTATATATGCTTCCATTTTGCTCCAAATGGCTGGAATCGCTTCAAAGGGGAGGAAGAGAAATTTATTGCACTACTAGCAAAAAGCGTACCCACTTGCAGGAGTAAAATTCCCCCGTATACCATCCCTCCATCAATTCCCCACACACATCAACCCCCCTATGCGCAACATCCCCCCATGCACAATATCCCCCATGAGCATCAGTCCCCCAGGCGCATCAGTCCTCCATGCGCAACATCCCCCCATGAGCATCAATCCCCCATGTGCATCATCACCTAATGCGCATCAACCCCCCATGTCCATTAACCCAATGCGCATCAACCCCCCATGTGCATCAACTTCCATGCACAACATCCCCCATGTGCATCATGTCCCCATGCGCATCATGTCCCCATGCGCATCATCTCCCCATGCACATCAACCACCCATGCACATCATCCCCCATACGCATCATCCATCCATGTGTATTATCCTCTATGTGCAACAACCCCCATGCGTATCAACCCCCATGTGCATCATTCTCCCATGCATCTCCACCCCATGCACATCATTCCCCCATGTGCCTCAACCCCCATGCGCATCATCCCACCATGCCCATCAACCCCCATGTGCTTCATCCTCCATGCGCATCATCTCCCCATGTGCATCATCCCCCCATGCACAGCATCCTCCCCAGTGCAACCCCTCCTTCCAAACAACATCTCCCCACTGCACCATCCACCAAATTTGCTGGATGTTGGTCAGTCTTCCATGTTAAGCAAAGGACAAAAATATGTTGCACTCCTTTCCAGCCCCTTAAGGGTTAATTTACTCCACATCGGTTCTTGGTGGGCGTTCATGTGACAGAAGGAACACCCTCCACAAATTTCATGCTTCTAGGTCCAGGGGTTGGGGCAGAGCATCCCTCAGTCACAGGTTCTTCAATGCAAAGTATAGGGAGGAAAAGGCGTTGCGCCCATTTCACCGGTTGGAATTTCCAAAAACTGATTCTTAGTGCACCCCTTGCTCATGGAATGAACACCCACCCCAAATTTCACGCTTCTAGGCCCAATGGTTTTGGCTGGGCGTTGATGAGTGAGTGAGTGAGTGTGTGAGTGAGTGACTTTTCATTTTTATATATATAGAAGATAGAAGTTGCAGTGAGGCTCTTTGCAAAACTTACATTGCAGTCCTATTTGTGTCCACTCAGAAGAAATTCCACAGACTTCAGAGGGCATTTATTCCCATGAAAGTGCTCTTAGGATTGCAGCTTTAGTGCTTTGCACCTCTCAGTATGCCACTAGCTCCATAATTGTAATGGGATGGAAATCTTCCCAATCCTAGACTGACATTCTAAATCTGGACATCTTTTTTAACGGAGGACTGTAATGACCACATTTTAGTGCTTTATTCACCAGACGTGCCATGAATAAACTTCACAACAAAGTAAAGAAGTTAAGTTAAAGGATTGTGGAGTGCTTTTCCCCCATGCACATTCCCCCATGCAATACTTTACATTCACCACATTATGAGCCTTGCATGGAAAATTTTTAAATGTGCGATGAATGTTTTCCTGCAGTCTCATTTGTCACATTAAGCTGCCATTAGGTAATGCTTTCCCTATTACTTAGTATGTCACTGCTTTTCTATTTTTGCCTGGCTGAAAGTTATTATACTGAGCTCAACAATATGGCAGAAGGTGCATGGGGAGAGCTTGAGGATTAACAGGCATCAGTGGTCTCAGTTTTTGTGTGTGTTCATGAACATGGAATCAGTGGTATACCTGATAGATGTGGGGAAAGGGGAACATGTTCCGCAGGCACCAGACTAGGGGTGGCACCCTATGGCTATCATTCCTTGTAGCCTCCCCTCTCATGCCACTCAAAGTGAAATTTAAGGAGTCTTCTGAGGAACAGATAACCAGCTTGATCCTAAAAGACTATGGAGGGCTGGAAAAAAAATCAAGTTTTAAAGACCTTATAATGGTTTCTGAGTGATAGAGAGTCTTTCCTGGACCTCAAAATGTCTTCCAAGAGCATTAAAACACCATGAGCACAATCCTAACCAGGTCTACTCAAAAGTAAACCCCATTGTGTTCAGTGGGTCTTACTCTCTGGAAAGTTTCTTTAGGATTGCAGCACATGTTTTCTCCGACTTTAACAGAATTAAAAACCAGTTTCTTTTGTGACTTTCTTTCCTTTAAAGATAGTGCAAAAGCTTTGCCAGACCAACACACAATGGCATATTATAAACAGGGTGACCATATGGCAACCCAAAAAAGAGGACAAGCCCCCAAAATGTAGAACATCCAAGAAAAATGTAGGACATAAAATAAAATCTGAAAACACTCATGTATTTTACTTTCACGGGGTTAGTTTAAACACTATTGTACTTATTATAAATTTGAAAATGTTACGTAAAAATTGGTACATTAAAATTTATTAATTCCAAGAGGCAACAGGCTGCCTGCTCACAAGGAAATGGAGGACAATGAAGATTTTTTTCCAGGACACAAGGCTAAAAAAGAGGACACGTCCTTGAAAAAGGGACATGTAACCCTAATTATAAAGGAAGTTTACACTTCACACCATAGCAAGTCCAGAGCTTCCTAAGCAAGAGGCAGTGGTTACCAGGACAGATTCTGAGTTTCCTTAATGGAATGCATTCCTTTTTGTTAGTGCAAGAGTACTAAGATATATGGCCCTGTGAATATGTATATTTGGCCCTGTATATATGTATATATGGCCCTGTGAATATGGCCACTTGCCAGAGGAATCCTGGATTTGAGATAGGGACATATCCTAAAGCCAAATTAAGCCCTTTGCTCCAGAGCAGCTAAGTTGACTTTCCATAAGATAACAGAGGGTGACGTAACTGCGCGGACCCATAACTGCTCTGGATTTTGCCCAGTGATAGGATTCAAAGAAATTAACAACCGGTTCTATGTCCATCTGGCAGCCACTTTTAAATGGTTACTTTTAAACTTTATATGTCCTCTCTCTCATTAACAACCGGTTCTATAGAGTAGGTACGAACCTGCTGGAGCCCACCACTGATTTTGCCCCTCGTTCTGAAGAGGAGCACAGATGGTTTCACATTTGCAAATCAGATTCAGTGGGCAACGAAGGAAGTGGGGAGGGACTGAACTGTTTGGGATGTCTTTTGCAGTGATGGATATTCCATTTCTTTTATTTAAAAGCACCAAAGCTACCCCAAAATTCCAGATCTGCCTCCCTTGCTGCCTCCCAGCTCCAAAATGTTATGTAATATGTTCTTTTTATATTTCCATCCCTGGAAATATAGTTGCCATGGAGACCTTCACCCTTCTATAAAGATGACTCTCAAATCGAGAGGACCTCTGAACTCGCGGCATTGCTGTGTTTTGGATACACCGTTTTGGATGACGGTGTCACGGCTGTGTGTACGTTAAACATACCGTCGTTTATTTGGGAAATAAAGTCTGAAATATTGGTGTGCACTTCTGGGGTTGATGCCTTTTATATCTGCAGTTTTAGTTCATTTTCACTGAAATCAGCTCACTGTGACTCACACCTGGATAGGATACTAAAATTATGCTTGGGTAAGAAGACCTTTTTTACAGGCTTAGGGCAAAATCCAGAGCAGTTACGGGTCCACACAGTTACGTCACCCTCTAGTGTTATCTTATGGAACGTCATCTTAACTGCTCTGGAGCAAGGGACTTAATTTCACTTTAGGATATAGGCCTTAGGGTACGATAGGAAGAAGCCTCAGAGGTGCCGCAGGCATTTAAGAATTTGGAGTTATAATCCTATTCAGGTATGTATCACTTAATGACTAGGATACATTCTCTGAAACCGTTGTTACCTTCTCTAGATACATTCTCTGAATACGTTCTCTGAAACTGTATACATCATTGCCCGATTGGCAGCTGGGCAGTGCCCCAAAATGTCTTGTAGGGCCGGAAAGGTAGGAAGAATCATGATTCTATGATTCTTGCAGGGCCGGAAAGGTAGGAAGACAGCTAGCTAGCTGGTGAAAGCACAAAATAAAAGTGTAGGCAAGGTAGGAAGGAAAAAAGCCAGCCTGGTGAGTTTGACAGAACCACCGTCATATATGTGGTCCGTCATTGACTGAAAGATTATGTCATAGAATCATAAGAGTTGGAAGGGGCCTAGTAGGTCATCTAGTCCAACCCCCTGCCCGTAGCAGGAAATTCTCCTAGAGCATTTCCAACAGGTGCTCGTCAAGCCTCTGCTTGAAGATCCCCAGTGAGGGAATACCTGTACATACCTTTCTGGAAGTGAACCCCATTGAATATATTGGACTGAGTGGCCTCTTTGTAGACAATGCACAGAATTGTGTACTTAATGCCTCCTCATTGACAAAATGGAATCTGCTATGTTTAAATTTATTTCTTGTATTTATCTCCAGGAAATCAGAAGAGTGTGACTCAGTCAAGTAGACCTTCTATTGATCTGATGATTTCTCTCCCACAAAGTGCCAAAAAGAGGGCATCACACAAAAAGCTTCCATGACCACCCAGCAACTGACCAACCACTACTCCCATTCTAAGAAGTGGTTCACGTAAAGGGTCAGCTGATTAGCACTCTTACCTTCTATACCACATACTCTGATGCCACATGTTTGTGCATAAAATAGAAACTTGCCCTACAATCCAGAGTAACTATGGGAGCATGTAAGAGACATTACATGTACCCGTAGTTACTGCACCACCTAGTGAAAACCTATGGCAAATTCATATTGCAATCCAGAGCAATTTGTTCTTACACTGGAGCAAGGACTCTCCATAGTTACTCTGGATTGTGCCCATAATCATGAGTGCTGGTGTGCTAGGCAGAAATACTATCACAAGTATCCATAATATCTTTCTCCTAGCTTGGATAGTTGCTGTCAATGACAGGAAATACATTTTACATCAAGTGTGAAAGTATAACTTTTATGCTAATAAAACAATTATATGGTGATAGTTATAAAAATTGTTGAGGTGCATGACTGATGATATGTTTTACTGCCTTAACACCCACGTCTTATGCAGAAGTCTCAATTTTTCACGGGCAATGGGACACAAGGGCGGTGAAATTAATGTTGAAAAGTTGCACCGTGATAGAATCAATTAGAAATTGAGAGTGATGACACTGACATAAATCTGCCACCATGACACCTATTTTTGGAAGCAACCCTGAAAGTTCACTTAAATTCAGCTAGCTATAGTAATGCTGTAGATTATGTCCAGCTAAGTTGCTCCTTCCAGATATTTCTATCAAGGGATTTCAGAAGAGAGAAGGGAGGTTTTGTGACACCTGACATTTTGAAGTAACGTCCTTCTAAAACCAGGAGGTTGCATATAGTCACCTATATGGCTTGTAATCTATAATGCACCATAGAATCATAGAATCATAGAATTGGAAGGGACCTAGTAGGTCATCTAGTCCAACCCCCTGCCTGCAGCAGGAATTCCCCCTAGAGCATCTCCAACAGGTGCTCATTGAGCCTCTGCTTGAAGATCCCCAGTGAGGGAGAGTCCACCACCTCCCTTGGCAATCTGTTCCACTGCCAAACCACCCTCACCGTCAGGAATTTTTTCCGGATTTCCAGCCGGAATCTCCTTTCTTGCAGTTTGTACCCATTGATTCTAGTTCTGCTTTCAGAAGCAGCTATGAACAAATTGGCCCCTTCCTCCATATGACAGCCCTTCAGGTATCTGAAGAGGGCAATCATGTCTCCCCTCAGCCTCCTCTTCTCCAGGCTGAACATCCCAAGTTCCCCCAACCTTTCCTCGTAGGGCTTCCCTTCCATCCCACTGATCATTCTTGTCGCTCTCCCCTGGACTTGCTCCAGTTTGGCTGCATCTTTCTTCAAGTGAGGTGCCCAGAACTGAACACAGTACTCAAGGTGAGGTCTCACCAATGCAGAATAAAGAGGAACTATAACTTCTTGTGACTTCCCTCCATAAATATATCCAGGGATTCATACTAATGTGTAACCGTGATTAACTCTGATGTTAAGGATAGTCAAATGCCTATACAACACTTTAACCCTTCGTCAGGCGTAGCTGTTTGACTCAACCGTTGGGCACAGTTGAGCACAAAATGCCACTGTTGGAAAACTGTCATAAGCACCTAATTAACTCAACTGTAACACTCTTAAAGTGTTAAGTGACATTCATTAGGATGTACAAAGAGACAATAATAAAAAAATCCTCAATTTTTAATCATACAGCAAGTAAAACCAAAATCACTGAAAATTAATACTCGCCTCCACATGCCTTATGTTTTCATGAAAAAGAAAGACACATGAGCATTAATTATGAGCTGAACTGGAAATATAGGCACAGTAGAGTCACTCTGAGACGCTGTTGGGAAGTTGTTCAAGTTCAGCAGTTAAGTTCTGTGACGGAAAGGCTTGTCCAACAAGAGCCTTGAGGGCCGCACTTGACTTAGAAAACCCATAGATGTGGCCCTTGTTGGCCTGCATGTATTCTCTGTTCCTGTTGAAATCAACAGGAAAGAGAACAACAAAATTCAGGAGATGCAGCTATCCCTGGAAGGTAAAACCAACACCTCACCAAAGTAGGTGGGGAAAGAGCCTTGGAAAGGAGAAACATCCATATCATCAACAGGGTCAGGAACCCCATGAACAATGGGAGAGTCCTACCTCAAGGCAAAAAGGACTTGTTCATTAGACTGTGGGTGGCGCAAGCGGTTAAGACTCTGTGCCTGTTAACCAGCAGGCCAGGGTTCGAGACCCAGGTCGGCCCCACAAGACAGGGTGAGCTCCTGTCCTTAGCCCAGCTCTCCAACGCCAGCTGGATCCAATCGTATTGGCTCTGCCTTTTCATTGGACTAATTCAGTAGTGTGGAGAGGGGGGATTTGCTGCATGGGTAACAGCCTATCCTCCATAACAATCTAACCCAGGCTTTTGTGCTTCGCATGCAGCGTATGCAGTGCCAAGCAGGATACCATAGTCTTCCAAGGGTACAATCCAGAGTAACTACGGGGAGTCCTTGCTCCGGTGTAAAATCAATTTACTCTGGATTGCAATATGAATTTCCCATAGGTTTTCATTAGGTGGTGCAGTAACTATGGGTGCATGTAATGTCTCTTATGTGCTCCCGTAGTTACTCTGGATTGTAGGGCAAGACTGAAGGAGGCCTGCATAGATAGCAATAGATAGCAAGGTGTGAAGACAACATGAGCAAATGGTCAGTAAAATACAGGCTGGAATGGCTTTTTTCAAAGATAAGAGAAAAAGACAAGAGAAAAAGCAAACAGGAGTACATGCTTGAACTGTATCTAATTGGCAACCCTAGGCAAAAATGCATACATATGTACAAAATATGTACAATATTATGAACAAAATCATAATATCCACAATCTTTGAAATTTCCATTCATAAAAAGAGCTAAATAAACAGTTATGATGAATATAAAAGGAATTAAGAACCTTCCAAAAGTCAACTTAGGAGGGGCGACGGTGGTAAAAATTTGCCAGGGAGTCACTACTGGTCCCCAGAAAAGAAGCTGGAAAAATGACTAGGGGGGTTTCAAACAGCACCTAGAACTAGGAAGGTACTAGGAGCGGCAGGCCTCTTGGCCATCATGGTGCAGAGAGGGAGCAAAAACAAAATCACATGGAATTCAAATCCTGGCTATGCCTAACGTAGGGTTTTAATTATCCAAATCTGGATGAGACCAGGATGAGCCCTATCTGAACTTTATCAGTGGCTGGGAAATATTGCCAATTGGCAGGAGTGATATCAGAGGTCAGTAGCCTGGGCATTGGTGTTACCACTGGTTTTAATATGGGAATTTCTGCATAGATGAAAATAGATTGCAAAAGTATGCACACTGAAGTATTATTTTGAGGCTACAAACCTATATATAATTTTCTAGAAGTAAGCCACACTGAATATAATAGGACCGATTTCTGAGCATACATAGATGTGATTGTGTTATTTATGTAAAAGATTCCTGTCTTTCCCTCCAATATTCAGGGCGCTAAGATGGCTTGCAAGGATTAATAAAAATAAAACCAACAGAACACCCATGGTTGGTTTTTGCTGAAGCTGGTTTTCATCAAGACAAATCCTACAAAACTCACCAGATTGCTGTGGGATAATCAATATTATTACATTACATGTAGAACATGCTGCATCATGCAGAACAATATTATTACATGTAGAAAATGCTGCATCATGCAGAACAATATTATTACATGTAGAAAATGCTGCATCATGCAGAACAATATTATTACATGTAGAACATGCTGCATCAGTGGCATAACCAGAGAGCACAGGGCATAAAATAGAAACAGAATCATGAGAGCTGGTATGCTAGGCAGAAATACTATCACAAGTATCCATAATATCGGATAAAAACGGAGCCGTATTCCCTCCACCAGGAATGGCTCTGAAGGGGTGAGACTCCCTCCAAGCCTGACTGCTCTGCCCCCCCTCTGGCTATGCCACTGTGCTGCACACCACTTCAGCTACCAACACTTTTTTTTCCATTGCCCCAACCCATAATCGGTTCCTTAAAGTTGTGCCTCTTGAATTGTCAAGAATGTAACCAGGGCAGAGTGCTTTGGTAGTGATGGAAAGAGGTCATGTAATAAGACAAGCGTTCATTATAACTGGCAAAATGTTCTGAGCTAAAAGCATTTTCCTTATACATTGTGGACAGTAACAGTTCAGAGGCAAAGCAATAACCTTGACACTGGTTTGGAAAGAGGGTTGCAAAAGTATCTCTGCATGATCAGGAAGCCACTGGTTTTATTTTCCTGAAGGAAAGAAGTGTATGGTTAGGAGTAATGTTACCCTCCCCATTCTGGCTTGGTCTCTATGTTTGGTTAAAGCACATCCCTGATTGTCCCATGTGCTTCATTCATTCATTCATTCATTCATATAAGTTATATCTCTAATGCATTCATATATGTAAATTTATTCAAATTTTAAATGTAAATTAATTTTTCTTTTTCCCTGGTTCCTGACACCGCATCAGACAGATGACGTGGGCCTCTTGCGGAGGATCCCTGCTTTTGACTCACAAGTGCAATCAGCCAGAGGTTCTGCATACATGACAGCAGCTTTTAGATGTTTTGTCAGAGCAGGTAAGGTGGTAGGGGTCAGGACAATTCAGGATCAGGACAGGAGAATTGGAGAAGATCAATGACAGTGGCATACAACAAGATCCTATTTGCCTTTTCCCTGCCTGAAATGCCCTCTGAGGATTCTTGAACTAACAACAGCTGTATATGTGGCATAGCTTCAAGCTGACACAAAAACCTAGAACCAAGCCCAAATTTTTTTTAAGGGGGGGGGGATGGAAATATTTAAAATTATGAAGTCCTGAAAGTCAGGCCTTCATGTGATAGTAAATAATTTATATGGAAAGCACCTACCATATCTCCAAGGGGGTGGAATTATGCATTTTGGGTGCCATCACTGAGAAGTCCCTCTCATGAGCTTCTAACTGGTACACTTGTGATGGTGGTGACATCTGCAAAAGAGCCTCCCTGAAATACCTTACTGGGAAATCTTCTGGGAGAAGGCAGGCTTTCAAGTGGTTCTCAAACTGAAGTGGTTTTATTTATTTATTTATTTATTTATTTATTTATTTATTTATTTATTTATTTATTTATTTATTTGCAGGATTTATATTTATTTACTCAATTTTATTTATTTTTATTTATTTACTCAATTTATACCCCGCCTTTCCTCCCCCATAAGAGGGAGCCCAAGGCGGCTAACAATGAAGAATAAAACATCATTAAAATTGCAAATAAATACAAATTAAAACATCATTAAAATATAATTAGAATTATAAAAACTCAGAACAATTAAAAACAAGCTAAAAACATTTGTTAAAACAAAATAAAACACTAACGCACTGCCCCCAACCCTCTGCCCCGTTTAAAACGCTGTTTTACAATAAAAGGTTTTAAGGCTCCGCCCTACCGTTCCCATTCCAAAGCAAATGCCCAGGTTTTTATGTCATCACACCAACCCCATAAGGTAGGTTTGCCTGAGAGTAAACCCAGCGTCACCCAGGTAGCTTTATGGCTGAAGTGGCATTTGAATCCTGATCTTCTAGATCTTAGTCCAACTCTCTAACCACTACACCATCCTGGCTATCTGGCTCTTCTGTGTTCTTTACAGAAGTTGGCAGCTGCTTCTTTTCTTATATGAAAGAAGTAAATATGATTCTCAGAGGATGGGAGCTTTTTTAGATCTTACCTCAAATTTTCAAGCAAGATTCAAGGTTGTTGCCATATTACCAACCCCACCAAGAAAATCTGGGACATTCCACCCAAAACACCTTAGAAAGGAGAACACCTTGTTTAAAACGATGCTGACTCCAATTAATCGTAATAGCTCTTTGGAAGTTTTGTTTCCCGTGCAAGTTCTCTGGGGTCCAATGATCGCCTGCTACAAAGTCCCCAAATGGCACTGGGAAGACCTTCATCAGACTAAAAGGATTGGTTTGAGTGTGGGACATAGACCAGTAATTTGCCGCAAGAGGCTGCAAAAGAGAAGTCTTCTGTGCTTCTCTCTTGCCAGGCATATGGTGCAGGACATAATCAAACAGATAATGGTGTCTTAAGGGAAGAATGGGAAGCTCTCATTTCCGACTTTGATAAACAACAAAAGGAAAGCCTTGTACAGCAAAGAAATAAAATCAGTATTTACATGGTACGCTTTGCACAATGCAGACATAGGATAACCTGTATTCACTCCAAATACAAGGTTAACATCTCAGAATGAGAAAACATTCAATAAAAATAACGCATAAATTAAAATTAAGGCTACAACCCTATACACATCTTCCTGGGTGTTGCACACAATAGAACCTATTTCCGAGCAGGCACTCATGCTTGTGCTATAAAACATTAAAACCAAAAGGCAGCATAATATACATATAAAACATGTATATTATATACATGATCGCAAGTAAAATATGATCTATTTATTTCACTGGGCTGAATCATGTAGCACATCCATATCTATATTTTAGGGCTGCATGGAATATTGTCTGCGTTAGGCATTCTGTCTGTATTTTATTATTCCTTTAAGAAACTCAGGGTAGCATAATTTTATTTTATTTTTTCCCCTCACTGTATTACTTTGGGGTAAACTAGACTGAGAGATAATGACTGGTTGAAGGTTGTTGGGAATTATACTACCAAAGCTTAGTGATTTATCTTGGTCATAGGTAATTCAGGATTGCAACAAGTTATCCTAGGACCCAGTACTATCAACCATCCAGCATTGGTACAGCCATGCCGAAAGGGCATGTGTGGCATCTTGTTATGAGGAGGCTGTCACTGAGGTTCTATCAGTTGGATAGGATTGGACCCCCAGTAAAACCATGGCCAAGTGGGTATTGCACCCAGTTCTCATACACACTCAATGGGTGAGTGCTGATAATCTCTGTTTGATTCAGAAATGAAACCACATTAATAACTTTCCAATGAGATGGACCTGGAAACAGCCTTTTCATTTAACTTTCACTTTTGTTATTATTTTCAGAGACTGTTCACCGGCCTCTCAAATTGTTTTGGAGCATCAAGCCCTGGACATAAACCACAGGTAAGAAAAAGCTGTGCTACTTAAATACTTCCAAGGGTATTGGACTCACTGAAACTTTGCCCACACTGTTTGACTTCATTTACCCTCACTGCCATTTAATCCATAAGGCTGTGAAACTGTGTGATTTTGTTTACAGGTTGGGACCCTACATAGCACACTTGAACTATACAGCTGAGGAATCTTCTAACCTGATCAAAGTGATGGGTTACAACTCACAACCCACTAAAGGAGCAAAAAAAAAGGCCATGTACCCTTAAAGGTAGTGACCTAGGAATGGGTATCCTGGCAGTGTCACAGAAATTGCAGTGCTGTGGGTTCCCCAAGGCATGTCATCTTACATGAGGCTAGCAGTCCCGCAGATCCCTATGCAGGTTTCTATTAAGCTTTATTAAAATCCCATCTTCAGGTGAGAGTGACTTCCAGTGTACCTCAAGTCGCTCCAATTTGTAGATCAGAGCAAAATGAAACTTGGGGAAGACCTAGAGAGGGGGTCGAGTTTCCCCTGGATCCTCTCCAAGAGTTGCAGGCCACTTCAGGTAAGATACTAAACATCTGGGTGCCTACAGTGCTATGATCACTGCTGTGCCACTGGGGCTAGGGTGCCATATGTCCCAAAAACAGGGACAATCCTGATTTGGGGGGATTGTGTTCATGTTACTGGCAAATGGGAAGAGGGTCGGTGATCAGCCAAAGATCCCATTACAGTGTGTGCATATGCTGCTCTTTCACATAGCTTGGAATTCAAACATTCTTATTCTGAAGCCAAAGCAGAACATGGATCTTCTCCAACCACACAGTCCTTCCCCTTTATAAAACCCATCTTCCCACCTATTGTGGCAAAGTGCCAGGCCTTCCTCCCAATGAGAGCCCACCCAGCCCGGGAGCAATTTATCCCGTCAGTGCAATCCTAAACCTGGTTAGGCTGACAAGTCCTGTTCTGGCCTGAGGGTGTCACAAATGTAATATAGGGCACAATCCAGAATAACTACAGGGACTCCTTGCTCCACTGTAAGAACAATTTACTCTGGGTTGCAATATGAATTTCACTAGGTTTTCACTAGGTGGTGCAGTAACTATGGGTGCACACAATGTCCCTTACGTGCTCCTATAGTTAATCTGGATTGTAGGGATAGGCTGCAACCCTAACCACACTTTCCTGGGGGTAAGTACTATTGAAAAAATAGGACTTACTTCTGAGTAGACATGCTTAGGATTGCACTGATAAAGCATTTCTGCACCAATTCTGCCGGGTTAGGCCAGTGCACAGACACGCGCCAGCTTCTCCATGCCAGTGTGGGAATGGGGAGATGGGGAAAATGTGCTGGCCTAAAATGGTTAGGATTTCACCCTGTATTTTCAGTTCTGTCTTTTCAATGGCAGCTGAGCTGGTTCTTCGTAAATCACCTAGTGGGTCCCAACCCACAGCTTGATAATACAGAAAGCCCAATGTATGGAAGATCAGGAGGAAAGTATCCAAATCAACATCCTTCCATTCTATTTACAAAGCAGCCTTAAGTAGAAGAGTATTTTCAGTGATGGTTAGTTACTATATTCACCAGCACTGATCATTTCTATTGCAAGTTGTCCAAAATATCAGTAGAGGGCAATGTTTGATTTTCCAACCTTCTGCCTTTCTTTTGCCATGAAGATAACTGAGTAACTGCTGGTAATGAAATAACATTGGAGGTGAGTGGGGGGAACAGCACTTTAAGAGCATATTTGTCACTACCCATGTTCAACAGTAATTTGCAGCCGGGTGCTCGAAAAACGAACGAAGCAATGTGCAATAATGGCATGGGAGGGAGAGAGAAGGAGACTTCACCGTGGATAGTCCAACAGCTTCAGGAAAAATAGACCAGGCTTTTCAGTTGGCCATGCATTCCCTTTCTCCTTATTTGTATGTTTTCCTGATTTTTTGTTTTGAAATTCCCTTCTAGCTGACCATGTGGGTCACCCTTGCTTGTGGGTGATCTCCAGTTCCAACAATCTCCTTGCTCGGCTCTTTGTTTGAAGTCTATTGTAGAGGTTGCCGAGATGTGAAATGTGTTCAGGAATGAAATTGCCTTCCACACTGTTACTCTGATCTCATTAAATCTATTACTTCCACATCAGCACCAGCAGCCCCTCCACAACGTCTGACAGCAAAATCATTTTAAGGAAAGGATTTGCTTCTCTTCCTTCAGACAATCATCATAATCAGTGACAGGATTCAAAGAAATTAACAACTGGTTCTATACCCATCTGGCAGCCACTTTTAAATGGCTATTTTTAAACTTTATATGTCCAATCTCTCGTTAACAAACAGTTCTATAGAGTAGGTGCGAACCTGCTGGAGCCCACCACTGATCATCATCCTCCCATTCCTGGATTGGTAGCTGGTTAGGGTGATAGAGAGGTGTACCTTACAATCCAGAGTAACTACGGGAGCACGTAAGAGACATTATGTGTACCCGTAGTTACTGCACCACCTAGTGAAAACCTATGGGAAACTTATATTGCAATCCAGAGCAAATTGTTCTTACACCGGTGCAAGGACTCCCCGTAGTTACTCTGGATTGTGCCCGTAGTGAGTTTGAGCAAAGATCAGTGGCATAGCTACAGGGGGTAAAAGCACTATGTTTTGCATGCACCTAAATGTCCCATGCAAACAGTTCCTCCTCTTTGGAGTCATTCTAGGCAGAGAATGTGTTTTGCTGGCTACTTCCCAGAACGGATCCGGAAGGGAGAGAGAAGTGCTGCTTGCGTGGTGGGTTCTTGGACCTGTGAAATTTCATGCTTTCCACCTCCTCTAACTATACCACTGGAAACAAATCCTGGTGACTTAGCAGCATACCTGTTTAGTATGTAATATGTATATGCTGACACCAAATGCTAATAATCTGATTTGTTTTATCAGTTAAATTTGCATGTGCATATGGGACTAAGGGATATAGTGGCTCAGTGGATAAACAGGCTGTGCCTGTCAATCTGAAGATCGACAGTTTAGTGGTTTGAGACCTACATACTGCAAGATGGAGTGAGCTCCTGTCAATTGTCCAGCTCCTGCCAACCTAGCAGTTTGAAAGCAAGTAAATAGGTACCACCTTGGTGGAAAGGTAATGGTGTTCCATGGGCATGTGGGACCACAAATCCAGAGACAAAACTGGCTTAAGAAATGAGGATGAGCACCACTCCCTAGTTTGGTCACAACTGGCATAGCAACATGTGATGGACACCTTTACCTTTATGGGACTAATGATGCAATCATAAAGATACTCACTGTCCTGGGAGTAAGACTCATTGAACATAATGGGGTTTACTATTGAGTAGATATGGTTAGGATTCTGCTCCAAGTAATACTTTTGAAGAAAATGTGTTCACCGGTTATTTTACATGGCTCCATCGTGTTTTATGGCACTTTGTGATATCCCCAGATCAGCAAAGTACTTAGGCCGGGGCTTGGGCCAGCCTAATTGGAGGTTAGGATTGCAGCCACAGTGCTTTGCAACCTTTCCAGCGATGCCACTGCCTGACAACACCTGGTTAGCCCCTACATCCCAGGTGGGCAGAGTTCTCAATCACAAAAAGAGTGTTTCGCTAACCTTGTACAGCCAAGTGCTGAAGGTTGGAGTATCCAGGTGATGTGGCTAAGAGATCAGGAAGGAGCATGATTAGCCAGGATGCTTTTTTCTCATGTCTGAGTCCCTCTGTGACTTAAAGACATCCAAAGAGGGCTAGCAAAATCGAGAACATAGTGACAACTCTAGTTCATTTCCAAAGACTTGGATGTCTCATTTGTCCACCAGAGACTCATGACACCTTGAACTGTGAAGAAAGTGCTTGAACTTCTCTCTTGACAACCCCCAGAACGAGACAGCAAGGAACTGCGACATCACATTCAGAGCCCTCTTTTTTCTAGGAAGTATCATGGGAGGTAAGAGGTGGTGCATTAGAGAAGAAGAGTGTTCACTCAGTTGTGATTGAGGACATTATTGATGTGAGGAGGTGTCCATCTTCTGCAGTTAGCGTGGGCGTACTGTGAACGCACCCCAGGTAGTATATCTGTTTTGTGGCATGTGCATGCTCTGCTTTGCAAGACATAACCCACTAACATTTCTTTATTCAGCCTGCCCTGCTAGACAGGGAGAGAAATCAGTCTGCAGAATCTTTTGAATAAGCACCATCTTTTATATCATCACCATGTTGGGGGCCACTGCCATCTCATTCATACAGTTTTATCTATTTAGTGTTTCTAGGGCTGCTCACTCACTGCTTATCCTGTCCGAACATGCAGAGTAGAGAAGATCTACACCTTGTTTGAATAGCAAACAAACTGATGACTGCCCCGTGTGATAAAAACAGCCATGCTCCAAATAATTTTCTGAGCTGTGCTATCAAATATGTAAGCATCCAGGACATGGTGCTGCCTGAGTTAAGTAGACCCTGATGCCCTGGCAGGGCCCTTGAGAAGTGAGGCTTAAAGGGGCTAATTTGTACATGGGCATAGAATACCAGGGTGGGAGTGGGAGAAGGAGAAGGTCTTCACCAGATCTAATGTTTCATGTTGGGCTGAACGTTAGCTGCACAGACTAATAAGAGCTCTCCTGATACACTCTCCCCCCCTCCCCAAAGTCCCAAAATAATAGAAATATGACTAGAAATATAATGGCTTCCAAAACCAAACTCAGTCAAAATTGTCTGATGCATTTTGAGAACTTATACTGAATAAATGGAAATTTGATCATCCCATTTGCTTCTGTTAGATCAGTGTTTCTCAAACTGGGGGTCGGGACCCCTTTGGGGGTCGCCTGACCCTTTCATGGAGGTCACCTAATGACCCCTGGTGTAGGGGGCCTTGCAAGGTATTTTGCATCTTTTTTATTTGTAATTAGAAATAAATATTTCACAATATATAATTAAATATTATTTTGTGATTAATCATTATGTTTTAATTATGTTCATTTTGTAACAATGAAAATGCATCCTGCATATCAGATATTTACATTATGATTCATAACAGTAGCAAAATTACAGTTATGAAGTAGCAAATAAAATAATTTTATGGCTGGGGTCCCCACAACATGAGGAACTGTATTAAAGGGTCACGGCATTAAAAAGGTTGAGAACCACAGTGTTAGATGAACCAAACTGAGATTTTTGAAGCAATGCATTTGTTTTCCTCCAGATAGAAAACTTTTGGGTTATCTGCACACTCAATCTTGTTACCATTTAAAAAATGTTACAATACTTTTTAAAAAACTTACTATAAGAATGCTCCCCTCTCATCTTTGTCTTTCCTCAATGAAAGCAAATCAGAAGAACATTCTCACTGGTGTGCTTATTAAAATCCAAATGGTTGGGATTTTAATAAATCCAAAAAATCCAATTTTTGCCTGATGTTTTTAGCAACTGCCCTCTGGTCTTTTAATTGAAGGGATCTGAGGGATATTATGGTTCATATACAGATAATTTTAACATCATGACAGCCTAACTCTGCCTAGGAGAACGTGACAATATACTATTTTTTATTTTGTAAAAAAATTCTTTCCATTGAAAACCAGAATGACGAGGAGCACTTGGGGTGAAATCCAGAGTAACTTCAGGGAGTCCTTGCTCCGGAGTAAGAACAAGTTACTCTGGATTGCAATATGAATTTCCCATAGGTTTTCACTAAATGGTGCAGTACCTACAGGTGCACATAATGTCTCTTGCGTGCTCCTGTAGTTACTCTGGATTGTGCCCTTGGTCTTCATTAGGGCTCTGACTCATCTACTCAATCTCTTTTTTTCTCCAACACCATTTAAAATTATAAATTTATTATATATATATATATATATATATATATATATATATATATATATATATATATATATATATATATAATATAATTTATAAAATTATAAAATTATAAAATTATAAATATTATTAATATGCCAAGTTAGAATGCAGGAAGCAGAGCTGGTAAATATTTGAATACTACGGTGATTTCTGCAAAGAGCAGTGTTTCCAACACTACCACCAATTAATATTCATTTTCTAGGGTAACATGAAGTCTCCAAAACAGGCAGCTTGGTGTGAGATTCCATAGAGGTGAGGGGGGGAAATGCAGCTTCAGACATCCAGTTAAGCGTTTTTTTTTTTCCTCCCCAGACAAGGAGATCATTCAAGTGAACTGGTTTCCCCCCCCCAAAATTTACTGGTTTCCCCAAAAAACATACTGGTTTCCCCAAAAAGCATACTTCACCAATAATAACATTTTTTTCTTCCCATTTATTTTGTGCAGCACAGCAGTGAACAAATATTTAGGGACAGAGTGAGAGCTGCAATAATAATACCAATTAGTAATTGTCATCCAAGCAGAGATGGGAAAAGGGAGAGCCAAATCCTTTACTTACTGGCTGTCGAGGATCCTCATCTTGTATGGACTGTGGGGTCAAGGACAGTTGTGTTCCTTTCTGAGGATGTGCTAATGGAAAGTCTGTAGAAAGTGCATGAATGGTTGAACTAGCAAGGAAGATGGTTGAACCAGCAAGGATGAGTTCTGCTGGACATCATGGGATACGCAGTCAATTCTTTCCTTGACAGGTATATTCTGTAACAGAACATGTGCTTGTTCCGGTAAGTGGAAGATGAATCACTTTCAAACACACATTATTATAAGTATTTATGATGAGGTCTGTCAGGTTGAAGAGAACGAAGCTTGGCCAATTTGTTACAGCTAATATATTTTTGCTGCAGTTTGTCTCTTGATAGGTAATCGGTCCTGGAATTCTGTTTGGGACACTAACAAGATCTGTCTTAGAACCAGCACTACTAACCAGCATAGGTAGTTGTCATTACCACTGTGGAGATACTGGACAATACTTAGAAATGTATGAAATACTATGAAATTTAAAAATGATAGTAAATGTGACTTTACTATTAGAAGATACCTCCATAGGCCATTCTCTATTCCATAATCATATACCATGTCATAAATATACTATACTATACATAGTATACATAGATATATTACTATACCATAGATATACTATATCTAGACCATACCTATATACCATTAAAAGCAGGCCTCCGTCAGTCTTGAAAGACTATGGTATCGTGCTCGGCACTGCATATGCTGCATGCGAAGCACGAAAGCCTGGGTTGGATTGTTATGGAGGATAGGCTGTTACCCAAGCAGCAAATCCCCCCTCTCCACGCCAATGGAAAGGCAGAGCCAATACGCTTGGATCCAGCTGCATTGCAGAGCTGGGCTAAGGACAGGAGCTCACCCTGTCTTGTGGGGCCGACCCAGGTCTCGAACCCTGGCCTGCTGATTAACAGGCACAGCATCTTAATTGCTTGCGCCACCCACAATACACAGATACACAGATATACACAGATATACACCAGATATACACAGTATACACAGATATACACCATTATTAAAACATCATGACTCCACACCTGTTCCGTTTTTTTCGAGACAGTAGCAACCTCCCAGTGTAGTATATTCTTTTTTATCTGAATTAAGGACCAGTCACAATGCAGACAAACGTAGGAAAAAGCAAATTAAATGTTCAATGCTTAATGTGTTTCTGTTTTTGAGCTTGCTTTAAGCAACATTTGTCATGTTTTATGGTTCAATGACAAAGGACACAATCCTAATCAATTTAGGCCAGCATAACTCACCTGGCATATCTTCTTATGGTGGGGTAGTTAGGTCAACACATGCTTGTGTACTGGCGTACCCCACCCAAGAATGGACTATAAGTGCCTTAAAGCATTTCTCTGACACCCCCAGGTCATAAAAGGACATAAAAGGACAAAAGTCAGCACTTTTGCTTGCCTAATTGGAGATTAGGATTGCAGCCATATATACCAGTTCTGCTGTAGTTGCCCTTTTGCCGAAAACTTTAGAGACCCCTCTTCTAGACTGTAATGGAAGTGTAATAGGAGTTACTTTGCTGGCCATGGGTAGCACAAGCCAGGTTGCAGATCCCCTTCCCCACATGGAAGTTCATAGGGTCTGTGGTTTAAGAACTGTGCAAGTCCAGCTGTGAACATTTATAATCAGTGCACATTGTGTGAATCAGCCCTCGAGCCTTCGATAATAAGGGTGCCCTCGGAATATCCTCGCAGTGCTTCTAAATGGAAGTCTTCTGCTGGCCGTGAAACGTCGGGCATCGAAAGGAAGGAAGGAAAAGCAATTTGGAATCAAGGACATTGAATCATTTGCAGGATGTTTACAACTCTTGCCAGCCATAATTTCCTTGTAATTTCTAATTCAAAATAAAACTCTTTTGAAAGAATGCATCCTTAATTGCTTTCCGGTCACTGCTTCTGACATTACCGTTAGTTGGTCAATGGAAAGTAATATCAGGACAGCGCTTTTCTGTTATTTGTATTCATCCAAAGAAAACCTGTGAAATCCACCTCAGTGCTTTCAACTTCCCTATAGAGCTAAGCTTTAGGCAACCTTTGGACATGTATGTTAGCATGTATAGAAATTTCTGACTTAACAGTGCAATCCTAAATAATTTAGTCCAGAATAACTCACCCCATTCTTTAATGCACTTTTGTGACATCCCAAGACTAGCATGGGATTTGTTCTGCGGCTTATGATGGCTTAATTTGGTATTAGGATTGCAGCCTATGTGGCCTTCCAGCCAGCATTCCAGCCAAGTGAGGTTTCCATGTTATCAGAGAAGATTTAGCAATGAATGCTCACTCTGCCAACAGATTGGCCCTATAGAATCGGGTTGTACATCGCAATGCCGAAATTTTATGTGCTCATGGAGGCGGGGTGGGGAAAAGCCATAGGTTCTCAGTTGAGAATTTTTGGTTCAGCTTCAAGAAATCTGGAAATTACTGGGCTATACACACTAGGCTAAATGAGCCATTAGCTTGCCTCTGCAACTTACCCTATTTGACTCATATTCTATTAGCAGCACCAGCACTTAAATGCACATCTCAGCCTTCAAACCAGACAAGGATGGTCTTTGCCTGTGTTCTGAATGCATTTTCCTGATTTTTACCACTAGCTTCTCTGCCTCTGTCAAAGAACTGCTTATAAATGATACATCAGAGAGAGGAAAAGTAGAGATGAAGGCATTAGGTCCTCTAACAGAGACGTATGAAGCTGTTCAGACATCTTGGACTGTCCTCCAGAAAATTAGGTGGGAAAGAAATACCTTGGGTGGTAATCAAGTTCTTATCCTTGGCTTGAAGATTGCGCACCATAAATTTATCCCTTCTTGTCATCATTAAGTAACCTTGGACTATAGGTCTTGTGGTTCAGAGGGCTTTGTGGCTTTGGCTAGAACCCTTATTTCTTTACCCAGCGGGTGATTAGTCTTTGGAACTCCTTGCCACAGGATGTGATGATGGTGTCTGGCTTAGCTTCCTTTAAAAGAGTATTGGACAGATTTATGGAGGAAACATCCATCACAGGTTACAAGCCATGATGGCTGTGTGCAACTCCAGGTTTTAGAAGTAGGCTACCTCTGAATGGACTATCATGGGTTAGAAGCCATGAGGGGTGTGTCGAGGTGAACAACCACAAAATGCCAGATGCGGGGGGGAGGCACCTGGGTGCAGGGGTCTTTTGTGCTCCCTGAAGCATCTGGTGGGCTGCTGTGTGATACAGGAAGCTGGTCTAGATGGGCCTTTGCCCTGAACTAGTGGAGGCTTTTCTTATGTTCTTATGATTCCAGGTACCCACCAATGGCACTAGATTACAGGTATCTATTCTTATGTGCTCCTTGAGACATCTGGTGGGCCACTGTGAGAAACAAGAAGGTGGACTAGATGACCTTTGGCTTGATCGTGCAGGGCTCTTCTTATGTTTTTAAACTCCCATCCCCACCATGAATATTTTCTATGTTCCTTTAATTTTTTAGGGTTCTTTAGTTTCTTAGTGAAGGAGCATCTGGTTGAGGAGCCCATACCGCCAATGTGGCCAAAATTTCTCCAACTTGCACAAACAGCATCTCTATTCTTATATTTAAAATAAGCTTATATATATAAGTTCTTCTTTCATGCAGTTGGGAATCCAACAGTGTGACTAACCACCAAGACGAAGCATATTACTCATAAGGAAAAAAAATAAAACACACAAAGAAATCCATGTTTCAGTGTGCATCATTACACATTTATGCTGTGGGCAAATCAAGAAGAGAAAGGAATTAGTGTTAATCTTGCTGTTTTTGCAGAACAAGTTTGATTTCTTGGGACCATGATTGTAAAAAATAACATCATCTCAAGTAGGAAAACCACACAATACATCCTGATTCAACTCACTCTGTAATATTGGTTGTGGCAGACATGAAATGAAGCCATGGGAGACTGAAGTGTGGAACAAACACAGTGGAGTTCTTATTACAACTCATCTCACAGAATGGCTTCTGCCCAAGACTCCAAACAAGAGCAGAAGGACAGCCTTGCTGGATCTGACCCAAGGCCCATTTAGTTTAGCATCCTATTTCCCAAAGTGGCCCACCAGCTGCCTCTGAGAAGTCCATGATCAGAAAAGAGAGGCATGCTTCTCTCCCACCATTGCTCCCTTGAACCTGCTATACAGAAGCATGCTGCTACTGAACCCAGAGGTAGCAATCATCAATAGCCTGATCTCCATAATGATATTCAGTCCAGTCCCCTTTTAAAAAAATCCTTTCTAGTAGCCATACAAGGCAGGGAGTTCCACAGATTAATTGTGCTCTGTGTGAAGTACTGCTTTTTGCTTATACTAAATCTCCCATTGGTTCTTGGGCTGTAGATATGAAGGAAAATCTATCTCCATGCTATGTATATTGCTATAAGTTTCAGTTGTGTCTCCCATTTGCCGCCACCTCTCCTAAAGGATATCAAACATTTCATATAATGGGTGGCTTAGCATTCATGGTGCCTGTTGATGGTCAGAAGTAACGTAGGTAAGCAGGAAGTCATAAAGCAGATGATGGAGAGGATGGGATGATGGTCAGAAATAAGTACAGTGGCGCCTCACGTAACAAATTTAATTCATTCTGGAGGCATGTTTGTTACATGAAGTGGATTTTCCCATAGGAAATAATGGGAACTCAGATGATTGGTTCCACAACCCCAAAAAATATTCATATAACAATATTAACTGGATGTAAAAATAATGACAAAACCCTGGAATTGAATTCAAAACATGCATTCAATGTGCATGATCTTATGAAGTCTACTTAGGCTGCAATCCTAAAGACATTTTCCTAGGAGTAAGCCCCATTTAACACAATGGGGCTAACTTCTGGGTAGACCTGGTTAGGAGGCTGCAATCCAAGACACTTTCCAAGTGTCTCCCCACTTTCTCCTTCTCTTCCTCCTGAGCCTTCTAAGAATGACAATCTGTCCACGTGATCTCCGCGAGATGTCAAAAGTGATGTCATAACTGGAGGTGACATCACTGTGGTGCCATTGAATTCCAATGAATTCATTGAATTAATTCCCAGGAAAGTGGCCTGAGTACCTCATTTCAGGATGGTGGGGCCCAGTGCCAGATTCCAAGATGCTGGCATCTAGATTTTTGCAACTCTCCTGAAATAAAGTTGTGACTCCCCCACCCCACAGGAGATTCCAACCCCCACTTTGAGAAACACTGCACAAGACCAGCAACAGCAATTGGGAAAGGCACTAGCCTGTTAAGGAAAAGTGTTTATAGATGACCCTCTACTCATATAGGTGTAGGTGACCCTCTACTTTAAGAGGGGGTCTCTCTCCTGTGCTTAAGTGCAATCTAAATCTTAAATGCAATCTCTCTTTCTTTGCCCACAACAACCTTGGGAGGTAGCGTAAATTGGGGAGACTGAGACTGATCCCAGATCACCCAGTAAGGTTGGGTCCTTAAGACCAGACCAATGTAGAATCTGAATTAAAGTCTCCATGTTGCTACTCTAACGCTCATCCATTTCTTAATTCCTGGGGGTTTTAGCAACTCCAACGCTACAAAGAAACTGCTGAAGATTGACAAGCTCCAGGAGCAGGGCTGAAGGACTGCGGAGAGAAATGGTATGATCTCATTACACATAAATACTCAGCTTCCTTGGAGACAGGAGGCCAAACGATTCCAGTAAGAGAGAATGTGATGGGTTGATAAGGGTCCTGAAATAAACCTCCTCCATGACAGCAAGAGGTCAATCGAACGAAGGCCAGTTGAACTTAAAAACTGAACAAAGTCTACTTTTGGCCGTCATTAGGATGACTGGCAATTACCATATATACTCGCATATAAGCCTAGTTTTTTGGACCCAAAAAACAAGCCCAAAAACCTACCTCGGCTTATACGTGGGTCAGTAAAAAATTAAGAAAAATGGCGGGCGCGACCTCCAGCACACGCCCTCAGAGGCTCTGCAGCCTCTCCAGCTGCTGGCGCTGGCTGCGGAGGAGGTGCACAGCGGCAAGACATGGAGCCCACTGCAGCCAAGCCCCTCCTCAGACTCAGGTACTTCTTTGTGGGCCTTACTTCTGAGTAGACATGCCCAGGATTGGGCCCTGAGGCTACAAGGCCAGCCACACTTTCCTGCTGTTGCTGCATTTCCCACCCTCGGCTTATACGCGGGTCAATAATTTTTCCCAGTATTTGTGGTAAAATTATGTGCCTCGGCTTGTATGCGGGTCGGCTTATACACGCGTACATACCATACCTTCTTGACTGCATTTTAAAGGGAAGCCACTCTAAAAGAAATACAGGTGTAGCCTAGTTATATGTGACTTATTTATATGCAATTTTGTCTCAAAGCAAATAAGGATGGCTCTTTACATTGAAAGATAAGCATCCCATAAGTCTCAGGCAATTGCTTAAAGACAGTCTGCTTACCATGGCAAATTGGCAGGCAATTAAGCTTGTCTTAGAAAAGTGCATGAACTTTTGGTTTTCTTTCTGTTCAGTGGGGAGGCAAAACCCCTCCATTTTCCCCAAGAAATAATCACTTGTGAATTGCTCTGAGCTGGAACTGTTTGCAAATTGTATGCACATGCTTGCAAATTGCAGGAGCTCAGCTCCTTGCAGGGCAGTTAGCAGCCACTTGAAAGGGAACTTGATTCATTGCCTGCCTATTAACCATGGTAACTAATTGTCTGTATGTAATATGAAAATAGTTAATCATGCAGGTTTTTGGAACCAAATGTCATGAATGGGGAGGTTCATCCCGTATCTGATGCGACTCGCTTTCACTTGCATACATTCACGGCCTCTCTTATCAACCTCCTCTCTTGTTTCTATCTCATACTCCCCTTGGCTGAGGCTTCTGGTTCTTCGGTTTTCACTTTATTAAATTTATTTTACAAATCCGGAGACTTGAATCAGTTCAGCACATAAACATGGGGTTGCCAAGTTGCCAACTGTTTTCACAGATGCTGGTCCTGTGTTTTTAATAGCAACTTGGCACACAGCATGGGACACCACATTAAGCTGAATGTCTACATTTCCATCTGGGCAGTGGTGTAGCTAGATGGGTGCAAAGCACTAAATTTTTCAAGGACTGTGGCATTTAAGCAGTCCATCCCCATCTCCTTTGGAGCCATGTGCATATGCTTCTGCTTTGCTCCCTATGGCTCCGAAGGGGAGCGAAGAGGCCACTTGCATGCTACGGTGAACCTCCTTGCAGCAACATTGTGCTTTGCAACCCCTCTCTCTACAGCACTGCATCTGGGTAACAGAGTTTTACCATGCGTCTTGTTTGAAGAGTGTAGCGATCTTTCATCTACCGGTCTCCTTCCTGTTCTTTAATGCATTTACAGCTGTATCAGAGTATTTCCTTGAAATAGTCCCTAAATCCCTGATCTCTTTCCTTTGTACAAATAATCTTGGATGCCTTTTAAAAAGTCAACATATCCTTTCCCCATAAGCACTATGTTATCTGAACGTGGCAGGTTTGTACGGCTTTAGAAAAAAACGATAGCTCTAGTCTCTCTGTCTCTTTCTCTCTCCTTCCTTGAATCTTATCTTCCAGAGGTCGTACATACTTTCTCCCCAAGGGACAGTTCATCCATTCTCTCAAAAATGTGACAGTGTTTGGGTTTGTTTTTCCCCCTCTCTGTGATCTCCAGTATCCTGTGACAATTTAAGGTAATTTAGACAGAAGGATTGTCACAGTTGGTCTCGGAGAACATGAGAAACAAAGCGGATTTTCTCTTGTCGCTACACAGTTCAGACACAGGAGTGTGTGATGTACAAAGCAGAGTTTGTCCTTGAGAAACTTGAAGGGATTGCAAGGTGGAGCAAGGGCCCACTCCTGTCTAGCAAGTGGGTGCCTATAGCCAGTGGGCACCACCAGTGTGTCACCTGGTGTGGGAGACAAGCATGTAACACCCTTTGGACACATCACTCCTTCTGTTGCACATGTGCAGGAGGCTTCTGAAGCGTCCCTTGCATGCATGGGGGTTGCTCATGCGCACTAAACCTCCAAAGCCATCTAACCTTTCTGGGGAAGGCACGCACATGTGGCATTTTCTCCTCACTGGGAGCGTTCCAAAGTGAAGGACGCATGCGCAAATGTCGTGCATGCATCTTTCACTTTGGAACACTCCCACTGAGGAAAGGACTGTCCCTTTCCTCAGTGGTGGGCTCTGGTCCTCTAGGCTCTGGTTCCTCAGTGGGCTCTGGTCACCAGGAGGAGGTTGCTTGTGGGCTGACCAGTGTCAAACTCCTCTGGTGTGTCACTGCACCAGCCATGCACCCTAACAACGCCCCTGGATATAGCTATTCACTGTTAACACACATGTTCTGGGGACAGGAGAGTTTGCATAACTTGCTGTGGGAGGCAACTGCATCACCCCCATGAAGGACTTTCTCCCATAACGTGGGTGGGGTAATTCTGCAAATAGTGGTGAAGCACCATTACCCCAACATACTTTTATTGGCTATAATTTTTGGTAGTATAGAAATATTTCAACATGGTTTGTTTCATCACATTCTGTATGAAATTATGCATTGAATGATATATAACATGTTGGTATTATTGGAAAGAACTAAGTTTTTGAAAATTTTGGCCAGTTGAGGTGGCCACTCCTGCCCCCTATGCTCATCACCTGTGCACAGCCCACAAACCGCCCCCTTCCACCCTAGCAATACCACTATATGGAGACAAAAGCATTGCAAACATTTACAAATATGTGTAATCTTGTAGTCTTGGTCATGAAACACTTACTTCCCCAACGGTCACTAAAAGAATAGAAGGAGAACAGGAAGTGAATTCAGTTTCAAACAACAGATTTGTTGATTCTAATATAAGAACTAAAAGCATTGTGGCCAAAAATATGAAACTGATAAAATGAATGAAATTTTTAAAATACCGTTATAACACTGTTAATAATTGCAGACAATTTCTGCTTTAAAAGGTGAACATGATTGTGCAGTCATAATCCAGAAATAAAACTATTCCTCCTTATATAAAATAAAACACTCACCCCCCACATGCACACACAGAGGAGCACACAAGAAAAGGGTTAACCTAAGTTAGGTTAGAAAAAAGATGGGAACAGGAAAGAAAATGGAAAATAACTACAGCCTGTTGGGGAATCCCAGGATCAATCCAGAGTAACTACAGGAGCATGTAAAAGGCATTACGTGCACCCGTAGTTACTGCACCACCCAGTGAAAACCTATGGGAAATTAATATTGCAATCCAGAGTAAATTGTTCTTACACCAGAGCAAGGACTCCCCCTAGTTACTCTGGATTGCGCCCTTAGGCTGCCTTCCTTCCCACTGCTTCTCCCCACCTTGGATCACATTTATTTTTCATCTCCTATCGTGCTCACCACATTATTAATCTTTCCTGCGAACAGGGCGACCTCCATTGCAATGATTCTGAATGGGGTCAGGATGGTGCTGCTCAGTGGCATCGCTAGAGTCTTCTTGTAATTAATAAATTAAATGTCAAAGTTTTAAATTTAATAATATAGTGTTTAATTAAGCACATGAAAGCAATATATATGAGTGTTATAGGTTGCAATCCTAACCGCACTTTCCTGGGAGTAAGTACTATTGAACACACTGCAACTTACTTTTGAGTAGACATGTTTAGGAATGCACTGTTTAGCTTTAATTTTGACATGTCCTACATTTTTTTTGATGTCCTAAATTTTGGGGAGGGTCTTGGTTAGAGGAAGAGACTGTTTTCATGTTGCCGTGAGATTCCCAGCAAAACGTAGTGCTTTTAACCCCCTCTGGCTATGCCACTGAGTACAGTTGTATTTTGACTGGTTCGTTGTAAGTCACCTTGAATGTCTTAAGGAAGGCAGAATATAAATGATTTTTAGTAAACAGAAATAAATAGCATGATGTGTGATATGTGTTGCCCGCAGCGCAATAAACCAGGCAAATTCCTTATTTTCCTAGGATAGAAAGCGGCTTGTAGCCTCTTGCCAAGGACTGTGGCTTCGGAGAAGATTCAGTGACTGGATCGGATGATAATTATACATGACAGCTACCCAACATAAGGGCTCATTGCGGTTCCTGCAAGTGTCAGCAGCTCGGCGCATCACAGCGCACTCCTCCACTGTGGACAACAGTGGGCAGCAAAGGCTGATCGGACCTGGTCATGTGGGGCTGTTTGCAATGCCTGTGCCTTAATCTGACAGGACATGTGTCCAATGTGTTAAAGGAGCAGGACCTTTAATGATTCCTCATATTTCTTTAATGACAAATTGAGCATTACACGGAGAAAGGGGGAGAGCCATAGCTGAGGGTTAGTTAGAGCACGTCCTTTCCATACAGACTGGCCCAAGCCTGCAGTGTTAAGTATTGTTTGTGGCATATCCAGTGGGAAAGAGTTTCTCCCGGTGGCATAGCTTAGGGGGCAAGCAAGGGGTACATTGCCCCAGGTGCCACATCATCAGGATATGCAAAATTGCACCTCCAATGATGCATCTTGGGGAGTGCAGGAGAATGCCAGAACCACACAAGTAGCTTTTAAGACTCTTGAAGCAATCAGGAACGGTAGTCCTGGTTTCCTAGACATACTATTTAAGAACATGTGAAAACCTCAGAAGGTTTTTCCAGTTGGTTCTGGCACTCCACCAGGCTCTGTTACACTCCGTAAGTATGCAGGGCTGCAGTTGCATCACAAGCCTGGTGGATCCCACCTTTTTGGCACCCCCAACAAGGGGGGGCATGCCAGCCCTCTCCCTTCCCTCCTCTCCCTGGGGCACCCCCCTCTCACATCCTTACCCAGCAGGTGGTAGTAGGTGGGGTGCCCTACCCACTGGGGGGCATCTGGGCTGCAAAACAGCCCACCTGGGTCTGCAGGCAAAGTGGCACACTGTTGGGCTTGGTGGGTCTGTTTGAGGACTCTCCTCCACCCAGCCAGCCCACAACCACAAACCATGTAGGTGGCGGTGGGGCTGGAAGCCTTGTCAGCAATGTGCTCTCCATGTGGTGTTTGGTGGACTTCCTGACCCAAGCAGGGATTCCTCCACCAGAAGCTGGGGCAGACACGTGCTCAGGAATAAGTTGACAAGCTAGGGGAGTGCCCTCAGACAGATATGGATGGGCAGCGGCCACAGGTGTCAGCCAGGCCATGTGGGAGCTATGAGCTCTCCCTCTATGGCACAGGGGTGTGTGGCAGGGGTTGATTTTGTTACCCCTGCCTCATGGTACCCAGGACCTGCTACTACCCCAGCACAGGACGCCACTGGAGGGCTGCATTGCATAGGGTAGGGGTGACACTGCGGACCTTTGGCCTGGGACCTTTGGCCCGTTATTAACTTGTGATGCAGATGGTAGATAATAATTAGAGGAAGATCTCAACAGCTTTTTTCTTCTGAAGCTGACCCACCTATCCTCATTTGCACCCCACATGGCAGTGGCGCTGAAAAGCAAATGGTTGAAGGAAGTTCACACCAGCACACAGTTGGTTGTACTTCTTGCTTAATAGAAAGCAGCTGTTAAGAGATGTCAAGAATTCCCACGATATTACAGGAACTGTTGCCTGTTAATATTTTTCCCTGCCTTTTTGTCATTCGGTCTCATTTCACCATGTAAGTAAAAAGGAAAGTGGGCATTGAGATGGCATCTCTGTGGGTTTCCAGGCTTGTTGACAGGCTGATAAATGCTATTATTTTCTAAAGGGGAACAAATACGGACCCTCTTTATGAAAGAAGCTTGCTATGGTTGAACAGATGAAACTATCCTATGCTACTATTGGATCCTATACTACTTATCCACTACTTCTATCCAAGCAGAAAAACCCACATTCTAGGTGTTCAATGAACCTAAAGGTGTTCAAACCCACAGTAGCATCCTAAGGGTGAAGAGAACTTGAGGTTCAATTTACAGAGTGAGTAGTCAAGACTTCACACTGTTGTAAATCTCAATGGTTATGTTTCCTATTCATCCCTAATGTAATGCAATTTGTTTCAATTTTCTTTTTTAAATCTTTGCAAACTGCCTTGAGGTGTAAAGATGGAAGAAAAAGGAAAAATAAACACATAAATACACAACGGCAGTGTAGAAAAAAATAAGTAGTTCAGTTGCTGTGCGTGCAATTTTGTATATTTGCTTAGAAGCCCTATTACATTCAAGTTCCTATTACATTTAGTTCTACTCTCAAGTAAGTGGGCATAGAATTCAAATATTTATTGTCGTCAGAGTCAAGCATAGATATAGGATTGTAGTCTGTATTTTCCTAGATCATTTACAATTGTTTTTGATTTGCAACCCAGTCCATTTCAATGGCAGTGCATATGCATCATGCTCTTAATTTTAACATTAGGTCGGAACAAATGTTCATGCTTTCCACACCACCTTTGTGGTGTGGCCAACTTTGGCCAAACAGAGTCTGGCAACCCGTTCTACTTATATGTTCGCATCCTAATAGGGAACTAGGGCTGTGGGTGGCGCAAGCGGTTAAGGCGCTGTGCCTGTTAACCAGCAGGCCAGGGTTCGAGACCTGGGTCGGCCCCACAAGACAGGGTGAGCTCCTGTCCTTAGCCCAGGTCTGCGACGCCAGCTGGATCCAATCGTATTGGTTCTGCCTTTCCATTGGACTAATTCAGTGGCGTGGAGAGGGGGGATTTGCTGCTTGGGTAACAGCCTATCCTCCATAAAAATCCAACCCAGGCTTTTGTGCTTCGTATGCAGCGCCAAGCACGATACCATAGTCTTTCAAGACTGAAGGAGGCCTGCTTTTTTTAAAATAGGGAACTCATGTAAGATTCTTCTTTCACTTCTGTGACCTAGAAATTGCAAGGAGCAATTTTCCAGTTCAAAGAAGATGAGCCATGATGATCCTGTGTGAGTTGTCATATTCAATCAGTATCGAAAACACCACTGATGCTTAAGGGCACAATCCAGAGTAACTGCGGGGAGTCCTTGCTCTGGTGTAAGAACAATTTGCTTTGGATTGCAATATGAATTTCCCATAGGTTTTCACTAGGTGGTGCAGTAACTATGGGTGCATGTAATGTCTCTTACGTGCTCCCGTAGTTACTCTGGATTGTAGGGTTAGTCAGTCTGTGGGGCTTTGTCAGGATTGACTTGGGCTGCAATCCTAAAGACACTTTCCTGGGAGTAAGACCCAGGAACACAATGGGACTTACTTTTGAGTAGACATTGTTAAGATTGTGCTCTTGGTCAATAAATCCCAAACCTGATCAAATGTCTCTTACTCTGCTCTGATATAAAACATTGAATCTCTGCATAGATCTACCTTCATAACTTTTCCCTTTGCTCCATCTCCTAGTCTCGTTACAGTGTGACCCAGAATTTTTATTACTGGGTGGTTTTCCACCTGCAACTAGTGGTAGGTGTCTTCTTATAATGAAAAAACACCTGTTTTTACTGGGGGATTCTTGCCAAGAATCTAAATCATGCTTTGCTGTCGCTTTCTCCAGATTAGCCTCAGGCACAGTGAGCTCCCCATGGAACTGAACTTGGAGATAACAAACCTCTTTGTGAGGTTTTTTTAAAAAATCAGTATGTAATAATAACAAAAAGGAAAAGCAGAGCAGAAGAAAAAGAACTGGAAAAATAACAAAATACAAAGATTTGCAACTAGACATTGAAAGGCGGTGGCAAAAGAAGACCAAAGTAGTTCCCAGTAGATCCCAGTACTGGTTGATACACATGGTGCTATTCCAGAACAACTATAGGAGCATCTGAACAGCATTGGGCCCAGAGAAATTATTGTCTACAAACTACAAAAAGCAATACTGAGGATAACTTCCGGCAATATTTTAAATATTGAAACGGTAAAAATCAGGGATCTGGGTCCTTGGAAGGCATCCAATGTTTGGATTTAAAAAAAAAAACTAGCCAACAACATCTACCTGACTGTGCAAAAAGTGATGATGATGATGATGAAGATGATAATAATAATAATAATAATAATAATAATAATAATAATAATAATAATAATAATAATAATATCTGGGTCTTGGAACACAATACTCCAGATATCACCATCATAGAAAGCAGTCAGGTGTGGCTTGTTGACATCGCCATACCAGGTGACAACAGAATTGAGGAGAAACAACTGGAAAAGATCTCCTGCTACCAAGACCTAAGAATCGAATTACAGTGAATCTGGTGTAAGCCAGTGCAGGTGGTTCCTGTGGTAATTGGCACAGTGGGCGCAGTGGCCAAAGACCTTGGCAGGCACCTGAAAACTATTGGCATTGATAGAATATCACTCTGCCAACTGCAGAAAGCCGCTCTTCTGGGATCAGCACGAATTATACACTGCTACATCACACAGTCCTAGACTCTTGGGAAGGGTCCGACTGGTGATGTGAATGAAACCAGCACGAAATGGTTCGCTGTGTATTTATGGATAATAATAATAATAGTAATAATAATAATAATAATAATAATAATAATAATAATAATAATAATAATAATAATAATTAGAAGAAGAAGAAGAAGATGATGATGATGATGATGATGATGACGACGACGATGGCGGTGGTGAAGGCGGCGGCAACGACGACAAATGGCTATGGAGAGAGGGTAGCATTAACCAGGAGAAAATGGGGTAAGGATCATTGCAGATCCAGATGAAGGCATGACCTTTCCATCCTGTGATGTAATGAGAGGTGAAATTATTATGCTTTTAAAAAAGTTTGACTTTGATAAAAGCATATATGCAAGACACATCATAAGCAATTTTACTAGACCCACTAAAGTTTTGCCTTTTCAGAACTGAATGGGAAAAATGAATTTTCAAATATCAGGCTCTGCCCAAAGCTCTGCCCAAGAAATGCATCTTTACTTAAGTCCTTGAATGAATTGACATCTGAACGTTCATCTCTCACCTTGAAAACAGGTCTAAATATTAGAACTTTTAATGCTCAGTTGATGAATTAGTTAGTCTGAACCATCTAATTGACTGAAAATGAGCTTCCAGTTAATCAGGTAGCATTTCTTAATTGTCTTATTTTTCAGTGCAAGTGCTTAGAATGTCTATGGATGTCAGGTGTCTTTTCCACCTTCTCGCAAGGCCAAGCTACATGAGAGGTGGAACTTCTCTGCTTCTCAGACTCTGGATCTTAGAAGTCTTTTTTTCAAGAGCCCTTTTTACATTAGAGTAGGGGTTACTCTTTTGCTTTCACATTAATTTGCTAACTTAAATTCTTCTACCCCAATTAGCCATAGAAACTATATAGGTTTTAATTATAGCCAGTGCTAGCGAAGGCATGAATTTGGAGGCCACTTTGAACAGCAGCCTAGGAGGTGCAAACTGCTGAAAGGTGCCCCATGTTGAACCACCGGCCCCATCTGCTCACAATTTAAGAAAAAAATCAAGGCATGTAGGGAGGAAGGGAAAGAAAAGTAAAAGTGGAAATTTGGATCAGGTTGGCCAATGCATTTTAAGGCACTGCTTAACAATGAAGACTGTTGTATGTGAAGTGGAAGGCATAGCTGCCTGGAGAAATAGATGGAGGTGACCAACAGGAGGGTCACCAGAAGTAGGGGACATCCATGAAAATTGAGTGTTGGGAGAGTTAAAATAAAATATTTCTTTACCCAGTGTGTAATTAATCTGTGGAACTCATTGGCACAATATATGGTAAGGAACCTTGCCTAGATGCCTTCAATAAGGGCTTGATCAGTTTTTGGAGGAAAAGTTCATCACAGCTTACAAGCCATGATGAGTATATATGCAACCTCCTGATTCTGAAAACAGGCTATATGTGAAGGCTAGAATGCAGTTGTCTGCGGAACACAGGATGCTGGACGAGATGGACATTTGACCTGATCCAACAGGACTCTTAAGTTCTTGAAAGAAATTACTGGTGCCTACAGAAGAGCAAAACCCAGGGGACATTTGAAAGTTAATTCCAGATGCTTATTATGAGAAGTGCTGATTTATTCAGGTGACAACATTACTAATTACTCCCCACTGGAAACAGTTACATAATCATTTAAACAACTGTCACTTTAGATGGCCTTCCTTGGTCAGCTGCAATCCACTCAAGGTCAGGACCACCATCACCCTTGTCTCAGACTAGTTACAGATACTGGTACTTTTCCTTTGCTCTTCATCTTTCTGGCAAGTGGGTGGGTTGACCCCATTGTATTGATTCCATAGATGAACGACTGTGTTCTAGTGACAAAGCAGCTGCATTAGTCAAGGCAAGACGTCCCATTTGTTTTTGTATATTAGTCCTCAGGGAAATCCTTCAACAAATTAGAACCACATGTTAATCCTTTTCAAACAATCAGTTCCGCTGAAGCTTCTGCCACCAAAATAAGTATTAATTTCTTCAGAAATCAGCCATTTCATTTCACAGAATGCAGTCCTTTAAAAAAAAGTGTATGAGTCATGAAAGAAACAGGCATAGCTAGAGGAGGTGCAAAGCACTTAGTTTTTCAAGGCGCCTTGGCGCATCATGCACATAGCAACCTCTCCCTTCTCTTTGAAGCCACTAAAGGTGTAATCCTAATCCACGGTTAGGCCAGCATCACTACTGGTACAAGTCCTGTGCTGGGCTGGGGGCGTCACAAAAGTATCCTAAGGCACTTCTATGCCACTCCTGGGAGGGTTAGGCCAGTGCACAGACATGCACCAACCTCTCCACAGAACCAGAAGAACATGGAGCAGGTGAGTTGTGCTGACATAAATTGGTTAGGATTGTGCCCAAAGACACATAAGGACACCAGGAGTCCATAGGAATTTTGAGGTGCATGGGTTTTCTCTTCAATCCTCTTAGGGCAGTTGTTCTCAATCTTCCTAATGCCATGACCCCTTTATAAGTTCCTCATGCTGTGGGGACCCCAACAGTGATGGGCTTCAAAGAAATTAAGAACCGGTTCTCTATCCATCTGGCAGCCACTTTTAAATGGCTATTTTTAAACTTTATATGTACTATCTCTAGTTAAGAACCGGTTCTATAGAGTAGGTGCAAACCTGCTGGTGCCCACCACTGGACCCCAACCATAAAATTATTTTCATTGCTACTTTATAACTGTAATTTTGCTACTGCCCCCTCCTGCGTGATCTGGGTGGGCAGCACGTGCGCCTGCAGGGAAGCCCCCCACAGAATCTGGGCGGGTGGCACGCATGCCTAGGGGAAATCCCCCCCAGCAGTCAGAAGTCCCTGAGACAGCCTTTAAGGAAGCCCCAGTGACCTTGCAGCTACAGCTGGAGGCCTGGCAAGCATGACCTGGCCCCCTGCACCAGGGGTCTTTAGGTGACCCCCAGGAAAGCTCCAGGCAACCCCCAATGGGGTCCTGACCCCCACTTTGAGAAACGCTGTCTTAGGGGGTATGCCTAAATGAAGGCATGTCTAGAGGAGACATTTGGTCACAACTAGTTTGCTGCTAATACAACTCTGGTCATGTTTAGGTTTATTGAACCAGGAAGGCTTAAGAACTGGCTGGGTGGATATTGTATTTTTACACTTGAGTAATCCCATCACCTCACTCACTGTCATGAAACGTAATGGAATACCCAGCATATGGAACGAGAGCGGTGTATTCAGAATGTGTTGGCAGTTGTGGTGCACACAAAGATCCGCTGATAGCGTTAAGTGGTTTTAACACGTTACATTGGAAACATAACGGTTTCAATTCCATAGTGCCTTCACAGCAGGAAACCTAGAGGGAGACTTTTCACAAACCTTCTCATTAGAACATCCACAGCACTAATTACTTTCCCAAGTTTTCTTTGCCGAAAGCGTGACGGGAAACAGTTTATTTCATTCATTTGTCGGCTTTCTACAAAATGGGTTATTTCAGAGCTGAGAGTCATTAGTGAAGAAAAGTGCTTCAGTGGTCCCAATTCAGACGGCACTTTGCAATGCACTCAAAGCGCAATCCTAAGTGTTAATTTGGGCTGATGCAAGTGACTTACACTGTCTAATTTCATTCTTTATTTGCGGTCACAGACCCAGCAGCTCATAAAAACATTTCAAGAAAATTAAAACCAATAATATCCAGATTACTTAAAAATAGTCACCAAAAATATTTCTAATTTTACATTAACTTACGCTGTCCAAGGTGTCACAAATGTGCCACATCTTCGCCATCTGGAGAGGGAGGCTGATGCAGGGAATTGTATTGGCCTCCCCATGCTGCTCATGGTGACCAAGAGCACAATCCTAACCATACCTACTCAAAAGTAAGCCCCACTGTATTCAATGGATATTACTCCCAGGAAAGTGTCTTTAAGATTGCAGCCATAACTGGGCAAGATGCACAGGTAGGTTGGGAAGGTGACCGCTACATTTTGCAGGTTGAAAATTTGGACATATTTCTATTAGTTTTATTTTTGAACTTAAGAGAGACAAGGCATCAAGTTTTATAGTTTAATCTTTAAGGGAACTTAATTCAAAGCGAGGTTTAGGGTGACCAAACGACCTGAAAAACCCAGTTTTGTCTGGATTTTTAGCCTCCTGTCTGGGTGTCCTACATTTTAGCTTCATTATACTACATTTTGGCTTCATTTTTGAACTTTGCGATGGTGCGTGGTACACCATCATGTCATATGTCTTTGGATTAGTATTGAAGAGCAGAATCCAATGCAAAAATTGGTTTTGAGATATCTCTTTCTATCAAAAGTTATGGCCAAAAAACCAAAAAGCAAAAAATATAAAAAAGATACATTTTTTGGCAATTTTTAACTGTGTAGGAATTTTGGCCTTGGGGTTCAGGAATTTTGTGTTTGGCATCTGGTCACACTGCCTAGGTTGCCCTTCCACTGGCATGGGAGTGTTGCAAACATTCATTTGTGCCTCCTTGAGAGTTGAAGAGGCTGGCACAAGGATGTGTAAGAGCCTCACTATGCCCCTTTCCAAATTCAGTCTGTCACTTGTGCCAGCTTGTGCCACGGGGCAGCCGGTGCAGGATGGGAGGATGGATTGATGGTGTTGTGGGGCAAGGGGAGGGAGGGTGAAAGGCAGGACAGTGGAGGGTGGTACCGAAGAGAGAACAGTACTAGGATCAAGTACTTACGGCAGATCCTAATCCCCTTGCCATGTGACTTGGCCTTACACTGGACTGTCTAGAACTGCACCATCTCTTTAGGTGGAGCAGATCCAAGTAGTCCCAGCAGATGCCACCATGACATGGGATAATGGTAATAAATTTGCCTAACTTCGTTGCACTGCAACCTGGCCCAACCCTGTTCTGGATGCAACAGAGCCCATCTGGCTTCCCAGCTTCAGGGAATGTTAGGATTGGGCTGCCTGATGGTTTCTGCACCATAAAGTCTCCCTTGCAACTTGGCGTAATAGCTGAAAATGTCATGTATGAGTTATTACTTGTGAGCATGAGTGGTTGGAGTACTCTTTGGTTCAAAAGTTTTGGAAAAGGTGTATATCATTTTTGTAACAAAACTGACAATTCAACAGTTGTGATATTGTTGTTTTTTATTTTTAAAACTTCCAAAGTGCATAGCTCGAGAGCTGTTCCTGAAAAAGTCATGAATGTCAAAGCATGACAACGCCAATGAACCACAGAAAAAGCCCTTTCAGACGCTCAAATTGATACATAAACTGGAAATAATATGGTCTCAAAATGGAAATTGTAGTGAAATGTTGCTGAGATGAGTTCCTTTTGCTGCATGTTGAAATAATTACTGCAGAGAGATCTCAATCTGAGAAGCATTTTATTTCTGTTTGGAAACATATGATTTTAGTCACAATAAAGCTTTCGTTTTGAAAAATATCTGTACTCGTCCTCATCTGCTTTCTCTATCATTGGCTTGTTTAGGTGGATGATCCCATGATCTTTGTGGTGTTTCTCAAGACCTTTTCTCCTGAGCTGTAGATTCCTCAGATCTCGTGTTGCTTGGTTAATGCTCTCCAAAGGTTTTCCCTTAAAGGAGTCATCTGGGTTGCTGAGTTAGAGGTCTAGCCTTGCAGACTCTCATGGAAGATTCAATAGCTGGTGCATTTATGTGAGTTTACTGATCTGAAATTGTTCTACATTTTCTTCAGTTTTGGATACTTTAATGTGCTCTTTGGTTGTGTGCCAAAGTTTTATACTGAAGAACCGTGATCAAACTTCATGAAATATGAGAGATGCTGCATCAAAAGACAGCTTGGTCTACATTACATTCCGGATGCTATAGTAGAAATCAATCACTTGACGTCTTGCAAGCTTTGAAAAATGTATGGAGTCAGGCAAAGGTGATTGACGGAATGGATGGATGACAGGGGAAGGGCCTTGAACAGCAGAGTCACCCAAAGCCTCCGAGGACTCCTTGTATGGTCTGGCCACAATAAGCTCAAGCATCAACATGCATATGATCTTGCTGAGGAGGGTCAAACATGCTAAAACCAGAGGAGTGAAGTCAGGGTGTCCATATAAAACAGAGGACAGAGCGTCTGTACCTTTAAGATTGAATTTAGGGAGGTGCTGCTTTTTAAACCCTTCTATGATGAGCTAAACCTGCCTAAATTCCCTTTTCTATGCTGGACAAATGCTGGACATTTTGCATTTGCAAGCTGAAAAAAGAGTGGGTTCAATTTTTCAACGGTTTTCATTTTTGGACCATACTCCAGTCCCTAACCTGTCCATTAAGTGGGGGGGGTGCCTGAAATCATAACCAGGAAAAAGACCCTCAAACATTGATCTCCCTATATTTACACTTGTTTTGCAAACCGTTCCAGTAAAATTATCTCTATCATCCTAACCTACTTTATTGTGCTGGTTGAAAATCACTGATTTAAGAATTTCAAGAAGAAAAAAAGTGTATAATTACTTCCTTGGTTGCAACTAATACAGATGAGCCGAAAGAAAAAAAATTCTGGAAGGAATCCAAACTCTCTCCGTCCCCCTCCGTGTTTCATAGGATTGCCTATTTAGAATTTGCTCTTGAAACATTAGCTGTTTCTCAACAGTATCCTGATTGATTGGTTAATAAGTTGTGTCTGAGACTACAAACATCAGCATTTGGTTTAATGAGCTCATCGGGGATTTAGTATTGTAGTTCATTAACCGTGACACTGCCAGGCTGCTATACATGTCCTAAAAGTAATTCCTTCATTATACCTGCATTTGTCAATACATGGCTGTCTGACATTGTTCCAGCCCAGGGTGACTGCGTGACCAGAAATTTCCGGATTTGTCCTCTTTTTTAGCCTCCTGGCTTTGTGTCCTCCAAAGGGGCTTCATTTTCCTCCGTTTTGGCTTCATTTTGGAACTTCGCAATGGTGTGCAGTACCCCATCGTGTCATATGTCTTTGGATTGGTATGGAAGAGTAGAATCCAATGCAAGAATCGGTTTTGAAATATCTCCTTCCTATCAAATTTTATGGCCAGAAAACTAGAAATAAAAAATATGCAATGAGCTCTATGGGAAAGTGAAAGTGGCCAGTATCGCAGCTTTACTCATGAGTAGGCAAATGTGCCGTTGTCTGCGTGAAAGGCCAGGCTGAGAGGAATCCAAGACCTTGTCCTCCTTTTGAGGTTTGGACATCTGGTCTTCCTGATGCACCCCCAATTTTATCTTGATAAGGTTACCACCTATTGATCTGATTGAGGATCACTCACAGATCAGCGCCAGGTTTGGGGCTGCCATGGGGCACTCATACAATAGACCACAATTTTTGCTTTTTTTTCTCTCATGGCACAGTGATCAATATGGTCTTCTTTATGATCATTTTATGGTCTTATAATGTCACTTCCACCTTCTAGGGACTCCAGGCCAGTGGAAGATGAGACAGACCATTCACGGGTCTCCAAATTTTTAGCATCAGGGCTCCTAGATTTTTAAAATGGTGTAGAGGAGGGAATTTCAGCAGGTGTAGCTTGTGATCCTTCAGATCAAAAGTTTCACCTGTTGAAATTTCCTCTACACAATTGTTAAAGGTTCTGGAGCCCTGAAGGTGAATGTTTGGAGACCCCAGCTATAGACAATTGCCCCCGAAATTCACAATGCAATACTAATCATGTCTACTCACATGTAGGTCCCATTATAGTCAATACTCCCAGGAAAGCGTGAATAGGATTGCAGCCGAAGACTCAGAACCCAGAAGAATTTTTTAGAGCCCAAACATAAGTGATGCATTGGCTGATGCATCTCCCTTGTGCCAGCCTGGAATTGTTGCAAATGTGCATGCTTGTGCCATCTTGTGAGTTGCAGAGGTTGGCACAATGATGTGCACCTGCGCCACTGCAGGCTCCAGACCCAGTAAATTTCCAGTCTGGCATTAGGGTCTGGGAGGTGTGGGAAGTGTTTTGGGGGGTGGGAGGGTCTGGGAGGAGTGGGGAGTGTTTTGATCTTGGCATGGGAGAGCAGGCAATTCCATAGGCGGGCAGTGGGGTAGCAGGAGGTAGAGCCAGGATCTAGTACTTGTGGCACAGATTTAGGTAGCACAGATCCAAGTACAGGAGACCCATTAGGACTGGGATAAAGGCCAAGTTTTGCCCCAGGCCAAGTTGCTTGCAGCAGGAAACTTGACCTGTATACCGGGGAAGCCTGTAGTCCTCCCAGTTCCAACACAAATTAGGATTGTACTATCAGTGATTTTCTGATAGTGCTTCCAAGCTTCCATGGCACATTACTCATGGCACACCAATGTGTTGCATTACACCAGCAAAAAATTGCTGCAATAGACTCTGGCAAACCCCTTGCTTACATTAATAGGCAACATCTGATGGAGCATCCGAGCCTGCTTGATCAAGTCCAGGTCAGTTACAGATGCTTGACAGTCATAAATTGCCCAATCAGATGGATTAGTGTCATCAACACCCATTGGTTTTGTGAGGGCCTACGCAATGACGCACTGGTGCGTTGTCAGGTCACTTCATCTATCTATCTATCTATCTATCTATCTATCTATCTATCTATCTATCTATCTATCTATCTATCTATCTATCTATAACTGAAAAGTCACTGGCTGGCTGGCTCACTCGCTCACTCATTCATCAATGCCCCACCAAAACCACTGGGCCCAGAAGCATGAAATTTAGGGAGGGTGTTCCTTCCATGACAGAGGCACACACTAAGAACCAGTTTTTGGAAATTCTAACCAGAAGGGGTGAAATGGGGCGCAACACATTTTCCTCCCTATACTTTGCACTGAAGAATTGGTGAGTGAGGAATGCTCTCCCCCAACCCCCTGACACATGAACACCCACCAAGAACCTATGTGGAAAAATTTAACCCTTAAGGGGCTGAAAAGGGGTGCATGCGCAGGGGGGATGTTGCACATGGGAGGATGTTGCACATGGGGGTTGATGCGCATGGGGGTTGATGCACATGGGGGATGATGTGAATTAAGAGTTGATGTGCATAGGGTACTGATGCACATGGGTAATGATGCGCATGGGGGATGTTGTGCATGGGGGTTATGTGCATGGGGGATCGATGTGCATGGAGGTGTTGTGCATGGGTGGGGTTGTTGTGCATGGGTGGATGATGTGCATGGAGAGATGATGCGCATAGGGGACTGATGTGCATGGGGGATGTTGTGCATAGGGGGACTGATGTTGCGCATAGGGGGACTGATGCGCGTGGGGGGATGAAAGTAGGGGGATGATGCCCATGGGGGTTGATGCACATAGGGGTTGATGTGCATGGGGGACTGATGCACATGGGGGTTGATGCACAGTGGGGGGATGGCATACAGGTACACTTTCGCTAGTTTTAAATATTATCTGACAGTTAATATCAGAATTCACAGCAGTGCGTTCTGTGGAGGGCTTTTGGGAGAGAAATTCATTTAGCATTCACAAGCTGATCAATTAACCCCATAAGACTGTAATAAATTGCTTTAGTGTTACAAAAAAACAAACAAGACACTTTAGCTCTTAAGGGTCAAGGTTCACTTCAAAAAGATTATCCTCTTCTATCTCTCTCTCATGCTTGGAGCAGCAAATGCAGCAAAGAAGAGCCTTTCCACCCATCCCTAGTTGGATGGCCATATGCCATAACCAAAAAAGAGGACAAGGCCCGTCCAAAATGTATGACACCCAGAAAAAATATAGAACATGAAAAATAAAATCTAAAAATCACTCATACATTTTGCTTTGATGTGCTTAATTTAAACAGTATATTACTTATTATTAAATTGAAAACTATTACAAATAATTTATTTCATATAAGTTATTAATTACAAGACGGCTGCATGCTTTTTGCTTACAAGGAAAAGGGGGACACTGAAGTATTTTTCCAGGACATACGGTTAAAATCCAGGACATGTCCTTGAAAGCGGGAACATAACTCTGACTCTTGGGTGCAAACCTGATCCATTCTGAAAGCTGGGGAGATTCACAGGTCCATCACAACACAATTATTCAGGGGCAACCCAATTATTGACTAATTATTCAATAATATTCAATAATAATGAATTCAAAAATGAATTCAACAATAATGAATTTAATAATAATGAATAATCATTCAATAATTGGGGCAACCCAATTATTGAATAATTATTCAATAATATTCAATAATAATGAATTCAAAAATGAATTCAACAATAATGAATTTAATAATAATGAATAATCATTCACAATTATTCATCATCATGTCTATTCACCCTCAGGTTCCAGTTGGTCCACCATCATGGTTAATGGTCAGTGGGCCGCAACACACATGCGCTGAGAAAAGGGAAAGTGAGATGAGTGCTTATGTTTAAACTTGATTCACACATGCACCTTATTTACTGGTCCCGTCCAGTCAATTTCATTGGACTGGTCCAGTCAATCCCAGTACAAGTGTCTAGAAACAGGAATCTAATTTGATCTCACTCTCTCCACTTTCAGTGCCATTGCCTTGTCCTTGAAAATTCATTCATTGTTTTCAGGATGTGATCTGCAGCCCACTGAAAAATCAATTTATTTGAATGGGATTTGGATCGTCCGACCAGTTAGGCTGCTCATAAATATACTTATCTGCAGTAATTTGCTTCTTCTACTGTACAGTTATATGTCTTTCTACATTACTTGGCAAACACTCCAGCCATCCCTTCATTTCCCTTATGATTTTGCAGAGCTATATTTCTTCTGTATTTAAATTGAAATTGTTTTTATCAGACTCTTTTTCACTCTTCTCAGTGACCCCTTCCGATCTCTTATCATTGCCGCAACACCTCTCCACACCTGCTCCTCGCAAGACTCTGGCTGGCAGCCCATCTGTGTGATAGATGCCATTTTTTCCAAGTTGTAATTATCTTTTTAAATAAGCCCCATGCATTGGATGCATCATTTCTGTAAGATCATCTCTTAAATATTCTTTAACATTTGAGAAATATTTCCCTGTGATTTTTTAATTTTATTTATTAGTGGAAGAACATTTTTTAACATTGAACTCACAATGAGATGTGCTCAATCTGGACTGTAAAAGGGAGGTGATCCCACAGGAATTCTGCTGGTCTTGACCAACTCTAGAAGGTGATGCTCATCTCCACTTCTTAGTCCAAAAGCCAGCGTTGTCCATAGACGCTTCCACAGTCATGTGGCTGGTGCGACTTTACCTTTACAAGCATGGAACGCTGTTTCCTTGCCCATGAAGTCTGGTGCCTATTTCTCAATGTGCAGGACTTCTACGTTAGGAGTGGTAATGCCATCAGCTAGAGCAGTGGTATTCTGGCATTTCTGCCTGGGACCCCCCTTTCAAACTTAAAAATCAGTCCGGGACCCCAACAAACATAGTATTCTCCTCCATGTCTACTCAGTATTAAGTTCTTTTGTGTTCAGTGACACCTACTCCCAGGAATGCTCAGTGCCAGATTCCAAGATGGTAGATCCTACACTCTCTTGACTCCCCTGACCCAAGGTTACAACCCCCAGGGAGTCCCAACCCCACTTTGGATACTACTTAGAGCATCCTGTTGCTGGCTTTCAACCTTTTTCGGGGGACTTTACCCAACAAGCATCAGCCTGCAAGATAAACTGAAAAATTATTACATGCTTTGGGGCATATAATATTTCAACCATCAATACTTTCCCAAATACTGCTTGAGAGACAGTACATTCACACATCAAGCCTGCAAGTTTATGCAGATTTTCCTGACATTACATCATAATAAACATTCTGGACTTACTTCTGAATAAGTATGCATTGGACAGCTCTGTACAGAATCATAGAATCATAGAGTTAGAAGAGACCTAGTAGGTCATCTAGTCCAACCCCCTGCCTGCAGCAGGAAATCCCCCTAGAGCATCCCCGACAGGAGCTTGTCGAGCCTCTGTTTGAAGATCCCCAGTGAGGGAGAGTCACCACCTCCCTAGGCAATCTGTTGCACTGCCGAACCACCCACACCGTCAAGAATTTTTTTTCCGGATAGCCAACTGGAATCTCCTTTCTTGCAGTTTGTACCCATTGGTACAATGGGTAATACAGGTGGGACCTCAATGTCCAAGGATTTGGCATCTGCTGATTTGACTCATCACTATCACCAAAGCCCACCTTCAAATGTCTTGTAACAAAGGAAAAAACCCACCAAAATCAATTTTCCTACTTTTGTGCTTGCAAATATAATTTCTTTCCACTAGATTCCACTATTCACCCATCTAGTGTATGAATGCTGTATAACAGTATACCAATGAATTCTAGGGCGACAACGGAAGAGCAAGAAAGCGGGAAGTGGGCCTCTAAAGTTATTTTTCCACTGATTTGGTATCCACTGATTTTGATTTTTGTATCCACTGGAGGTTCCTGAGAAAAGTTCCAAATGTTTGTGATCTTTTTAGTCCCATCCCCATTTGGAATGAGCTGAAAAGTATTTTTATTCCAGTTTTATAAGATTTCATGCGGGCTTTATGCCTGCAAACTCTTTTTAGCTTGGCCCTTGTTTTAACAGTGATTTTTGTGACATTATTGTACACTGCTTTGATGATACTGCAGGCAGCAGAATATAAGTGATGTGAAATAAATATTATTTTTCTGTGCCAACATGAAGCATACAAAACAAGGATAACAAAGTAGCGTTATTATGTACAACATAATTTCACAGCAGTAGGTACATCCCCATTTGGCATGTTCATGATTTTGCTGTGAAAGTCTGACTTCTGAATTATGGAGCTTTCATTCAGGGATTTTGTAATCATCTCAGCTCACAAAACCTGCTAACTCACAACCCAGGTGCCTTTTGTACATTTGTTTTCTTGCAAGATCCCAACCACTTAGTTATCACTTAAACTGTATGAAAGTGTATTGTGTTCTTAAAATGAAGCAAAAGAAAATGCCCCACTTACACTACAATCTATCACGCCAAAGAAAATCGTCTTGAATGCTTCTGCCGCTGATGCCTCCAAGGAGCTTCAGGCGCCTGTTGTTCACATCAATCAACAGCAAATGCTACACATGATACCACCACATGCACTCCACGGTTGTGCTTTGAGAGCCTTAGCAAATTCTGGTTTTTGTGCTTCAGCATCTGGCCTACAAAGATGGAGAAGAGATGAAGGGCGCAATCCAGAGTAACTACGGGGAGTCCTTGCTCCGGTGTAAGAACAATTTGCTCTGGATTGCAATATGAATTTCCCATAGGTTTTCACTAGGTGGTACAGTAACTACGGGTACACGTAATGTTTCTTACATGCTCCCGTTGTTACTCTGGATTGTAGGGGAAGTTTCCAATGTTCACAGTCCTTTTCTGGGCATAATTCACAAGTGCAGCCTGTCACATTTGAAGCCATAAGTGGCACCTTCAAGGACCACATTCTTTCCTATGATTTGCCTGATCCTCATGATCTTCTCTGGAGTGTCTCTTCTGGATCTCGGCCTTTTGCCATGAAATGGGTGGTGACCAGAGTGAGAAAATAACTATACCGGCACCAACACAATTTGGGGGAAAAATACTTTATTTTTTCAGTTCATGGAACAAACATTTCTGTAAGCCTTAAGTGGAGTGTTTTGTTTCAATAACCACAATGGGAGTCAATCTGAGGCAGTTTGCAATCATGTTAGATAACCTTCTGCTTCTGCCTCAGATAATACTTTGCCCTTAAACGCTGCAGTAGATTTTAAAGGGAAAGCCAGACTTCTGAATGGTCCTGTTGAGGTAGGCAAGTATTATTATCCCTGGTTAAGAAATCAGGAGATGTGAGGCAGAGGTATTAAGTAAGAACGCAATTCTAAACAGTTTAGGCCTGCACAACTCATCTGTCTCCACATACCCACAGTGGCTTGTTTGTGCGATGGCCTAAGCACCTCAGGAGTTGCACAGTTTGTGACACCCTCAGGCCAGCATTGGATTTGTGTCGGTACTTGTGACGGCCTGTCATTCATTCAAGGCCAAAGCAGAAACATGCGTCAGATGTGCCAGGAGACTTCAGAAGTCTATTGATATTAGGTGAAAATTCCATTTGCGTAATAAAATGGAACTATTTGTGTTACAAAATAGGCTGCAATTCTAGGCACACTTATTTGGGAGGAAAATATTTTGGAATCTTTGGGACTTATCTTACAAAGATACATGCACAGTATCTGATTGCATGTACACAAGCAAATATTGTGGTCTTTTAACAGTTGTGCAAATGATGATATATCAGGAAATGAGGGTTGTCTCATTCTTGCCCAACAAGTTGCATGTATCTGGAAGTGAGAACATATACAATGAACTGAAATATCTCCTATAAATCTTAGTTGGTTCCCATTGAAGAGTAGACAAAAACTCAAACCTCACACAGTGTTGACCACCTACGTTGTTACAACTAAAGTGACAAAGTAGATTCCTTCCCGTCTCACTTTGTAGTAGTGCTAATGTGGGTTTATTTCAGCCCTTGCACACAATGAAACGGTAAACCTGTGTAAACCAGTAAAGCTATAGTACTTTAGGATGATGGAGGCTCATGGGATAACACTGCTCTTCTCACATTAGGGGTCTCCAAACCCTGGCCTTGGGGCCAGCTGCAGCCCTCGGTGAGCCTCAGTTTGGTCCCTAACATGATCTCCTAACCAGCCCTTGCGCACACCTTATAATCCACTTCAATATATTCTTATGTGTAAATTTATTCAAATTTGAAATGTAAATTAGCTTTCTGGCCCCCGATACCATGTCAGAGTGATGATGTGGCCCTTTTGCCAAAAAGTTTGGAAACCCCTGCATTACACCATCAGCCTGTCAAGAAATAGACTTTTCCCCAACATCTAATCCTTATGCGGATGGAATTTTCTTGGATGAAAAAAATTCCTACAGGATGAAGTGGCATGGCTTACACACAGGTTTACCACCTCAGCTAAAGCAATAACTAAAATGTCCCACTAACAGCTCTGTTAGCTGTGCTGTCGCCAGATGCAGTGTTGCCAAAGAGGCTAGTGCCACATCCTGTGGTGCTGCAGCAGCTGTTGGCAGTCTTAATGGGTTTTTCATCCCCTTCCTACAGCGGAAGCCCACAATAGGGCTTCTCAAGTCTGAGCCAGCTAATTTGCCAGTGCAGACTTAAGAGACTCTCTGTCAGAGTCTCTTAATTTTGAAATTAGTCTTAATATATTCTCTAAATTAATCCAGTACTCACTGGGAAGTCTGTCAGAGCATGAGTGGGTAGATTGGATCCAGGAACAGGACAAGATCAGCAGCACCAGGTTGGCAAACCCCTTTCTTGGGCATGAACCACCTGAATGGAATAACACAGATTTGCACCAGTGGTATTGCAGGCACAGATATTGCAGTCACAGGTCCAAGTTGACCTGCTGTGTCTTACCCTAGAGCAGTGATTTTCAACCTTTTTCATCTTATGGCACACTAACAAGGCACTGAAATTGTCAAGGCCCCACATCAATGGTTTGTACCACTGACAAGGCACACCAAGGCTATTTAAATCCCCTAATTTTCCTATTAATAAATGGCTTTTCACAAAATCCCGCGGCATAACTGAGGACCACCCATGGCAAACCATTGTGCCATGGCACACTGGTTAAAATCTCTGCTCTAGAGCAAGGGAACAAATTTCCCCAAGGAAACCTTCAGCATCCAAAAATCCACTGAAGGATGCAGCCTACCCCTGGCTGGTGTGGTTGCATTGTTGTGTCCGGGTGTACATTAGATTGAGCCATGAATCACATCATACCTGGCAATGGATTATTAAAAAATATGTGCTGCTGTGCAAAAATATATTACCTAAACAGTCTCTAGGAAAAAATATTGCATATAATTCTATCATATATTTTCCCACATTGCCAGGACTATTCATTGCTTTTCTACGTCCTAACTACGGGCACTGAATGTCCGCACAGTGGGATGTCCTCAAAAAGCAAATGGTGCTTCCCCAAACATCAGAAGCGGGGTCTCTGTTTTCCTAAAATAGAGCACCATGGAAGATCAATTAACCACGATAATCCCGTTACCAAATATTCAAAGAGACTCTCTGCAACCTGTTCACAATTTTTTTTGGAAATAGCACGTTTGAAATACAGCACTGTTGGAGACATCATTGACAAAGGCTGCAATCCTAAAGACACTTTCCTGGGAGTAAGACCCACTGAAAACAAGGGGGCTTACTTTTGAGTAGACATGGTTAGGATTGTGTTCAAAATTGCAGTCAATGGCACTGGTTTGCCCTGGATGTCCTGCTCCCATTGGCTGTCAATCAAACCAAGTCAGAATGCTGTAAAGAGTCAGCATTTAAGAAGCAGTACTGTATTATCAAAGTTATGCCTGCATTTTTCAATGCATTTTTCAATGTTTGGGAGGGATGCAACAAGTATAGTTTGCTTTCAGCACCAGCATATGCCAGCTACGTGCACCAGAAGAATTTTTTCATAATGAGTAATTTACTCAGTTCCAGTGTCCTCAATCACTGTGGACAAGACTTAAGATTTGAAGCAAGCTGAACAGCTGATGTGTTTGGAGGAATTCAAGTGTGGCTTGATGACATCTGGTTCCATGGTCTGCACTGGGTTGCTCTCACTGGCTATGATGTGCTTCACCAAGCATCTCGATGCTTCATCAATGTTTATGTTTTCCTGCAAGTTAAAAAAAAATCATATGAAGTGTGCTTATAAGTTATTTTACAGTTCCTACAATCCAGAGTAACTACGGGAGCACATAAGAGACTTTACATGTACCCGTAGTTAGTGCACCACCTAGTGAAAATTCATATTGCAATCCAGAGCAAATTGATCTTGCACCAGAGCAAGGACTCCCCAGAGTTACTCTGGATTGCGCCCAAAGCCAATACGTTAATTACTTCTCCGTCTAACCATGGAGGAAATAAAGAATTAATTTTAATTTATTAAAAATCGGTATAATTTTAATTGGTTTTAATCAGTGCTTTTTTCTGGGGAAAAAAAGGTGCCGGTAGTTACTACAGTGGTGCAGGCAGTTATCCTCAAATGACTATCAATGCACTGAAGTTTCATGATGGATTTTAACAGCTTAAAAATGGGCACTGAACTGAGAACAGGGCACCACTGATTTACAACCACAGGAAGCTTTCGTCTGTCATGGGATGTTCTGAATAAACAGGCAAATTCCTCACATTTACAGGAGTTTTCAGGGTAGTGCTAAATGTAATTAGAGCAAATAAGTCAGATCTTTAAAAATGGCTCTCATGCCCTGACTAGCAATCAGGGAAGGCAATGGAAACAATTCTGCATTTGTCTTTAAATTTTACCTCTTTAATTGGCTGTTTTAAGGGCTGTGGGTGGCGCAAGCGGTTAAGACACTGTGCCTGTTAACCAGCAGGCCGGGATTCGAGACCCGGGTCGGCCCCACAAGACAGGGTGAGCTCCTGTCCTTAGCCCAGCTCTGTGACGCCAGCTGGATCCAATCGTATCGGCTCTGCCTTTCCATTGGACTAATTCAGTGGCGTGGAGAGGGGGGATTTGCTGCTTGGGTAACAGCCTATCCTCCATAACAATCCAACCCAGGCTTTCGTGCTTTGCATGCAGCGTATGCAGCGTATGCAGCGCTGAACACGATACCATAGCCTTTCAAAACTGATGGAGGCCTGCTTTGACAATAGTTAAACTGTAATCTGGCTCATGCAGTCACATCAGTAGTGTAGCTACAGAGGACAGTAGCATAGATGATTACAGGCACCAAAAACACAGGCATCCCATGGCTGAAAAACCTTTTTACCCCCCTCCAGGAACATCAGTGAGCCTCCATGCACTTTGTATGACTCTCCCCACTTACCATCAGAGCTGTTCTGGGCAGTGGCAACAACACCCTCGATGGCTCCAAAGGCAAAGAGGAAGGCTCAGTTACATGTAGATACAACATGAACCCCCCGAGCTATGCTAATGCCCCACATTGTGAAACAAAAGGCACCATATAAGTCCTGTGAATAAATGTAATTCAGAAATCTAGATAAATCTAGAAATAAGTGAAATAAGTACCAGGCCGTTCCTAGAGTAATAAGCTGTTGGATGGATTTCCGAGGGATGCTACAGATTGAAAATAACACAGATTGAATAGACCAGTGGTCAGGGAACAGGGGTAAATTACCCCAAATGGGGTAAAAGTGAAATTCCTGGGGGTAATGGACGGGGCACTGGGGAGGAGTTTGAGCCAGCCACGGCTTTGCGTGTTAGGTCTGAGCACTGTAGAAACTCCTCCTACATTTTGTCCTACATTTTAAAAAAAGTCTGGATTTTTTGAATAGATTCAATAAGATTTAGTATACAAATAATTCAGTGGCGTGGGGAGGGGGGATTTGCTGCTTGGGTAACAGCCTATCCTCCATAACAATCCAATCCAGGCTTTCGTGCTTCACATGCAGTGTATGCAGTGCTGAGCACGATACCATAGTCTTTCAAGACTGACGGATGCCTGCTTACAAATAATTAATAATATATGATTTTCTTCCTTTCAAATCAAGGGGGTAATGTTGGCATATCTAAATATATTTTGGGGTAAAAGGTAAAAAAGTTCCCTGACCCCTGGAATAGACAAATCAACTTATGACGGCAAAGAATCCTGGGTCATGGGAATGTGTTTATGTTATTATGCCCACTTACAGTGCAATCCTAACCATGTCTACTCAAAAGTAAACCCCATTGGGTTCAATGGGTCTTACTCCAGGGAAGTGTCTTTAGGATTGCAGCCTTTGTCAGTTTGATAAAGTGCTGGGTTCAGTCAAGACTAGCCCTAGAAGCGGCTATAGACTGTGAGGGGTTAGCAAATTTGGGGTCCCTGTCATCTGCCATTTCCACTGACTCCTTCCCTCAGACAGAATGATCATATTCCCATGTCAAATCATCCCCATGTCACACTCCTTGCACACTGAAGTGTATTTTCAATTGACATTCTATGCTTCCATGTATCAAGGCAGTGCGTTTTTCTAATGCGTGTGCAGCAGACCTGATCTGGCACAAGAAAGCATTTTAGATCATGCAATTTCTGAGTTTGATGCAACAGGACAGGTGATTCCCATGTGGTCTCCTATCCAGACGTGACCACACTTAACCTTGCTTAGCTTCAGCAAGGTGACTGTATCATAGCCCCCTCTTCAAGCATGCCCAGTGGCTAGCCAATGGGTGTTCATCCATTGGTCCGCTTGCCAACCAAAACATGCAGTATAGGAATTGTACTAATTTCTCATTTTCTGGGATGTCCCGCAACTCTTTTCCATATGATTTCTAGATGAACCACACCTGAGGATCACAAACTATAGAGGAAACACACATGCGGTTGATATCTTTCTGGGCAGTCTCATGACAGAGCTTAGCACTCCTTATCATTTTCACATCATTGGCTGCAATCCTAAATACACTTTCCTGGGAGTAAGACCCACTGAACACAATGCAGCTTGCTTTTGAGTAGACTGGTTAGGACTGCACCATGTCTCACTAAAACACAAAAGTTTAACATAAATGTTCAGAGTATTTGGCAAACAAAATCCCCACAGATTTGGGTTGCTTTGCTTCCTCCAATGTCATAATATGCCTTGATTAGCTTTTATAGGCTTTTCAGTAGAAATTTTTTATTACTGCCCATGTAAATCTCGCAGGATTTATTCTTCTTTTAGTCCTGGAATGTAAAACTGCATCTAGATTTTTACAGTCAGGTAGTTTGAGTTTATGGCAATGTTAAATTTTGTTGCTTTGATGCCCTGGGGGAAGCAGAGGGTTCCCAATTATCCTGAATAATTCCGCAGTTAGGGTGGTCCGCCGTCTGCTTTCCAAAAACAAGAGATTGCACCTTGAGATTCAGCAGCAAGGCTAAATGTTACCTGAAGATCCAGATGCTGAATTTAGTCCAGCTTGTCCCACTGATTGACAGGCCCCATCAATATATATTGTATGGGCTTCTGCGTACACTTGCATTCCCAGCCTGGCAATGGAGGACACTGACATACAGCAGAGTGTAAAGATCAGGTCTGGCTTTAGGGCAGTTTGACCAATTTGGCCAAATCAGGCTCCACTCTGGGGTAGCAAGTGTAGTGCCATAAGCCACAATCTAGTTCAGTAGCTGATGCTCCAGCATGGGATCTTCCAAGCTGAGGAGCTGTGACAAGAGTATCAGAGAGTGCTGCTGAATGGCCACCCTTGTATCTGACTGATGTGAATTTGCCACCCTGGAAGCAATTGGTGGTGATGCTGCTGCCAGGTGCCTCACTGCTGTTCATCCTGGCAATGGGGGCCACAAAATTGGGCCCCACTATTCATAAGGCCAGCCATCGTAAAGATAGTAGTTTTCAAAGAGTGTTCTAGGAAATCATGGATTCCTTGGAAACATAACAGGGAGATCAGTAGTATGATCAAAACTTGGTGAAGCAATCCTTGCAAGACATCCCCAGGATTCCCTTACAGTGCACAGAGTGGGGTATCTTCCAAAGCATGCTTATTTGATGCCAACAACATTTTAAAAAAGTTTTTCTCTAGTTCTTTTCATATCTTGCAGAGAGAGACTAGATTAAGTGAATTCTGTTAAGTTCACAGAGGAAGTGAAGCAGAATAGCAGACTACCCAATTTCCTAAGTCTTAGCCCAAAATTTTATCAGAAAAAGTTAATTCTGATGTTCTTCAAGCCGCTGGGGCGGAAAACATCAGTGTAACTTTATTGACTGAGAGGAACAGAGTGGTGCAGTTTAGTGAATGGCACTGGAACAGAACTGGGAAGATATAGGTTCAATTCCCTGCTAACACACAAAGACTGAGGTACACCCTCCAATATTTTGCAAATGGACAGGCCTCTTGCATGCTTGTAAACCTCTAAGAGTCTTGCCAAGTACCATCTCACACTACTGAAGAAACTCCCCCAGTTGATGCATCTGGCATTTTTTAACTTGGCAACAGGCTGCTTCATAACAAGCTATCCTAACTCAGTCTGAAGCCAAACAAAGGTGAGGGAGAATGTAGGGGGGCAACTTTGAAGTGTTCAATGCTTTGATGAGCACTACGTACCCCCTACAGAGAGTTTGAGAAGCACCGCAGAACAAACTGCAGTCCCAGTTGCCCCCTCTATGATACTGACCTCTCTGATGCCCCCCAAGCCTAAAACCTGGGGCTTCCTATGCCACCCTATGCCACTGATTTTTAGGGGAAATGCGTAGAAAGGAGTGGTTTGGATATAGGAAAGGTGTCCTTTTTTTTACAGCTGGACACACTGCCTGCCTCTCCTTAAATTTATGCCAACAAAATATGGCATATTTCTAATTTATGACCCATTTCCAATTGGAGACCCATTTGCGATCAATCGATCAGTCAATGAATCAATCAACAGAATTTAAATACTGCTTTTCCTGAAAAGTTCCCAAAGATCAAATAGCCTACCAGGAGATAGAAGAAAAATATTTTTACTTACCTCTCATGGACCTTCTGATTATCCACAACCACCTGTGCCTACAGCAGGAGCTACATCAGCAAAGCTCCATGACAGAATATGGTGGGGCAGGTTCATTACAGTGCTCTGAGTAAGTAAGTGCTCTGAGTACAGAAGAACTTTTCAAGTCAGGGCATCAAATGCTATTGGGAGTGGGACATTCCTAAGATAGCATTTCCCAAATGGTGGGTTGCAGCCTGATGTGTGATGAGTTGTGATGAGTTGTGACTCTCTGCTGCAGAGTCTTACTGGGAGCCTCCAAAGGTTGCTCCCATGACACATTGGGCCCATGACCCAAGAATGCCTTAAGAAATCATTTTTCCTACTTGTACCCACAACTTTCAGTTTACTTCTGGGTTGCTTTGGCATGCATTGGCTTGGAGAGGCCAATGGAGTGGGTTGTGGGCCTGGTGTGTCCTAGTAAGGACTCCCAGTATGACTCTGCTCCAAATTCAGGAAGCACAGAGTTGCAATCCACTGCAGAGGATGAGTAGTAGGTTGTGACGCTAGAACATTTGGGAACCACTCGACTAATAGGTTTGCCATAATGCTAAAAGGGAACAAAGTGTGGCTGGAAGTTTAATCCTAGGGATGCTTCACAGAAAACTTGATGCATAGCAGGCCATTTGCTTCAAGGATCCACATTCAGCATTCAGAATAGCCTTTTCCTGGCAACCGGCTGTATTCATTCTGAAAGCACCAGCAATTCCAAGCTGGTTTCCCCAAAACCTCTGGAGAGCTAATTACAGAAATACACTTCGAGAAGCATTAGCACCTCTTTTGAACTGCTAAAGCACTTAGGGCCAAGCCATCTAGGATGTAGGAGTATCCTGATTAGGATCTCCTACAGTTGTTTTGCTCATTAGCTGGCTTTGAAAATTGGGGAAGTATAACTCGGGGGGGGGGGGGCGGGGGGTGGGTGGGGTTTGGAGCTTTAACTCATTCCCCATATACACTTTCTTCATGGTATATCATCTACCTGCCCATCCACACACATACCCCATTGTTTCATGAGAAAAAGATAAACAAGATCAACATCTGCACATGTCACATTTACCCTACAGCAGGGGTCTTCAGTGGTCATCTGGCCTGGAGGTCAGATGTGGCCTGCAGCAAGCCTCTAACTGGTCCGTGGCCAGCCTCTGGCCCCCTAAAAGCCTGGACCTAGTTGAACAAACACAACTTAACTGTGATGGTGTGGTAGAGGAATGGGGGTCCTATTAAATATGTGCTTTATTTCTGTGCTGCGTGTCGGTGCTTGCAGAAATACTGAAAATATGAGCTCGTTTATTTATTAATGTATCTCTAATGTATTAAAATTTTATATTTAAGATATTTTATCTGGCTGTGACAACAATATACAGGCATTCATTTGATTGTTGAGCTGTCCAGAATGGCTCTAACGGTGAGTCAAAAGGGCCACTTACCCTGTGTGTTGCAACACTTGCAGTACTGCCCCCTCTGTCTAAGGTGCTGCCGATGATCCAAACTGGGGACCTATCTCATTTTTTTTTATTATGGGCAAAATCCAGAGTAACTACAGGGAGCCCTTGCTCCGGTGTAAGAACAACGTACTCTGGATTGCAATATGAATTTCCCATAGGTTTTCACTAGGTGGTGCAATAACCATGGGTGCATGTAAAGTCTCTTACATGCTCCTGTAGTTACTCTGGATCTGGGGGTATATCCATTTGCTGTGACATGGTATGGAAAGGCCAAGCTATATGTTACATGTAACCTGCAGGCAAGAAAAAGCATCTGTGTGGCCCCTTGATTTGAATATGGGGTAAATCCTTGACCCTGTTGTAATTCCCCCACTCACATCACTTACCTGAAGCTGTTATTAACTGCAGAGGGAGAAACTTACAGACACAAAATCATACCATACTTTTTTCTAACTTGAACTCTGGGGTGCAGAAGTTTAGGTTGGGCCACAGAACAGGGGAAAAGGTTTATCCTCACCTCTCTCCAACTCTGATCCACTGTGCTTTGAAAAATATTACTGTGCCAATACGTTTCACCTCAATGTATCCCATAGTTTGATCCTAAGGGCATAGGAAGTTTCCCATTTTTCTGGGAAACTTACATCAATCAGGCCTTGATGATGAAGTCCCCTATCTTGTCATTCCTCCCTTTCTATTATAACTCTATAGTAGAGTTATATTATCTCTAACGTGGTGATTTATGTCTTAGCAGCCATGACTGGTAGACAGTGACAAATGACTTTTCATTCATTTGTCCAATCCTTTTTCAAAAGTTATCTGAAGAGCCATCATATCTTTGGGCAAAGGAATTGACAACAGATAGAAACACCAGCTAAGCCAGTCACCACCACCATAGGTTATAGAAGTAAATTTAAGTTAAATGTATGCTTCATGTGAAGTTAAATTTCCTTCTCAGTCTTGAACTGGCTGCTTCTAGTTTCACTGGTCAACACACAAGTGGTAGTTTGGACTGGATAATCCAATTTGAGATGATATGGTTCTCCTTATAATATAGTTAAAATTCACTGATCTCAGCTCAGTAGCTGCTGGTTTTACTTTGGCCAAACTCACTGGAGACTTGGTACTGTTATTTAAGTGCTTGATATAATTAAGATTTTTTTTTATTTTTTGAAAAATTGAAATTAATTTGCAGGCTCGCTTTAACCAAGGCAGTTCTGCACACACAACTATCTGTATTATAGTTTCAATTCTCGGTGGTCTGATCTCTCCAATGGTGGAGAACCAGTGTCCATGGTGGAAATGCTCCTTTCTGTGTATCACACCACTGCCTGTGACAAAGAAATACTGATAGCAAACTATTTTTATCATAAAGAATAACAGTTTCATGAAAAAGTAGCTTCACCCATATGACTTAGGGCACAATCCAGAGTAACTACGGGAGCACGTAAGAAACATTACGTGCACCCGTAGTTACTGCACCACCTAGTAAAAACCTATGGGAAATTCATATTGCAATCCAGAGTAACTAGTTCTTACTCCGGAGCAAGGACTCCCCATTGTTACTATGGATTTCACCCTTAGTGTGTTCCATGAATGTATCCTTATTCACGGTTTTTGTTAATGTATCCCACTGAAAGCAGAAAAATAGCAGCGCTTACACCAAATCACATACACCCTGATGGTTGGGGACAGTCTACATGTGGCCTCAAAGAAGCACTGAGAATTATGCAATCGGGGTACAGCTCTATTAACAATTTCTACCCTCCCACAACCAAGACACTCTTACCTTAGCCGACGTTTCAAACCATCCCACAAAGCCATTCTCCTGGCAGAACTGATCCATTCTGATGCCGTTGTTCACAAGCATCTCTTTGCTCTGATCACATTTGTTTGCCAAGAGAACTGTTGGCACTGGTTTGCCATTGGGAAGAGTCAGCTTAGTGTCCAAGTCCTCTTTCCATTTGGTGACTGCTTCAAAGGTGGCGGGCCTTGTGACGTCAAAGACAATAAACGCTCCCATGGCTTCTCGATAATAGACCCGGGTCATGTTCCCAAATCTTTCCTGACCTACAGTGATAATAGTACATTATTTAAAAAAGGGAAATCTATCCATCCAGATTTGGCAAGTCAATACTGTACACCTGGGAAGGGCACAAGAGGATCCTTCTATCAGACTGCTCCTTGAATTAAGATTTGATGTCAAATCTGCCTGCAAACATTAGATTATCCCCCAAATCCAGAGTAACTACGGGGGCACGTAAGAGACTTTATGTGCACCTGTTGTTACTTCACCACCTAGTGAAAAACCTATGGGAAATTCAGATTGGAATCCAGAGTAAGTTGTTCTTACACCGGAGCAAGGACTCCCCATAGTTACTCTGGATTTTGCCCTATGTAACAAAATATTTTGTGGGACCCGCCTAAAGGATCATTTACTCCGGGTAAGGTTTCTATCAACAGCTGTTCAATGTCCCTAGGAAGTTTAGAAGCAAAACCTAAAACTATTTCCACTCTTTATTGCCCTCAACATAAAGTCTTCAAAAGATATACTGTCAGTAAATGAAGACTTTGATTACTACTTAAAAACAACTATGCCAAGGAACAAAAAAAAACCCAGCTTTTTTAATTAAAAGAAGCAGTATGCACAGAAATCTGGAAAAAAGTTCTAACATTTGACCATGGTTTATAAATTACCTTCAAAGTATTTCTTTACCTTCAAAGCATTTCTTCACATCCAGTATTGATACTGGGGAAACCTGGGAAACAACATGATTTCACAGCATGGTTGCTAGTTTACCATTTTCCCATATGCAAAATACCAGTTTTTCCCATTTGGTAAGAAAAAAATAATTGTTGCGAGGCTGAATTAAATAAGGAGGTCCATGAACAATATTTTTGAAGAAGATAGACTCAGATCAATCAGGGAAATCATGCTGTGAACATTTTTCATCATACCACAGATCACTGAAAAAATATTATTTTAAGTTTATTTATTTATTTATTATAATATATATATATATATATATATATATATATATATATATATATATATATATATATAATATTATATATATAATATATAAAATATAATATATATAATATATAAAATATAATATATATAATATATAAGATATAATATATATAATATATATATAATATATAATATAAATATAATAATATTTATTATTATAAGCACTTCTTAATAATCAATTTCACTGGTTGATTTATTTAGAACAAGTGAATCTACTAACAATAGTTTAGATATGTAGTTAGACACACTGAAAGACAAAATTAGTGATTTTCACAATGGAGACATAAATAACAAGAGATTAAGGGCGAAATCCAGAGTAACTACGGGGAGACCTTGCTCTGGAGTAAGAACAAATTACTCTTGACTGCAATATGAATTTCCCCTAGGTTTTCACTAGGTGGTGCAGTAACTACTGGTGCATGTAATGTCTCTTATGTGCTCCCGTAGTTACTCTGGATTGTGCCCTAACTCTATCTTCCTCCATCACTGCAGTTATTGTACCCTGCGGTCACTGGGCACTATTGTAGCAGTGCCACCACTCAGGTCTCCCATGCATATTGAATCACATAAGACCTTGTGATAAGATAAGATCACAAGGTGATGATAAGATCACAAGATGATGTAAGATCACCAAGACGGAGGTACCCAGGAGAACCTGTAAGAAGAGGCTGCATCCTGTGGCATCCCTGACACACTCTCCTAAAGGTGTATATTCAGTGGTGGGCCCTGCCTCACCCAACAACCGGTTCGGCAGAAGTTGGGGTGGGGCCAGGTTCAGGGGCCAGGGTCAGGGGCCTGGCTGGGGCGGACCCCACCCGGCACACTGCGCATGTGCCAACCCCCAGTGCACGTGCAGTGTGTCTCCATCAGGAGACATACTGCGCGCACCGAGGGTTGGTGCATGCGCTGTGCGTCTCCTCCAACTGGAGGAGACGCAGGAGAAGCAGTGCGTGTGCACCGAGGTTGGTACACGCGCATTGTGTCTCCTCCCGGCGTACCGAACCAGTATGCTGGGGTTTCTTGCAGCTACCGGTTCGGGCCCACCCCGTGTATATTGCAGGGACTCATCAATAGTGATGATCAGGTTATATCTCAAGGAAGCCATTATTGAGCTCTTTGAGGAACATCTCATAAGGCTCCAAGAAACCCCAAGTGGACTTGGAATGCTGTTTGAAAGAGGACAGTATCTGTTGTAATCTCCTGAAGGAGCCAAACAATACTCCAGACTGTTATATGGAGGAAAATGCATTTTTAAAAATACTTGCTGGGCCAGCAGTACACAGCGTGAGGTGCTTCTCCCCCCCTCAACACCGGAGCTACCACAGAGCTATAACACTACACTTTTGTTGAACAAGTTGGCATTGTGTAGGGGGCATACATTTGTTCACATGATATGGATTCCAAGAGTGAATTTCTGACTTTGGCTGCTTCACTTACATAACATTGCTGTGTCTATTGATGGAACTCAAGCATGTTCTTTCGAGAAGAACAAAGCCCCAAGGTTATATCATCTGTTTAAATGGACAATTTCCTGAAAAGATGCCTTATGATGTGCCTCAATGGACTAATCAGATGAGTAGCGATGTGAGGAGCGAGTCAATCATTTCCTTGTTGAGAAAATTTCATGAGGCACCATTGTGACGTGTGGGAGACGATGTGCGGACGGGGAAGATGGTGGGAACAGCCAGGTCAGGCAAACTCACAACTCTCCCTTCCTTTCAACCCCCTTGTATAGTTCCTTAACCAAGATAAGGTGGTGGTTCTTCTTATGTGTAAGGACATTCCTTTTCCACAGAAATATGAGGGGAATTACTGCAAAAACCTTCCCTCCTTCTAACCACCCACTGCCCCCAGCTGTTCTTAAATCTGAAGGAAGTCTGAAGGACAAGTGACAAAGAAATATGTATTTGCAGCCATTTCAAGGAAGCCACCATGACTATCTCACTATCTCATTCAGCGTGCATTCCAGAAAAAAGGTATGCTCTCTAATGTACACAAGAGGGACGCAAAATCATAAGCCCCAGTTAGACCAGGGTAAATCCTGTGCTGGCCTTGTGGTGTCACCAAAGTGCCACTTGTGCCACTCCTGGGGGGCTTAGGCCATGCAAGGACATGCACCAGCCTCCCACACCACCACAGGAATGGGGAGGGGGTGAGCTGTGCCAGCCTAAATTGGTTGGGATTGTGCCCACACTTTCTTCCTAAGTCTTTGAATAGTATCTATGGGTTCTTGAAGGCCTATGTTTCCTGACCGTGAAACTAGCATGCGCGCAAACTGAATAAAAGGAATCAAAGACCAGAATTCAGCTAAAAACACACAGAGACTGAGGGTACAATCCTAACCAATTTAGGCCAGCCTAACTCATCTGGCATATATTCCAGTAGTAGTGTAGGAAAGTCAGTGCATGTCTGTGTGCTGGCCTAACCCCCAGGAGTGGGGCAGAAGGATCTTACTGCACTTTTGTGACAACCCCAGGTCAACACAGGATTTATGCCAGGGGTTAGGCCAGCCTAATTGGCGTTTAGGATTGCCGCCTGACTTAAGTTTCTTTCCCACTTTTGTGACGTGAGTTTGGGTTTTTTCACACATTATCACCACTCCCATTTGATTCAGATTGAATTTGATTTATTACCACTCCCATTTGATTCTGAAAGAAATGTTTTTCCTTCTTTTGAATAACATTTTAAAAATGCATATGGCTCAATCCTGTTCAGGATTGGCCCAGTGCATGGAGGGGTTTATGACAGTGGAAAAGAATTCCATGGACATAGAATGGCCTCCAGCTGCCCACACAGATTACATAGCTCTCCAGGAGGAACAAGCTGACATCACTGATAGTGATAGTGACATCACTGATGGCATCAAATGGATGACATCACTGATAACATAACTTAAGAACGGCCACCACTGGGTCAGGCCAAAGGCTCATCTACTCCACAGTGGCCCACCAGGTGCCTTGGGAGCACACAACACCTGCATCCAGGTGCCCTCCTCACCATGTGGCATTTTGAGGTTCCCTACATCTATCTGTCTGTCTGTGCACACACACCCACCATGGCTTGGATCCTGTGATGAACCATTCCTTGAGGAATGATCCAATCCCTTCCTAAAGGCACAGAGGCTAGATGCCATCACCACATCTGGTGGCAAGGAGTTCCACAGACTAACTACATGCAGGCTAAAGAAATATTTTCTTTTGGGACCCATTCCTTCTCACAATCCCATGTATTAGTTTGCATCTTAAAATGTCCTCTCACAATTCACCTTAGATACCGTATTTACTCAAATCTAATGTGCCATCGAATTTTTTTAAAAAATAAATCAAAACTTATTTTAATGTTTACTGGTGATTGCAATGTGCAGCTGCACAGCAGAAACAAAATTTAATTTTACTATATATAATAATGAGTTACAAGTATATGATAATAAAATTGCAAAGCGTTTATGTTATGTTACCTAAGTGCATTACTTTATACCACAAGGGGTTTAATGTTACGTTTTAATTACAACATAGTAAACTGTTAAACTAAATACTGACCTAGGGCTAAATCCATAGCAGTTATGGGTCCACGCAGTTCCGTCATCCTCTAGTGTTATCTTATGGAAAGTCATCTTAAATGCTCTGGAGCAAAGGGCTTAATTTAACTTATATTTATAGTTTTAAAAAACCTGTATTTACTTGAATCTAATGTGCCATCAAATCTAATGTGCACCTTGATTCGGGAGACTCAATTCAGCTGAAAAAGTGAGCATTAAATTCAAGTAAATAGGGTATGCTTCTGAACACCTGATTAATGTGCCTTGAATTTAGCACACCCCGTTGGTACTCCAGGAAGATCCTGTTCATGCAAATATAGTACAGTTATTCTCTCTGAACCGCAGTATAAATCGAAGGGGGTGCTGCTGAGTAAAATCCAGAGCTTTCTCATAATTACTTCCAAATCTGTAGCCGTTGGCCTGAAAGCTACATCATATGATTTCACAGCACATGATTTGCAGCAAAATACTTCTGTGTGCAAATCAGAAGGTTGGCAAAGCAATGGTGCTCAGACAGTGTTCTGTCAATTTTAAATGTTGCTACAACTCTTATGTCTTCAAAGGAGCCACCACAACCCTTTCCAACAAAACGGATCCACCACGCTTATTACAAAAAAAAAGGATCTTCAAAAACCATAACCGAGCAGCATAAACATTAGGGTTGCCGTACATTAGGCCATACATTAGGGTTGCCATAATTCTATTCCACAAGATTGGGACAGGACCCTCTGTCACAAAATTGGGACAGGACCAGTGGTGGGCTCCAGCAGGTTTGCACCTACTCTATAGAACCGGTTGTTAACGAGAGATAGGACATATAAAGTTTTAAAATAGCCATTTAAAAGTGGCTGCCAGATGGGCAGAGAACCGGTTGTTAATTTCTTTGAAGCCCATCACTGGACAGGACCCTCTTGCCAGTATATGAACACAATCTCCCAAAATCAGGACCCTCTTTTACGGGATATATGGCAACCCCTACCCTACATATTTCCTAATGAATGGACAGGACTCTTTTTCTGGATTAGCTCTGAGCACATTTGGATTATACTTTTCAGCCCACACAAAATTTGTCCTAACGTCATTAGAGGATAAAACATGGGAAGTGTGGGGAGAAGCAGAATGTATGTTCGATGTGAATGCACAGATCTTTAACCTCATCTATCTACAGGATTTATATACCGCTTTTCAACTATAAAGTCCACAAAGCGGGTTTCAAAGAAAATGAAAAAAATTAGTGGCTGATGGGGCTGGACGGATATCTGGTTCAGAATGACCAGATATCATAATCACAAAAGAGGACAAGGAAAATGTAGGACAATACAAAATAAAAGCTAAACACATTCTAATATATTGCTTTCATGTAGTTAATTTAAACACTTCAATGTATTATTATAAAATTTAAAACTATTACATATCAACTGCAATCCTAAAACACTTTCATGTGAGTAAGACCCACTGAACACAAGGGGGCTTCCTTCTGATTACACATGGTTAGGATAGTGCTTTTCATAGATTACATATTATTTATTAATTATAAGAAGGCTGCATGCTACCTGCTCACAAGGAAAAGGAGGCAAATGAAGTTTTTTTTCAGGACACAAGGCTAAAAAAGAGGACATGCCCAGGAAAAAGAGGACATATGGTTACCCCATTGAAGTTTTGCCAATACTTTGCCCACTGGGCACTGGTACAGGGCTGCTTCCTTCCAACAACGAAACCCAAAACTTGACAAGGAGTCTGAGCAATTATGAATTTCTCAAATATAGTGGTGTAGCAGACAGGGGTGCAAAGCACTAGGTTTTGCAGGGAGCATCACCACGACATGCAAAGGTCCCTCTCCCACCCCATTAGGGACATTCTGGGTGGTGGCAGCAATTCCATACATCTCCCACCAACCTCACTGGCTCCAAGCGCAATAGGGAGGGGCAGTGCTTTGCACCCCCCTCTTGCTATGCCACTGCTAAATAATCAAGCATTGGTCACACTGGCTGTCTAAACACACAGTGCAAATATTTAAAATCCCTTAATTCCAAGAGAATGTCGGGAATTTTACTTTACTAGTCTTGTTTGTATGCAATTCTAGGAAAAAATCAACAGAAGAATCTAGAAGTGAATATTGTTGCATCAAAAAAATTAACTAATGTTTTACCAGAGGGACTCAAAAAGGTATTTTTCCCCTCTAGGGACAGCTAAATAAAACATGCAAGAGAAGTCAAATATAAGCTTATTTCTTTTCAAAGGAAATATAGGGTAAGCTTCTTTCTTTCCCTTTGAAAAACAAAGCAACTGAGAGTGAATCAAAGGTGTGTTTTGGGATACCCCTCAAGTGGGAACCAAGATGACAGCTATGAAGAACATACAAGATTAAGGAACAATGGGCACAATGCTAAGGAATTTAGGCTGGCCTAACTCACCTGGTCTATCTTTCTGTGATGGTGTGGTGTATGCCTGTGCTTTGGCCTAACCCCCCCCCCCCCAGGAGTGGGGCAGAAGGGTCTTACTGCACTTTTGGGACACTCCCAGGTCAGCACAGGACTTAAGCCGGGGCTTAGGCTAGCCTAAATTGAGTTAGGATTGAAGTCAAAATGTAGTATTTCTGAAATTAGTCTGGGGGACTCCTTGCCATAGGATGTGGTCAAGATGCCATTAAAAAGACAGATTTGAGGAAGTCGCAAGGGTGATGGGTGTGTGCAACCTCTTGATTTTAGAAATCACTGTAGTCCTGATCAAGCAGAGCTTTTCTTATATTCTTAGAAAACTTATCGTTTTTACGAACAGGACAACTGTGCTGAACAATATAAATCTTTGTTCAAAATCAGATTCTAAATATTTTTCTGTCTTATATACAATATCTAGATCAGTAGTTTTTTTACCAGTGTATCCCACTGCTGGTCTATCTTGGTTAGGGTTGCACCCTAAAGCTGCAATCTTAACCGCCAGTTAGGCTGGCATAAGTTCCAGCACAAATCTTGTGCTGTCCTTGGGGTGTCACAAAAGTGATATATGGCACTTCTGCAACACTCCTGGGATCCATAGGGTTACCATAATTTGCTTCCACAAAACCGCGATTTATCCAACTTGCAAGTATGTGGATGCAATTCCCCCCAAACTGGGACTGTCCTAGTTTTCCGGAACATATTGCAACCCTACCTGTGGAAGTGTTTGGCCAGTGCACAGACATGCACTGACCAGGGTGACCATATGACTAGAAAAACCCAGCTTTGTCCGGATTTTTAGCCTCCTGTCCGGGTGTCCTACATTTTGGCCTCACTGTCCTACATTTTGGCTTCATTTTGAAACTTCGTGATAGAGCACAGTACCCCATCATGCCATATATCGTTGGATTTGTATTGAAGAGCAGAATCCAATGCAAAAATCAGTTTGAAGATATCTCCTTCCTATCAAAAGTTATGGTCAAAACACCGAAAAACAAAAACAAAAAAATACATTTTTTGGCAATTTTTTAAGCGGGTAGGAATTTTGGTTTGGGATTAGGAATTTTGGCCCCGGGGTTCAGGAATAATCTGGTCACCCTGGCACTGACCTCCCCACACCACCATGGGAACTGGAAGAGGCTGCAATCCTGAAGACACTTTCCTGGGAGTAAGATCCCTTGAACACAATGGGGCTTACTTTTGAATAGTCATGGTTAGGATTTTGCTCTTATGCCAGAGTAAATTGGTTAGGATTGCACCCTCAGGTCTTTCCTAGGCCAGAAACTTCTGCATGAAGAACATGAGCAATGGCCTCATCCCCTAACCGGGCATACATTCCATCAAATATAGAAGGTCTCTTTTCCAAATAAACATGCAAAGAATTACACTATAAATCTTGCATTGAAATCAGTGGGATTTTTAAGCGTTCTGAAGTTTCTTTGGGGTCTACGTGTGCATCTGCATGGATGTGTGTTCTCTATGTGCGCACGTACGTGCATTATTTTTGAAAAGTTACATAATCTTATATCTTCTTTTACTGACTTATGACATAACTCTTGGATAACTATTATGAAGCCTGGACTTTTAAAGTTTTAAAGCTTCCAGCACAATATGGCCCCGAACGGGACAATTTTAAACTTTAAATTTTACGGCACAATTTTAAATTTTAAAAAGCACTTTTTAAACTCCAAGTAATGCTTTCTTAAATCTCCTCCACTGAAGGGAAAGATCCGGTGTGATCTTTATTTATTTATTTTGGTGGTGTTTTTATTGGGGGGAGGAAAATGTTATCTGGTCCATACTGGAATCTTTTAAGTCCCAGTGATTCCAATGGGTTTAAGGTGACAGATGTATAGTGAACCTGGTGGTGTCTACTTCCAAGTCCGCTTGTGACTCCCCCATTTGAAATCAAAGGGATATGAAAGTACTTAAGGACATGATCCTAACCAATTTTCTAGCTCCGGAGTAAGGGCAACGCAACTCGGAATTAAGGGATAAAACATTGCCTTCCAGTGCAATCCTACGCATGTCTACTCAGAAGTAAGTCCCATTGAGTTCAATAGTATTTACTCCCAGGAAAGTGTGGTTAGGATTGCAGGCATAATTAGAGGAGGTCTCATAACTGCCCCCATACTACTGGATGCAGTAGATGCTCCAGTGGCACAGCTATGCCAGTGCTGGAAAGTTGTTTAGGATTGTGCACTAAAGGCTGTAATCCTATAGACTTACTTACAAGGGGTTGAGTGCCACAGAACTCAATGGTATCTATTGCGTGGTGAAATATAGGTAGGGTTGCCATAATTTTCTTCCATAAAATCAGGATTGGACACTCTGTCCCATTTGCCAGCCTCCAAAAATTGGGATTGTCCCTGGTTTTGGGATATATGGCAACCCTGAAGATATATATATATATATATATATAGGACTGCACTATACATTTGGACTTGGCACTGAAGTTTTGAAACTTATTTATTTGCTACATACATCATGGGAACTCCCTGCCACTTTGGGGTGTTTTTTAAAACTGAAAAGCAACATAAACACATTTCAATCCATAAAGAACTTTTGTACCTATAGAATGATGCACCAGCACATCCCTCCCCTTGTTCCACCCCATGGCTTGATCTAGGGAATCCAGGCAATAACTTATAAGGGATGCGCATGTAAGCAAGTTTCTGGGCTTACTCCTGAGTAAACCTGCACGATCTCAGAGTGACATAACTACAAAAGGGGACAAGGTGTGTGTGTGTTTTGTCCCCCCAAAAGTAGGACACCCCAAAAGAGGGTGACTTAGAGCAGAATCAACCCCCATGCGCAACATCCCCCATGTGCATAAACTTCACCATGTCTACTCAGAAGTAAGCCCATTGCTTTCAATGGGTCTTCCTGCCAGGAAAGTGTCTGCGTGTGTCTCACCTGCGATGTCCCAGAGCTGTAGGCGGAGGCGCGTGTGGGTGTCCCAGGCCAGGACCTTGAGGGCGAAGTCCACCCCGATGGTGGCTCTGTAGTGGGGGGAGAAGCTCTGGTGCACGTACCGCTGGATCAGGCTGGTCTTGCCCACCCCCAGGTCCCCGATCACCAGCAGCTTCAGCAGCCGCTCCCGCTCCCGGTCCCCGTCCCCAGGGCGAGGCATCTCCCTCCGAGGTGCGCCTCCACCCCGAGCAGGGAAGGAAGGAAGGAAGGAGGGAAGGAAGGAGGAGGAGAAGGAGGGAGGACTGGAGGGGAGAACACGCTGCACCCGCACCGCCCCCAGCACCACACCCAGGGGGAGGGCAGCGCCAGCATCTTCTTCATCATCATCATCTTCTTTTTCATCATCTTCACCATCATCTTCCACACCTTCTTCTTCTTCTTCTTCATCATCATCATCATCATCGTCGTCGTCATCATCATCATCGTCATCTTCTTTTTCATCATCTTTTCATCATCTCCTCTTCACCATCATTATCCTCCTCCACCTTTTCCTTTTCAGCATCACAATCATCACTATCTTCACCATATCACCATAATTCTTCATCATCATCATCATCATCATTATTTTTCTTTTTCATCATCATCATCTTTTTCATCATCTTTTTATCATCATCTACTCTTCACCATCATTATCCTCCTCCTCCTCCTCTTCCTTTTCATCACTATCTTCACCATAATATCACCATAATTCTTCATCATCTCAGTGACAGGATTCAAAGAAATTAAGAACCGGTTCTCTGCCCATCTGGCAGCCACTTTTAAATGGCTATTTTTAAACTTTATATGTCCTATCTCTCGTTAACAACCGGTTCTACAGAGTAGATGCGAACCTGCTGGAGCCCACCACTGAGGATTCATCATCATCATCATCATCATTTCTTCCTCATTGTCATCATTATCATCATTTCTTCTTCATCACCATCATTTCTTCTTCTTCTTCATCATCCTCATCATCATTTCTTCTTTTTCTTCTTCTTCATCATCAAGCTCCCCCAGAGCAGTGGTTTCAATCAATCAATCAATCAATCAATCAACAGTATTTCTATCCTGCTTTTCCAAGAGTTCACAAAGCAGTCTACAGAGAAAATGGAGCCACAAGGCTTGGACTTGATGTAGGTACAAAGTACTTAATGTTCCATGATCCAAGGGGACCTCTGGCCTGCTCAGTTCAGCAATGGATATGACATGGGATCCTTGTATGGATCCCACAGCACCAGCACTGAATAGGATGGCATGTGAGGACTGAGTCTTATCCAGTTTTCCAGGGCTGGCACAGTTGTGCCAATAGGGTGTGGGCAACATACTGTGGTGGAGGGGCAGTCATTGAAGCCTTCTTAAGGTATGGAGACATGTTCCCTTAACACAGGGCTGCATTGTGGCTACACCAGAGCTGGAAAGTTCTGTGCAATGGTTAAAGTTACAGGCTTTCTGTCCTTCATTCTATATGGTCACCCTGAGGCCAGTGCATATCATGCACAGAGGTGCATGGTGAAAAGTTTGTGTGCCACTAGGCATGATGACAACCCTGATCGTATATGCTTCATAAATATCTTTGGAATCACTGGCTCAGTACCCAAGGGAAGTGAGTACCCAAAGCGGGTACCCCAAGTGAAATTATTGAGCACCATTTGTTGAGCACTCCTTATGATACTTTTACAACACCCCAGACAAGCACAGGACTTAAGCCAGGACTTATGCTGGCCTAATGGGGGATTAGGATAGCAACCAAAGAGCACAATCCTAACCATGTCTATTCAGAAGTAAGTCCCATTATGTTCAATGGGTTTTACTCCCAGGAAAGTGTGTTTAGGATTACAGTTCCCCCCAGCCCTGAAGAAGAGATCAAGAGAACAGAAAGCCTCACACAGGACCTTGCAACATTTCAGTTGGACTTTGTAAACGTCCTCCTCATCATCTCTATCCCACCCTTCTTCCAAGGAGCTTAGGATGGCATGCAAGGTCTCCCATTTTATCTCCCATTTGTGAGATAGGCTGGACCAACAGATCATGAAAGCCAGTCATGGCTAAGAAAGTCTGTATGTCCAAGAATCTGGATCTCTTTGGCGTCTGTTACTCTCAGTTTATCTCAAACTTGTGCTGACATCATTGGGCTCTTTGATTTTTTTTCTAGTGGACATAAGAACATAAGAAGAGCCTCCACTATATCAGACCAAAGGCCCATCAGGTCCAGCTTCCTCAATCACACAGCGGCCCACCAGATGCCACGGGGAGCACATAAGAAACCTGTATCCAGGTTTCCCCCCCCCCGCCATCTGGCATTTGGAGGTTGTCCACCTCTGCATACACTCCTCATCACTTGTAAACCATGGCTTAAAATCCAGAGTAACTATGGGAGCACGTAAGAGACTTTACATGCACCTGTAGTTACTACACCACCTTGTGAAAATCTATGGGAAATTAATATTGGAGTCCAGAGTAAGTTGTTCTTACACCGGAGCAAGGACTCCCCGTAGTAACTCTGGATTTTGCCCTTAACTCAGAATGGGGGAAGATAGTAAGTCATGATTTTATCAAAAATTATATGGGCTTCCAAAAATAGTTTATTTACAGCACAATCCTAACCATGTCTACTCAAAAGTTAACCCTGCTGTGTTCAGTGGGTCTTACTCCCAGGACAGTGTCTTTAGGACTGCAGCCTTTTATCATTTAATCAGATGGATTCAATCACTCAGTTTGGGTTTGGCCACCCTTTTATTCCATCCCAAGGACAAAAGGACTGTTGATTTATCAGGCATACCTATAATGAAATGCCCTTGACTCGCTAAATGCGCACTTTCCTGATTGGCTGAGAGCAAAGGATCTTGCATAAATACATACACAATGGCTCTCTTGTGAAATTTAAAGAGGCAATTCGGAGCACCATTCATGAACTACTCAAAGCTCCTGGGATTAGGCCTCATCTGGTTGTTCGTTGTTTGTGTGTATGTGTGTGTGTGTGTGTGTAAACCCGCAATCAGCGTTGAATTTCTGTATGCATTAACAGTTCCGCTAAAGGATTTTTCCAACATTCTTCCAAACAACAGCACATCAGGCAAAGTCAAACAGAAATCAGTTTGATTGTCACCAGCTCGAAGCAGTCAGTCTTTACAGGGCAAGAGGATTAGATTAGAATAGAGGAGTTTAAGTCTATCCTCTTTTATATTTCTGGCAGTGCAAAAGCACTCGGATTTATTTTTGTATACAACAAATGCACTTTGCACAATGGCTTTCCCTGTGTTATGTCTAGTGGTATGGCTGAGCCCAGTGGCATAGCTAGCGGGGGATGCAAAGCACTCTGATATGCAGGGAGCCTCACTGTGGCATGTCTCTGTTTTGCACCCACTGCCTGAAATGGTTCCAAAGGGGAAGGGCTTTTTGGATGCAGCAATGAGTTTTCCAGGTGCAATCCTGGTGCAAATGAGTTTTCCAAAAAGTAGGGTGCAATCCTAACCTAGGATCAGTGATGGGCTTCAAAGAAATTAAGAACCGGTTCTCTGTCCATCTGGCAGCCACTTTTAAATGGCTATTTTTAAACTTTATATGTACTATCTCTTGTTAAGAACCGGTTCTATAGCGTAGGTGCGAACCTGATGCTGCCCACCACTGCCTAGGATGGCACTGATTGGTCTTTCCATTCCAGTGATGATGTAGGGAGGCAAGTGCATATCTATTCACTGGCCTAACCCTCCCCCAGGTGCGGCACATAAGTGTCTTACGGCACTTTTGTGACACCCCCACATCAGAACAGGACTATTGTTGGAACTTAGGCTGGCCTAACTATCAGTTTGGATTGCAGCTTTAGTGCTTTGCACCCCTTCTATGCCACTGGCTCCCTCCTATGGAGTATAGCAAAAGGACCAAATTTTTGTGAGATGGGAGTCCCGTGATTGGAACTACCAGTGATTTCTTTTCCAATAAGCATCCACAGTGTGGGGGTTTGGATCAGGACCACAGCATGAGAGTGTTGTTTAGCACATAGGGGCATGGTGAAAAGATTGTGTGTGCCACTAGGCATGATGACAACCCTGATCAGTATATGCTTCATAAATATCTTTGGAATCACTGGCTCAGTACCCAAGGGAAGTGAGTACTCAAAGTGGGTACCCAAAGTGTAATTGTTGAGCACCATTTGTGGTACACTCAAGGCTTACAGGATGAAACTTTTTCATGACAAGAGTTTGTGTGTGTGCTAAAAATAACATTATAAGAGTCCAGTACATTGTGCTTCCTCCGGTTCTTAAAAGAATAGGCAGTGCCCTCTGAGACAGTAGCGACATGGGCAAACAAAACAAATGGGATTGCATCTGACAGAGCTGTAGAAACCAATTCAACACTTTCCCATAGAAGTGGGCAACCAGTTAAAGGCTCTCCAGTGACCCAAATCATCTCACGCTGGGTCCCATGAATGGAATCTATTCCTGCAGTTCTGCTTCTTTCTTATCAGAAGCAGAAGATGAACAAAGGCAGGAAGGGCCATGCAGAATGAAACCGACCTGTGGCTATAAGGAGTCTATGCTTCCCAGTTCTGTTGCAGTCAATGCGCTGTTTGATGTGCAGTGAGGACTTTCATAGAACACTCTTAGGCAACCATCATGTCAGAGACCACCATCTTTCCTTTGAACGAGGCTGAGTCATCAGCTCAAATTTGAATGTGTTTTGCACATCTTAAGATAACTCAATCCTATATTTACTTACCAATTGGGCTTACTTTAGAGCAGACATGCAAAAGATTGGTCTCTCAGTCATATAACTGTGGCCTATAGGGAGATGTTCTTGATGAAAAAAATATTTCAGCGGTTGCAACCAGTATACTCTCACATCCTTCAGAAGAACACCATGTTTGAAGTCTGTGAAAGAGGTTGAAAGGTGGCAAACTGGGATTAGGTTTTCTCTTCAGTGGTGCCCAGATTAGTGGTGTAGCTAGTGTATTTGATGCTTGGGGCTGATCTGGACATAATCTGGGCCCATCAGGATCAGCAAGTGCATGAAAGGCATGCACTACTCCAATTCTATACAGACACATACCGGTACTTAATGTATTTGACATATGGGGATGATCTTCTTGCAAGGCAGGCCAGGCGAAACCAGCCAGCGCATGACGGTACAATTCTATTGCACACTATAGCTATATAGACAATGCACCACCTTATTGCTGGTACATTGGGCAGTCTGACCTGACTGTCCTGCTCTTGGTGCACGATGGGCCCAGATTATGATACTCATGATCATGATGAGGATGTTGGATCTTTGTCTCCTGAGGTTATCCATTTGCAATGTTAACACTATTTTTTGTGTATGTATGTCTTCTATGATATGGCATGATATTGATAGCAATCAATCAATCAATCAATCAGTCGTGTGCATGTGAGTGTGTTATGCAATTGCAAGCTGCTCTGAAGATCTCGGAGGTGGGTAATTCTCAGGGCTGGTCTCTTGATAACTATTGGTCATAGGTCATCGGTGATTATGGATTGTATAGATATGTAGGTCATAGGTGACTATTGGCCCAGTTGCAGAAAGGCCTTGCACTGACAGATATAGAAATTTTATCGATGCGACATTTGTGATTGGCCAATCTCATGTATAGGTCATCTTTTGGTGATGAGTGATCATGAGATAAATATGAAGGTATAAATCAGTGATTTTCAATCTTTCAGTCCTTGGAACTTAGATTTTCAAGCTCTGCTTTTCTACTTAGACTAGAGAGACTTAAACTTTGTGGAGGCATGGAGAGACTTCACGTAGGCCTGGAGTCCTCTGTTGCACCACTGCTTTTCATCTGCCCCATTGCCAATATTGGTTGAGTGGCTTGAGCTCAGGTGCTTCCTCTGGAGTCTTCTGCTCTGGTAATTCCAGCTCAGAAGTCTCCTGGCTGGCCAGCCTAGGGGGTCAGCCTAGTGTGGTCTAACCTGGTCCTTCCAACCTGAATGCTCCCTGCTTCATCGTCCTTGGACTCTGAGCTACCACTCTGGGCAGGGGTCATAAAATAGGCTTTTGCCATTGAAGATAAAGACTGGCAAGAAGGGTTGTGGTAGGATTCCCATGTCTGCCAAAACAGGGACAATCCCAATTTTGGGGGATTGTGTTCACATACTGGCAAATGGGACAGAGCAACCTGTCCTGATTTTATTATACTTTAATTATGGCAATCCTAGGTTGTGGGAAAGGTGGGTGTCAAGAGATGTTCAGTTCCAACTTTTCCCCAGCTGTTACTCACAAAGAGGCATGAATGATGATAAACTCCTTGCCCATTTCTGTACCTCTACAGATGTACCAAGTACATTAGATTAGCAATTCTAGGGGGTGATTTGAAAAGATCATTATTGCTTCCTGGGAGGAAAAGGTCAAAAAAGAGTGAGCAAAGATGAAGGTTTTCTTACTTTCCTTCCCGCCCTGTGAAACCAGCCGCAATTTGGTGCATCTTAATTTTGTCATAGCTCTGATGCTTCTGCCGATGGTGTATTTTGAAAATTGATTCTCGTTGCATTTGCTGCTTGGCAGAGAGTAGAGGACAGAAAGGAAAAAGCTGAACCTTCATAAGGTTTCTCTTGCTTCCTTGGCAGTGAGAGGTTCTGGAAACACCATTCTGTGTAGGAAGGTGAAATTTAAAATCTCCAGTTCATCAAGGGAATTGAAAGTCCCCAATCCAGACTGGAACGTGGCTACGTTCATCATGGGAAAAGACCCCAATGGCAGAGGTACTTGGTTGTCTCACTTAAGCAGGAGTGGCACCGCTAAACCATATTGCTAGTGTTTGGCTTGATAAACATGATAGTCATCAGCCCAATCTTGATATGGTGAAGTTCCGCCACTGGTGGCAGTTGCTATAAAGCACAAAGATTCTAAAATCATAGAGTTGGAAGGGACTCAGTAAGTCAACTAGTCCAACCCCCCCCCCCCCCCCCGTAGCTGGAAATCCTCCTAGAGCATCTCAAGAGCATTATGCCTGTGACTTGCTGCCCATATCAACACATCTCCTGTTGATTGCTCACAAAGCAATTCTGAGTTTCCTATATTAATGAATATCATGCATAAATTCATTGGCTCAAAGCTTATAGTTTGTGGCAGCCCCCAGCGTTCAATATGGGAAGCAAGTCCAGGTGAGACTGGAAAATGTAAGATCCCAGGAAAATTCTGGGGCCCCACCTTAGCATTCTGGGCCCCTTTTTGATCAGGCACCTGGGAACAAATTACTTCTTTATCCCTTCTCTGGGACTGGTTGCACTAATGCTATGATTCAGTAGAGTATATAGCATCAATGTAAAGGTAAAGGTGTCTCCTGTAGGTTGCCCAGCTAGTTGTGACTGACTAGGGAATGGTGCTAGAGCTATAGAGACAGCATTGTCCAAAGATGCCTCGATGGACATGTGATCCACATGCGCACAGAATGCTGTCAACTCTCACTGAGATGGTATTTATTTATCTACTTGCATTTACATTGCTTTGAACTGCTAGATTGGCAGGAGCTGGGCTAAGGATGGGAGCTCACTCCATTTTGCAGTACTCAGGTCTCAAACCACTGATCTTCCGACTGACAGGCACAGCGCCTTTAACCACTAAGCCAACTGCAATCCACTAAGCCAAACCATCATCATACACTCTCACAATTAAGGGAAGTGGGGTGTGCTGAATATTACATTTGTATGTACAGGTTGAAAGTTGGCTGACATAAATGAATTTCATATACTGTCAACACCTGGGATACTCATATGCTCTGCTCCATGGAATTAAATGGAGGGTCTGATCTCCCCAAGCATCCCATTGCACATATACACTGGGTTTCTCCACTAAGGACAAAAGAACCCCAAACACTTATAAACACACCCTAAACCCTATACCTATGAATAATCACCAGACTGTGGCATTTGTGTATGTTTTATTGTTGTTTCAAAGAATAAAATTGTTCTCTTTGCTTTACGCCTAAAAAAGCAAGCTGTAACGTTTGAAAATAATTAATCTGTTGTCCCCCAAAACTCATATCTACATGCTCAGGCTTTGGATAAAAATGTTCTTGGAAGGGAAGTGCATGTTCTTTATAATTTATCCTCTCGCTGCCGAGTTAATATTTTTGTTTTAGCCTTTTAGCCAATTTATTGTAATTGTTTCCTCTCCACAATTGGATGCCCTTTCTTGCCACTATTATTCAGCTTGAAATCTAAAACATGAGCATATAAATCCCAAGATTAGTTCAAACTCAGAGAAAAGGAGCAAAGAATGATTAACTACCAAATTCACATCATCATCAGACTAAATAGAAGAATGAGCAGAAAACATTAGAACAGTCGACTGAGGTCTAACCAGTGGAATAGCTGGGGTTGATTCAGTTCTGCTGGTCGATTTGATGTGCAAGAATATAACATTAGAAGAGTCTCCACTGGGTCAGCCCAAAGACCCATCTAGTCCAGCTTCTTGTATCACACAGCGGCCCACCAGATGTTTCAGGAAGCACGTATGACACCTGCATCAAGAAATCAATCAGGGATCCTGACTATAACTGCTTTCCAAGAGCAACAGCAGAGAGGCTCCCCCAGAATAGACTGAGAAAACTGAATGGGAAACCAGGAGTGAATTTTGGGATGAAAGAACCTATAGTGCAATCCTATAGACAGTGCTTGTCTACTCAACCCTCTTGTGTTCAATGAGGCTTAAAAAAGCAGGCCTCCATCAGTCTTGAAAGACTGTGGTATTGTGTTCAGCGCTGCATATGCTGCATGCGAAGCACAAAAGCCTGGGTTAGATTGTTATGGAGGATAGGCTGTTACCCAAGCAGCAAATCCCCCTCTTCACGCCACTGAATTAGTCCAATGGAAAGGCAGAGCCAATACAATTGATCCAGCTGGTGTCACAGAGCTGGGCCAAGAACAGGAGCTCAGCCTGTCTTGTGGGGCCGACCTGGGTCTCGAACCCTGGCCTGCTGGTTAACAGGCACAATGTCTTAACACTTGAACCACCCACAGCCCTATGGGGCTTACGCTCCAGAAATTGTGTCTAGGCTCAGAGATCTTAAATATTCCAGGGTTGAGCATGTGGTCAAGGCTATTCATTTCCGCCCAAGACGTTAAGCTGTTCCAATTACTGGACCTTCTATGGTTCTAGTGAAAGGGGGTCCTGGAAACCAGAAGTGGGCCCCTCCTTGATCTAGGAATTCCACAGTACTGTATAGACATAGGAATCATATATCTCAGAAAATCATAGGAATGCCTTGACACCATTAAGCATAAAATGAAATCTGTATGCCAAGAACGCAGTAGCTCTGTTCACTCAGCCAGTAAGGGCAGAATGAAGAATGGTAGCAGGATCCTGGCAAGAGGCCACATTTCAACCTCCACATGTTCATTGGTTTGTCTGTGCGCAGCAGTCACAAGGCTGCTGAAAATCACTCAACGGTAAGTGCCATCATAACCTGTCTATATAGAGGAGTCCTTGAATTTGCAGCATACATGCATGAGTGAATATATCTGCATAAGAGTCTTAATCCTGCACCAATGTATGTTTTAGATCAGGGATCTCCAAACTTTTTGACAGGAGGGCCACATCTCTCTAACACTGCTGTGGGTCAGAAAACTAGTTTGCATTTCAAATTTGAATAAATTTACATAAATGTACATATAAGAATGCATTTGTGTGGATTACATGGCTTGTCCAAGGTCCAGATAGAGGGGTCTTGCCGGGGGCCACATTCTCGCCAAGGGCCATGTTTGGAATTTGGGCCAGGGTTTGGAGACCCGTCTTAGAGGGCAGCTGCAGAGACCATCATTACTATATTTGAACATCACATTTCTGAGATGCACAACTCCCTCCTTGAAACTGCAATGAGGAAACATGCTTCATCAGGTAGCAGAGTTTGGCACAATTTCCTATTTGTAGCAACAGAAAATCAGGCAAGCTCCTTAGTTCAAATTTAGATTTAAAAACAGCCCAGTTAGCAAAGAGTTACGCCACAGTCCTGAGATGTTATTAGAGGAGTGAGTCATTTAGAGAGAGATTCTCTCTCATGTTTAATTTCATTAGCAGATCAAAACAATTGACCTCAATGAAGTGATTAGAAGGGAGAAACGGCAGAATGTTTCCAAGTTAATGCCTCCCCCCAACCATGGTTCAGTAGCAGCCATTTCAGGCATACCTTGGAAGAAAGCCTCTAATGGTATATGTGGGCCTTCAATGGTTTAAAATGGGTTTTTCATAGCAGTCTATTTTGAGAAACAAAGGGCGCAATCCAGAGTAACTACGGGGAGTCCTTGCTCCAGTGTAAGAACAATTTTATCTGGATTGCATTATGAATTTCCCATACGTTTTCACTAGGTGGTGCAGTAACTACGGGTGCACATAATGTTTCTTATGTGCTCACATAGTTACTCTGGATTGTAGGGTAAGCCACAGTCCATCCCTAATAACAACCAGGATATACCATTTCCTCAAATAATCAGCTATGAAATTACCATTAGTGGTGTGCATATTCCAGCCTACAACACCATCTTCTTCAAGGACATGGAGTCAAATCCTAGTGTGCAACAAGAGGGGTGGGTTCCCACAAGAAAAATAATTGTATTGAGGGGGGAGAAAGAAATGCAAAAAAGTGCAGCTAGTTAGGACAGTTTCTAATCTAAAATTGAGATTGCTGTTGAAACACACATGATAAGCACATATCAACAGCAATGCTCAGCCTCAGCATGGGAAATCTGATTGAAATAAAGTTTGTTTTATTTTTTATATGATGTTAAGGTTCTTAATACATGGTTGTTACATTTTTTTTGTGCACCAGTATAACAAATAGGATCAATTCTGTTATACTGGGGGAAACAAAAGGCAAGGGATCATATTTGCAGGCTCCCCAGGGACACCTTGTGGGAGATTACAGGCCAAACAAGATCTGATGGAAGAATTTCATAACTGAAGATTCCCAACATTTTCTTCCTTGTCAAAAATAAAATGTTATGTAACTTCTACATCCAATTTACACTGGACTCCAAATGGACCTTTGTGTTGATTTAGCAATGGGAAGTGTCATAGCTCAGTGGTAAAATTCATGCATGGCTTTCGAAAGGTCTCTGATCCGAACATATGTATAGAATAAGATAGAAAGTGATGGAAAAGAGGGATGCTTGGAGCAAGGGATGGGAAAGACCTCCAATCTGAAGTGCTTGGAGAGCCACTACTAGGCAGAAGAGACAACACAGCAGGCTGGAATGAGCCAGTGGTTCGATTTAAAGCAAGATATTGCAGTCCTAATAGTGAGATCCATTGAAAACAGTGGCCTTTAAGAATGATGCAAAACCCAGTACCATAGCTAGAAGTGGGGGTTTCAGGCACCACAATTAGGGTTGCCATATGCCCCGGTTCTGGGACTGTCCTGGTTTTGGGGGATTATGTTCACATACTGGTAAGTTAAGACAGGGGGGTCCTGTCCCTGTTTTGTGGAAGAGTTATGGCAACCCTAACTACAAATCATTGTGTAAATGGCTCTTCTCACTCACCATTAGGGCTGTTTTGGGCAGCAAAGGCAACATATATCAATATATCATATGTATATTATATATCAGGCACTCAAATATCAAGCACCTATGCATTGTTGTCACTGCCTTAAATGGCTCCAACCCTGAATAGGAGGGGCTGCTTTCATGGTGCAATGCAACACCTGAAGTTCTTACCTTCTTTCCAGCTGGCAAGATCCAGGTCTCTGCTTCTAATTTCCCACCACATTTTAAAAGAACAGGCAAGGCAGTATGGCTAGAGAACTCCCGCAGCAACAGAGGTTGCTTTTTTTAATTTCAGAAACACATACAAAATCGTAAACAATCAAATGAAGCAAGTCATGTGTGCTGAATAAAAAGATGCCATTAAAAATGAATGTCAAATGAATATTAACATTCGGAGAGGTCAGGTGCCAGTTAGCTTGCTAAAGAGAAGAGTCAGAGAATTTCCCTTTCAACAAATGTCACGGCACAATCATTGTGCGGCACATTTGCAATTTTCAAATAGTGATTGCTTCGTTTTCCTTGTAAGGCACAGACAGTGATTGGTGTTTTTTTTTAAGAGTACGAGTATGAAAATAATTTCTTGCAGAAGTGCAAAGAGATTGTCCAACAAGGAGCGAAAGGTACAGGATCATACTGCAAACATTCAGAGTCATTCAGGTACAAACTGCAAGAAAGGAGATTCCGGTTGGATATCCGAAAAAAATTCCTGACGGTGAGGGGGGTTCGGCAGTGGAACAGATTGCCTTGGAGAGGCTCCCTGGGAGAGGCTCAACGAGCACCCTTTGGGGATGCTCTAGGAGGATTTCCTGCTGCAGGCAGGGGGTTGGAATAGATGACCTAGTAGGTCCCTTCCAACTCTAGGATTCTATGATTCATTGGAAATCATAATGCTTAGAGAACATATACCGTAATTAGATTGTAAACATCAAACTGACTTCATTTGTTTCCTACCCTTCATCCACAGGGTTAGGCTCAGCTCAATTATCTCAGCAAACCAAGGTCTGAGCTTTCAAATTGACAAGGAAGCCACTTTTCGGGTTTGGCCACTTTTCGGGTCTACTGCTTCTTGTTTTGGTTTTAGAGCTGTTGTTTTAATGATTTTTGTTTTATTTGCTTTGATTTTGACGCTAAAACAAGGTATGAGTTTGTCCATTTTGTTCATCATGTTAAATTTATGGTGAACTGGGGTTTCCAATTGTGGTTGACCAGCCAGTCAATTACAATCCATGGCTTGCTCGTTTAATCATTGCACCAAGGTATGGTAAAGTGTCTTTAACCATGGCTTACCATATTGTTTGAAGTAAGCTATACTGCCTCCCAGAGCTTCCAGGAAGCTTCATGGCAGAGTGACTATTCAAACACAGTTTTGGAGCTGTTCCAGGTCTCTACTCCACAATGGCTATAAATCAAAACATCCTTAAAGACTCAAGAAGCATTATTCAGTTTGTGCCAAATTTTCTCAAAGATCATTCTCTGGAGTTGTAAAAAGAGATGCAGTAATATTACCCAAATGGGCACATCCTGCCTCTGTACACATGGATGAACATTTTAACTAACTATTGCTTCTGAACCAAAGATGGAAGCCAGACCTAAGTTTCCAGATGTAACTGGAGAAGTGCTCCATTCATATCTGGAAGCCTTTCTGAAGCAAGCAGAGGCCACATATGGCTTCTAGCCACATAGTCTCAGGAAGGTCTGAGGAAGTATCTAGAAAGACATTCTAGTATCTCTGGTGACTTCTCTTAGGCCTCTGTGGTCCTATGGACTGGAGCCATGGATTTGATTATCCACAGATTTTGGTACCAATGTCTAACTGTACTGTATAATCTTCATTTGTTACATTTTTATGTTTGACATAACTTGGATGCTCCCTAAATTCTACTACAGCTATAATTTGGGGATAGGGGTGGCAGCCACTGCGATGCTCTCTATAGCACATTCATCTGTGCCCCTACGGATCCTGAAGAAGCCATCTTCTCCCCAGCTGGTTCCCCAGCTGTTCTTCACTATCCAAAATGGCTCACCACTATTTGGATCAGTACCGTAACCAATGAGGAGGACCGCATGATTGGTAAGTTCAAAGGGATTGAAAGGATCCATTAACCCTGTGTGGTGGTAGATGCCTCCTGCATAGTGATAAAAGTCGGGATACACTTCAAAAGCAACAGCCATTGGGCCATGTTTCACGAGCTCATGTTTCATCAGGGCTTCGTTGCACCCACCATAAAACCCCCCAACATAGTGGTAGTCAGAGGTGTAATACTGGTAACAACTCTGTTTCAAAGTGCAAGGAGAATCGGAGCCTACATAAGGGAAGCACTCTTCCTCCACCACTCCATAGTCCTGGGCATATTTTCCACCAATGAGGTAAGGGAATCCTCCTGCACAACCTAAAAAAGAAAATAAAACATTTAATACATCTTTTAAGGTTCAACAGGCATCACTGGGCAGCAGGCACCACTGTGCAGCACCTCGCAGTGGTCACTGGACATCCCTACTGGACAGTGGACATCCCTACAGGGCACCAGCAGGCACTGGCCACTGGGCATCACTGGACACCAGCAGGCACCAGGCATCACTGGGCACCAGCAGGCACCAGGCAGTGGGCACACCTACCAAGCACTGGGCATCCCTGTCAGACACTAGGCATTGAGCACCACTGGACACCAGTGGACAACACCTGGTAGAAGGCAGCACTGGGCATCCCTACCAGGGACCAGCAGGCAACAGGCACTAGCAGGTAGTGGGCACCAGCAGGCACTTGGTACCACTGGGCAGTGGGCACCTCTACTGAGCACCAGGCATCGCTGCTGGGCACCAGTGGACCACACTGAGAAGAAAGCACCACTGGGCACCAAATTGGTTCTTAGTGAGTCCTTAAATCACTGAAGGAATGTGCTCCCTGAATTTCATTCTTCTAGGTCCAGGGATTGGGGCTGCGTGTTGATCCATCAGTCTGTCTTCAATATTAAGTTTGGGATAAAAACATGTTGCACCCCTTTTCACCCCCTTAGGGGTTAAATTTCTAAAAACTGGTTCTTAGTGGGTGAACACGTCACGGAAAGAATATTCCCCCCAAATTTCAGGCTTCTAGGCCCAGGGGTTGGGGCTCAGCATTCCCCCACAGCGCAACAACTCCCCATGCACATCAACCCCCCTTACAACATTCCCCCATTTGCACCACCACCCCATGTGCAGCATCCCCCATGTGCATGAACTGCCCATGTGCATCAACCCCCCCAGTGCACCCTCCTTCATCAAACCCCCCATACACATCAACACTCATGCACAACACCCCCCATGCGCATCAAACCCCCCCCCCCCCGGTGCACCCTCCTTCCTAGTGTATCAGGCACCAGATTGCTGGCTGTTGATCAATCTTCAATGGTAAGTATAGGATAGAAACATGTTTCACTCCTTTTCAGCCCCTCAAGGGTTAAATTTCTCAACATCAGTTCTTGGTGGGTGTTGATGTCACAGAAGGAGCACCCTCCCCAAATTTTAAGTTTCTAGGTCCAGAGGTTGGGGAAGGGCTTGGATCAGTCGGGGTTCTTCAATGTAAAGTATAGGGAAGAAAAAGCACTGCACCCCCTTTCAGCCCCTTCTGGTTGGAATTTCTGAAAACTGGTTCTTAGTGGGTGCCTCCGTCATGGAAGGAACAGCCTTCCCAAATTTCACGCTTCTAGGCCCAGCTGGCCATTGATGAGTTAGTCAGTGAGTGAGTCAGTGACTTTTTTTCATTTATACATATGTATATGGATTATCTCTCAGTATATAACCACTGTTGCAACTCCCAACATTTTAATTTAATTCTATGAAGTGTTAGTGATTCGTTTTAACTTGGTATTTAGTTTTCTCACTTGGTTGTTGTAATTCTGTGCACCAGCCAAGTGAGAAAATGGAAATGAGCTCCAGTAAATCCAGCAAAGGTTCTGTTGAGGTTCCCACCAAGGAAGAAGAAAAGAACGTTTTGCTTATGTAGGAGTCAGTCCTATGTAATGCATGGAATCAATGATGTCAGCCCTACAACGCATGGAGCCAAGCCCTTCACCTCTTACCTTCAACCTGTAGCTCTTGTAGAACATCAACTGGTGTGCTCCTTACCTTGAGAGTATTCACTGCAGGAAACCACCTGCTGGGGGCTCAGTACTGGAGTCTGCGTGTTGTTGGTGAGGATACGAATCCTGGCTTCTAGCATGGCCATTGAAGCAAATGCGTAGCAGCTGCCACAGCTCCCTGAGGAGAACAACCAGCAGTCAAAAATTGCCACCAGACGCTTCTGCGGCAAATTCTGAAAATGTGCGCCAGGAGAGGCAGTGTCTCATGCAGTGTCTCATGAGAATTAAAAACTCATGTGCTCATTTAATTTCATTATCATCTCATTTCATTAAAGACTCTCATGTGCTTAGAGGACCACCCACCCATATCAGCCTCTCCATGACCTGTTGGCTCCAGACCGATTGCAGGCACATCATTCAACCATCTGTTTGTCATCAAGGAGGACAAGATCATTCATACTCTCCCAATGCGGACTACCGACATAATTGGTTAGTCTCGGAGGTTGTCATCATATACTACTCCACATGGTTGATCAAGTGGAGACCTGAAGCTAGGAGTTAACTCCGGGGCATGTGGCGAGTCCACAGAAGAACAGAATTGGACCAGAGTCCAACACTTAGATTACTTATGTGATTCTACAAGTGACTCCAAAATATTGAATTAGAAAAAAAGCAACCACTTTGCCAAAACTCTCAGGACTTTGAAAATTAGAGTCCACCCAAATTATCCTCATTTGTTTGCTGGACTCAGTTGTTTGAACAGAACTGTCTTCCTTTCGCTCCTTTCACACAAATAAAGGGATCAAAAGAGGTGCATGTTTTTTAGGACATCTGCTTTACCTGCAGTAGGTGTCTGGTTCAATCTCTGGCACCTCCAGTTCAAGTAAGGTTTACCTAAGCTTTTATAAGGCAGTTTCAATTATAGTTTCATAATGGAAGCCACGTGGATCAGGTGCCACTCTGATTATATATTAGCAATTTCTGGAAAGAGCTCATTTGAGAGCCTACATCAACCACCCTACCATTTACACGACTGGACACCTCTCCTTTTTGCCATTAACTCCTAAGGAGTGGCATTATATTCTGTCTTTGCAGAGGCACTTAAGCATTTAAGTCTCCAACTGCTTAGCAATAAGGGGGAAAGAGAATACAAACGCCCACCCATCAACCCTGACGGCTTCACCCCAGAGATATCACTCGGTTCCTCCTTGTCCACCCTCAGAATTTCCAATAATACAGCAAGAACTTTTGAAAATCAAAAGCAGCATTGATACAGTATAATAAGGAGCCCTGCTGGCTGGAGGCCAGCTAATTCTACCTCTCTTGTCACCCTAGGCTCGTTCCGAGTATCATGCCCACCGTTCCAAAGAAAGGGCATCATGATCTTGGAGAGGCACCAAGGAGCACAACAACCTCTTTTTATCACAAAGCAGGTGTGGGTGGCCAGAAAGAAAGATTTTTTTTTTTTTGGGAAAAGCTTACTCCATTTTGCTTGCAAACAGCAATCCAACCTTTTTTCAAGCCACCACCATAATCAAGGGGATGTTCAGCAATGATGCCATAATGTCACCATCGTTGCCATGCATCCAAAATTGGCATGCGCAGAGCTCACCTTGAGAGTGGCACAATCCTATCCATGTCAGGCACAATCCAGTGCAACTACGGGGAATACTTGCTCCGACATAAGAACAATTTACTCTGGATTGCAATATGAATTTCCCACAGTTATCACTAAGTGGTGCTTTAACTACATCGATGTAAATGCCTCTTATGTGCTCCTGTAGTTACTCTGGATTGTAGGGTTACTTCCAGGAATGTGTGTTTTTTGGATTGTAGCCTTAGACTCTGCCAGCCCGGTGGGTGGCTCAACCATTCCCCATCTAGGGCATAGCAAACTGGAAAGGTGGCAAAGCACTGCATGGGTTGGACCAATATACAGCCAGATACAGGCTGTATATTGTCAACCCTTGATCTATTCTGACCACCAGCAAGTCTCTAGTCCTACCTGAAAACACCATGGACTGAACCTTGTGGTTACAAAGAACACACTACCACCTACTCCATCATTGCAGTATGCCCCCTGAGCACACTACACTCACCTTTGACATATTGCTGGAATTTACTGGGAAAGAGCAAATCTAGAAATGCTTACATCTAAGCCACAAACTGGATTCCTGTTCCCAACGCCCACCTATGTGAAGGAGGATGACATACTTTGTAGGAATCCTTGGTTTTCTTCTCCTGCCCCAACTCAGAATATACAGGTGTCCTTTGTTATCCACTAGGGTTCAATTCCAGAACCTCTTGTGGATTAAAAAAAATGTGTGTATAAGAAAAACAATGAAAAAATAGGTTTAAAGACCCACTTCCAGGTTTCTTGCTCCTTATTGAATAAGGTTGTGCCTCAATAACTCCAGGGGTTTGATTCTGGGACTGAAAAATGGAATTATTGCTTGCATAAAGACTCTGTGCCTGTTAACCAGAATGCCAGGGTTCGATTCCCGGGTCGGCCCCACAAGACAGAGTGAGCTCCTGTCCTTAGCCAAGCTCTGCAACGCAGCTGGATCCAACCATATTGGCTCTGCCTTTCCATTGGACTAATTCAGTGGCATGGAAAGGGGGGATTTGCTGCTTGGGTAACAGCCTATCCTCCATAACAATCCAACCCAGGCTTTCGTGCTTCGCATGCAACGTATGCAGCGCCAAGCACGATACCATAGTCTTTCAAGACTGACAGAGGCCTGTTTTTTTTTTTTTTAACTGCCTCTACGACAGTAGAAAAGCAGTTTTTTTAAAGCTGCGGCCATTTGTGTTGCGTCAAATCAGTGTATAACTAGGTTGGACCTGTTCCAAGTTTCAGTAAGGTACTAGTTGCACCACTCATCCTGAAGAGACACACAAATCGGCTACAGTGATCACTTTCCCCCATCTCTGCTGAATTAATTGGCTAGTCAGTACAGAGATATCTTCATTTTCTTACTAGGTACCTATCGACATGAGGAAGAACCAGAGTTATCAGAGGCAATCTAAGCCAATTTATAGAATGGCAGCTCTGCTAAGGTTCCCCACAAACTCACTCACAACCAAGTTTAAATTGAATTAAAGGCTGTTCCGTGGCCAAACAAGATCACAGAAAACCATAAAGACTTAGTAAAAGACACCAAGTGCTCTTAGAAACAGATGATTTAGAAAGTATATTCTCTTTCCAACTAGCTTTATCTTCTAGTAGATTTTCCAAGGCACTACTACTAGTGGCAAGATAGTTCCCAAACAAGATTTCTCAATCGACACACAGATATTTGTGTCTCACAAAGGTGAGAATTCATCTTCTGTGGTCACATGAACATCCCACACTGTCAAGGGCAAACATGACTTACATCAACATCTTGGTTCTTGATGCTTTCTAGTTAAAGTTGGACCCTAAAAACCTAAATAACTATCGGCCAGTCTCAAATATCCCATTTCTGGGCAAAGTGGTCGAGCGGGTGGTGGCGTCCTAGCTTCAGAGGGTCCTGGATGAAGCTGATTATCTGGATCCCTTCCAATCTGGTTTCAGGCCGGGGTTTGGGACAGAGACTGCCTTGGTCGCCTTGGTGGATGACCTACGCCGGGGAATGGACAGGGGGAGTGCGTCCCTGTTGGTCCTGCTGGACCTCTTGGCGGCCTTCGATACCATCAACCATGGTGTCCGGGGTCGGTTGGCCGGGTTGGGGATTGGAGGCACTGTTTTGCAGTGGTTCTACTCCTTCCTGGCTGACCGGTCCCAGAAGGTGGTGCTGGGGGATGCTTGCTCGGCACCCTGGCCTCTTCGGTGCGGGGTGCCACAAGGTTCCATTCTATCCCCCATGCTATTCAACATCTACATGAAGCCACTGGGAGAGGTCATCCGGAGGTTTGGAGTGAGGTGTCATCAGTACGCTGATGACACCCAGCTCTATCTCTCCTTTCCTCCCGAGTCCACAGAGGCAGTTGAAGTCCTGAATCGTTGTCTGGAGGCAGTGGGGGACTGGATGAGGGTGAACAAGCTGAGATTAAATCCTGATAAGACAGAGGTTTTCCTGGTCCGGAAGTCCTCGACTCGGGTATTGGAATATCATCCTGTTCTGGATGGGGTTGCACTCCCTCTGAAGGAGCAGGTTTGCAGGGGGTTCTCCTGGATTCGCAGCTGCTCCTGGAGTCCCAGGTGGCGGCTGTGGCCAGGGGAGCCTTTGCTCAGCTTCGGCTGATCCGCCAGCTGCAACCATACCTGAGTCGCTCAGATCTGGCCACGGTGACCCATGCCCTAGTGACATTGAGACTAGATTACTGCAACGCGCTCTACGTGGGGCTGCCTCTGAAGACGGTCCGGAAGCTGCAATTAGTCTAGAATGCGGCGGCCCGTGTGGTTGCTGGGGCTCGTCGGTTCGACTCTGTTGGGCCACTGCTTCAGCGACTACACTGGCTGCCCATTCGTTTCCGGTCTGAATTCAAAGTGCTAGTCCTGACCTTTAAAGCCCTAAACAGCTCGGGTCCTGGGTACCTGAGGGACCGCCTTCTTCTGCACAATCCAACCCATCACCTAAGGTCATCTGAGGGGGCCCTACTGACTGTGCCGCCACTAAAAGATGTGAGAGGTTTGGCGGCCAGAGATAGGGCCTTCTCGGTGGTGGCACCCCGGCTTTGGAACTCCCTCCCCATAGAACTTAGGAAAACTCCCTCAATACAGAGCTTCAGGCGGAGCCTAAAAACCTTTTCTTTTAAAAAAGCATTTTAAACGGGGCAGAGGGTGGGGGGCAGTGTGTTATTGTTTTATTTTATTGTTTTAACAAATGTCTTTTAGCTTGTTTTTAATTGTTCCAGTCTAATTATTCTAATTGTATTTTAATTGTATTTTAATGATGTTTTAATTTGTATTTATTAGCAATTTTAATGATGTTTTATTCTTCTATGTTAGCCGCCTTGGGCTCCCCCTTATGGGGGAGGAAAGGCGGGGTATAAATTGAGTTAAATAAAAATAAATAAATAAATTTCCTTCTTCTTTTCAAAATCCATCCAGTTTTATAAACAGATTATATTGTCAATATATATCAGTTATCGGTTCAATGATAACCGAACAACCAAGCGGAACTTCCATTTTCAGAAGCAGCCTCAAAAAATTCCAGGATTTGAATTTATTACAGTAAAATATAGTTAAATCTTGGATTGAGAGTGTTTTATGTCGAGAGCATTTAGGAAGACAAGCAGATATTTCTAATAAATTTTGGCTACAATCCAGAGTAACTATGGGACCTTTTACATTGACCTAGTTATGGTGCCACCTATTGGAAACCAATGGGAAATGCATATAGCAATCCAGAGTAAGTGCCTCTTACATCTTCCCATATTTACTCTGGATTGTAGGGTTAGTCTTGCAATACAAGCAAAAAATATAGTCCCAGCTGGGATAAACCAAGGTACCACTGCAGTAAGTATGGCTTCGTGCCTTTGTATCCTGCATTTGGGCTCTCTGAGATGTTTCTGTCATGCCAGTGTAGGAAATAGCACATTGGACCAGATGTTGATCCCAACAGGACTCTTCAGCTTTGCATGCAGTTGTGAAAGTTTATATTGATTTTAGAGATTTTTATATTGCTTCCCTGGGCTGTGGGTGGTGCAAGTGGTTAAGACACTGCACCTGTGAACCAGGTCAGGGTTCGAGACCCAGGTCCCCACAAGACAGGGTGAGCTCCTGTCCTTAGCCCAGCTCTGCGATGCAGTTGGAACCAATCGTATTGGCTCTGCCTTTCCATTGGACTATTTCAGTGGCATGGAGAGGGGGGATTTGCTGCTTGGGTAACAGCCTATCCTCCATAACAATCTAACCCAGGCCTTTGTGCTTCGCATGCAGTGTATGCCGTGCCAAGCACCATACCATAGTCTCTCAAGACTGATGGATGCCAATATTGCTTCCTAATGATCAATTCCATATACTATCAGCTAACAAGTTTTTTTTTTTTAATTACACAACTAAACACATACTATTATTAAATCACTCTATTGTAAGCCCCTGGATTGGAGCAAAGAGTAAAAGGATTGATTTGGATTTCTAGGCAAAGGGTGATCTGGATTTCTAGACTCTTGTTGTACATTTAATTTTTTATTTAATTAAAAAACTAACTTTTGAATTGTCTGCATGTAAAATAGAGTCATCCCCACACAGGGGATGTAGTATCTATGCTCTAAGTGGATCAGTCCAATTGCTCAGTTGAATCTGTGTGTCAGAAACTACCTCAATGCTCTGGTGCAGTCAGGTCAAGGCTTACAGTAAATACCTTTCAAAAGTTGTGAACCTTAATGGAACCACCATCATGCTGAAGGATGTTTTGACTTCTCTGCTGGACCTGTAGCATTTTAATTGGTCCCAACAAGCAACCATGGTCTTTACATGCTGCTCCATGTCCCATCTGAATGAAAAATTAAATCCACAAGGACTGGAAGCCAAGTCCTGCTTTGCCACGTCTCCAAAAGAAATTCAAACTTAAGCCAAAAGGAAATGGTTTAATAGGAGTTGCTCTGTATTCAATGGGGAGACTGCCCTTTGTGGTGTGGGCTACGGGGTGGGCCCGAAGATAGTTGCTTTGCTAAAGAGCAACCAGCAGCCATATGTCCATTGATACTGTTGAATCACCAAGACCAAAACACTTGTGTCCAATGCTGCGGAGACACAAACTTCACTTGCATTGAAGGCATTACAATAACAGTGCATCCCTACCTTGGCTTCGCACAGGACTGACATAATTCACACCATGCACGTTCCTCCAGTCCCAGGATTCAGGTAGACTGGAAACTTTCTCAAGCACCTCAGAAGTGAGAGAAGCAGGTTTCGGCCTACAAGGACAGAACACATATTTCACTCCAACTAAAAGGATAATGAGAAGAGAGCCCAACAGCTTATGGCTACAATCCAGAGTAACTATGGGCAAAGTCCAGAGTAACTACAGAGAGTCCTAGCTCCGGTGTAAGAACAACTTACACAGCAACATATTTCATTTACTTTGATACTAAAATTTATTTAGCATATGGCAAATACATGGATGTTCAGTCCACCCAGCCATTCCAAGACATTTCCCTTCTGCCCCACTGACAAAATGGACCTTGATCCAACCCAACAAAGCAATTATATTCCTGGATACTGTTCTTTTATACACACACAAATCCCAGAAAGAGGATCCATTACATTTTCAAGTTTTTATCGATAAAATAGGTGGGCACCATTTTTTCTGCCTGGCCCATACCGTCTCCACACCTAACAGCAACCCCTGCCACCATTCTGCATCCTCTCTTGTGCATCACAACGTGCTCCATTGGCCCCATTTTCACAGCTCTTTCAAGAATGTGGGTCGACTCTGCCTAGTTATGGATACAGTAAACCAATGTCTTGGATATACGATTTCAGACTGGAGTACTGACTGAGTACTCCAATATGAAAAGCCCCTGTAAATAAAGGCACTGGGGATAAAAGCTATAGCCTGGCCAGTTTGACATGCCAGTTATATGTACAGTGAGGAAAGTGCAAACCTGTTGGTTCCCCTCTGAAATGGTGGAGCCCAGATATATTTAACAGCAAGAAGTAGGCAAATATTCAAAGTCCCAGGGATAGTTTAGATGTTCTTCAGGGCCCACTGTGTGTGCCACAGGGACATGAAGAAACAGGATCTGCTCCTACTTCCAACAGAAGTCACCTTCTTTGTTATCTTCCTTAGTAAGCCCACTTACTTATTTGCAATCCTGGAACTGAGCCCGCCGGACCTCTTTATGAGGTCTTCCAAGGTGAGGCCTTCATAGTCCTTGTAGATTTTTGCTTTCCAGGATTTCTGAACGGCATTGATTGCTTTCACAAAATCGATGCTGGCTACATAAGGCTTCCGCAAATAACTGCAGTTAAGATAAGACACCATTGTAGTAGAAGTTTAGACTTAATGCTATTGTGGTAATTATCTTTAGTGTATTTTACCGAATATAGTCCAAGAATTATTATTACAATTACAGAGCACTTCTCAAAATCCATGAGCAAACTTCTCCCCACTGCTCTGAAAGGCAACATCTACTTAATGGTTCTCCACTGATGGCTATCATCAAGCTGGTGGCTTTACAGACTGACCTATTGAAAGGTTCTTGCCCCAAGGATCTTCCAACCTAGATTTGGAAACAGAGGTTCGGAGGCAATAGCGGAAGAGCATGTGTAAACACAGTTACACAAAGTTGAACTTCAGTTCAGCAACTTGCAGGGTGAAGAGATATGGCATGCAAGGGATATAATGTCCAACTATTATTTGTTTCTTACACCACAGGAGGGTAGAAAAAATAATCAACTTGTACTTGAGGTGGCTGTGGGTGGCACTGGTGGTTAAGACACTGTGCCTGTTAACCAGCAGGCCAGGGTTCGAGACTCGGGTTGGCCCCACAAGACAGCGTGAGCTCCTCCCTTAGCCCAGCTCTGTGACGCCAGCTGGATCCAATCGTATTGGCTCTGCCTTTCCATTGGACTAATTCAGTGGTGTGGAGAGGGGGGATTTGCTGCTTGGGTAACAGCCTATCCTCCATAACAATCCAACCCTGGCTTTCGTGCTTCGCCTGCAGCGTATGCAGCGCCGAGCACGATACCATAGTCTCTCAAGACTGTTGGAGGCCTGCTTTGTACTTGATCAAGATAACTGCGTGATTCGCAATAGATCCATCAATAGTTTCCAGCTCTCCTTTTTTAGTTAATAGCAACAAGGTTTCTTTTCCTTTTAAATGAAGCTGTTGAAATGCAGCAGCACAGGGTGTGAGACCAAGAAGACTGTTGCAGAACTGTGAAGTCCATCATCCCAAGCCACAACCTTCCTTCCCAATCCTCAGATCTCATAAAGAGAACAGATCCTACTAGCCCAATCAGGTTTCTAGCCCCATATGACAAGACTGAAAATATATATGGTCATTTTCTTGATATGAATGGCCATATTCTTGGTATATATCTGGGAATGGAATATATACCAAGTTCCATTAAATCCAGCTTATAAATTACTACATTTAAAAGCATAATGAAGCAGGGGCAGAAGCAACTCTGCTTGGAACTGGTCTGGGTATTTCAGGAAAATATAAATCTGAATCCTTCTGATCCATCCTCTTCTCCATCCTCTTCATCCTCCACTAGATATACACTCACCTTTCCGCTGTGGCTGTATCAGAAACGGATGGTGATAGTGGAAAAAGGATAAGATTAAGCTCCTATCTTAACAGTTTTATGTTAAAAGGTGGAATCATTTTCTAGTGGCTACACTGAGAAGAAGCCATTTGAAATAAGCATTTTGAAGCACATCTTCACTTTTACTTCAAGATTACTTTGCTTCGATTTTATAACTCAGGGACACAACAGGGTTATGACTATACATTGTTAACATTAACAATGATCTATTTCTTTTATAATCAACTGTATATTATCCGTTACAGTTGTGCAATATTGATTTTTAAACTGGTAACAATTAAAATGAAATACAGGAACTGGCCTTGCAAAAGCCTGAAAAGCAATCTGTATCCTGCATGCAATTGCACAATATGGATATTGCAGCTCCAGATGTTGATTATTGGCCAATGCCCTCTTGTAGCAGTACCTGCAAAGTGTACCGATCCCACTCTTGTGAGACCCAGTAGCCATGTTTAATGCTTCTGGTTTGGCTTCATCAATTGCTGGAGGACAAGACACAGTATAATGGTTCAAGAAGCCTTCTAAAAGCCCACCTCCCCCCAATCAGAGAGATTAAATTTAATATTTATGGTGGAATATTAAAGCTTTTTTCCAATAGAATCCCATCTGCTAGAGCAGGGTGGTGCAAATGCTTTGGCATGAGGGCCACATACTCTCCCTGACATAATTTGGAGGCAGGGGAATAAAAAAATTAATTTACATTTCAAATTTGTATAAATTTACATAAATGAATATATTATGAATATATTAGAGTATGTATTCTAATATATTAGAATAGATTTTACATAAATAAATATATTAGAGATGGACTTTTACAGATATCAGAGATGGAACTATTAATGAATGAATTCAAATCAATTTCATAAACACTTTCACACACACAGAAAGGTGAGATATTTTCAAACCAGTTCATAAATACTTTCATATATAGATAGATAAAGGAGGTGCATGTAGCCTCAGTGGCCCTTAGAACATCCTCTGGAGATGAGGAGAGCAGAACTCGTCTCATGTCCAGAGGATTACAGGGCTCACCAATAGCTGGATAAAGGAGGCTTCCATGGGTCACATGGAGGCTCAACATGCGTATGTTCATCCATATGGCCCCAAGCCGGAGTTTGGACATCCTATGCTAGCATTAGAACCTCCTCTCAGGGACTTCTTTTATCTTTCCTAAAAATATACAAATTGCTATACTGATGTGACATATGTGCAATGATCAATAAACACTCCTGATTGCTAAATTTCCATTTAGCCTATTGATGAATCTGCACCTTCTCAGTTAACTGACGCTCAGTCCTTTGCAGGAATGCTTGCATGATTCACACCATTCACCCCAAAAAGCAGCAATTTCTGCTCACCTTCCAAGGGAATTTTGAAGAGGCAGCTGATTTACACGGACTTCAGAGGTAGAAGGCGATATTTTATGTCCAAGGAAACATGCCCAGTTACGACCTAACACGTCATGTACCCATCCAGGTAGAGTTTCATTGCAATAACTGGTTACGTGAAGGCCATCAATTTTATACTGGAGGAAAAAAAAATACGGATTAGATTTTACATAGACACAGATATCATTGAAACACTACTGCACTGAAGCCAGGATGAGCTGAGATTTAATTCAGTTCATTAGATTAAAGCTCCCTTACAACAGCTGATAAAACTGTTGCGTGTGAGGACAGGGTTGAGCCTTCCTTCCTCTTTCCTCCATCTCTCATACCCTTATAACACAAAAAGAATCCAAGTTCTTCAAAACCATAATTCTGTGTTATTTCTGGAGTGGAGAAACTGGACAAATGAATCTGCCTTATATGAAGTCAGATAATGTGTCCACTTAGATCAGGATAGTCTGTGCTGGCTGGCAGTCTCTCATTTGGGGTTTCGACTGGTTTCCAACCCTTCTGGAGACTTTTTGCATGCAAAACCTATGCTTCACCCAGGCTGACCCAAGACCTCTTGATGCTTCAGGCAGCTTGCCAGCATCTGGTGGTGTGCCAAGATCTGCTCCTTCTCCTAGTCTTCCTGCTACATCCTTTTCCTCTAGAGCCATCTATTCCTTTCCAAAGCCAGGAAGTGAGATGGAGATGAGGGGAGGCAAGTAGGTTGCCAGAGACAGGCAGAGATCTACTGTCTGTTGACTTGAGCTGCAATCCTTAAGAAACTTTCCTGGGAGTGAGACCCACTGAACACAATGAGGCTTACTTTTGAATTGACATGGTTAGGATAGTGGATGAGGCAGGGCTGGCCTCATTGAATTCCCCATACATGCCAGTATGCCCTGTGATGCGGGCGGGGGGAGGTGATGTGTGTAGAAGGGGTAGCCCCCATGCTCATTACGGTGTCCTCCCCAAAATAATGCCACGGAGAGGTAGGTGGTATTTCCAAAACTACACTTTTACTCTCCTCGGTAAGAGGGGCACAGTTCATCTTGGTAAGTACAACAGGTAAGTCACAATAACCAACAAAACCTTCCAACCCGGATGATCCCTTACAACAGGTAAGTATCTTCCAACATCCCCCACAAGAGCAGGTAAGTCCAATAGTCACACCAAGCACCCATCTGCCCCTGTTCCTTCCCGCCTTTCCTTAAATATCTCTCCAGGGTCCCCTCCCCCTTGGGAGCTTCCAACCCTCCGACCTCGGAGCGGGAGGTAGGTTCCACCACCATGCTGGGCCCTTATCCATGCCCAGCCTCCTCAAACTGCAACTAGTTGACAACCCCCCGGGATGGCGGTAGGCTTGCTCCTTCCTGCGTCGCCAATACCCTGCCACCATCCGTTTTCTCTCCTCTTCCATTTGCTCATCCTGCTCCACCATAGCCTGCCACTCTTCAGGGGTCATGGTGTCTGTCACGATGGCTTCGGCCTCCCTCTCTCTCCTCTCTCTCTCCCAGGGAGGAATCGGAGGTGGGTTGTATCGCGTGGCACACCCACAGTGGCACTCTGGGTCCCCTTCCTCCCGGGATATGTCCAGCCACATTAGATCTTCTTCTAACTCCTCCTGGGGGGTCATCTTCTTCCCCTCACATGCCCAAACAGAAGCAAGGTATGGTTTGATATCATGGCATGTACAAAATTCTTAAGCAGCAGCCCAAGGCCACCACCTCTGAACTACAAAACATTTTCCGTGTTGCTTATGCTGCCATGATGCCCCCAAATCCTAGAGTTCACAGCAATGTGCAGTTAGCATGGAAAGAAGGGGAATGATCTACTTCTTCCAAGGAGAGGAATGATCAACGAGTAGGAAGCAGATCACTGCAATGTGCATTGGTCGCAGGTTGGAGGAAGGCGATGGCAGCAGATCTGGGGTGAAAGGCCCACCAAATCTGCCACTCCTTTGGACCACTCTCAATCTGCTGCTTATGCCACCAATGGTGGAGTTACTTTGGCGTTGGGATGAGGAACTAAACTGCCCACTTTCACAAAGTAGAGAAGTGCTAAAGATCTTGCACCTCATGGCAAACAAGCAAAACCACACAGCAATTGATAGGCACTGTATGGGAGGAAAGGGAAAATAATTTAAATTTGGGCAAATTAGGGCTTTTCCTTGCTCTGCAAAACAGAAACCACAATAGCTGTTTGCGTTTTATAGCAATAGTGAAACTGCAACACATTTGTTTGGCCTCTGATGCCCTTTTAAAGCACATAAAAGGAATCCATTAACAGGAAACTGACTATAAAACAAAAGCAGAGCTGCAAGGTCAGACAGGCTGCCTTTATACAAATTGAAGGAAACAATATTCAGTATTTCTATGAAATGAAAGCATGCTTTGCACACAAACAGGTGTGTGTGTGTTGTGTGTGTGGCTCTGCTTTCTTCCACATAGCAAGCTCAGATCTCCTCTGATGACTCTTAGTGAATAGGTGAGGGAGGAGTAGAATATCACCCACTGGACGGACCCCTAGTACTTATGTATTAGTGGATCATTGCCCCCAAGTAAGGCATTTGGCACGACATATAAAGGGGACTTTAAGGGACCCCTAAAAAACTTTTGCCTAGGGTGTGATGCTAGTTAGCCTCCTCATGGTGCACCCCTAGCACAAAAGTGTGAACTAAACGACTGGCAAAAATTGGCAGCCAGATTACAATGAAGAATTGGTTGTTGGTGAGAGTTGGCAGCCAGACATCAATGTGGAATTCCTGGTTTTCAAAATACATGGTAATGAACATTAACATCTGCTTTACCATAAGTCCATGTATTTGCATACGCCAACTAACTTTGCCTTTCTCCTTTAGCTTTAAAAAGGATTTCAACTTTGCTGTCCAAGTAGGTCAAGTGTGTTCATAGCTGGCCTTACCCCTTTTATTCTTGCACCATCCATAGCCATATCCATTTTATCCATAGTCCTGCATGGAAGGAGCAGGCTGGGGGTGAGTGTGACCAGTTCAGCTCCTCATCTGAATGAGGACTTGAGTCTTCCTGCTCCTAAGCACTGTTAGCTAATAGAAGAGTACCAGCCTACTCCTTCCTTTGTAAAGGAGAGTGGTGCTACCAAAGGTAGAAACCAGAGTTTAACTTCTTCTCCCACAACAAAAACCAAATTCCAAACAGCATGTGTGTCCAAGACTTTGGTGTTGCAACCTCTTATCCCAAAGATACATTAACTGAATTTTTGCTGATATCTTGCAGACAACTCATCTTCACAGGCCATCTGAACAATCATCAGCTGGCACTCAGGCAAGATAGGGAAATGTGTGTCATGTGAGATAGTTCCTGTTTGCTCAGTGATATAGCCTGAGCTCCCCACAGATAGCTACATGAGTCTTGCATGCCTGGCTTAGAGGAAACCCCCACCAGGGTTCCTATCAGACCGTTTCAAGATGTGTAAAACCAGATGCAATGACAGCCTTTTTACTCCTCACAGGATGGCAAATTTAAGTGTTCCCATTCACTGACTGCAGGGAAGTAGGAGAAGAGGGTATTTTCTCCAAACAGACATTTAATAATCTAGACAAGGTGGTGGCTTTAAGTTCAGACTTGGATCCTAACATCCTAGTTTTCTAGATGATGGACAATTTCGTATGGAAGGGCATTCTATAATGCAAGCTCCTACCTCTACCTTAAAGCAATATGACACATAGAGCACAATCCTAACCATGTCTACTCAAAAGCCCCATTGAGTTCAATGGGTCTTTCTCCCAGGAAAGTGTTTGTAGGATTGCAGCCACAGTAGGTTTGCCACAGTTACAAAAATTGAGGCATGCATTGTTTAGCAGGCCTCCGTCAGTCTTGAAAGACAATGGTATCGTGCTCGGCGCTGCATACGCTGCATGCGAAGCACAAAAGCCTGGGTTGGATTGTTATGGAGGATAGGCTGTTACCGAAGCAGCAAATCCCCCCTCTCCAGGCCACTGAATTAGTCCAATGGAAAGGCAGAGCCAATACGATTGGATCCAGCTGGCGTCGCAGAGCTGGGCTAAGGACAGGAACTCACCCTGTCTTGTGGGGCCGACCCGAGTCTCGAACCCTGGCCTGTTGGTAAACAGGCACAGCGTCTTAACCGCTTGCGCCACACATCTGAAAAAACCTATGAAACAAGCCCTGGTTTGGAGATCTGTATAATACCCATTCGCTCTCAACAGAACAAGCCAATGGCATGTTTTGCCAGGCAGAGTCAGAGATGTTTTCAACCAGTTTGAACTTTATGTTAATGGACATTTGGACAGCTTGTCTTACCAAGATCCAAATTTTACCAGTCCTCAAGTGTGCTGCGGGAATTTGGGGAGGGACATTTATTAATAGGAAAACTTGGGGATTTGAACAGTATGATGTGTCTTGTCAGTGGTTAAAAAAAACTGATGGTGTGTCATGAGATGAAAAAGATTGAAAATCACTGATCTGAAAATCACTGATCTGATCAATGATTTTCAATCTTTTTCAGAACAGTTCTGCAGCAGACCAAGGCCTGGAAGTGGTGACTTTTGCACCAGTTGCTAACTCATTGCTAACTCAGTTGTTTGTGCTTCTCTCTGCAGCTTCCAGCAGTTTACTTATTAAGTTGGATCCCAGATATGTTCTGACCAACATCTGCTGTACCTTGTTCAATTTTCTTAACTTGGAAAGATAAATCTTTGAGCTGCAAGGAAGAGGTGCTTGTTTTGGAAACTGGGAGTGTATTTTTGACAACTTACTTCTAGTAAGATTTCAGTCTGAAGCCCAAGGAAGCATCAGATTTTTGCTTTTGCATTCTGAGTAAAAGCAAAATCCTGTGGCATTGGTTTTGTAAAGAGGTGTCCAAGGCATTCTCAAGTTTATCATGGAAAATCTTTCCATGAATTTTCCCAACCAGTCTTAGGTACTGTGTAATAAGCTAACTTCTCAGTGCAGACACACAATACCATGTCATTAATTTCTTCGGGGTGCCTTACTGGCCACAGTGGGAGACAGAATGCTGGACACTGGGCCTGATCTAGCTGGCCCCTTTTGGTTTTTATATCCAGAATTATCCAAAGAATAAGTGTTAATTGTAGGTGTCACAGTGGGACCAGATAATCAAAACTAATGACATAAGTGGCAGCTGTCAATCAGATAAAGACCGTAAATGACTTTGCCAGAACAGTCCACCAAGACCTTCTAAGCCTAGGAGCTGTATTTTAGGTTTCTAACTTATTTTGGGGACCCAAGTTGGATAGGACTGCTTACGAGGAAAAATAAATGCCACATTACCTTAAAAAATGCAAACCACTTGTAGTTGTTTATCACAACCTCAAAGCCTTGGTTGTAAATCAGGGTGAAGAATCCAAAGTTTCCCTGGTCATCCTGAGCCACATCAAGCTTTTGAAGGTGCACAGTAAATTTTTTCTGCACAGGACCTAAAATGGAAAGAAGAGGCAGACGTCAAGACTGCTATAAGTAAACCCTCATCTTCCCAACCGAATGTCATAAATGTTACTGTTTTTATTTCTCTTTCTACGAGGAGTTATATGTTCTTCCCATTGTATCCTCTCAACAATCTGTTGAGATAGGTTAGATTGACAGCATGACTGACCCAGGATCATCTTGCTGGCCAAACTGTGACTTTATTCAGTCTCCATAGTCCAAGATGGACACATGAGCAACTACCTCTATATCTAGTGGAACTTAGGCTGCAATCCTAAAGACACTTTTCTGGGGATAAGACCCATTGAACACAATGGGTCTTACTTCTGAGTAGACATGGTTTGGATTGCAGCCTTATTATCTGGATATGTTTTTAGCCTCAGTCAATTCCACTGATTTTGAACCTCAGCATCTCTAATTTCCTCCCTACATATATACATCCCTACAGTAGATAACAAGGGGGAGATAAGCAACATTAACTACACACAGGTTGGGACTACTTTTCTTACTGCAGATTCAAGAAATGATGTCCATTTTTCCCATTAGTCCATACAGTGGCTCAAGGAAAGAAGCCAATAATAGTGTTAGTTGTAATTTATACTCCATCCGTCATCCAAGGGCAGTGTAAATAGTTCTCGTCCTGTCTTGCATTTTAGATTTGGAACAACCCTGCAAGGTAGGTAAGGTGGAGAGGCTGTGCCTGGCCTGAGCCCATCCAGCATGCTTCATTGCCAATAAGGATGGAAATCATTTCCTAGTCCTCCGTTCGATCCCTTATGGATGTTTAAAAACATTTAAAGAGGAAGTTTTAAGTAACAGTGTATTGGATTGTGCAATGAAACATAGTTTCAAGATTTTTCTTTCAACTACTTTAAGGCTAGCTATAGAAACTCAAGTCACCCAGTTTAAGTTTAACAAAAGAAAAGTTTAACCACAGAAATGCTGACAAGGCTAGGGGAGGGTTGAGAGGAGGGGAATTTCCATGGTTTTTGCTCTCTTACACAATCTTCTGCACTCGTGACCATTAGTAAAGCAGAAAAAAAATCTACCGTTATATCTACATTTGAAGAGGAAAAAACTAAATCACAGGGTCTGGAACGAAACTACTGTTCTCATCCCACCCACCATCCACTTTTGCCCAAGCACTTCTTTTTTATTTTATTTTTAAGAACTGCTTTCCAACGCATGACAGGTTGAGCAACAACAGCACCAGGACTGCACAGTCATAAGGACTCCAGTTCCTACTTGAACTTGCCTGCCCCCAAATTAGAGAAGGATATGAGAATGCACCAAACATGTATGCAATCAAGCAACATCAAGTCAAGTGGAGTTGTTTTTTTTCTTGGCCAGGCTCCTATGCATTATGCAGTTGCACATCAGACTGAAACTTAGTTGGTGAAGCTTGACTTGGCCTGGCAGTGTCGTACGTGCCTCATTTGCCCAGTTCTCTTATCTACCATACAATCCTTTTGCCTGAACCGCAGAGCTACAATATTGTCCCCCTTCCTTTAATTGACGTGGCAAAACTGGTGAAGTAGTGAGAACAGACCAGGAAGTGAAGCCTATGCACAAACACAGGCTGGTGCCTTTCTACCCTATGTAGGGTGCAATCCTAACCTAGGCTGGCACAACTCATCGACCATCACATTCCCGTGGTGATGTAGGGAGGTAAGTGGAAGTCTCTGCATTGGCCTAACCCCTCCCCAGGAGTGACACAAACGGTCTTAAGGCACTTTTTTGAAACCCCTGGGTTGCTACAGGACTTAAGCTAGGTCTTAGGCTGGCTTAACTAGAAGTTACGATTGCAGCCACAGTCTCCTTTTTATTCCTGGTACTGCCACTGCTGTTCAAGATTTAGACCACAATCCTAACCATATCTACTCCAAAGTAAGCTCCATTGTGTTCAATGGGTGTTACTCCCTGGAAAGTGTCTTTAGGATTGCAGCCTTAATCACATTCCTGGGTCAACCTTCAGTGCATGAAACAGTAAATGGTATGCACAGAAGCTATGCATAGGATGCATTTGTTCCAGCACTAAATGGCTATAATCTGCCCCATGTACCTAGTATTAGGAGGAGGATTCTCACGCAAGACTGATGTCAATGCTTGGAGGTGTTGACCCTTTGCTGGTGGCTATGATATCCTCTACACACCCTACAACAGGCCATGTTTCATGCTAATTTATTTACTTAGCGTATGGCAAATACACTGAATTATGGAAACAAATACACTGACTTAATGTTCCACTGCCATGTATTTTGAGAGTCAGGAATTCCACATTAATGTCTGGCTGGCAATTCTTCAATGCAGTCTGGCAGCCAATTGTTCTTAGTCCTTTAATTCACATTTTTGTGCTATCAGAGGTGCACCAGGAGGTGAACTAGCATCACATGCCTCATGCTAAATAAGTGCTCTATGTGCATTCTCAGTGCTCTGTGTGCATTATCTATGCACATAAATACGTGCTCCATGTGCATTCTCAGAAGCATGCATAATGTGGCAAAAGAGGCAACTGAGGCCCAAAGACCACCCATATCCCAAATCTCTGAGCATTCCTATGAAAGGTCTTCCTTTTTGGAGGAGACAATGCCTGAATGAAGAGATACATCTCCACAATGAAAAGATACATTTCCTTCAGTCTTTTAAAATGTTTTTTATAATGCACAGACTAGATTTAGATTTCCGATTGCATCATATCAACCATTGTTACACATGCAAGTGTAGGAGGAATACCATGGATATTAGTATGAGGCTTAAATGGTGCCCCCGGGGGTATAGAGTCTATATAATTCAGAACACAGATACGGTTCTTAGGATAAAGGAAGGGCCATTGAGCATCCCAGAGACACATTTCAGGCCAGAAAGGTGGGCTTTGATCCAATCAAGCAAGGCAACTTTTTGGAGAGAAAAAGTCCAATCTGGCCAAAGTTTAAAAAATAATCCCACCAGTTTCATAAAAAGGGCCAAGACTTGCTCCTTCAATCCTATCACAAAGGAAAGCCCATTGATTTCAACAGGAAATACTCTCCCCCCCCCCAAAAAAAAACCATACAGGATTTTGTGGAAGAGAATTATGTCAACCCTTCCTGGGTTGGATCCCCATCTTTGCTACCTGCACCTCCCTTTTCTTGGGAAAGGCTTTGGAGACCCCACTCCTATGACTATCTACTCAGAAGTAAGTCCCAGTATACTCATGGGGGCTCACTTCCTGGAAAACGCAATAGATTTGTAGCCCCAGAGCTCACTCCTAGGCCTGTTGACTTAGATACAAGACCCATTACAGCCAATGGGATTTACTCCCAGGAAAGTGTTGCTGAGCTTGCAGCCTTAGAACTCACTCTATGCCTATTTACTCAGATGCACTTCCCATTATAGTCAATGGGATTTACTCCCAGGAAAGTGTTGCTGAGCTGGCCAACTGAGAACCCACTCCTATTCCACTCCTATTCAAATACTTAGATGCAAGTCCCTTTACAGTCAATGGGATTTACTCCCAGGAAAGTGTGGCTGAGCTTGCAGCCTTAGAACCCACTCTATGCCTGTTTACTCAGAGGCACTTCCCATTATAGTCAAAGGGATTTACTCCCATGAAAGTGTGGCGGGGCTTGCAGCCTTAGGGTCCACTCTATGACTTTCTACTCAGATGCAAGTCCCATTACAGTCAATGGGATTTACTCCCAGGAAAGTGTGGCTGAGCTTGCAGCCTTAGAACCCACTCTATGCCTGTTTACTCAGAGGCACTTCCCATTATAGTCAAAGGGATTTACTCCCATGAAAGTGTGGCGGGGCTTGCAGCCTTAGGGTCCACTCTATGACTTTCTACTCAGATGCAAGTCCCATTACAGTCAATGGAATTTACTCCCAGGAAAGTGTGGCTGAACTTGCAGCCTTAGAACCCACTCTATGCCTGTTTACTCAGATGCCAGTCCCTTTGCAGTCAATGGGATTTACTCCCAGGAAAGTGAGGCTTCCTCCCAGGAAAGTGCCCAGTGTCCTTACCCAGCTGGGAGCAGTTGATGCCTTGGTTGGAGGGCCCCCTCCCGCTGCCCACCTGGAAGAGCCAGGTGCCCTCCAGGTCAGCGAAGGTGCAGTTTGCAGGGGTGTCAGCCCTGCCCTGCCCGGGGAGCAGCAGCAGCAGGAGAGGCAGGCAGAGGGGCAGGAGGCGCTCCATGGCTGAGCTCAGCAGGGCTGCAGGGGCCACTTCCCCCAGGGCTTCTTGCTCCGGGCAGGGCAGGGCAGGGCAGGCACCTCCTCCACGCGTCACTGGGGGAGGAGAGCAGCCTCCTTCCTCTCCAAGGGCTGCCCCTCTCCAGCCCTCTGTGCTGGAGGAACCCCTGGAACTCACTGCCACCCACTCACAGGCTTCAGGGGTCCAGGACGACCCCCAGTCCTCTTTTTTCAGCCTCGTGTCCTGGAAAAAAGAACAAAACTTCATTGTCCTCCTTTTCCATGGAGACTGACATGCCCTCTTTTTCCCGGACATGTCCACTTGTTCAGCCTTGTGTCCTGGAAAAAATAATTGTCCCCCTTTTCCCTGGTGGCTGGTTATGTTCTCTTTTTCCAGGACATGAACTCTTTCAGTTTTGTGTCTTGGGGAAATACCTTTATTGTCCTCTTTTCCCTGGACATGTCCTCTTTTTTTAGCCTTGTGCCCTGGGAAAAAATCTTGATTTTCCTCCTTTTCCATGGTGACTGGTTATGTCCCCTTTTTCCTGGACATGTCCTCTTTTCTAGTTTTGAGTCCTGGAAAAACTTCATTTCCTCCTTTCCCATGGAGACTTATGTCCTCTTTTCCCTGGACATGTCCTCTTTTTTTAGCCTTGTGTTCTGGGAAAAAATATGTTCATTGTCCTCCTTTTCTATGATGACTGTTATGTCCTCTTTTTCCTGGACATGTCCTCTTTTTTAGCCTTGTGTCCTGGAAAAACCTTCAATATCCTCCATTTCTTTGTGAGCACATAGCATGCTTGGAATTAATGCATTATATGCAGTAGATTATATGTAACAGTTTTAAATTTGATAATAAGTAACTTAGGAAGCAATCCTAAAGACACTTTCCTGGGAGTAAGACCCACTGAACACAATGGGGTTTATTTTTGAGTAGACATGGTTAGGATTGTGCACAGTCCTAACCATATCTAGTCAAATGTAAGGCCCATTGTGTTCAGTGGGTCTTACACTGAGGAAAGTGTCTTTAGGACTGCAGCCATAGTGTTTAAATTAACCACATGAAAACAATATTCTGTACAGTATACTGAAATGTATATTGAATGTATGTCCTACATTTTCTTGGGCATCCTACATTTTGAAAAGGCTTTGCAACTCCTGATTGCAGTCATTCCTACAACAGCCTCTAACTTCCACCCCACTGTAGGATCCAGTGCTCCATTCTTATGGCTGCATCAATGCTGGAAAGTTAGATAGGATCGGGACCTTAGCTACTTTTTCTGTTTAAAATAAAAGAACTGCATTCTATTCCGGGTCAAGTAGCTCCTTTTGGATTCTCAGCAGAATAAAATCTTTGGTGTGCATCAAGGGCGACCAAATGTCATAACCCAAAAAGTGCACAAGACATCTCAAAAAGTAGGACCAAGAAGAATGTAGGACATGACAAAATAAAAGCTAAAAACAATTGTATATGAATCCCATGTTTTTATAATTAAACACTATTATTATTACACTTTATATATTGCATAGAATTTATTGATACAATAAAACCAAGGATTGAGAGTAACTTGGTTTTGTGTTTTGCAAGCAAACATTTCTAATAAATTTTAACTTTTATACAAGTGATATCGAAATTTATAAAAGTGATGTCTTGATAAACAAGTGAAAAAATTAGTGAAAAATATGGCTGGTTTTGGTGCTCTGAGCATTAGCTCAGCCCTCCTGAGAAACCAGCCTTTGCATGTCTACTCTGAAGTAAGCCTATTAGTCAATGGGGCTCACTCCTGTGTTGCAGAGGGATAATGGAAAGGAGCCTGGGAAACCTAACTTTGCATGTCTGCTCTAATGTAAGCCCTATCATAGTCAGTATAGAGGGCTCACTCCTGTATAAGGGGGGAAGATTGTAATCTGCAAGTTAATTTATTTTATTTTTCTTTATATTTTGTGGTTTTTATTATTTTACAGTATTCCAATAAGTTTTCTTTGAACATTTTTGGTTTGTGGCATGAATTGTCTGAGTTTTCATTATTTCTTATGGAAAAATTCATTTTGATATACAAGCATTTTGGATTACAAGTATGCTTCTGGAAGAAACGATGCCTGTAAACCAAGGTACCACTGTACCAAAAAGCTATGTGCTGCCTGCAGGACCTGTTCACAGAGAAAAGGACTTTTACATCCTTTCCCAGGACATCAGGCTAAAAAAGAGGATGTATCCTGGAAAAAGAGGATGTCTGATCGCACTGTCTCTCCATCACCTTCATCATCCTTAATTTAGGTACCCCTTTTCAATGAGAGTAGTATAGCAAGCAGTTTACAGAGAGCACAATGTCTACTCATAAGTAAACCATGTCTACTCATAAGTAAACCCCATTGTGTTCAATGGGTCTTACTCCCAGGAAAGTGTCTTTAGGATTGCATAGTGAAATAAATAGTACAATGACCCATCTGTTCAACCTGAACAGATGACATATGACATAACCCCAAAAAGAGGATAAGGCCTCCCTAAATGTAGGACATCCAAGAAAAAGTAGGACATGAAATAAAACCTAAAAACACTCATGCATTCAGCTTTCATGGGGTACTTTAAACACTATATCACTTTTTATTAAATTTAAAACTATTACAGACAATTTATTATTTACAAGAAGGCGACATGTTGCCTCCTCACAAGGAAATGGAGGATAACAAAGATTTTTCCCAGGACACAAGGCTGAAATCCAGGACATGTCCTTGAAAAAGGGACATATGGTCACACAGCATCTGTTCAACTTTGAATAGCTTATTCTAACTGCAGTTTCATCTCACAACCTGCATGAAATTCATCATATGAAATGATAGATTTATGTACACTTTGGTAAATCTTTCTTACAGTGCAATCTTATTTGTGTCTGCTCAGAAGTAAGTTCCACTGAGTTCTTTGGTCCCTACTCCAGGAAAGTGCTCTCAAGATTGCAGCTTTTGTCACTTCTTATGGTGTAGTAGTAATGTTTTGGGAAGCTGGACTTGGGCACAATCCTAACCAACTTTTCCACACTGGCATGGCTGTGCAAGTAGGGCATGCTAAAAGTCCAACCTTTTAGCTTCCCTGGGCCACATTGGAAGAAGATGAGTTGGTTTCGGCCGCACATAAACACTAACAACTGTTTTTAAATGAAGGACAAAATGTAGGATATCCTATATTTTTTCCTACATTTTTAAACCTTGGAGTAAAGCCTATATCCTAAAGTGAAAATAAGCCTCTTGCTCCAGAGCAGTTAGGATGACTTTCCATAAAATCACACTAGAGGTTGACGTAACTGTGTGGACCCGTAACTGCTCTGGATTTAGCCCTAAGTCTCAATGACTTTAATGGGGCTTACTTCTGAGTAGTATGATGCATAACATGAGCAGTGATCCTCTCTAAGCTAAACCTTGGAGTAAGTCTCATTGATTATCATGGGGTTTTCTGCTGAGTAGCCATGCATAGGATTGGGCTCTCAGACTGCAACTTGGGAGTAAGCCTCATTGACTTTAGTGGAGCTTACTTCTGAGTAGGCATTATGCACAAGGAGGGGCTGAGATCCTCTCCAAGCTTGCAGGCCTCCGTCAGTCTTGAAAGACTATGGTATCGTGCTCAGCGCTGCATACGCTGCATGCGAAGCACAAAAGCCTGGATTGGATTGTTATGGAGGATAGGCTGTTACCCAAGCAGCAAATCCCCCCTCCCCATGCCACTGAATTAGTCCAATGGAAAGGCAGAGCCAATATGATTGGATCCAGCTGGCGTCGCAGAGCTGGGCTAAGGACAGGAGCTCACCCTGTCTTGTGGGGCCGATCCAGGTCTCGAAACCTGGTCTGCTGGTTAACAAGCACAGAAGATATGCTGCAATCCTGAACACACTTTCCTGGGAGTAAGACCCATTGGGCACAAAGACCGGCTTTGTGGCGGCTGCCCAGGGCAGTGCGCAGAGAAGCGTGCAAAATTTGAAAATGGCTGCTGCCACAAAGCCGGTTTTTCCAATGGTGGTGGCTAGCTTTGCAGGAGCGCCACATCCACCCTCGTCCTGGGCTGCAAGTGGCCCGTGGGCCCCGTTTTGGACAAGCATGCATTAAATGTTTTGGATGACTTTAGATCAGCTGTAGTTTCTCAGTTCTACCTGAGAAAAAGGAGGAAAGGAACTATGTGCTGTACCCTGAGCCCCTCAAGGAAAAGAATAAAAATGTGATTAATAAATTTGCAGTAAAAACAAGTTTAAAAAATCATTTCCTCCAATCAAGGCATGGAGAGGCGTGCATTAAATAAAGTGGAGTGTGTTTTTCCAGTGGGCCTCCTGGCTCTCTAAATGCCATGCCTGTCTTTACCCAATGCCGGAATCAATTCATGAAGTGTGAGGTTCTTTTGCAGCCTTGTGATTTACCGAAGAAACAAAGAGGGTTGCATTTTTTGGCCCAGCGCCACCTCCCTGAAATTGGATGCCGACAACTGGCAACAATTCACAGTCTCACCAGAGCGTCCAAGAGGACAGGAAACAACTGCCCACACATTGCCTTGGCTAAATCCTGCCAGGATGACATGATAGGCTGGCTCATTCACCTCGTATCTCCCTGAATGTCCTCGCGTGCTCTGCACCTGGTCTCCGCACAAGGTAATTGGCACGGCAGCCTCTCTCAGCTTTGTAGAATATCCGCCGGCCTACAACGCTTGCCAGATCACTCCCTTGGCAGGAGAAATGGACAGAAGGTACATGACACCTGTCTATTCATTCTGCAACCCAGAAACCCATTTGCAGCAAGGCTTGATATCTACCCGTTCAATTGTCTACTGCAATGATTTTGAACCTTTTTCATCTCATGGCACACTAACAAGGCACTGAAATTGCCATCAGTTGTTTTTACCATTGACAAGGCTGTTCAAATCCCCCAGTTTTCTTATTAATTAATGATTCTCCCCAAATTCCCGCAGCACACCCAAGGACTATCCACGGCACACCAGCGTGCCACGGCACACTGGTTGAAAATCACTGCTCCACTGGAATGATGCAGTGCATCCCCCATGCACCCCCCATTATGCTCAAAGTATCCCCCATTACCTATGCATCCCCCATTATGCTCAAAGTATGCCCACCAGTTCCTCCAGGATTTCAATGTCCCTTTTCAGCTACCTCATTGTTTTTATGAGCACCACCATCCTGTGACCACCCTTCACTTGAACACCCTATAGCAGAGGTCGGGGAACTTTTTTACCTTTTACCCCAAAATATATTTAGGTATGTGGATATTACCCCCTTGATTTGGAAGGAAGGAAAAAATATTATTAATTATTCGATTTCAAATATGTGGCTTCCGGGGAGCTGGAAGAAAAGTTTGAAGAAGGTGATAAAATAGTGTTGGATTGGACAGGATGACCATATGTTCTGTTTTTCCAGGACGTTTCCTCTGTTTTGTGTGGGCTGTGGGTGGCGCAAGCAGTTATGACACTGTGCCTGTTAACCAGCAGGCCAGGGTTCGAGATCTGGGTTGGCCCCACAAGACAGGGTGAGTTCCTCTCCTTAGCCCAGCTCTGCGACGCAGCTGGATCCAATCGTATTGGCTCTGCCTTTCCATTGGACTAATTCAGTGGTGTGGAGAGGGGGGATTTGCTGCTTGGGTAACAGCCTATCCTCCATAACAATCCAACCCAGGCTTTCGTACTTCGCATGCAGTGTATGCAGCGCCGAGCACGATACCATAGTCTTCCAAGACTGACAGAGGACTGCTCCTCTGTTTTAGCCTTGTGTCCTGAAAAAAGATTCTTCACTGACCTCTTTTTCCTTGTGAACAGGCAGCATGTAGCTTTCTTGGAATTCATAAATTATATGTAATATGTAATAGTTTTAAACATACAGTACTAATCCAGTGGTGGGCTCCAGCAGGTTCGCACCTACTCTACAGACCCGGTTGTTAACGAGAGAGAGGACATATAAAGTTTTAAAATAGCCATTTAAAAGTGGCTGCCAGATGGGCATAGAACTGGTTGTTAATTTTTTTGAATCCCATCACTGACTAATATGTAACATGATGTTTAAGTTAACCGCATGAAAACAATATATATGAGTGTTTTTAGCTTTTAAAAATGTCCTCCATTTTTCTTTCATGTCTTATATTTTGGGGGGCCTTGTCCTCTTTTTGTGGTTATGACATATGGTCACTGCATATTGGAGAAATGTGGGGATCAGGGTGACCATATGCCATAATAAAAAAGAGGACAAGATCCTGCAAATGATTGAAACAAGTGCAGGATTCAATTGGAGTGGGGAAGAGAAACCAATCTATTCAAGTTTACTCAGACGTAAGACCCTTTATAGTTATTGGGCTTACTCCCAGGAAAATGTGAATAGGATTACAGTCTCAGAGCCCAATTCTGGTCCTTTCTATTGAGCAGCAGACCATTACAGTCAGTGGGGTTTCCTTCCAGAAAGTGTGGAGGGGATGCAGCCACAGATCCCAATCCTAGGCACATCTCCTCAGAAGTAATGCCCATTACAGTTGGGGGGGGGGGGTTGGGTTCCTTCCAGGAAAGTGTGGCGGGGATTACAATCCAGGATCTTGCTCACACCCCCCCCCCAATGGCTTGTACCTGTGCTGTGCTGGGGGAGATCTCCCTTTGGGAGCAGGCAGGGAGGCTTCTGTCTCCTCAGGGGTAAGCCCCTTTATAGCCAATGGGGCATTGGAAGAAAAGAGAAGAAAGCAGCCCCCTTTGCCCGCTCAGAAGTTGATGTGTGCCCTATTGGGAGAGGAGAGCAATTGGGGGAGAAGCAGCTTGGGGTGGGCATTAGCTTTGCAGGCTCCTCCACAGCAAGTTCTCAGACAGAGGGAAGGATGGAGTAGCTGCAGAGGCTGCCTTCACTCACAGCCCAGTCCCTCCTGTTGATTCATATGCATACCCGGCTGAGTCATTCATATGCATACCCAAGTCCATTACCCCCAGGAATTTCATTATTACCCCAATTGGGGTAATTTACCCCTGTTCCCCCTATAGGGACTCATTTCATGGGAAAACGGGTGGGAAGGGCTGCTCAGAGCAAATGGAGAGGTTGGGAGAAATAATATTGTTTTGGATTCTCCCTCCCTCTCTTTGTCCCCTTGCAAATGTACAAAGAAGATTGGGGGGGGGGGAGGGAAAGCCACTGAAATTAATCCAGCTCTTAGCAAGCTTGTCACCGCGCAGTAATAATGAAAGATCCATAGTCCGCCATGTGACCACCCACACATATAGAAAATACACACTTAATTGAACTCTGTCCTAGTTGACTGCTGGGCGATAATGGCAGATTCTTGCAGGCCAATGACTTGTTAGAGAACTCCTGAGGAGCAGTGGGCGTTATGGGGGCAAATGATTGCTTTGTTCCTCTAGCCAACAATTCCTCCCGCAGCCAGAAGGCTGGATCTCAACACACACCACCGACTACTTTGCCCAAGTCCTTTGAGTGATTTTTGGCAGCTGAACTTTGCTTGAACGCCAGGTGCCAACTCCTCCCTCAGGAACGTGGGAAGCTGAGCATTGTATGAGCAGAACATGTGCAGGTATTTATAGAGCATGCTTGTAAGCCTTGTGGAAAGGTACTCCAGGGGATCAAGGTATATATTGGTTATATTGCATGAATGCAAGAGAATGCAAAAATCAGGAGATCAACACCTGTAAGATTTAGAACCAGATCCACCTTGTGGCAGAGCTGCTTCTTACCCCCAAATCCAGAGTAACTATGGGAGCACATAAGAGAGTTTATGTGCACCTTCTAGTGAAAACCTATGGGAAATTCATATTGGAATCCAGAGTAACCCTACGATCCAGAGTAACTACGGGAGCACGTAAGAGACTTTATGTGCACCCATAGTTACTGCACCACCTAGTTAAAACCTATGGGAAATTCATATTGCAATCTAGAGCAAATTGTTCTTACACCGGAGCAAGGACTCCCTGTAGTTACTCTGGATTTTGCCCATATGTTCTTATTTGGGGGAGCAGCTGGTTTTGAGGTTTCCAATGACTTCTGCCGACTAACTTCCTCACTTGCTGTTCTTTCTGTTGGTAAGTAATTTCTGCAGAACAGACTTTTTATACTGATGACAATTACCATCTCCATCTTCTGAACTTTGATTAATCTGATAAATTTTTCATTAGGGAATCTCAAATTGCTGCAACGAGAGATGCACAGAGTCGCCACATGCTCTGCCCTGTGTGCCCAATTGAATTCCAATCTTGAAGAGTAAATACACAATGAAGAAAAGTTAATAAAAATTAAAGGTTCTTGTGAAGCAAAATAATTCATCCATAGAGTAGGCTACTATTTGAATGCTTCCATGTTTCGCTGCTGTGATCTTGTACTGCTGACATGGCTGGGTACCTGCCTTAGATCATGCCTCGCAGAGTGGCTGCTGCCAATCAAAATGGAACCAGGAGCAGAACCAAGGGGGGCCATGGTACATGGTATGTGCCCCCAACTGTTGCTCCAGTGTGACTGACACTTATCAGGATGGGAGGAAGCTCATGCACCTGGAAACCCAGGTCTACTCACCTAGCAATCCTTGGCTATGGAGGCCAAACTTCAAACATGAGACCAGATCTACTGGTTTACTTGGGCTCTGAAGTTAAGATAGTGTTCATACCTATCCCAATACAAACGCTGGATCTGCCCCTGAATGGAGCAATCTTCTATTTCCATATCTTCTATTTCTATTTCTGAGCAGATCCCAAACTCTCATAGCCCAAAGAAGGGGCAATTGCCAATCCCGAAGACCATCTTCATGCCTCTTGTAATGTTCTGATAGAACAAAACACTTGGACAACGTATCCACACTCTATCATGGCCCACTCCTTCACCGATTCATTTATGGATGGAGACATTTATAGATGGAGAATTCCGGGAGAACAAATCAGAACAGAAGTGAGTAGGTTTGTGCAATTCATGCTCACTTCCCTTTTCTAGCCACTGCTTCCTCAGGGAAATGAAAAATCATCCCAAAGATTTTTGCTTCCTCACAGGTCCACTGAGATCATCTCCAATCCCATCACATTTCCTGAGGGCAAAGGAGAAACTAGAGGAGGGGGTAGAGGGCAAATCTTTTATGCTCCTTTTAGCCAAACTGGCACTGATGTGTGTTCTACTCTCTCCATTGAAGCTGTGATGGGAGAAAGCAGGGAGTCAATGCCAGGCCGAAGGGGAAATGAAGCATGAATGTGTGGAACAGGGAGAAACAAACTCTGATGGGGTGTCCATGAACACCATGGTCCCTATGATCCTACAGAAACCTATAGCAAATCCTGCTGGTATCCTTCCCATTCTTGCATTTTACTTTTTAGTACTTTTGTCCTACCATTCCAGCCAATTACTGCATATGGTGACTGATAAAGAACTGGAATCAGGAACTGGGCTTGTCCACCTGAAGGTTGCCAGATTGGCAGTTTGTGACCTTAGTGGATGGAGGGAGTTCTTGCTCCCTCCGTGAGACGCAGTGTGGAGTTGATGGAGGCCAGGTCTTTTATTAGGTTATACACCAGCACACAGTTAGTCACACAGTTAATCATTAAGTGATACAAAGAGATAGGTGGTCTTGATGTAATCTTTGGCGGAGACTGGTTATCAGGAACTACAACAATAGCTATTCTTCGGAGCTGATCCTGAGCAAGCATCCTGAGTGTCCACACACAGCAAACATATACAAGTCATATGTAGGACATCTTTATTTCAATTATGTTACTCCAATTATATTCTGAGTAAATATGCTGAGGTCAGAGTACAAGGGTGTCTGGCCAACAGTGTCTCTGCAGGCTCGCAACTTCAGGCATTCCTCGCAAAGGGGGGGGGGGGCTGTAGAGGAGACTGCGCCAGAGTGAACCAAAGTGTACAAGAGTGAACCAAAGTGTGTACCCCAACAGTTCTCATCCCTTGTCCAGCTCCTGCCAACCTAGCAGTTCAAAAGCATGTAAATGCAAGTAGATAGATAGGTACCACCTTGGTAGGAAAGTCAGTGTTGTGTGCATTTTGGTGTTTAGTTATGCCAGCTACATGACCATGGAGACCATGGAGATGATGCCTGCTTTTTTGCCTTGTAATGGGGATGAGCACCACTCCCAACCCAAAATTAGCCGTCATCAGCCAAAATGAGCAGGTCTATCTGTGGGGGACAACATTAGCTAAACCAGATCAATAGCCTCTGAAATAGCAGCACAAGAAGCACACATTCTGCAGACTGTACATTTCATGGAAGAAAAACAAAACTAACCTGGCATTAGGAGGCTAATAGCACAATCCTAACCATGTCTACTCAAAAGTAAGTTCCATTGTGTTCAATAACTCTTACTCCCAGGAAAGTGTCTTTAGGATTGCAGCATAACTAGAGGGGAATTGAAATGCATCTTCCTAGGGAAGAAATTCTATAGCTGAAGATGACAAGATCACAGAAATGTTCCTCTCCTTTGTCCCTACCAATTGCATACCTGATGATGGGTCATGAAGCTGCTTCATCTTATAGTATCTTATAGTGCAGTACTATGCATATCTACTCATTGTGTTCAATGATGTACCCGAAGATTGAGGCCTTGTGTCTTATTACACACTTTCCGACCCCATCCTCTGGAATTAACAAAAGCTGCAAGACCAAAGTCATTGGTTGTTTTTGGTGCACCAAAACAGTTACTCTTATAAAATATGCCTTGTCCAAATGGTTTCCTAAAGATATTTGTGCCTTGTAACCAATAACTGTGATTAATAAGTGCTTGCCTATGTATAATATGTTTTCTGTCCTAAAACTGTTATAAACAGCCTGTTCGAATATCTTGTAAGATCCAAATGACCTAGGCCCAATTTCCTTTAGTCTACTCTGGCCCCCCATAGCAAGGCCAGCAGCTCTGAGCCAGGAAAAACAACAGAAGGCCAAAAACAAAAAACATCCTAGCTGCAAAATAACATGTTTTATGCAATTAAGCAATAACCTCACAGTGCGCAGCTGCAAAAAAGTTGGTGACACGTTGCAAGTTTGCCTTCTGGCCTGCCCATCCATTGCTTGTTGTCATCCCCACCCTTGCACAATAATCTAGAAAACCAGGGTCCAAGCGTTACTTTCAATCATTTGTACCCCTCTTCGTTACCATTTGTAGTCTCCTCTACTAAAAATGCCCTATAAAAATGTCTGTACAGCTTTGTTCTCTATTCACCTTGCCTGGTGGAGGTGGAACCCAAGCGTACACATGTAAAAACTCTAGCTTACATCGTGATCCTTGTTGGTAGTCTTCTGCCATTTTGGTTGCCTCTCCAAGTACCTGGGTAGTGCCCCAAGGGGTGGTAGGTTCAAGTCCCACCCCATGCGGGTACAACAGGAAAGTATTTATAGGATTGCAGCCTGAGATCTCAATCCTATACAACTTTTCTAGCACCAGTACAGTTGCAATACAGCCCCAAGGTAAGGAAACAGTCCTCTATTACTGCCTCCCAACCACAGGATGGAGCACATGTCCCAAAGGCACAATAGCACCATCATTGGACAACTGTATAGGATTGACCCCTTATGCTGCAATACTATCCACATGTTCCTGATAATAAATTAATAAATGCTAAATGATAATAAATTTCAATAAACCATTGAGGAGTTTATTCCCAAACTCCACTGGGACTTACTTTTGAGTAGACAAATACAGAATTGGGCAGAAAGTCTATTTATCTCTCATCCACTTTTTATCTGTTCTGACTGGAATATGAGAATTAAAAGCAAAGATGGAGTGTGTCCCTGTTAAAACTATGTCAAAATATAAAAGCAATTAGTTCCTTATGATGATTCTTTATGACAGGCAATTAAAGAAGAAAAACAAAAAAGATGGAACTTTTCCTTCTTCTCCTAAGCTTTCAAATTTGATGGCAAAATGGTATGTTAACACTGAGAAGATTTTAGAAAAACAAGCAAAAACTGACATGTCCTTGATGTATTTAGAAATGTACCATTTGTATAAAGCTTAATTCAAAAGTGGGCTGTCATAGGAGGTAAAGAACGGAAGGCTGGAAGTAGAAAATAACATAATTCTCTATTCCAGTGAGAGGAATATAATCAGGAAATTTGCATTTTGAAAAGTTTTTTTCCCTTCTAATTACATCCAATATTTAACTGCTATTTTAATGAGAGGTTACCCAGTAAATGGAATCTCTAGCATGTTCACACTTCTGAAACAGCGGCGTCTACGCTGGCTTGGGCATGTCGTGAGAATGGCTGATGGTCGGATTCCAAAAGATCTCCTATATGGAGAATTAGTGCAGGGAAAGCGCCCAAGAAGGAGACCACAGCTGCGATACAAGGACATCTGCAAGAGGGATCTAAAGGCCTTGGGAATGGACATCAACAGCTGGGAAACCTTGACCTCTGACCGTTCAGCATGGAGGCAAAAGACCCAGCATGGCCTTCTCCAACTGGAAGAGACACTTGTTCGGCAGGCTGAAGCAAAGAGACAGACCCGAAAGCAGCGAAACCTGGGACCTGGGCAGGGGACGGAATTTATTTGTCCTCATTGTGGAAGGGATGGACACTCTCGAATTGGCCTCTTTAGTCACACTAGATGTTGTTTCAGGACCTCCAGTCAGAGCACGATACCAGAGTCTTTCGAGACTGAAGGATGCCAATAATAACCCAGTAAAATGCTGCAGACTGATCCCTTGCCTTGCTTTAAAAAAAAATCTAATGCGACCTCATGTAGCTGAAAGGTTACACTGAACAACAGAGTCTAGGGCCGGATTTAAAATTACTATGTTCACATTTTCATGAATGCAAGTTATTTTTTATGTATGTATGTATGTATGTATGTATGTATGTATGTATGTATGTATGTATACACACACACAAACACATACATACAGAGAGAGAGAGAGGTGGGGGGACGGACAGACATAAGCATATTGTTTGCAAAGTGCACAAGCTAGCACATAGTATGTAGGCATTTTGGGACCTGTAGATAATGCAAGATCTAGGAATGATAGGAAGCAAACAATGTCCATTCCCCTTTATAATGAAGTACAACTGGAACATTTCCTTTGAGCCCTCTGTTGATGGGGATGGGAAATTGCAATGTAGGAACTAGTGGTTCAGACCTCACCAGGAGCCGTCTATGGAATTCCAAAAGTTCTGGGACTACTTGTGTCCCTCATTATCCACTAGGACTCGGTTCTGGAACTTCCTGGGCATAAAAAAGGTATAATGGAAAAACAGATTTAAAGACCTGCTTCCAGTTTCTTGATTTTCTATTGCATGTAATTGAATAAGGTAGTGCATCAATATCTGCAGGGGTTTGATTCTGGGGCTGAAAAATGGAATTATTGCTTGCCTGAGTAGCTATCCACAACAGTTGAAAAACAGTTTTTTTAAACTGTGATTTGCAGCAGCCATTTGTGTTGAGTGAAATCAATGTATAAAAATATTTGTGTACTAGCGAAAACGTACTCGTGTTGCGGGAGTAAAATTCCCCCGTATGCCATCTCCCCGCTGCGCATCAACCCCCATGAACATCAAATCCCCATGCGCATCATCCCCAGGCACCGAGCACCAAATTGTCTGGATGTTGGTTAGTCTTCCATGTTAAGTATAGGACAAAAAAAAGTTGCACCCCTTTTCAGCCCCTTAAGGGTTAAATTTCTCCACATCGGTTCTTGGTGAGTGTTCATGTGACTGAAGGAACATCTTCCCTGAATTTCATGCTTCTAGATCTGGGGGTTGGGGCAGAGCATCCCTCAGTCACTAATTCATCAATGCAAAGTATAGGGAGGAAAACGCTGTGTGCCCCATTTCACCCCCTTCTGGTTGGAATTTCTGAAAACCACTTCTTAGTGACTCCCTCTGTCATGGAAGGAACATCCACCCCAAATTTCACATTTCTTGGCCCAGCAATTTTGGCAGGGCATGAGTGAGTGAGTGACTTTTCAATTTTATATATACAGTGGCACCTCACGTAAAGAATGCCTCACGTAAAGTATGTTTCATGTAACAAACAAAAATTTCTCTAGGATTCTGCTTCATGTAACAAACTGTGCTTCACGTAAAGAACAAATCCGTTGGCAGTTGGGGCAGGCACGCTGGCCAGCAGCCTGTTTAAAAAGCATCAGGGCTGCCTAGCACACCTGCCCATAGTGAAAGCAACACTTCCACGCTGTTCCTCCTGTGGCTGGGTGTCCGCTGGGCAGAGGGAGAGAAGAGCAGTGGAGAAGAGGGAAGTAGTTCAGGGCTAGCCAGAAGGGAGCAGGGGAGAGAGAGGCTCAGGATGGAGAGAAGGAGAAAGTGGGGAGACACTTTGAAGGTGTCTTGGATTGCAGCCTCCTAACCATGTCTACCCAGAAGTAAGCCCCACTGTGTTAAATGGTTCTTACTCCCAGGAAAGTGTTTTTAGGACTGCAGCCTATGTAGACTTAATAAGATCATGCACATTGAATGCATGTTTTGAATTCAATCCCAGTGTTCTGACATCATTTTTACATCCAGTTAATATTTTTATATGAATATTTTTGGGGTTCTGGAACCAATCGTCTGAGTTTCCATTATTTCCAATGGGAAAATCCGCTTCACATAAAGAAAGTTGCACAGAACAAACATGCCTCCAGAACGAATTAAATTTGTTACGTGAGGCATCACTGTATAATAAATAACAAGGTTGGACCTGTATAGAGTTCTCTTCTCTCCCCTCCATCCTTGGATAAGAGTTTACAGCAGTTCAATGGCCAAAAATCTACTAGTCTTTACAACTTCTTCCAATTCATTGCAGCAGTTACCTGGTGCTCACTGGAGAGGCCATGGAGAGTGGAGGGCAATAGGGCATCAGTGGTGGACTCCAGCAGGTGTGCACCAGTAAAAGAACCAGTTGTAAAAGAGAGATAGGGAATATAAAGTTTAAAAATAGCCATTTAAAAGTGGCCGCCAGATGAGCATAGAACCGGTTGTTAATTTCTTTGAATCCCACCACTGGGCATCATATGTAACAGTGGGTGTTGCAGCGATGTCTGCTGAGGAATGACACTATCATCTGCCCTTGGGACACTGTATTAGTATTGGCATCTATCAGTCTTGAAAGAATATGGTATCGTGCTCGACGCTGTATGTGAAGCATGAAGGCCTGGTTACATTAATATGGAGGATAGGCTGTTACTTAAGCAGCAAATCCCCCCTCTCCATGCCACTGAAATAGTCCAGTGGAACGGCAGAGCTGATACGATTGGTTCCAGCTGCGTCACAAAGCCTGGCTAAGGAAAGGAGCTCACCCTGTCTTGTGGGAACCTGGGTCTTGAACCCTGGCCTGCTGGTTAACAGGCACAGTGTCTTAACCACTTGTGTCACCCACAGCCCAAGGGCTGTTGGATGAACCCAGTGTTCGGGATGTAGGGGGGGACATTGAAACCTCCAATGCAGTTTTGCTGCCTCAAACAAGCATTTCCATCACTTCTGAACTGACCTGTTGGACCCAGTTGGGTCCAACTGACCTGTTGGACCTATTGGACCCTGTCTGAACTATCCTGTTGGACCCAAGAAATAGAACTAAATAAAAATCTGCTTTTATTTTTACTTGCTTTTAACTCCAGTCTTCCATGCACCAAATTACACCTTCCTTATCTTTGCGGTGAAGCAGTATCACCCAAATAAAAAATATAAAGTGATCCAGTGAAAATATAACTTAGTGGATATGGAAGAACATCATGTCTTAACATTTCCTGAGTTCACTGGAGTGTAACAAGAGAATGGCCCTTTATTGGGAATGGTTCAAATTTTTCACATTTTCTTAAAATGGGAAATTAACAAGGCTTACTATCAGTTTGGGATAATTTAAAAGCCACAGTAAACTGTTGGTAGAGGGCTCACATCCTCTCGTTGCACGTTTGCAGCCCATTCATGGCACAGTGCACCATAATATGCTACAGCACAGCAGGTTTAGGAATTGTGGTTTCCTGTAAGTGAAATTGTCCTCTAATGTCTGGTCCAGATTGGTATACTTACCCCCAAATCCAGAGTAACTATGGGAGCATGTAAGAGACTTTACGTGGACCTGTAGTTACTGCACCACCTAGTGAAAACCTATGGGAAATTCATATTGGAATCCAGAGTAAGTTTTTCTTACACCGGAGCAAGGACTCCCCATAGTTACTCTGGATTTTGCCCTTGGACTGTTAAGGCCCTGAATTGATCAAAATATTCATTTAAACTTTGGAACTCCTTGACACAGGATTTGGTTTTGGCATCTGGCCCAGATGTCTTTAAAAGGAGATTGGACAATTTTCTGGAGAAAAAGTCCATCAGAGGCTACAAGCCATGATAGGCATGTTCAATCTTCTGGTTTTAGAAGTAAGCTACTTCAAAATGCCATATACCACCAGGATGCATGTTTCATGTGCTCCCAATCTGGTATGCCACTGTGAATCACAGGAAGCTGGACGGGATGGGCCATTGGCTTGACCCAGCAGGACTCTTCTTATGTTTTTATCATACAGACCCAATATAGGTTTGGGCTTCTGCTATAAAAATTGAAACTGTTACCCCCATTCTCCCACATGGCCTTCTCATCCTGAGGTCTGCTTTGCTACTTAGGGCAATGCACAGCAGTTTCTAAATTGGTTTTCTTCAAAAAGCAAGGGAACAGAAAATTTCCATCAAATTTCCATTCCACATTAATGTAAATGTTAATGTGATGTACTTATTTGCAAAAGCCTTATATGTACATTTGGTCGGGATGTAAGGCCCTGATAAACATTGCCTTAAAAGACCAGACAACAGCATTTTTGCCACCACGTATAATTTGGAGAGAATAAAAGAACAAAAGGCATGTGAGTAGTAGGAAGTACAAAGCTTAACGTTTATTAAAATAGCTTCCAGAACATGCACACTGGTTTGCTATTAGTGTGTGGCTTTCCTGGGGAGAAGATGTAATGAATAGGTTGGCGTTTCCTTTGCAGGAAGTGCTGTATTTTCTCTTTCTGTCAAAATGTAAAGAAAAAAAATCTTTTCCCTCCTCCTGACCTTCCTTTTGCTATCTATAGATCTCATTCAATCGGATGTGACACCTGCTGTCCAATTAGTCTCAAATACTAAAAGGGAGCAAACAATTTACATCCACATGAAGTTGAGCAAGAGACAAAGAACGACCACTGAGCCTGTATGCAACTCACAACGCACAATTGTGCAGGGGTGTTCCTCCCAATGTCCCTATTCCACTCTTCTCCATCACGTATTTCACACTGTTGGCACGCCACCCACCCCAGCACATTGCGGGTGCAGGTGGGCGGGGCAAGGCACAGGGCGAGGGGTGGGCCCCAACCCGGGTGCACTGTGCATGTGCTAAGGTTGGTGCATGCTCTCTAGGGCTTCCCCAGGCTTTCCCTGTCCTTAGCCTGACCTCCAGCTGGGGGCAGGGAAATCCTGGAGAGGCCCCGGGGAGTCCCACCCACGCCTCTCCCTAACTGAAAACTTCAGACTGTCATGGCACTGACTTCTGAGTAGTCATGCATTGGATTGGGCTCTCAGGTTGCAGTCCCATCCACCCTTTCCTGGGAGTAAGACCTGCCTAACCTTGCTTCCTGAGGGTTAAAAAGAAAAAGGGGCCAGGGAGGCTGTGTGCTCCTCCGAACGGCTGACACTCTGGTGCTGGGGCTTGCAGGGTGCCTCGCCGGACTGCCACTTGGAGCAGCAAATTCAAAAGTGCCCGGCTGCCCCAGGGAGAAATGGCCGCAGAACCGGTATGCCCGGTTATCTGCTCCCCCCTTGCTATTGGATTGGTAGCAGTGGGGGGAAACGAACAACCGGCACTGGAGATCCGGACCGAACCCATTACTGCCCACCAGTGGCTCCTGCCAACATTGTGTCATAGGTTATGAATGCTTGCATGCCACAAGATCTTTTCCAGTACTGTTGTGGGGAAGCTCTGCCTCACCTGCCTCCTCACACACCACCTGTCCCTGCTTTTAAGAGACCAATCCCTGAATTTTTAGTTCTCAGGACACAGCTAGCTGTGAGAAGCTCTTAGCTAGGTACTAAGCTAGTACTAAGCAAGGTATTTAGCTAGTACTTGAGCATACCCTGCCCCACTAGCATAGTTACGGATGTGTGTGAGAGAGAGTACAGTACATATTGCAGTTGCAGCAATACATTGTGTAAGTGGCCCTTTTTACTCGCTTTCAGAACCATTCAGGGTAGTGATGGCATCATGTCGCAATGCTGCGCTTACATGGCATGTTGTGATTACATGGCTCAAGGCATACATGCAATACATATTATGCCACCATCCCCATAGCTACACTATTGCTCTGTCCTTAAAAGCTTCCGGCACCATTTCCATACATGAGCATATTTACAGTTGACTTTTGGTGGGAAGACTTCATGAAGCAGATGAACCCTTTCAAACACCAGTTCCCCCAGTATTAGGATTTTCACAGGGAATCCGAGGAGATATTTAATCAACACTTCTGAATCTATATACAGATAACATTTATTATATTGTCTCTGCTGTTACATTTTTACTTCAGGTTTCTTTCATAGGGGATTTCTAAATTCTCCTCAAATAAGGTTGTCATATGTCCTGAAAAACAGGGACAACCTTGATTTTTTTTAGGACTGTGTTCACATACTGACAAATGGGACTGAGGGTCCTGTCCGATTTTGTGGAAGAGAATTATGGCAACCCTATCAACGAATCAAACTGTTGCAAGAAAGGATGGTGGAGAGGTATTGAAGGAAAAGGAGGCTAGGAGAGATGGCCACAGAGTTGGCCAACAGATGCAGGGCCATTTGCCACCAGAGGCTGCCTGCCTCATCTCACCTCATGACTGAGCCATCTCTAGTTCCCATAATGGTGTGGGGAAAGAGACAGACCAAGAGATGTGAGGAGGAAGGGAGAAACTGTCAATGCATTGAAAGAACCCAATTATCACATGAGCTGCCATTTCACTTTCCAGAGCACTTTTCAGATGTGCTGTGAAACTTTGGAAGAAGCAGCACTCTTGGAATTGCAGCCAACGCAGGATGACCAGGTGTCATAACCACAGCTGGGCGGAGGCCTATTCGCTCCGGTCCCCGGGAATAGGATCTTCCAAATCCCCAGCCGCTGGAGAGCCTGTAGCAGCGGCAGGGGGCTCAACCAAGGGGACCGGTACGCCAGCAGTTAAAGGCTCCAGCATGGAGCGTCTTTCCTCCAGCTCGGAGCAGCATCCGGCCGGAGGAGAACACAGCCTCCCCAGCCCCTTTTTCTTTTTAACTCTTGCCTGCCTCCTTTCCACGATAGAGCCTCTTTCCTTAGCCTGGTGACTACAATACTAACCATGTCTACTCAAAAGTAAGCCCTATTGTGCTCAATGGGTCTTACTCCCAGGAAATTGTCTCTAGCATTCCTCCCTTCTTTCCAGGATAGAATTTAGTTTTGTTTGAATTTAGTTTTTCTGTAAATTCCAATTTACACATATTGTCCCACATGTATAAATTGGAATTTACAGAAAAACTGTAAATTCAAAAACTTTTCCGCTTTTGCATTTGTAACTGTCTCATTAGCAGTAAAAAACTCAGAAAGTCTTGTCAAGTAATAATAATGAATTCCAGTAAAAAAAAAACACAACACAAACTTCCAATTGGGTCCAATGGACCCGATGGGGACCCTAAGGGCTAGGGGATGCTTCTACTGGCTGGTGGGGAGGAATGGTTGTTCCCACTGCAGTTGGAGGGATGGGTAGTACAGAATCATGCCAGCAAACCGATGCCGGTACTGATCTAAAATCACTTTTGACTTTTTTATATAGGTCACATTCAGCTAGTATTCAGCAAGGGCTGGGCAATCAGCCCATGAAAATGCATGTGTGAATCAGCCCTCAAACTCAATTTTTTTTTTGGGGGGGGGGAGGGTGTAAAACTGCTGTTGTTCAGTCATCTGTTTCAAACACTTGAGGACAATTATAAGTAAAAGTGTTTAAATCATGTTGTTTTGCTTTGCTGGTTATATGGATCTGTTTATGTAAATTATTTAACTCGTTTTGGAAATTAAAGAAAGAGAGTGTGAGATTTCCTCTGGAGGTTATATGCACAGAATGAGCGCATGCAATATTAGCAAATCACCAAAATAGCTGTAGAACACAGATAATTAAAAAGCAGTCAAGGACAACAACAAGAGAGGCAATGAAGGTCTCAGCAGGACGAGCTGTAGGTTCAGCTTTACGAAAAAAACTAATGCTGAGACACAAATGCAAATTAAAATTACACCCACTTCACTAAAAGGGATTTGAGCCAAAGTGTCCTCTAGGGAATAAGCAAGCATGTCTACGGGAAAAGCAAGTGGAAGAGGAATGAATGAGCTAAATCAGGGTAGGAAGAAGGTAGGTAGACTGCTGCCCAGTAGATCATCTATCTTTTCTTTCACTTCCTAATAGTTTCTGTCCAATGGTTTGCATTCGATTTGCAAAGTTTTCTGTCATAAAATTAGGACCTCCAAGATCATTGAGTCCAATTCCTGTGGTGACACTTTGGGGGTGCAGAGGATGTGGCCTACACTAGGCGATGCACATCGTGTAAAGTGCACTGAGGGGGTGACACCAGTAATGACCAAAATTGTTAAAAATCACAGTTTAGAGAAACAATACCATCAAATTATATACCAGTCAATTTGTAATTTACGGCATTGTTTCATTAATGCAATGAAACAAGCCAGAGCAAAATATCTCCATTCTATCAAACATATTGGCAAATAAATAAATAAATAAATAAATAAATAAATAAATAAATAAATAAATAAATGCAAGTCTTTAAAAATACTTTTCTTTAATTCACTAAATAACACTAGTGAGACTAACAGCGCAATCCTAACTTGCACTGGAACAGGCAGGCAGGAATACCTGTACTATATAACTATACATAACAGCACAACTTATGGGGCTTCTGCTGTGCTACCAATCTACTTCTAGAGGTGGCCTAAGTCTGCCACCTTCCCACCCTCATTATGCCCCCTCAGATCCTTTCATCAGCTGATGCAAACTCACCTTTCCTGGGGGCCTATATTGGCAAGGGGAGGCTGATGCATATCTGCACGCCCGTGGATCTTCTTCAGAGTTAAGTGGAATGCTTTACATCCGGACTTGTGCCAGCTGAAGGGAGGGTAGGATTGTGCCCTTGTTTGTATTTCTGTGCTTTGGATTTAATTTAATGCATTAAGGGACAAATATTTTCCAGCCCAGCATGTTTCCAGCCCAGCATGCAAGCTGGAGCTGCAGAAACAAGATGGTGGGTGTAAGAAATGGATTTTGCTGGAAAGAGCAGTGTTCTAGCAAGTATAACTCTATACGTGTGGTGGAATTTGTATAGCCCTTTATAGCCCTCTTTATAGCCCTTTTCCATGGCAGAACTTGCTTCTCTTTTGTTTCCTTAAAGAAACAGTGTTGTCAGAATATATAAGTCCAAATGAAGCAACTGTATTATACAGGTAAGTGTCACATCTGGTCACTGGCTCCTTCTCTGTACCCCTTTTTGGCCCTACAACAACCTTGTGAGATAGGTCATTGTTGTATGGGCACAGCTCATAGAACTCTTCTCTTTCCAGGTGAATCCCAGATGGCATCATACCATACCATGGTATCAGGAAATGCCTCTCAAGCTTCCAGCAGGAGTTTTCCAGTTAACAAAGCTGGAAATGGAAACACCTTCTTGGCTCTGATGACTCTTGACAGCTTTATCAGTTTGCAGTCTACCATCTAGGAGCCGTCCAGGTTCTTCTCTGCTTAGCTACATTGACATGCCTTGTACTTAACCACCAAACCACACCGGAACCTATGTAGCAGATGGGATGTGGGGAAACCACTTCTATAGTCTCTCTCCTCTTTCTTGTCATCCTGCTTCTTGGATGGGAAGAGGCTGCTTGATGGAGCAAAAGAGGGAGATGAGGGGAGAGCAGAGGGCCTCCAGTGCTCTTGCCCACCTTTCTCTTCTCTTCCACACTTTAGTAGTACTTAATGTGCTTACATAAGATTTCTGAAACTTGGAAGAATGAATGCATTCAAGTCAATAGAGTTAGACACTATAATCCTAAAGCCCAGTTAGGCCAGCACTGATTCTGGTGCAAGTTCTGTGCTGGCCTGTGGGTGTTACAAAAGTGCTATAAGGCACTTCAGTGTCACTCCTGGGGGGTTAGGTCAGTGTACAGACTTGTACTGGCCTCCGCACACCACCATGTGAACAGGAAGACAGGGGAGTTGTGCTGACCTAAATTGGTTAGGATTGCACATCACACACAACAAGGATGCAGAATTTTGGACTATAGTGTGATGACTGGGTCCTGCACCAGCCACAGCTTTCCCTCTCTTCATGCACCCTCTTCATGTACCCTCTTCATGTATTTTTCATGCACCCTCTTCATGTATTTGCTGCAGGTGTATCTAACTGCTGCATCAAATTGAGAATGGGCCTTAAGTTAGCAAAAAGATGTATTTTTTAAAACCCATGACCCTTGGAGATACATTTTGGAAGATTGTGTCCTCCTTACAGCTTTGGTATCCTTTCCAGCCTCCCCTGAAACACTTCACTGTCACCATGACCTTGAGAGAACATTGCTATAGAAGTGCAATAGACAAAAATATGAACGGGAACAGATGCACTGTAAAAAGACATAATACCCTCAGCTCAAATTGTTTATTTTCTTGGACACTCTTATGCTCTCTTTCTCCAAAGGAAGCTGCCTCCATGATTGGATTTTTTAATAAATGTTTTCTTCTTGCTTGAGAATTGTCAAGTGTTCCACCACCCCAGCAGAAGTGATTGGGCTGAGAGGCAACTTGGTGGTGGTATTGATTCGGCAATGCTCCAGTTATGTTCCCCAACTCCATTATTCTGGCAAACTGGTTGGCTCCATTATGCTGGCAACTCCATTATTCTGGCAAACTGGTTGGCTCCATTATGCTGGCAACTCCATTATACTGGCAAACTGGTTGGGAGGCTTGATTTGGCCATGCAGGTTCCCAGTCCCAGAGCTGTCCTCCCTGTTTGTGCCTGGAAAGAAGAAGAGGAAGTAAGTAAAGTACATAGTGGCCCAGAACATCTCCCAGAAAATGATTAGAGCAGTGGCATAGCTAAGGGAGTGCAAAGAGGAGCAATTGCACCAAGCAACAAGCATTAGAGAAGCAACAACCTCAACTTGACAATAGTGGCCAAAATGGTGACAACCTTGTTAGTTTTGAATAATTTAAAAAGCAGGCCTCCGTCAGTCTTGAAAGACTATGGTATCGTGCTCAGTGCTGCATATGCTGCATGCGAAGCACAAAAACCTGGGTTAGATTGTTATAGAGGATAGGCTGTTACCCAAGCAGCAAATCCCCCCTCTCCACGCCACTGAATTAGTCCAATGGAAAGGCAGAGCCAATATGATTGGATCCAGCTGGCATCGCAGAGCTGGGCTAAGGACAGGAGCTCACCCTGTCTTGTGGGGCCGACCCGGGAATCAACCCCGGCCTGCACAGTGTCTTAGCCACTTGCGCCACTCACAATACCATCATGTTATATATCATTTGATGCCCCCTTCATCCTAACGTTTACACCAGCAAAATAGCTGCTTTAGATCTGAGTAAGCCCATTGGGGAACAGGGAGGGGTGGAGGAGATATTTTCTTTACTTACCTCTCCTGGCCAGGGATGCAGTCTTCACTGAATTAGTACCCCAAGATGGCTTGGGGGATAGGACTGGGCCTTTTGTGGACCATGTTTGTTGGAAGATGCTCACTGGAGGACACCTCAACCCAAAGACAGCCCTAACTATTACTGAAGCCCTGAGTACGACTGAAGCCAATGTTTTCATTGAAGTACACAATTTTCCTATGTGCATCAAAGGAACATCATAACCAGATGTCAGAAGTGGAATTTAAAGTATTTTTCCTCAAACATTTTTTATACTATTTAGCCACCCAAATGCCTCTTGCGAAGGGAATTAATCAGTTGCTGCTATCATATGTTGTGAATGAATTAGCATCATGTCAGAAGCATTGCATTAAGCAGAATTATCGGTGATGGTTACCACCTTGCCTAATTAAGAACCACTAAAGTCCCATCTGAACCTAATTCTCTGTTAATGTTAACACATTTCCCATGTAACCAGGATTAAATGTCAGATTTGATCATTTCATGGCACTGAATCCCAAATGTGGATAGAAATCAATTAATCTGTAAATGTTCTTTCCTGAGAAAGGAAAGCAGAATTACAACACATTTTGTCAGGCTAACATTTAATACTTAATTATTATGCTGGGGAACTCAAGAAAAGGCTCCTAAGATTTACGATGGAATGAAATCCTTTATGTATTGTATGAGATTACATCAATTTATACTATAGTGGGCTCAGCATCACCGACATTTTCTCTAATATAACAGAGATGTGTGGGCCCAGCATGGCCCAAGAACCGGTTTCCCCGGAAGTGGGTGGGGCCAGGCATGTCTAGGGGGCATGGCCAGGGTCAGGGGGTGGGACCAGGGAGAATTTAAAGGGGGAATTTTTTAAAAAAAAAATTAAAAATTTAATTTTTTTAAAAAAATTATAAATTTAATTTTTTTAAAAAATCTAGGCTGTTGTTAGCGGGACTTACTGTCATGGGACTTACTTCAGAGTAGGCATGCATAGGATAGGGTTCTCAGGTTGCAGTTCTAGCCACACTTGTCTGGGAGTAAGCCCCATTGACTGTCATGGGACTTACTTCAGAGTAGGCATGCATAGGATAGGGTTCTCAGGCTGCAGTTCTAGCCACACTTGCTTGGGAGTAAGCCCCATTGACTGTCATGGGACTTACCTCTGAGTAGTCATGCATAGGATTGGGCTCTCAGGCTGCACCCTGTCCACACTGTCCTGGGAGTGAGACCCACTGACTGTAATGGGATCTACGAGTAGACCTGCCTAGCCTAGCTCCCTGAGGATGCACCCTGTCCACACTTTCCTGGGAGTAAGACCCATGGAGCACAATAGGGCTTACTTTTGAGTAGACATGGTTAGGATTGTAATCACCAGGCTGAGAAAAGAAGATCTATCCTGGAAAGAAGGGAGGAATGCTAGAGACAGTTTCCTAGGAATAAGACCCATTGAGCACAATAGGGCTTACTTCTGAGTAGGCATGGTTAGGATTGTAAGCACCAGGCTGAGAAAAGAAGATCTATCCTGGAAAGAAGGGAGGAATGCTAGAGATAGTTTCCTGGGAGTAAGACCCATTGAGCACAATAGGGCTTACTTTTGAGTAGACATGGTTAGTGTTGTAGTCACCAGGCTAAGGAAGGAGGCTCTGTCATGGAAAGGAGGCAGGCAAGAGTTAAAAAGAAAAAGGGGCCGGGGAGGCTGTGTTCTCCTCCGGCCAGATGCTGCTCCGTGCTGGAGGAAAAACGCTCCGTGCTGGAGCCTGTAACTGCTGGTGTACCGGTCCCCTTGGTTGAGCCCCCTGCTGCTGCTACAGGCTCTCCAGCGGCTGGGGATTTGGAAGATCCTATTCCCTGGGACCGGAGCGAAAAGGCCTCCGCCCACATGTGGATCGGGAATATATATTATTCTAGCACAGCCGAAAGAGTAAAGATAAAAGAGAGAATATTAGCACAGCTTCTGTGTGCCCCTTTCGTTCTGTCACAGAGGCCATCAAACTGTCCCCCAAGATATTCTAAAATATTTTAGTAGCATGGTCTGTACAGAGATTATAGATTGTCATGGGTCTAGAGACTGATATATACTGCATTAACCCAGCATGCTTCCGATAAACTGTTCCAGTTACCTTAAAACATAAGATATTGTGCCTGGTGACAATGGCTATATACTACCTTTACTTACATTGCTTATTATAATTTTAACATATGTATTTTAACACTGTATGCACCTTCATACTTGCACCTAGTAAAGGTGTTTGTTGGAATTTAGATGTAACACTGCCTGAAAGATCTGGAGGGCAGGGTGACCAGATGCCAAACCCAAAACTCCTGAACCCCATGGCCAAATTTCCTACCTGCTGAAAAAAATTTCCAAAAAATGTATTTTTTTGTTTTTGTTTTTTGAATTTTTGACCATAAAGTTTGAGAGGAAGGAGATATCTCAAAACTGATTTTTGCATTGGATTCTGCTCTTCAATACGAATCCAATGACACATGGCATGATGGGATACTGTGCACTATCACGAAGTTTCAAAATGAAGCCAAAATGTAGGACAATGATGCCAAAATGTAGGACACCTGGACAGGAGGCTAAAAATCTGGACAAATCCGGGTTTTTCCGGTCATCTGGTCACCCTGGATGTACTGTCCAGTCACCAGAGACCCCTTCACTTGCCCCCTCTATGGTGCTTGCAGTTCAACACTATTTGCTTCCCCCCCTTTTGAAATCTCTCTTCTTTCCAAGGAGTCAGTATAGCCTTAAAAGTAAAAGGGGAATTATGGTGACCATGTTCCCCCTTTTCAGGACATGTCCTCTTTTTAAGCCTTGTGTCCTGGAAAACAAATCTTTCTTATCCTTCTTTTTCTTGTGAGTAGGCAGCATGTGGCCTTCTTATAATTAATGATTAGCTTTAAATTTAATAATAAGTAATATGATTCTTAAATTAATCACATGAAAGCAGTATCTGAGTGTTCTTAGTTTTTATTTTGTCATGTCCTACATTTGTCATGTCCTACATTTTTCTTGGGTGTCCTACATTTTTGGAAGCCGGTGTCCTCTTTTTTTTGGTTATGATGTATGGTTACCCTAATGTAATGGGATTTATATCTGAGCAGACAGCTTATAATGAAACTTGCTTTTGAGTAAAAAGGCACAGGGTGAGCTCTTTGGCTGCAGTCCTATCCACATTTCTATGGGAGTAAGCCATAGAAATTAATATAGAGTTGCCATAATTTTCTTCCACAAAATTAGGACAGGACCCTCTGTCCCATTTGCCAGTATGTGAACACAATCCCCCAAAATTGGTATTGTCCCTGTTTTTTGGAACATACGGCAACCCTACTATAATGGGACTTGCATCTGAGTAGACAGGCATAGAGTGGGCTCTTAGGCTTGTCCATTTTTGTGGTTATGACGTCTGGTTCAGGGAAGGGGGTGGTCTGCAGTCTCTTATATTTATTTACTTTATTTATATCACACCTTTCTTCCTGAAAGGCACCCAAGGTGACTCACAACACTTTAAAATACACATAAATTAAAAATGGATACAACGATAAAATACATAAATGTACCATATTAAATACCAACCAGCAGCATCAGCTATAAAAATCACCAGCTGTAAAAACATTAAAGACAATTAAAAAAATCAGCAAGCACTAATCTGCAACCAGCCAGGATATCCTTAAAAACCCTACTGGGTCCAAAGGCTTTTTGAAACAAGATTTTTTTTCAGGTTTCACTGGAAGGCTTCAAATGAAGGAGCAGCTCACAACTCAAAGTGGAGGGAATGCCATAGAACATGTGCCATATTGGTCTTCCCCTTAGATTGGTGGTTCCTAACATTACCCTGATTTTGTGACCCTTCCTTCCCAGTGCCTTGCTGCCAGCATTCCCCCAAGATTTTATAAGAATTGGAAAAGATCTCCAATGATCTTTCCCTGGCCAAGATGGCAGTGGTCAGGAAAGCTTGGAAGAAGAGGTCACCAGGGACATGTGATGGCTCATTGTTCTAATATGAGTTTACCATGGCACCTTAGGGAACTGCGGTGCAAAGTTTGGGAACCTCTGCCTGAGATCCCAATCCTGAACTCTTTGTGCTAGCTTTGCACTAGTGCTGAATGTCACAAATGTGCTGCAGGGCACCCATAGCACTCAGCACCAGGTCAGCACAAGTGTCTGCTCAATGCGAGTCTGTATTGAGTTCATGCTAGCTAGAAGTCAGTCGTGTGCTACTTGGAGCAAGAGAAAAGCTCCAGGTGATGGAGAGTTTAGTGTGTGTGTGTGTGGGGGGGGGGGAGATCTTCCAGGGTGAAGGGAAGGTGGAGTGGGCAGGGTCAGTGGGGCTCTGCTCTATCATACCCAGATGTAGCCATTTTGGCACTGCTGCACCTCTGGGTGCTGATAGCTGAGGATTGGGTTGTTAGAGCCCTGGGAATACTGGTTACTTGCCCTGCTTACTGGGCAAGAGACACTCTTTCAAGTGGGTGTACTGGCCCTCCACACCCCAGCAATGTCTGTTCTAGTGGCTTCTGCTGGTGTTCTTTTTGCACTTTAGATTGTGAGCCCTTTTGGGACAGGGACCCATTAGCTATTAATTAGCTATTAATTTTTTCATCTTTTTGTAAACTGCTTTGTGAACTTTTCAGTTGAAAAGCGGTATAGAAATACTGTAGACAGATAGATAGAATAAAATACTGACAGTGTACAACCAAAGCCTTATGACTTACTTTGGTCTAAGCAAGCATTTCTGAACAAGCTACAGATGGAGATGCAAGAGAGAAGGTCTCCTCAAAATAATGTCCATTTTATCTCACCGATATAAATTCAGGACTGCCTGATCTATTTTTTTTGTTTTGTTTTTCTTTTGACAGCTGCACACATGTCCTCTAAACTGCTTCAAATTAAATGAGTGTACTTGGCATTGTATGAAGGGCCTGATCAAGTTCTCTGGAGTGGATGCCTGACCAATTTTGTTAATGAAGATACACTGCATTAATCCGGTAACTACCCTGTATTTAGATCCCAGGTTTCCTCTCTGTTCTTCTCATTACGACAAAAGGAAATATTTGCATATTTGTCAATATTACAGAAGCACTTAATTGAGTGCTGTAGTCCCTTGACAGAAGGGGTAAGACCTTCAATTTAAGTTTGAGCTCAGCACGATATGGGTAATTGCCTTGGAGTTTAGCTCCGCATTGATTATGTACTTAAAGGAATCTTATCTCTGCAATATTCACCAGGCTCAGCTCTGCTTTTGTCTCTTGGCTGTACCCTTAATAAATAATAATAAATAAATAAACAAACAAACAAAAATAAATCTGTAGTGTTTGTATACCATACTTAGATGATTTTACACCAGCAAAGTGAATATAAAGTTTTCTACCTTTTTCTTTTTTTTCTACATTTCTTTGGGGCAACTGATAGCCCAGACCTGTTCCAGCCATGCACACCCACTAGTGCAGCGATGGCAGAAAGGCTACCACTACATCCTGGAAAAGGGGTCTCTAAAGTTTTTGGTCAAAGGACCACATCAAATATCTGGCAGAGTGTCAAGGGCTAGATAATATTATAAATATAAAATTTAAACACATTAGAGACAGATTAATGAACAAATGGGCTCAAATTTCCCCAAGCTCCAACACACAGTACAGAAATAAAGCACACACTTAATTGAACCCCTGTTCCCCTACAACACCATCACAGCTCCAGCTGTTCAGTTAGGTAAGAGGCTCTTAGAGTACCAGATGCTGGCAGTGGGCCAGTTAAAGGTGTGCCATAGGATACTTCTGGCCCCTACGCAAGGGTTTGGAGACCCCTGTCCTGGAAGATGAGGTGGTCCAAAAGTACTCCTCCTGGTAAGCAAACCAATGTTCCCTTACCTGAGGGTAAGTCAACCTATGGATGGGTCCGCACAGACCTGTGCTAGCATAATTGCTGGCATAAATCTGTGTGGACTTGTGTAGCTGGACAGTGGTATAGCTAGTGGTCAGTCTTGGTGGGAGACTCACCCCTTCTGAGCCAAGGTGAGGAAAAACAGAATTTTTCAGGAGGAGAAAAAACAGAATTTTTTTAACATTTCCCCCTCCCAATGCCCTCAAAAAGCACTTCTGGTTTTTGGCAAAAAAAGTGGAGACCATGGCTGAAATGATCAAACTATTTAGATGAGTCTATGTGGGTAATCTGCAGGGAAACATCAGTACACTGAAAATAGACAGAAAATTGCCTATCCTTTTCTACAAAATGTTTCTTTAGGACAGTGATTTTCAACCAGTGTGCCATGAAAACGAGATGAAAAACTTTGAAAACCACTGCTTTAGGTTAAGGAAATTGCACGGGCGTATGTGCAGGTCAGCTGTGGTGTTGACAACATTGCCACTTGGGCCTCTGAACTGCAGGTTTCCCAGACTTAGGTTTGGCCTCGTGGGAAGTACAAGGGTGTATCACATCACTTTGGTCAAACCATCACTGATGGAGAGAATGAAACGCTCTGAGAGAAAGATCATGGGATTTCCTGCTAACTCATGCCTGACTTAACTGTGCCCTTTCAAGAAGAAAGAGGTCTTGATATAAAAGTGTTGTGTCCCACAAGATCCCAGTTCTGCTTCAAATGTTAACAGCTAGACCCCATGCTGGGCAAGGCCTGTATGCACACCAGGTGAAAGACATCAGAACATTTTCTATAAAGCAATACTGTTATTTCTAGGACCTGTCTGAGACTGATTCATTTCTGACGTAGACTTGGATGTTGCTGGTCATGGGAACGATTCTGTTGACGACAGCGAGTTTTAATTGACACCATTCAGAGTTGAGGTGTGTACAGTGGTCAATCCAAGGGGGGCATAGTAAAAACTGTTGCTCCAGCAGGAAAGGTCACCTGTGGACCATGGGTGGGGCAAGAGGGGAGATAGTGAATGAGTGTCCTGGCTTACCCAGCAGGTAAATTTGGACTCCAGGTTAGGATGGGAGCCCAGGTGTCCCTGCCCAGCAAATGTCAGCCATGGAGGCCAAAATTCAACCAGGATCTCAAGTCTACCTACCTGATTGTCCTGGGCTCAGGAGTTTAGGTAGTGTTCATTCCCCCCCCCCTTTCACCAAATTCAGACATTGGATCCATCCCTGAGTTTATGTGGGTTGTTGACAGTCTTTTGAAACATTCTGCATAATCTTGGGAACTTGTGAATAGAGTCCCAAAATTCTGCTTTCTTTTCTTGAATAAATTTTGCCAGGTTTCGTTTCCTCCATTGTCATTTCAAATTATCTTTGGTGGCAGTAGCAGTATCATGGATTGGCCAAGTTGGGCAAAGGCCAACAGATTATGCCCATCAGTGGAATGCATCTGGCAAAGCTTATTCCTGAATTCTTAGTAGCAGTAGTAGCATCCAACATGCTACTTGACCAGGATGCCCATATGACCGGAAATTTCCAGATATGTCCTCTTTTTTAACCTCTTTTCTGGGTGTCCTCCAAAAGGGCTTCATAGTCCTCCATTTTGGCTTCATTTTGGAACTTTGCAATGGTGTGCAGTACCCCATCATGTCATATGTCTTTCAGTTTGTATTGAAGACAGAATCCAATACAAAAATCGGTTTTGAAATATCTCCTTCCTATCAAAAGTAATGGCCAAAAAACTAAAAATTAAAAAATGCATCAGACTCTATGGGAAAGTGAAAGTGCTGTGCCTGATATTGCAGCTTTACTCATGAGTAGGAAAATGTGCCATTGTCTGCCTGAAAGGCCAGGCTGAGAGGAATCCAAGACCTTGTCCTCCATTTGAGGTTTGGGCATCTGGTCACCCTGTACTTGACATCCACAGGGGTTTGACTTTTGGACTCTCCACTGATACAAATGCAAAGGACCCAACAGCCACTGCCTGCTCAGATGAAGAAAGGAATGATTGCTTGCGCGACTGTCTCCCTACAACAGGAAAAAACCACTTTTAAATTGTGATTTTAAAGGGATGTATTTTTTCCCCTTCTCAGGGGGACAACACATTACTTTTTATTTGCAGTGGCCATTCACGTTGAGTCAAATCTGTGTATTAAAAAAATCAGCATATAATAAGGTAGGACCTGTATTTCTATGGCCAATTCCATTATTCAAATGTCATAGATGAGATGCAAAACCCTTCAGATGTTCATTCTCACCTCCCTCTTTCACCTCCCTTGTTCAAAATATTCTCAATGTAATATTACTAATTTGGAGAGACACATACACTGCAATTAAGATCCTCTTGATGAGTGCTGAAATTACCTTAATCTGTCAGAAGAAAAACAGTTTTATGTAAATCAGATGGTTCCTAATTTTTTCTTAATAAGGTTGACTTGCTTGCATTTACTTTCCTTTTTTTCTCTGAGGGTCTGCTGTGCCTTCCACAAAATGTAGATTGCAGAAGAAGTAAGAATTCATTGCCTCCTGCACCTCCAGTTGCCTCTGCAGCTGTTCAGAGGAAAAGTGCCCCGCCAGAAAAGGTTTGACAGCTTCAGAGCCCTAACCTGCCAGCCACCCCATAAAGACATGCACTACATCTTATTGTAGATGACATCCTATATGTATGACATCCTATTGTACATGATACTTATACTTACCTCTGGGTAGGTTGTCCAACCACCAAAGGATCTCCTTGGACATTTGCCACTCATTTTGATGGGATATGTCTAAGGAAAGGATGAACAGGGAGGTTTGAAAAAGAAGGGATAAGATATGGCATGTGCCATTGTTTCTGAATCCCAGGTGTGGATTCATGGTGGGGGGGAAGGGGATTGTTATACTGGCAGGGAACGGTACATGATGCTTGTGCTGGTTCAGTGCATTTTCTGTCAGTGGAGGCTTGGGGTTGTCTGTATATTATTTTTAATAATGGGAAAAAAATTGGGTGGAAAAATAGCTGTAAATCTCAAAGGGATGAGATTTTTCACTATGACTATCCACGAGGGCGATTCTCTGCTTGGTACTTTCTCCCCTTTTCCTCTCACTTGGAAGTACTTGTGGCTTCCACCCTTGAAAGGAAAGATGCAGGAGGTGCCAAGGTTGGTGGCAATGTTGCCCAGGTTATACCTGGGCCCCCAGGCATACCTCTGGTATATCCACCAGTATTGTTCAGCCAGTTTTCTGAGATCCTTTGCTTTTCTTTGGCCATCCACTGCAGAATGTCACCCAAGGAGCCCACCAAAGTCACATAAATCCATTGATTGATTTGTGGAATGGAAGAGAAGTGGTGGATCAGCTCTGGTGGATGGGTTTCAGGGGGATCGTTTCAGCTGTACTCTTAATATAAAATTCCTGTTCAGATACGATCCCATCATTCTGCCACTGAACTCAGCATAGCATGTATGTAGGCCACCTCTTTTATCCTTAGGAACAACCCCTACCAGCCTAGGCCAGCCTAATGATAGTAACTGGCTCAAGTCATCCGATCAACCTTGTGTCTGTCTGGAGAATTTATCTAATGCTAATCACTATGCCACATTACATCTTGCAGATTTGGTGTTTTTTTAAAGAGAGATTATGAAACCTATATTTTAGGTTTCATTTTGTTTAATTTGATGTCATATATACCGTGTTTCCCCAATAATAAGACACTGTCTTATTTTTTTAGTCAAAAAAACACCATAGGTCTTATTTTTCAGGGTAGGTCTTATTTTAATTAACATTGACAGCAAAATGTAGGACAATAAAGCAAAAATGTAGGACACCCAGACAGGAGACTAAAAATCAATTCAAATCCGGTCATATGGTCACCTGGGCTCAGAAGTAAATCCCATCCGTCCCCACCACACTCAAAGGGCTTACTCCCAGGAAAGTCTGGTTGAAAGATCCCTATTCTGTGTGTGTCTGCACAGAAGGGTTGGGCTTTTAGGCGGCTATCCAGTCCACACTTGCCTAGGAGTAATTTCCCCTGACTATAATGGGGCTTACTTCTGAGTAGCAGTAGTACCAGGCTACAAAAGAGGACATATCCTGGAAAAAAGGACATATGGTCACCCAGTACCCTAAGAAAAGCCAAGGGAAGGGAGAGAGGTCTCCAGAGACCACCATGTCCTGGAAAAAGAGAACACCCTGTTCCCTAAGGGAAGGCAAAGCCAAGGGAAGGGGGACTCCAGAGGACATGTCCCAGAAAAAGAGGACTTATGGTTGACCCTGTGCCAATGCCAAGGGAAGGGGAGCTCCTCCTACTGAGGGGGTGAAACCCCCCAAGCTGGGGAAGGAAAGGGGATTCTCTCCAGTGCAGCTGCCAGGGACCACAGAGGCAGGGGAGATGGACATACTGATACCTCCTTAGGGCAAGGCCAGGCCAGAAAACACCAGCAGCATCTTGGGCTTCCAGCAGCAGCATCCTGTCCACACTTGCCTTGGACTAGGTCCCACTGACTATAATGGGACTAACTTCTGAGTAGCAATGCCTCATTGTCTGGAGGGGAAAGGGCTCTGTGAGGGGGCAGGAAGGGAGGGGCTTCTCAGCTTGTGCCCCTTTATTAATTACCAGTTCCTCTCCAGGCTAGCCACAGCGGCAGCAGAAGAACCACACCAAGGAGCTCTAATCCAGAATAAAAGGTTGGGCTTTTAGGCTGCTATCCTGTCCACACTTGCCTGGGAGTAAGTCCCCTTGACTATAATGGGGCTTATTGCTGAGTAGACCCGCATAGGCTTTGATGCTGCTATGCGGAAGTGGGATTTTAGTAGGTCTTATTTTCAGGATAGATCTTACTTTAGACCCAAGGGCAAAAATCCAGGCAGGTCTTATTTTCTGATTAGGTCTTATTATAGGGGAAACATGGTATTTACATATCCATTTCTCTTATGTTTCTCTTATATGAGCACACCTTTTGGATTTTGACCAGAATAACATTGTTGGGCCCCCTTCTCTTACCCATCCTATATGCCCCAGCCATTTCTTTCTTAATCTCTGTTTTGTTGTCTTTCCATGTCTTATCCTGTCTCAATATTGACAGTAGGGCTGATTGTATCCATTCATATACATACCAATTCTGTATTTCTAGAGTCCATTTTGATGCATCCTTCCACCCAAATGTTATTACTTGCAGATTTGGTGTATGCATGATACAGCACAACCCTAATAATATCTTCTCAGAAGTAAATCCCATTGTGTTCAGTGATACTTATTCCAAGGAAAGTGTGGTTAGGATTGCAGCCTAAGGATACGTGAATGGACCACTTGTGGTATGTGAACAGGCAGTAGGTGATAGGCAATGGTGCAACTTAAAGGGGGTGCAAACTGCTAAGTATTGCAGGGATCCTTACTACAGGATGCAAGTGACCTCTCCCCTTTGGAGCCTTTCCAGGCTCCATTTGACTTTAGCAGCCTGGGATGATGCTAAAGGGGAGGGCCTGCTTGCTGTGGCTACAAAACTCAGGGCTTTGCACCCCCTCTAGCTACTCTGCTGATGATATCATTCATTGGTTTTTTGAATCTACTCATTACCCCAGTTTGTGTTTCTAGGAATGGGCATAACAGGGTGGAGGCAGCACAAGTAGTAGCATCTGAGCCATAGGGCACAAAATAACTCATGCCATGGGTGTATACACAGCTGGGGAGCAAGCACGCCCATCCGCCCCCCTTCCCCATGCCCATTGCAGGTGGCTGGGAAAGGGTTTGCCTTCACAGGCAACTGGGGATTCCCTGACCATCTGCAAACTGTGCAAGTGCCATCTGTGAACTGTGCAGGTGAGCTCAGGAGTGTGGTCATGCATGATGTCAAGCAGTGTCATGAAGTCACACGTGTCATGGGGTGCAAAGCACACTCGGTACACTCCTGAGCACAAGCATTCCTCAATGCAGAGAATGTCATTTTTGAGCCAGTAACTTCATGTGAACCCCCGAGAGCATGGTTAATTCAAGAAAAATAAGCAGTTAATTTTGTGTGAATAGAGTTTCTATGCTATTGTGCTGCAACCTAATGGAATACACAAGGTTATAGGAAATAATAGGAAAGGACATTTTTTTCTGATTCTCCACAACATGAAGCAAGTCCAACTAAACCTGAGCTGAGTCCATTTAGGGTATCAACACATTGTGTTGTATGTGTGTATGTGTGGGTGTCTGTACACATGCATGTATTTTTTGGGTGAATGTTTCCTGCAACCAAGAGACAGATTATCCAGCTTATCTGTGGTTTGCTTTCCAAGTGTTTGCTTTTTTCCTTTCATCTCTCTACTCCAGCTGTAAGATGGTGCTTATTGCTATTGATTGCATGAGATTTGTGTCCTTTGTGAAGCATATTTCATCAGCAGAGAGCAGATTTACTCTTCCCTTCTCTTCAGAGCCTTGAGGAGATGCAATCCTTCATGCTATTAGTACAGCTGAGTTACAACATTTCATATGAAACATACTGCTGGGAGCTGGGAATTGAGTATTTTTTATTTTAAGTGCTATGTTATTTTCTCTCCCATCGAAGTGAGCCACGCTTCAGGCCAACCTGTGGTTTTCAAACTTATTTCCAGGGGATCATGGCCTTGTTACAGTCCAAATAGCAGCAGCAAAACTGTGTGCATTGCCACCAAAATGCAAGTACTGTAGGCCTCTAGGGACCAGCTTTGGGGAAGGAAATCATTGTCCCCTTCCCTAGAGTAAGGGTGCAGGGGAAGCAATGGGTCTCCTCCAAACTGCATTGGCTATTTTGCTGGCATATACTGGAGGAGCTCTGTGTTGGGCTTTCAAGCCCAACAAGAACAATCATATCTGGCAGAGCAGGACTCTACCAGTTCCACATCCCTTCCACCCCACTTTCTCCAGTTAGGGTTGGTTGGAGCAAAACGTAGGCATAAGCTTGGCTCTGAAGTGGAAGGGGAAAAAGAGTGGCTGCTTGTGTGCTGTGGTGAGGCTGAGAAACCTACTGTGCAATCCTAAGCATGTCTACAAATCCTATTGTATTCAATGGTGACAGCTCCCAGGAGAGTGTGCTTAGGATTTCTGTCTTAGTGCTTTAATGGTTTTTAATATTATAAGGGCTCTGGTGGTTCAGTCGTTAAAGAACTGTACCTGTCAACCTGAAGGTGGGCAGATCAGCTGTTTGAGACCCAACTACTGCATGACGGAGTAAGCACCCGTTACTTGCCCAGCTCCTACCAACCAAGCAGTTTGAAAGCATGTAAATATAAGTAGAAAAACACAGTACACAAGAACTTTAGAGATAAATAGGTACCACTTCAGAGGGAAGATACAGTGTTCCATGTGCTGTTGTGTTTATACATGCTGGACACATGACCATGGAGATGTCTTTGGCCACCACTGGCTCAGCTCTCTGGCCTTGAAATGGGTACGAGCACTGCCTTTAAAGTAGGTCACAACTATTAGGACAACATGAGGGGACACCTTGACCTTTTAATATTATGAACATCCTGTCCCCTAACACCTCTAGGGTAGATAAATCTGTGACTCATGCTCTAGTTATAGTCAACATAGAAATGGGGCTATACATTCACTGGAAGGAAGGCCAGAGTGGTGATTCGTGTAGAGGCCCAATGACCACCCCCTTTGGACATGTGTTGCTTGGGGTTTCTATAGTGTGAATCATTCTGTATATTTTCCCTACAGCACAGTGATTGTCCTCTCATGGCACTGTATAGCTTTATATGTACAAAGAAAGTACATGGGGAGAGGTTGTTCTCATGTGTTGTTCCATGGTTGGATTACAATAATGCGCCTGGGAGGAAGGACATATTGTACTGGAAACAAAGAAAAGTACATTCCAAAGATGAACCAAAACTGAATTCATATCACAGATTTTTTTAATACTGTTCAAAAAGTACCTGACTCTACATAAACACCAACTATAACATGATGTAGGTAACCGAGAAACAAGCAAATATACCGTTCTTAGAACGCTAAAATAAATTACATTTTTTATTTGTACAAGTAAGAAAGCAAAAACAAGAGCTAATAAAAAGGTTAAGTCTTTTTTTAATGAAAAATCAGTCTCAGTTCACATCAAAAGAATAACTTTACATTCTCTATTGTTTTATTAGTTTTGAAGCGGCAACAACTTTTTTAAAAAAACAAAAAAAAAATCCAAACACTCACAGAATGTCCCAGTTGTCATAATAGGTTATTAGCAAATTAAAAAAATAATTACAAGCACTTTGTAGTCCACACGATATTGTTTAGAATTGGCACCGTCTCTCTAAAACGTCTATATCCTATATAGATTTCTAATTATACAAATATCACCACCAGCTGCCATTGAATCCTATTAGTACACATAATATACATAGTATATTTGTTCACATTTGGCAGATCAGAGTGTGTTGGCATTTGGCGGGCAGCGCTATCTCTGCAATTGTTGCACCGTATGTGTTCAGACTCAGTCAGTCATACACACTGATTCCTTTCTGAAATGAATATTTTTTTTAGTTCTCGTCACCAATCTGCAGTTTTTGAAATATGTATAGCTATTTTATATATGGTGTATTTTTCACAGTACAAAATTGAAGAGTTTTCAATAGCAAGGTTGCAAGAAAAAGCAGTAGCGTAAAAGCAAAGTTGCATCATTCAGTTATTTTAGTTGCTTAGGAAGTTCCCCCTATGAGAATTTCCTACTGTTGGGAAGCCAGTGGAAATTCCTGGAGTGTAAAACAGGAAAACCAAGAGCTGCCTCTCAGTGCTGGTTAAAAGATGATGTCCCCAACTCTTGGCTAGGCATTCAAGAACACAACCAAGAGTACATAAAACATGCCAGGGAAATCCAGATACCTTTTTCTCTAGATCCCACCATTCTTGCATTGAGTGCAAGAAGTTAATTTGGATGGGCTAACTGATCGTTGTCACCCCCATGCTAGTCCATCAGCCAGACTGAAAATAGAAAGGATGAATTAAAAACACATATCTGAATCATAGCTGCCTTTATGCATATGCTCAGCTTTCCATACTTCCCTAATGAGCCCTTAGTAATGAAGACAGAACTCCTATTCTTTTGACACAGACAACTGTTTGCTTCCCTTCTTCAGCCTCAAAGACACTGCAAACCCAGCTCAAAAGTATACATTGGGGATCAAATGTCTTGATATTGCACTTGTTCTCTTTTTTTAACTCCTTGTCTTCACCCTTGAACAAATGCTGACCAAAAGGATGACCCTCAAATGGTGATGGCCAAGAGAGCACAACTGGTCAGATGTAATAGCCAATATCCAAATATTTACAATATTTGCAAATTTATTTCCAAAAATTTATTTGGAAATGTACAATATCCAAATTCCTGGGTTGAAGTTGATTCAAGTTGACCTAAGGGGCCAATTTGCACCTGTTGGAAATGTATGGATCCAGCACCTGTCACACAGAAGTACAATTAAAGGGTACCTAATCAGTTTTAATTCAGTGCATTTTTTAAATCATTTGCTACACTGGGTACTGGGGATGGGGAAGAGGGAGTATTCCCTTGACAAAATTCTGCATTCAAACCATGTTTCTTAGTGATTTTTGACTTTGATATCAAATGTTAGATCTTCATTACTGCTAACGTGTGGTAGATTTCAGTGATGCGCAGCCTTTGCTGCTCACATGGGTGAATGGATGGGACAATTATATGCTTCTTGTGTTTGCATTCACAACTCTGAAAAACATATTCACATTCCAAAATTCTACATTCAAACCTCCAAAAAACTGACATTTGAAATTTGTATTTTCCAGCAATTTCGAAATTCAGTGACACTTAACCTTGTGCGCTGACCAGACAGATATTCCATACCAGTGGAGCCTATAGAAGGAATGGCTCCGATTCAGACATGAAATTATAAATGGGAATAAAGAAGACAAGCTTTCTCCTCACAATTGTTGTGGTTTTTATTTTTTAGAATGGATTAGATCCAAAGTTTCTCTTAGGGAAGCACCTTCCACTGGTTGGGTGACAGTTGTGTTGCAGCTTCTTGTCAAGGTATCAACATCATATGGTAGGTCACAACAAACAGTGATGATCTCTCATGTGGTCTATGGCTGGTAGAACACAAACCAGACAAGGTTCAACCTGGGAACTAATGTCTGGATCTTTTTTAGTTTCAACCAGTTAACAACATATGTAAATCTACTACCATGAGAGTAGATTTTGAGCTTTCTATATTAAAGAAACCTTTCCCACAACCTATCTGCCTACATGACATAGGACCTCGAATATTGCAGAAGTTCTGGAACATATTCCAGGGTATACACTGACATTTTGGGCCTCAATATTGTTTTGCATCTGTGGAAATTGCACCCAGTAACGCACCCAAACTTCATTTGCAGCTCTGGGTTGAAGACTCAGGGCACAATCCCATGCACATTGATTCAGAAGTCAGTCCCATATTCAAGTACAGGTAGGATTGTAGCCTCATATTGGTAATGGCAGCAAGCAATCTGAGCATTGCTCAGTATTGCTAAGTTTTAGGAATGTGCGTTTGTTTTCAGATTTATTTTTTTCCTAAACCTTTATGTAGTTTAGACTGAGAAAAATTCCAATTTTTGAAGAAAGAGAATTTGGGATTTTTGGAAAGTCAAAGATACGAAATTAATATATTTCTATACATTCTTATTGCATCATTTTTACACCAAAAGATTGACTGACCATCACTTTGATGACTTGAGTTCAATCTTAATCTACACCGACTTCGGAAATCTGCATTTCTTGCTTGCCCTCAGCCAGCTAGCACTGGCATAACTAGAGAGGGTGCAAAGCATTAGGTTTTGCAGTGAGCCATGCCATAGCATGCAAGTTGCTCCTCCACTGCCCTTCGAAGCCATACTAAACCTTACTCTAGTTATCCACACTTGCATGCTGCAAAACCTAATTCCTGTAAAACCTAATGCTTTGCACTCACTCTAGCTACACCATTGCCAGTAAATACATGCACATGCATATTGTCTGAAACAAAATGCAAGTTATTTATGATTTTCTTCTTTGAAGTTATTTCAACATTTTTTTTATATTGTTTGTTCTGTGCTGACAATGAGTGACTTATTATACATAAGATTATTTTTTTCATGTAGATGTAAAGACCAAAGTACTGTAAAGGACTTATATTTTGACACTGAATTGTTAAAGGTATTGAACCATTTATTACTGACATGCATAAACATTTATATAAATTATATTTTACAAGTAATGTAAAATTTAATTTACATTAAATTTACACACTTAAATGCACCTTTTCCCTTTAATTTATACTTTGTTGCCTTTATTATAAATTTTCCAAAAATTTAGAAATGTTTGCCCACTCTCTGGGCATAATTGTCAGGCATAGTTCTATATCACCGTTGTATGGTAATCCTGGGTTCTGGGGCATAGGGGTAGTAAAAGTGGACATTACAAGAAAGTAGCTGCATGATGGAGGTCCCCGGTACACCATTTCTAATCAGTCATGCATGAAAATGCAGGGATTTAAAAGTTTTTAAAATTGACTGTATAAACAAATTGCACTGGGGGGGGGGGGGGAGAGGCAATAAAAACTGCCCAAACAGCCCATGGTCCCTGCCATAGTTTGTAGCTTGAATGCATGTTTCTCATATTCTGTAGGCTCCCCTTCTTACTCTGCCCCTTACCAAAAATGCAAATGATAGCTCACTTTGCCTTTCCCATATTTGACGTTTAACTGCAGAGACAAATGTTAATTGAGCAGATAATTTGATACCATAATTGGAATCATGGATCAAGGGCAGGGAGGTTGGAATAGACTAGCAAAGGACCTCTTATGCATTCCTTCCCATTCTATGGAGAAGGAACCATTGCATAGGGCTTAAGTGTACTCAGATTGCTATTGCTGGGCTTCTGTTTTGACTACTTTTCCAGTCATCTGATAAATGATCTGGAGTTTGATTTCCAGTTCCTTATTGTGCAGATCAGGTGAGACGCTGCAACTCTCCTGTCGGCTCAAGCCACTAGGCCACAATGGTGGCCCAAGAAAGGAGAATGCCACTTCATTGCATCCTGCAGTTATGACTGCACCTCTCATCTTTCAAGCTATAGAAAAGACACACCAGAGACAAGCAGAAACATAGGTGTGACTCATCCAGCCTGGCCGTCCAAAGTCCAAGCCAGGAGTGCAAGACCACTAATCCCAACTAGTGGCACCATTGGTGGTATCTATGATGCAGATTGTCACTAATATCATTTGTAACACAGCTCCCAGCAAAGCAGTGCTGATCTGGCATAAATAAAACCAAGCAGGGGATTTTCATTTGCTGACTGGCAGATTCATGCCTAGATAACCAAACCCACAAGAAGCAAAGATCTGGCATGTCTTCTGCATTGAAATATGAAACTCACTTCCCAGCTCTATAGTGGTTTAAGACCAGTTCAACTCACATAGTTTCACCCAACGACTACTATTTCTAGGAAGAGACTGCAGACTGTTAAAATAATGAGATGTCTATAAAAATAGACATTTTTGCAGTGTGGCAAATGATCTGCGTAGTCCAGCAAACTTCACTCTAACTGGTAGTGGTTCCTCAGATCAGAGGCACTGAAACTGGGACTTTCTGTACGCAAAGCTATAGGGCTTGTTATCAAGTGCTTCTCAAGAGCTAATCCCATTAGCTAGGGCCAGGATCCATCACCTATATACAATTTGCACACTGGAAGAGAATATGTGTTGAGTTAACACAATCCTAATCATGACAAAAGTAAGCCCCAATGTCTTCACTGGGTCTTACTTCCGGAAAGTGTCTTTAGGATTGCAGTAATAGTCTTATAAATGAGTGCAATTTGTCTATGAAACTGAGGTTGGAGGATTATTTGGGCACATGACTTTGCAATCTCCTGAGCCCCAAATCAAAATATTATGCTCTTCAGAGACATGCAGAGGAATTTTGTTCACCTACTTAGCTTCCCATGAAATTTGTGCAGATACTTCAGCAGGAACTCTGAACTCACCTCTAATATCATTTCAGGTGACATTTGTCTGCCGTGGGTGCTATATGGGATGCTACACACTGTGTTTTGCAGGGAGCCTCACTGCTGCATGCAAGTAGCTCCCTCTTCCCTTCGGAGCCATTCCAGGAGATGTGATTCACCTCCACTTTGCTCCCACCACCTAGAATGGCTCCAAAGTGGAGAGGAAGGGGCCACTTGTATATTGTGGTGAGGTTCTCCACAAAACTTTGCACTCCCTGTTGGTGTGATCATAACCCCTAGAGGCCAGCACAAGTCCTGGCACAAATCCCATGCTGGCCTGGGGGTGTTGCAAAAGTGCTGTAATGCCCTTCTGCACCACTCCTGGGGGAGTTAGCCCAGTGCACAGATGTGCGCCGTCCTCCCCACGTCACCCTGGGAATGGGAAGATGGGTGAGTTATGCTGGCCTAAAACTCAGAGCGCAATGCACAACCCAGGCAACAGCAATAACATTTTACAAGAGTATCCCAATATGACTCTGCAACAAACCCTTCAAACACTTTCGTCAGGAATGAAAAGAAAAAAAGGAAAAAAACCCACAAATATGTGCAAAGTATCCCTTGATGCAAAATAATAGGACCTTGGAACAAAATGAGATGTGCTGCGGTTTTTGGAAGGCTCCGTTCTATAAGGCGCTCTTTGTGTAAGGCTGTGTCAACTCCCCAGTGAATTGCAACACAACATTAAATCAGTTTGGCACCTAAAGACAGCTGTTTTGATGACGATGGTGCAATCATCTATATACGCTCAAGAGTTTCAGTTGCCGGAAAGGGTAAATATTTATAACTATCAAAGTGATTTGATTGGTATCTATGTGTTCAATCATTTCCTCTGCATTTTTTATTTTGCTTTAAAAATGCCACAACAGGAAGTCGTAGGAACTATCTCTAGCTATGGGGGTAGAGGAAACAATTCTTCCCCAACCAATATTTTGTGAGCTGCTTAGAAACAGAAGAAATACTCTGGGTTTTGTACCTCATTAAATCTTTTCTGTTTTAGGACTTTCTCTGTATTGCTTTCAAAGTTTTCTTATGTCACAGATGAGTGGACAAGCGGTCAAGCAATGCTCAAACTATAGCTTGTTGAACAGAAAGCAAAAGATAGTTTCTCCTGCATTATTTTTTGAGTGAATCAAAATTGCTTCTCACGAGTCAGCCCCCCACATGGAGGGTTCTGCCATGCCTGATGATGTCCATTTGTTTTCATTGCTTCCACACATCCATGTAGAGGCCGAACTGTTAATATCCATTATACATGGGATATCCCACACATGCCTTTCTACATTTTACTATAATTTGTTCTGTATTAATAAATATTGTTATTAGGCTTTTGCAAGTGATATTTTTTGCAAGTGTCTTTTTTGGTGGCGGTTTTGACCGAGTTCCACTTTTCAACAATTTTCACTTTTAGATAATGCTCTCTATCCAAATAAGTGGGGGGATGCCTTTACTCCCCTATAAGGAAAATAAGAGTCACCTCTACTTCTACTACATTTCAACCTGTGAAACTGCATTGCTTGCCCCACCGGCCACAGAGCATTCAGAATGAACCCAATAGAGAGGGGCGCACAGCCATTTGTGTTGCAGTTACCTCTGCAATAGAAGATGGGCAGTAGGATGGCATTCTGTAGGATGGAGCGCCAACCACCCCTGACTACTGACAATGCCTCCTTAGAGAGACCTTCCTCCCTGTCTGACTGCTATATGTGAAAAATGTCAGTCAACCCCATCCTTCCCAGTACAAGACCTTTGAACTGGATAAAAACTTTTGAGCTGGCAATGTTAATGTACGAATGTTCATAAAAATGTGTGAATTGAATTTCACTTGGCAACACACCTATTCTATAGCTCCACAATGCAGTTAGAAAGAGAATATTCTCGACATTTGCCCTGATCAGGGAATTACAAAACAGTACACCAGAAAATATTATTATTATTTTTTTGCTACTCCATTATTAGTTGGCAACACGGTGAAATAGTCAGGAAAATCCTCCTGGAATTTTGTCGCTCTGGAGGCGAATCCAATGTTAAGAAAGAAAAATTTAGATACTTAGTTTTCCCTCATAGACAAATTTGTCAGAAGAGAAGTCACATTTGGAAAGCCCTCTATGACTGCAGTCATGCGCTGCAATGTGTCAACTTACATTTCTAAACACGCGGCATACCGCCCTGTACATAATATGCTGTAGCCAAAAAATGTTTTGTTATTACAGAATAGGTTCCTATAATGGTTGAGATCTTCTTTAAAAAAAAAAACAAACACCTTCAACAGAAACCAAAAAAAGGAGCTGGATAGTTTGGTCCCAGGTCTCAAGTCTGTTAGAAAATGTACATTCAATGTTTGATCTTCTATGGCTGCAATCCTAAACACACTTTCCTGGGAGTAAGACCCATTGAATACAATGGGGCTTACTTCTGAGTAGACAAGGTTAGGATTGTGCTCAAAGTCTCGATAAAAGATCAAGGTTCACGTCCAGATTAAAGAATCTAGGTAAACAAGCTTACAATCTCCGTCCGTTTCTCTCCCGCTGTAATCACTGATGGTTCAGCGTTAAATACTAATGAAAAGCACTTGGTATGTAAGTGATTTAAGAGACTCCTTATAAGCCCTCAGAAATGGGTGCAGTGTTTTTCATTTAAAAGCCCATGTTTTTAAGGCCACAAAAATCTGCTAAAAAGTTTATTTTGTGTGTTTGTGTGTGTGTTTAAAACAGCATTAATTCGTCTATCGGATTCATTTTCCCCTTCCATGTTGTTTCAAGAGGACCCATGACTCTCACTGTGTCTGTAAACACCGGAGATCCTGGAGAACGATGGTCTCCCCTCCCTGTTGACATGAAGAAGCTGAGATCCAAGGCTGAACTTGAACTACATTCACAACGAAGAAGAACTCTGAGAATAATCTCTTATAATAAGTGAGTCGTATTTTGGTGAGGAGGGGATACAAAGGGCAGATTCGGATGCCGGGGAACTGGGTGAAGCACTTCCAGAATCAATAGAGTCCCTGAAAGGGGAGGGTGGCGTTAGAGCCACCAATTCCTCAAGCTCAGGCTTTGCCACTGCCGGTGTCTCTGCCGCTGTTGCTGTTGTTGTTGGTGGTGCTGCTGATGGACCTTCCGTCACACTCCCACAAGATGGCTTCCTGGCAGACTGGGATGCTCCATTGACCTCAATTGCAGGGAGCGGCTGAATTTCTGCGAAGGTCGTCATGGTGGTCGGAAGCTGTATCTCTCGTGGGATCAGGTAAGATGAACAGAGAGGTGTGGGTACCATTGCCCCTGGCGCGGTTGTGGAAAGCATCATGGAGTTCAGTTCACTGATGTTGGCGGTGAAACGGGTCACCACACTGCTGATCTGCTCCATCAGAGAGCCTTGGGACGAGCTGCTTCTCTGGGCTTGCTCTGTCTGCAAGGTTGAAGCATCATCCTCTGTCCGACTAAGGGAGGCTGTCCTGTGGCTCACTGTACTGATGGGAGAGGGAGTCTGAGCTCGGTACTGAGCCGGATAGTGTTCCTCTGCTTCCGAGACATCGTAAAGTGGTTTGGCGCTAGTCTCCGGAAAGGTAGTGGTGGAGGTGGGAATGGTTGAAGGACTGGTGTATCGGCTGCTGTCTGTGCTTTTAGGGAAAGGTTTGATCACGGCTGTCTGGTTGGCGTTTTCTTTTTTATTGATATGAATGGAAAGCCTTTGCCAGAGGTGGGCTCCCCTGCTTGTGCTCTTCTCATTCTGTGCCCATGTAACTGATTTCCCATTGGAGCTGCAAAACAAGAGAGAGAGAGAGAGAGAGAGAGAGAGAGAGAGAGAGAGAGAGAGAGAGAGAGAGATTAATGTTTATATTTAAGGTTTATATTGCTATTTTAAAAGAACTATGAATGAGGAGCTTCAATCTGATTAGCCCTGGAGTGTCATTCCTTGACTATACATTTTAGGATGCTATTGGAAATAACACATCCTTGGAAGCAAATCCTGAAATTATCCATTAACCTTGAAACAAACACAATACCAAAATGAAGCCACTGTTACAATGAATAGTTTTGATAGTATCTTATGGTGTAAAATACAGATTTTTTAACATCAACGTAGCATATGAGGAAAGTCATTATTATACACATGTCACCAAAATAAAATAAGGTAAGAAAGTTGCTTGCTGAAGGGCATAGATTCCCATTCTTACCCAATGATGCTCTGGTTGTCCTGTGGTGCCTTCACTCACCCATCACATATATAACATATTATGTACCCTCCACATGGAAGCTGTATATACCATATACAGTAGACCGATATAGTATATACAATATATTTACACATCTGCCAAAGTGCAAACCAGGTGATGTCCAAAAAAAGAGGCACTAGTTACATCCCTCTTCTGCTCCCCATATTTAAGCTATAAGAACTTGGAGCACAGCTTTGTATACAGAATATGAGTTTCCCTCATGTAATCTCATACTAGAATTTAAAAAAAATACAGGAATGCTGGGGAATATTGTCCATTAAAAATCTGCTCTTGTTGGAAGTTATTTGCTTAATTACATACACTACCTGCTAGACGAAGTCGAAATGTGCCATTTAATAACCGAGGGACATGGAGTCCCTTGTCTGAAGCTGCAACCAGAAGCTGGGTCTTTTGCCATGTGAATATATAGAACGTGCCAACCTGTTTTTATTGCAGAGTCCGATGTCACATTTATGTAGCAAATTAAACTTCTTCTCCCTCAGAGTGAATCAGTCATAAAAACCAGTGGCATTTCCAGGAAAGTGGAGGCAAAAGGCCAGTTTTTGAATTTTCAGCCTTGGGATGAATATGTCACTCACTTTGCAAATCCAGGAGGTTTAATTGCAGGTCATTCATCTCACATCATTGACTTACTCTTTTAGGAAAAGCAAAGCCACACACAACAGATAGAGGAAATCTGCCTCCAAAATGAAAGGTGAGTTTCCAGAGAAGGAACTCATTAAAAACCAATTTCAATCACCCCAATACGGATCACTTGAGAGGTCCTTACTGTGGTGAAGATTTCAATTTGAGGTGACTCCCCATGTTGTCCAGAGCAGAAGCACAGCATCATCACTTTTAAATTGTGATTTTATACCCCCTTGTATTTTTAAATTGGGTTGTTAGCTGTGTTCATTCCCTTTAAGGAGACAGGAAGAGTAAAAATACCAGGAATAAATAAATTTATTTTAGTAACTAGCAAAAACGTACCTGTGTTGCGAGAGTAAAATTTCCTCGTTCACCATTCCCCCATTGTGCAACAACCCCTCATGCACAACAACCCCCATGTGTATCATCTCCCCCATGCACAACACCCCCATACAGCACCCCCCCATGTACACCACCACTCAATGTGCACCACTGCAAAGTGCACCATCTCCCCATGTGCAACAACCCCCATGTGCATCATCACCCCATGCGCAACACCCACCATACATCATCCCCCATGTGCACCACCACCCCATGCGAACTCTCCCCACATGTGCTACAAGCCCCCTTGTGCATCATCATCCCATGTGCAACAACCCCCTACGTGCATCATCACCCCATATGCAACACCCTCCCCCGTACAACATCCCCATGTGCACCACCACCCCATGCAAACTGTCCCCCATGGGCACCATCCCCCCATGCGCAACAACACCCATGTGTATCAAACCCCCCATGTGCAACATCCCCCATGCACTACACCCCAGATGTGCATCAACCACCCATGTGCATCATCCCCCATGCGCAACATCCCCCCATGCACATCAATACCCATGCACATCAATCACCCATGTGCAACACCCCCATGCACAACATCCCTCATGCTCATCCTCCCCCATATGCAGCATCCCCCCATGCTCAACATCCTACTATGGGCATCATCCCATCATGTGCACAGTGTCCATCCTCCTTCCCAGTGTATCAGGCACCAGGCATCAAATTGCTGGATGTTAATAAATCTTCAATGTTAAGTATAAAACAAAAACATGTTGCACCCCTTTTCAGGCCCTTAACTGCTACATTTCTCAAAATTTGTTTGGTGGGTGTTGATGTCACATGAAGTACACCCTCCTCAAATTCCACACTTCTAGGTCCTGGGGTTTTGGGCAGAGCATCCCTTGGTCAGGGACTCTTCAATGTAAAGTATAGGGAGGAAAACCCCATTTCACCCCCTTCCAGTTGGAATTTCCAAAAACCGGTTCTTAGTGTGTGCCTCCGTCATGGAAAAAACAAACTCCGCAAATTTCACGCTTATATATAAGTTATATATTATAAGTTTAACTACATATATGTAGTTTTACCAGGCAATCTAGAATCTACTACTGCCTCTGTAGAGATGCTACTACCTCAAGAGCAGTTGTCCATCACAGTAGACTCTGTCAGACATGTGGTCTGATTTGAAAGAAAGCAGCTTCCTAGACATTATCCATCATTATAACATATATAATGATCAGTATAACATCATTATAATTGGTGTGCATCATTATAATATTATAAAAATCTCTGCTAAAAATCATCACTAAAGTGTTCTCCAAGCAGCCATGTGTAAACGGCTATATTCTGCACCTGGATTTTCTTTGGAAAAAGATACCTGTCATTTTTGCTTGAGCTACGAGTCTCCAGTAAAATACAGTCATGGTTCTGGACTGCCCAAAACTGGTCCATCCCCCTATCAAGGGGTCAGTGTTTTTTGTTGAACAATTTTTTTGTTCAAACTGTGCACTCAGAATACTCAGAATAAATGCTTCACATTAAGAATTCATGTTTGTCATAAAAAAGGTAAGAACGATATAGCTGGATCAGATGATGGTCAAAGAATCATCAAATGTTATTGCAGAATCTAGGTTATTATGTAATCCACCCCCATTCTGCTCAGGCAACTTCTACAGCATTCTGAATATTGTGGTTGAGATTCAGTCCCTGACACTCCAGAAAAACTTATGTTGGATCCCTAGAGAACTACTCCCTTTTCAGTAATAATACTAGATTCCCAGAACTGGCCTCAGAAGCTGTGGGACCCAACTGGAAAATCTATTTTGCAAGGCTCTAGATTCACAGTCAACATCTGCAGAATCTTAAGAGATACAGGTTAAAAAAATAATTATATATCACTATGGTAGAATGGAAAGCAATCCAAATGTACACTATAAAAGTACATTGTAAGTTAATGCACCAAGTGGTGCATTAATTGTATGGTGGGCATTAATCATATGGGGGATCATATGGGGGGGTGGATGACAGGGTGATCATATGACAGAAAATTTCCAGATTTGTCCTCTTTTTTAGCCTCCTGTCTGGGTGTCCTCCAAAAGGACTTCATTGTTCTCCTTTTTGGCTTCACTTTGGAACTTTGCCAAGGTGTGTAGTACCCCATCATGTCATATGTTGTTGGATTTGTATTGAAGAGAAAATTCCAATGCAAAAATTGGTTTTGAAATATCTCCTTCCTATCAAACGTTATGGCCCAAAAACTCAAAATTAAAAATATGCATTGAGCTCTATGGGAAAGTGAAGGTGCACAATATCGTGGCTTTACTTGTGAGGCTGTGGGTGGCAGAAGTGGTTAAGTCACTGTGCCTGTTAACCAGCAGGCCAGGGTTCGAGACCCGGGTCGGCCCCACAAGACAGGGTGAGCTCCTGTCCTTAGCCCAGCTCTGCGATGCCAGCTGGATCCAATCGTATTGGCTCTGCCTTTCCACTGGACTAATTCAGTGGTGTGGAGAGGGAGGATTTGCTGCTTGGGTAACAGCCTATCCTCCATAACAATCCAACCCAGACTTTCGTGCTTCGCATGCAGTGTTTGTAGCGCCGAGCACGATACCATAGTCTTTCAAGACTGATGGAGGCCTGCTTTTACTTGTGAGTAGGTAAACATGCCACTGTCTGCTAGAAAGACCAGGCTGGGAGGAGTCCAAGACCTTGTCTTCCTTTTGAGGTTTGGTCATCTGGTCACCCTGATCTAAGAACATTTTAATATAAAATTGAATACAAGAATAGATTAGCTTAGGGCAGAGGCCCCTTAAAGCCTGGGGTCCAAATGGGAACAATTGTCCCAGTTGGGTTAAAACTGTTCCTACAGATACCTGGCTCAATATAAGGACACCATACTTGGTAAAACTGCTTGGCCTGTTGAACTCGTCATTAATATTTATGTTGTGTGATGGCAAGATTTAAACATTGGGCTTTGCAAATCTGATTTCTTTGCTTTGCAAATCTGGGAAGAATGTGGATTTTCTCCATCCTAGAAGTTTCAAAAAAGCAAAATAATGGAGATGAAATTGGGGCTGGAAAAGGAGAAAAAAGCTCGCTCTTTACACTTAGGCACCATTTTTCAACTGGCATAGTTCTAATTATTTCCCATTTGTTCCAAACACCCGACACGGGGAGAATTTAGAGTGTACAGCTTTACTGACTTATCACTGCAGAGACAGTCCCTCATCTGTGGTTTAGGTTTTCGATGGGGAAAAAATTCTCGCATGTGAATTATTAATCAGTTTCTTATTTGTTGCATTTAATTAAGTCACTAATTTCAAGCCTTAATCATAGCAGTGCTACAAGACATCTGTGTTGACAGCTTCATAAAACATCCTATCGGATAATTGATTTTATACGATGGAAGGGAAAGGTATTAGTGTATGTTGATGACAGTTTCTCCAATAGATTCCTTCTCATAAATGACATTGTTTGTGTAACACCTGTTTCTCTCCTTTGCATGGATCAACTTATGGGGAAATTTTGTGGATTGGATGGTTGGGTGAGACCATTTTTACAACCAAATTTTATGATGTGCAACAAAACCTCAGCAATAGGCTGTGACGTCCTAATTGGTCCGATGTCCCAACAGCCTAATAATTCGTTCAATTTCTACCGCATACTATTGAGAGCATGACAAAACTTGCTTAAGACTGCATATAAATGGATGCCCTTTGAACCTATATGTAAAGCTGTAAAGGATGGTGCAGGCATGATCTGGCTGAATGTAACAGCAACAATCTGGGGTGCAGGATAGGGTTCAAGAATAAATGCACTTGGGAGGCAAAACATCCCATTTCATGATTGTCCTTAATTCAAAGGGAGCAGGTATGACTGGAAATGGTGGAAGTTCTTACAAGAGAAGGACTTAATTTGAACCTCCAAATGTTAACTCACCATCACTAATAGTGAACTTGTAGTCACTGACCTATGGAACAAATAGACTTGGGAATAAGTTCCACTGATTTTGTTTGTACGATTTTGTTTGTTTCATATTTACTTCCATATTTACAGCCAATCTGAAGCCTACTTATTCCAGAAGAATTTCTAGTCTTCTAGCTAGTTTAGGACATCTTTCTTTAATGGCATGTTGTCTTTCATCTCTATTGAAATTGAATTTATCGTACTATGAAATGGATATTGTTGCTTCACTAGGACAAATGATACAAGAGAGGATTGCATGCACTTGTTGGATGGAAAAAAAAAAACATCCACTTTCAACAGCATAAGTGATACAGTATATGATTAATTGACATTTGCATGTACTTTTATTCCACACCAATTTTTGTTTGCTGTTCAACTGAGTTGCATAATTTCAGAACAATTCAATCTAGAAGTTAAAAACAGAAGCAACGGAGAGGGAGACAGAGGGAGGGAGGGAGAGAGCGCACTACTCGGCGCACGCCAGGAGGTTGACAAACAAATAGAAGCCGTCGATCAATCCTAAGCAGACGTGTGCACAAGATTGACCATTGCTGACATTGTTAAAGCCCGACAAGGAAACAAGGTAGAGAAAACAGTGATCAAATCAATAGCCTAAGACAGCCCAGAGATCACCATTTTAAAAAAGAATGAGATATCAAAAAACATGGAATATCACTGGTTTTGTAAAGGCACTATTAATATAACCTACAATAAACACTCATTGTGGGATGCTTTTTTTGACTACTTCAGAGATTAGCTCTGTTTTTGTCCATATCAAAACTTAGGTAAAGGGAATCAAAAGATTAATCAGTTGCTACTCTGTCTGTCTGTCTGTCTGTCTGTCAAAATGTGAAAACATTTGTTCCTTTCCACACAAATAAAATCATAAGTGAACTTTCACATGAATAACTTGAGCCATATGTCCACATGAATAGTGCTCTCTCTGATACTTTGCCACCTTGAGACTGAGTTATGAGAATAATCAGGGCAGTCTAGTGTGGTGATCTCTGGGTTGTTCAGGCATTGCTTCACCTCTCGAGGCATGCATTTTGTAGTGCTAGTATCATCGCCAACGATACATGCCTGGGCATTGTTCCATAATGCCAAGAGTGCCCTAGGAAGTCTTTGTCCAGTCATCGCAATGAATCTCAGAAACAAAAACAGAAGGAAGGCAACCGCAAATCTGGAACCAATTCACAACCTGCATAGCTGAAAGCTACACATGCTGGAGGCTGATGCAGAGCATCCTTTGTCATGAGGGGAGAGGCCAAATATACTCCAGGGGAGCAAAGTTTAGTGGCAAAGAGTTCTCTGGTGGTGAAATACTAAATAATGGACAAAGAGGTTCCTGTCACTGGGGAAAAAACACAGTGAGAGTTACACCTTGCAGCTTGGGTTGCCAATTTTTTGATTAGCCTCTGCTCCTGCCCTTGAAAAAAGCAGCTTGATTTGTGAACATATAGTGTGAATACATTCTCATTGCAGCAGAAAAGCTTTACCTGCTATAGTTCAAGGCACAAGAGCAGGCTAGGATGTTTGCTTTCTGCCTCCATCGACAGTCTCATGTTTGTTAGCAACCCTGCTTGCAGGCCTGCCCACATGGAAACCAACAGCATCTGAGTTCCTATGGACATACTGTATGGGTACGTACAGTGACCATACATTGAGGATTTGGGTGACAGTGTTGCAGGAAGGCTATGCTGGCCGACAGACATTGCACATGGCAATCATGCTCGTTTTGCTTACCTGCTCATAGTCGCACGCCCACCATTGCCCATACTCCCTTTTGGAGTGAAACACTCTATTTCCGACTTGTGCTGGGCCAGCTTCCTGCCTTTGTACCTAACAGATCACGACAACGACAGGAGTGACAAAAACAGAAAGAAGTGATTGGGTGCTGGGGTGGGACCCTTTTGTACAGCAGAGGAGGAAGAGGAAGTCCATGGAGTCACACAATCTGTGGAGTCACACTGGTGCATCTCCACATCTCCATGAAGCAACTCCATGGAACAGGCCATTGGGATGGAAGCCTATTGCCCTCCAAGTACAGCTTGACCACTTTTTTGTTTTGGAGAAATGGGATGTGAATAATAGCAATATCTCACAACATACTTTTTGGAAAGCCATGGACGGAAAGCTGCTGAAACAGGAGCTACAGAGGGAAAGGTGTGTGTGTGTGTGTGTGTGTGTGTGTGTGTGTGAGAGAGAGAGAGAGAGAGAGAGAGAGAGAGAGAGAGAGAGAGAGAGAGAGAGAGAGAGAGAGAGACTCCTCATGCACCACTTCTTTGGGACAAATGGCTCTTTTCTAAACCACACCTGACTCCTCAAAGCAGCCGCTGGGACTGGTGAACATGCTGGCAGGGGATGTGCACGTCCACATGGTGGCCAAACAGATTCCAAAGGTGCTGGTGATATTTCATTTGCAACTTGTTCCCTTTTTATTTCTTTTTATTTCATAGTCATGGCCACAGAAATTAATCTATGCATACAGCAACAGGCCATACTGGAGAATACCGTGATCTCAAACTGGTGCCATGTGACTATGGATGCATGTGCTCATGCTGTGCACGTGTTCCGGCTTCTTCCTTTTATGATAAGTTCTCACAGTTGCAGATGGTTTTTTTTAACAACTCATCCTTGCCCTTTGTGATTGAGATAATAAATTGGGAGCAAAAGGAGGGGAAAGGGGATGTGCAACATATATATATATATATATCTCCATGGAGCCAGTTGGGGATCAGGAGTAGCCTTAAAAGGCTCACTCTTGACTGAGAATAAAGCATATGTGTAGTTGAAGCAGCGATTGGGATGCTCATGTTGTGCTTTGGGGAGCTGAGTGGAATAAACATAACACAGTCATAGAGAGGGAGCAACCAAATATCAAAGGCATCCAAGACACTGACTCTGCAGCCAAATAACTCAGAATGATAAAAATGATTTCTGATCCACTGTCATTCCCAAAAGCAGTGTCCTGAGCAAAGTTGTGCCGTAATTGCAGGTCGTAAGTGTGCACCATGCAGGATAGATAGGTATATCTGTATACGTACTAACACAAGTTGATTCCTATAATGAATGAAAAAGCAGAAGTGCTTGAGCAGCAGTTGAAACCACTGAAAGATATAAAGGAAGTCATATTGGATCACACAAGTCCTCCCCTGATACTGCGCATGTCACTCAGAAAGGGAATTTATTTATTTATTTATTTATTTATTTATTTATTTATTTATTTATCCACCCATACTTCCATCCATCCATCCATTTATCCAGCCATCCATCTCCAAAGGACCCTGAAGAAGCTGGAACTGAACTGACTGAATGCAAAAATGTCCTTCATCAAATGTAACACCCACTCCCAACAACAGTTCCAAGGATTATTTGGGGAGATCAATCTTAACAGTCTTAACCCATGACTTTAGACCAGAATCAGCATTCAGTATAGATATATTTCTAGTGTAGAAGCAGTGTATAATTAACTTCTAGTGTTTAATTAACTTGGGACAATCACAGTGATTATCGTCATAAACCGAGGAGTTAAGTGTAATTTTAAAAACATACTTCAGGTGCGATCCTCTAAGCCCACAAGGCTCTGCCACATACAGTGGTACCTCACTTAACATGTGCCTCACTTAACAAGTGATCCACATAACAAACAAAAATTTCTCTAGGACTCTGCCTCACATAACAAGCATTGCTTCACTTAACAAGCACACTCGTTGGCAGTATGTGCTGGCCGGCAGCCCTTTTAAAAAGCATCAGGGCTGCCTAGCGTGCCTCCCATAGCAAAAGCAACACTTCCACACTGTTCCTCCTGTGGCTGGGGTCCACTGGGCAAAGGGAGAGAACAGCAGTGAAGAAGAGGGAAGCAGCTCAGGGCTGGCCAGAATGGAGCAGGGGAGAGAGAGGCTCAGGATGGAGAGAAGGAGAACGTGGGGAGACACTTGGAAAGTGTCTTGGATTGCAGCCTCCTAACCATGTCTACCCAGAAGAAAGTCCCACTGTGTTCAATGGGGCTTACTCCCAGGAAAGTTTCTTTAGGATTGCAGCCTAAGTAGACTTCATAGGATCATGCACATTGAATGCATATTTTGAATTCAATTCCAGTGTTTTGTCATCATTTTTCCATACCGTTAATGTTTTTATATGAATATTTTTGGGGTTCTGGAACCAACTGTCTGAGTTTCCATTATTTCCTATGGAAAAATCTGCTTCACATAAAGAGTGTTTCACATAACAAGCATGCTTCTGGAATGAATTAAACTTGTTATGTGAGGCACCACTGTATCAGATGTATGGGAACCAGTACACTCTTCCGTCTTTGCAAGTTCTCTCACCATAGAGATTTTCACTTGTCCATATTCCACATATTAAGAACATCCCTTTTTAGCTATATATGGGCTGTGGGTGGCGCAAGCGGTAAAGACGCTGTGCCTGTTAACCAGCAGGCCAGGGTTTGATTCCCAGGTCGGCCCCACAAGACAGGGTGAGCTCCTGTCCTTAGCCCAGCTCTGCGACGCCAGCTGGATCCAATCATATTGGCTCTGTCTTTCCATTGGACTAATTCAGTGGCGTGGAGAGGGGGGATTTGAGAGGATAGGGTAACAGCCTATCCTCCAGAACAATCTAACCCAGGCTTTTGTGCTTCGCATGCAGCGTATGCAGCAGCACCAAGCATGATACCATAGTCTTCCAAGCCTGACGGAGGCCTTCTTTTATCCATATAAAGATAAAGGCATACAATTTAATAAGTAAGGTCAGTGAATGTTGTGAGCAAGGGAGAGAACAACAGCACAATCCTAACTCTAGGTTAGGTCAGGACAAATCCTGTGCTGGGTTGCGGGTGTTGCAAAAGGCACTTCTGCACCACTCTTGGGGAGGGGGTTAGACCCAGGAAGGTTGCAAATGTGCATATAAAGCACATAGGCTGGGTAAGAGTAGGCAGAGGGTGTTCCTGGGGCAGGTAGACAGGGAGCGCGGGAACCTGGCAAATATTCTGGATCCCAAACCTGTTCCTTAAGCAGTAGAGAGAAGCCTCAAGTTGCTCTATTAATTTCTTTCTCTGGGCCACTTCCTGCTGCTGGATGCAGATCAGTGCTGCATGTAGCTCACATGTTAGCCTGCCAGCTCCAGCACATTTAGGATTGTGCTATTAAACACTGGTAGGTGTTTAAGGGATGTCTGAGAATATATGCAAAGGGGATAAGAGCTCAGGCATGTGTCACAAAGGACATGCAATGTAGATTCTAAGATTGAGATCTAATATAAATATGTAGGTTTGTCTGCCACAAGATTGTGATTGTGTTTATTCATTGACCCCTGGCAGCAAGACCTACCCCCGTGAAGCAAGGTCATGAATTGCAGAGATAGTTAAAATAGCAGGCCTCCGTCAGTTTTGAAAGACTATGGTATCGTGCTTGGTGCTGCATACGCTGCATGCAAAGCACGAAAGCCTGGGTTGGATTGTTATGGAGGATAGGCCTAGATTGTTATGGAGGATAGACCCAAGCAGCAAATCCCCCTCTCCACGCCACTGAATTAGTCCAATGGAAAGGCAGAGCCAATACGATTGGATCCAGCTGCGTTGCAGAGCTGGGCTAAGGACAGGAGCTCACCCTGTCTTGTGGGGCCAACCCGGGTCTCGACCCTGGCCTGCTGGTTAACAGGCACAGCGTCTTTACTGCTTGCACCACCCACAGTGCAATAAAATATTTGCTTTGTTAAATAGTGGAAGTGGAGTTGCTACGTTTCCATGGTGGAAATCCAAGAGGAGTTTTAATCAAGGCATATTGTAGCCCATCTTGAGTAGATAAACTAAGGTAGAGACATCATATGTCCTCTTTTTCCAGGATGTGTCCTCTTTCTTAGCCTAGGGTCCTGGGGAAAAAAATCTTCATCATCTTACTTTTTCTTGTGAGCAGGTAAGCATGTAATTAGTAATTATATGCCATAAATTAAATGTTAATAATTAATTTAATATTAACTATTATTATTTAATTTTTATTTAAATTTAACTATTAAAATTAACTATTTAATTTAATAGTAACCTAGTGTTTAAATTAACCATATGAAAGCAATACATATGAGTGTTTTTAGCTTTTATTTTGTTATGTCCTACATTTTTCTTGGATGTCCTACATCTTATCCTTTTTTTTTTTTGTTATGCCATATGGTCATGCTGAGTTAAGGTGGACTATCAATCCAAGCAGGCCACAAACAAGTTCATGCACAACCATCCTGAACATTATTTCATTATTTAGCAACATTATGTAGTTTTCAAAACAGACACACAACAGTAATATGTTGAGAGGCAAGCATCAAAGTAGAACTGAATTATTTAAGTGCATTCCAGTAGTAGAATAACAATTATATTTCAGTTTAAAATCTTTGCCCCAGGCAAGAAAGTGAAATGCTTTCTTTCCTTCAAAGATAACTCTCTTAGGAGTCTTCCCTTAAAACCGTTTCTTTGATAAGCATCCCAAAGGTACAACTATACTATGGGCAACTATACTATGGGCATATACTATGTGTGTTTTCAGTATCCTGTACTGCAAAGGGATACTAGCCAGTGATGGGCCCAGCCTCCCTGTAGATCCGGTTCGCCGGAAGTTCGGGGGCTAGGCCGGGGTCAGGGGGCTGGGCCGGGGTCAGACTTGGCGCATGCACAGTGCGTCCCCTGAAGCGTCCTTGGCGCCAGGGCGCTTAGTGCGCCTGTGTCCAGCTGGTGCACTAAGCTGGACGTCAAGCTGGATGCAGGTGCACTAAGCTTCCTGGCGGCGAGCCCCAGGAGACCCGGTGCCAGCGGACGCTGGCGAACCGGTCCCCACGGCTCTTGCAGCCGCGGCTGTGACCGGATCGCCAACATCTGCCCAGGGGGAAGATCCGGTTCGGGCGAGTAGGCCCAAACCAGCATCTGCCCACCTGTGATACTAGCCCATCTCCTGCAATCAATCCACTTTCATGGGTCAACACATGCTTTGGCCACCTATACTACTGGTGCAGATTTGAGTAGACTAGGACAAGGGAGCGTTGCCTTACCAAAGAGACAGCTATCCCCTTGCAAGGTGCAGCAGTACCTACATTGGTGCAGCTACACTGCCACATGGGAAATTTGTTCATATTGGGTTGTAATTATCTTTTCCCGGATAAGGTTTCCAGAAGGAACATAGGGTCCTTCTGACATTTTTTGTTTGGAATACTCTCAAGTCTTATTAGCTCAAATGGGATTTAAATATGGTGGTTAAGTGATTTGCTTACTCTGCCCTTGATCCGTTTCTGAAAATCTTTGTCAATAAACAGAGAGTAGTTTTCATATCATACTGCAACTTTGCTCTCCCTTTTTCTTAACCCCACAGCATGTGACGCAAGAACTGTGAGTTGTGATAGAGCGTCAACAATCCTTGGATTTTTATTAGTCATAACGTAAGCCCAGTAACTGTAGAGATGTGTGAAAAATAAGTGGCGCCTGCAAGCATGCACCATGTGCGCATATGTGTGCAAAGGTCTTTTCGGTTTTCAAAGATAAGGAGCTGCATTTTCAGGTTTTTCACTATATATACTGAGTCAGTAAGAATATTGATTGTACACATTTGGAAACCAAGACACCACATTTACAACAAAGGGGTGAACGTGGAAAACAACAGAAAGAAATATTTTGGACTATTCTGCTTGATTCTTAGACAGGAAGAAATAATGCCAAGTCAAGATAATTCGGTGCTCCACCCCACATCTCCATTCTGATTTTGCTCCACAACACTGTGGCATCTTTCATGTGATCTCATCATGAAACAGTGAGGATAAGGGAAGAAAGTATAATAACAGTTCAGATAATCTGTGAAACTCCTTGTCACAGGATGTGGTTTAGAAGCCTTTAAAAGACAGATTAACCCTACAATCCAGAGTAACTACGGGAGCACGTAAGAGACATTATGTGTACTCGTAGTTACTGCACCGCCTAGTGAAAACCTATAGGAAATTCATATTGCAACCCAGAGCAAATTGTTCTCATACCATAGCAAGGACTCCCCGTAGTTACTCTGGATTGCGCCCTCACACAGCAACCCTAAACACATTTTCCTGGGACACAATGGGGCTTACTTATGAGTAGACATGGTTAGGATTGTGCTGTAAAAGACAAATTTGAGACAGAAAAGTCCATCATGTGTTGTTACAAGCCATGATGAGTATGTGCAGCCTTCTGGTTTTAGAAGTAGGTTGTCTCCGAATGTCAGAAGCAAGAGAGAGGCAGACAGGACGTAGCTATAGTGGTGCCTCACATAAGGAGCTTAATTTGTTCTGAAGGCATGCTCTTTAGGTGAAATGCACTTTAAGTGAAGCAGATTTTTCCATAGGAAATAATGGAAACTCAGACGAATGGTTCCACAACCCCCAAAATATTCATATAAAAATATTACCTGGGTGTAAAAATGATGACAAAACACTGGAATTGAATTCAAAATATGCATTCAAAGTGCATGATCCTATGAAATCTACTTACCCTACAATCCAGAGTAACTATGGGAGCACATAAGAGACATTACGTGTACCCGTAGTTACTGCACCACCTAATGAAAACCTATGGGAAATTTATTTTGCAATCCAGAGCAAATTGTTCTTACACCGGAGCAAGGACTCCCCGTAGTTACTCTGGATTGCACCCTTAGGCTGCAATCCTAAAGACACTTTCCTGGGAGTAAGCCCCATTTAATACAATGGGGCTTACTTCTGAGTAGACATAGGAGACTGCAATCAAAGACACTTTCCTGGGAGGCTTACCTGGGCTGCTGCTGGAGGTTCAAGGTGGTCAGTGGGGGCACTTGAGGGCAGTTAGGGGCAGCTGCCTCTGGCACCTCCAGGCAACTGCCCCCATGTTGGGGACAGTTAGAGGTAGCTGTGCTGTCCGGCAGACCTTTTAAAGAGCCTCCATGTGGAGCATCAGGGCTGCATAGCATGTGTGCCCATAGTGTGCTTGCTTGTTAAGTGAAGCGTAACTTGTTATGTGAAGCAAGATTTCTTGGAAATTTTTGCTTGCTATGTGAAACACTTGTTAAGCGAGGTGCTTGTTAAGTGAGGTACCACTGTATTTGATATCCTGCAAGCTTCCTAGGCCTATGTGAGATGCAAGACATTGGACTAGATGGACCTTTGGCATGATCCAGTGGTGGCTCGTATATTCTTATCTTTCCTCCCCACTCTATAATATGGATTTAAAAAATAGAAAGATTTCTGGATTGATGCCATTTCAACAAACAGACTCATTTTAAGCCAAGTTTACCATTCAATTATTTAGCTATTTAGTTGCATCTAGGTGGAATAACCTTTTTAGTATATAAGTAGACAACTGCATATAATTGCATCTGCTGGCTTACACAAGCTGGAATGAATTTTCATGGCATAATATCTATAGACTTTTAGAGTTCTTTCTGGATGCTGAATAAGACTAGATTGTCAAATTCTCTTGTTTAGATTCTTCAAATAGGGATGAATCAGAAGATATTAATATGGGATCACAGCATACAGTGTACAAGCCTGACACTGTGTATCCTGGTCTGAATACGAGTACGTCACCCCCAAAACACATTGCTTATGAAAAACACAAAGGCAAGTTTGATTATGTGGTTATTATTAAAAATGGAGCTGGTTCAGAGGACATAGCATGCAATTTTCTTCTTTATATACATGTTTATGTAATGGTTTAGCAGTAGCTCACATGATTTGTGTTGCCAATTCAATCCCCAGGTTAAAGCACCACTTGGTCAAAGAACATGGGATAATAAATGCATCTTTGGCTTCTTTTTAAAAATCCCAGCTCTGGATAGCCCCAATTCAGATTGGAACCATGGTGCAGAGGGCAGGAGGTGCAAGGTTGTAACTCCTACTCTATGAGTAGCAAATCACAAAAAGTGTGAGTATAATCTCATGCCGGTTCGTCCTTCAGTTTTCGCATTCAAGTTGACCATTCATAAGATTTAGCCCAAGATGTTTACACATCCAGCCTATTGGGAGGGATCCTACTAGCCAGTCTCTGTACCAGCTGGTCAGCAGTGAGCTCCCTACTGAAGAACAAGCCCCAGGAGTTGTCTACTGATCCCAATCACTAATTCCAGATTGGTAAAATGCAACTTTGTGATATATGTAGATATGTTTGGGGATCAGTTCTGAGCCTACAATCATAAGAACATGAGAAGAGCCCAATGATCTGGCCAAAGGTCCCTCTAGTCCAGCTTTCTATATGTCACAGTGGCCCATCAGGCGCCTCAGGGAACACACACGTCAAGATCACCTGCATCCCATTGTAACTCTCTTTCACCTGGCAATGTGCCTACTTCTAAAACCAGAACATTCCATGAACTTCCATCATGGCTTCCATACATTCCATCATGGCTTGTAATGCATGTATCCATCATGATCATCATGCTCATAACGCACCCATCACATCTTTGCATCCAGTCAAGAGTTTTAAGCACTCTTAAACTTAGCAAAAAAATAAACTCTGTATAGAACTGTGACTAACAATGTAAAAGGAAAACTTTAGTAAAAATATTCTAGTAAAAATATTCATGATTTAGTAAAAATTACTAAAAATTTAGTAAAAAATTTATGTACATGTCCATAGACAGCTTCATTGCTGTGCTTTTCATCAGCAACCCCATGAGAAAATTCTCTTTTTCCCAGTTTAGTTCTATAACTATCTCATCGTACCATCATGGCACAATATCAACTGGAGCTAATAAACTGGATTTCCCCAGTTCAAATTGTATCTCAGCCCAAAACCTCCTAGGCAGGTCTTGAGGCACAATCCTATGCATGTTTATTCAAAATAAATTCCATTGTGTTCAATGGGGCATTCTCTGTGTATATAGCAGTGGTTCCCACACTTTTGGTATATGACCCAGAAATCGGTGCCCTCACAATGCGCCTATAGTGGTGGGATTTCAGGATCTGCAGGTATATAGCATTCACACTTTCCTACAAGGAACCCCAATTAGAAATAATGGGACTTTCTTCTGAGCAGACATGCCTAGGATTGTGCTATTTAGAGCCTTACCTCTCTCATTGCAAAAACCACCATACAGACAGGATAAATGATAATACTGACATTGGTTGAGTTTTTCCAGACATTTTTTTGGTATGGATCTGAAATAATGCTCTCTATTATTGCAACCAAGGAATGGTTTAATAAGAATAATCGCTTAAGAAAACAGTAGAGCTGCATGCACATTAAAATCCATCGTAATCATAATGTTCAAGAAGTTCAAATCATGATATGATGGGAGCGTTTGTTTAAAAAAGAGCAATTCATCAAAATCATTCAGATTAATATCCTTGACAGAGTTTCACTAATATATCCTAGTTAGTCCTTCACAACCCTTAAAAATATAATTACTCATGTTGTTATACATGTCTAGAGAAGTTGCTGAAATTGTTATCTATGAAGAATGAATGAGTTGGGCCATCTAGTAACCTGCAAAAATCCATGGTTTGTGGTAGGGCAACTTGGCAGGAAATTAGCAAAACTTTAAAGGAAGGAATGCCAGTCTGAGTTTTACTCTACTATGCAACCCTCCAACAAGGAAGTTCTACGAAAAATGGAAGATCACACATCACACAATCACACATGTGTAAAATCCCTAGATGATACAGTTCGGCAATGGGCCACCGTTTCACTCCCACTGCCAGAATGACCCCAGATGGAGATGCATGTTGCAATGAGGCTTGGCGCAAAACCTGTTTCTTTGCACCCCCTCTAGCTATGCCACTGTCACCATGCATGTGCCAAAATTGCTTTGACTGATATGTACTTGCGATGCTTGCAAAGTTCATTTTCACTTTGCTGGTACATCTGCGAAGTCCTGATCTTTCCCATCTGCCTCTGATGCAAAATGAAGTCCCAGTACTATCTGAGATATGCAAGAGATTCACATATATGTTTCTGTTGTTTATTATTCCAAAGGGAATGCATTTTAAAAATATTTTCTGCATTGTGGTCTTTGCATAATTTGAAAACGTATCAGCAAGATCTGACCGCATACTAATTAAGGGTCGTGTGCCCTGCTGAATACAGGCAAATACTGGCATGCCACAGACATATTCTAAATACACAAATCTTTATTGCGTGCAATTTACTGGGCAGGTCTGGAGGGAGGGAACATTCATAACCAATTTAGGTCAGCTGAATTCGCCTGGCATATCTTCCCGTGGTGGTGTGGGGAGGTTGGAGAATTGACCTAACCCCTCCCCAGGTGTAGGGCAGAAGTGTCTTATGGCACTTTGGTGATACCCCAAATCAGCAAAAGACTTATGCTGGGGATTATGCTTACTGGATTTTAGGATTGCAGCTGTAGTACTTTGCACCCCTCTAGCTACGCTACCGTTTGTGTTTGGGTCTGTGTTGGTTTGTGCTTGGGGCTGTCATTGCTAGTTGCAGATCTATGAATTATACTTGCTGGCTGTCATCAAAACACTTAAATTGAAAGCTGTCTGAGTTCTTTCAAGCCCTTGTACACTTTTTGATTAAATGAGTATAGCACTTTTGCTATTTTTGCTAGTTAAACTAGTATAGTTCATCAGTTTTTTGCTGATTAAACTAGTATAGCACTTTTGCGATTAGCCTGTTTTATAGGCTAATAAAATTACAGAATAAGTATGAGTTTTAGTAGACATTGACAGCCATTTAGTAGACATATATATTAACAAAAGCTACAGATTTTCTTTTTAGACAATGTGCTTGTGTGTTGCATGTCAAAGAAGAAGCATTCATTTTTGCGTTAGAAATAAGGAGAAAGATGACCATCTTTTAAAAAAGATACCTATTATCTTTAGTTTTTGTAAATACAGTATTTGTGTTTTATAATACCATCTTGGGTAAGATTAGAAATGCCTGTATTTGTATCATTGTATAAGTGGATTGCTGAAGTGTCTACGCATGCCAATAACCAGCAGTTAACTCTGGCACTAAAGTAGTTAGGTATATTTGGAATTCTTAGTGCTCTCTAGTTCCGCCACTGACTATAGATGGATTGCATAAGAAGGGCAATTACATATCTCACCCAAATGGCAGATTTTTTAATGAAAGTAAATGTAAATGTCACTGTATGGAAGGGGAGGACTATGTCGCGTTTCCATAAGTATCTGATTGGACCTTAGTCTTCTGCAGCAAAATCAAGTCTGGCAGCATCTTTAAGACACAAGATAATTTATTTCCAGCTAATTTATTCCATTTGTAGACTAGATAGGCTGATTAGAAAGTGCAGTGGAGTTCCTTAACCAATAGAGGGGGAGAGAGACAGAAGGAAAATCCACAGTGCTGCAATCTGAGGATCTTGTTTTTCTAATCACCCCATTAGACTTTTCCATTTGAAATATTTTCATTACAAAGGTGATGCACTGAAGCAGTCTGTACCAAAAAATGCCTACATTTTTGCAAAAATCCAAGCAAGCAAATATCAGAGGTGAAAATTTCCAAGCACAGTTATGTAGCAGCGAAGAAAAAATCACGGGGTCAGCACAGATCTCACCGTATCGTGGGGCTTAGGCCAGCCTAACTCAGGCTGACCATATGCTTGGAAAGGTCCAGAATTTGCATATTAGTCCGGCCTGTCCGGCATGGGGGGGCTTCTGTTCTGCATTGCGCTACTTAAAATGTTGCTCGGACCAGCGCGCATCTACAGCGGCCGTCCGAGCAGCCATCTTGGGAAAGAGAGGCTGTGCGCATGCACACAGCCTCTCTATCCCTGCCCGCTGTGTTTTTTTAACCAGTAGCGGATGTGTGCATGCACACAGCCTCTAGGTCTCCGAGACCACCCGGTCTCTTAGACGGAGCGGTCTGCGGTGGCAGAGCATCCCTCCGCAGACTGCTCACCTCAAGCGAGCAACAGTACAGCCAGGCGCGCTTGAGGCGAGCGGTCTGCGGAGGGATGTTCTCCCACCGCAGACTGCTCTGGCTAAGAGACTGGGCAGTCTTGGAGAGCTACTGGTTAAAAACACAGTGGGCAGGGATAGATGTGTGCAGGGCAACATTTTAAGTGGCACAAAGCAGAACACGAGCCCCCCCATGCCTGGACAAGGTAAACCCCCAGAGAGTGATTTTTAAAAATTTAAAAACCCCCAGAGAGTGATTTTTAAAAAATCCTACATTTTGTCCTACATTTTAAAAAATCAACTGAAAATCCAGACTTTTGGGGACCCTTGTCTTACATTCTGAGGTCTAGCTTATGGTCACCCTGGCCTAAGTGGTCTAACTGAAACACTTTTCCGAGAGTAAGATCCATTGAACACATTGGGGCTTACTTCTAAGTAGACAGGAATAGGATTGTGCTCAAGTTTCACAATAAGCAAGCAATAAGCATCCTCTCTTGATGCGGTGGCTTTATGGTGAGTGATGAAAACACAATAATCCATAAGTATACGAAGTGGTCAGGTTTGGATAGGGCTGAAAATTGCCAAAATTGCAACGCAGTAGTGACAACGCAGCCACAACTGCCTTGACTTCTGCTGCAGAATTTCAAGGTATAATTCAAAGGTGGTGGTATATAATTTCAAGGTATAATTCAAATCGCTTGGTGGATTCTTTGCCTCATCCAGAATTTCTATCATCAGTGACCCAGTGGTGGGCTCCAGCAGGTTCACGCCTACTCTATAGAACCGGTTGTTAATGAGATATAGGACATATAAAGTTTAAAAATAGCCATTTAAATGTGGCTGCCAGATGGGCAGAGAAGCGGTTGTTAATTGCTTTGAATCCCATCACTGCATCAGTCAAATATTTGAACTGAGTTAGACCATTGCTTCTTCTTGACTTCTTCCCCCAACTGCCAGTGATCTGGCGTCACTCCCTGAGCTCCTTTTATGTGGGCACTTGGAAAATGGAACCAAAACATGCAAATCACATCCTTTCTCACTGAGCTATCACTCCTGGCACACAAATACCAAGGAGTTGCCACCTACCACATCCAGTACAGATCAACAGCTTGTGCTGGCCTTGGACTTTGGATGAAATTCTGCACATTGGCTGGTGGCACCATGCAGAATGTCTATCTTCTCCATACTGCTTTTGTTACATCTCTTTTAAGTTTCATTTGGAGGCTGGCAAAAGCCATGTTTTGAATGGAGCCCTGGCATCATCTCATTGACAATCCTTGTGAAGCCACACACTGCTGCCACATCAATTAGCATCAAAAGAGCACAATGTTAATGATAGGGGGCCTTCTGCGGTCTGGCGAGACTTAAACAGCACACTTCTCGAAGGGCTTGGTGATGACTCATTCCTTTACAACACGCTGTACTATCTAAATATAACCACTTCGGTCCAATTCAAAGATTTCTTTTTTATTATTATTTGTTTTGTTTTGGCTCCCAGTCACATCAGGATTGGCTTGAATAGATGCATGAGTTTGCTGCCAAACATGAAACGGAGTCATGATTTATTCTTTGGAATACGCCATTTTATACAGGGTGAGCGTTAATGGAAGAAAAATGGGCTCCGCTGGGTCAGAGAAAATAATTGCACGAGTGATATACCAAAGATCAGCCCTGCACACTGTTACATGAATGGTATGAGTTGCCACTTTTCTTCGACAAAGGCTACAATCCAGAGTAACTACGGGAGCACATAAAAGACATGACGTGAAAAGACATCACCTAGTGAAAACCTATGGGAAATTCATATTGCAATCCGGAGTAACTTGTTCTTACACCGGAGCAAGGACACCCTGTAGTTAATCTGGATTGTGTCCAGTATAGGTTCCATTGCTTTCAATTGTTCAGTGGCAGCCAGAAATTAGGTGACATTTTCCTAATCCTCCATTTCTATTCAGGAAACATTCCAGCTGTTGAAGGCATGGTACAAGACCTAATTTTTACTCAGGTGGTAAACCAGCTGTTTTATTGACAGGTATCCCAATCTATTTGATAAGCCTTACAATCCAGAGTAACTATGGGAGCATTACATGCACCCGTAGTTACTGCATCACCTAGTGAAAACCTATGGGAAATTCATATCGCAATCTGTTCTTACTCCGGAGCAAGGAAAATTGTTCTTACACTGGAGCAAGGAAAATTGTTCTTACATCGGAGTAAGGAGTCCCCGTAGTTACTCTGGATTGTGCCCATGATCTATTTGAATCAGTGCAGGTTTCCCTGTGCTCATTCTGAATATCGCAAAAGTGTCATAAGGCACGTTTTGCCCCCACATAACAATATGCACCTCAATATGTTCAACTCTTCAACAGATACCTAACCAGCCATGCAGCCTGGTTATACTGGTGCAGGGTTAGGATTGCCCTGTTACATTTCTAATTATTGGCTGAAAATTTGCTGGGCTGATGACCATTTCTTCTTAATACGGTTCAAAAGAAATGTGCACCAATACTTTTGCCTCTTCCCCCCAAATCCAGAGTTACTACGGGATCACATAAGAGACATTAGGTGTACCCGTAGTTACTGCACCACCTAATGAAAACCTATGGGAAATTCATATTGCAATCCAGAGCAAATTGTTCTTACACCAGAGCAAGGACTCCCCATAGTTACTCTGGATTGTGCCCCTCTTCTCTGTTTCATTTCCTGATAATTCTGAAGCAAGACAAACATCTCACTTCCACCTGGGAAAAATTATTTATTTAAGAATTGGATGCAGTCCTTTGACTTTGAAAACTCCCAAGGACCCTTGGGGGGGAAGTGTTTTAAAACAATAAACTCCTAAAAGAGTAGAAATAAAGCAGCCATCATCAGCAATAAAAGCGGTAGAGCAGAAAATACGGTCAATATGTAACCATAGCCAAGACCAAATGCAAAGGAAAGGAAAAAAACAGAGGGTTTGCAATGGCCCTTCATCCTGTAAGTGAGATGGAGGATGTTTGGGTGAAGAAAATGATGAAGAAAATGGGATTTGCACCATTGAAAAGCTCCATTCTATAGTTAGTGCAGGGTTCAGTCAGACAGAAAAGCATCTATAATATAAATTTTGGTTGTCATGCAGATTAAATGGGAGAAGGTGGTCTTTCAGAAAGAAGAAATAAAAGGACATGGGGAAGAGCTGCATATATTTGTTTAGCTGATACCAAAGCAGCTTATGATCCTGTGATCTGAAAATCTTAGTGGTTGCAAACATGAAGGCTAACAGGTATACCTTCAGACAGGAGTAGATCTGCATTGAGAACTTTGCTTTCAAACTCCCTTTTTGTTTCTCCTGAAATCACACACACACACACACACACACACACACACACACACACACACACACACGAACAGACTTATGCATGGACGCACACACGGACACACACGTGCATACACGGGCACACAAATAACCTCCAAAACCTATGGGCTAATCCACCCTATTCTATACACAACCTGTTCCAGGCATACCTTCCAGTTGGTTTTGATTTTTCAACCAGCTTGTGTGTAGGGGGTGGATGTAAGGAAGACATCATAACTGACAGGCAGCCCAATCCCATTCACATACTGCCCCTTCCCCAGAACACCCTCCTTTCACCCGTCTCCATCTCCTGTACAACCATCCCATCCCCTGTCCTCCCAGCACAAACTCATTTTCTTTGGCCAGTGCAAGAATGGGATCTGGTGGGAACCAGCTGACAAATGCCCTTGTGCCAGCAAGGCCTGATCTTAAGATGGCACAATCCTATGATGGTGATACCCTGAAGCCAGAAAAGGGTGGACAGAATGAAGTTGGGATTGTGATATAAATTATTTTTGTCAATGATCTGGTGGTTATTGATTGGGTCTTTTTTGGAAGGGGTGCATATGCCATAAGCGCCATTAATACCGTGGGTCGATAAAGTGCCACACTGCTGTTGTTGTTTTTGTTATGTTCTGTGCTTTGAGGACCAAAACGTATCAATATCTCATTGAAGAATTAATTAACAATAACGTGAAAAGTGGATGAATGGAAGCTATGGACCAGGGGAGGAAGCAGCACTGTGGAGGTGGTTAAGGAAAAGGAGGCAGATGTAGAATAGCCAGAGGGTAGTAAAGTCAGTACAACAGGGCGCCACAATGTGCTATGCATATGTCCCTCCTACACTTGCCACTGGAGATTCAGTTATCAGAATCAGCTATCGTGGGAAAGAAGAACCAAGAGTAGGAAACAACAACATACAAAAAACAAAAATGTACAGGTGAATCACTTTGATATCAGAAATAGCAGCTAATGATTCTGTCTATTGAATGCTGAGTGATTAATTTCTAGTCACAAAGCAATTATGTCGTCTCTTCAGATATACATAGATATACGGCCAGTGATTTTGACTATCGGCAGAGAGAAAGGAGTTTTAGGATTAACTGTAAGCCATTTGCTCATCTTGCTTTTTAAGCTTTTGTTTTCCTTCTTCTATCTGACACACGTGCAGGTAATTCAGCAATATTATTGGCCAGTAATTAAGCTTGTGCTTTGTTTCCATTTCTAATCAGGATATTCCTTATAGATATTCCTTATAGGCACCATATTGGTGGCTGGGACAAAGGGATGGCACTTCAACTAGTAATTTTGATACATATCAGCACCTAAGATTATATATATAAGATTATATATGGCAAAATGATACACCCTACAATCCAGAGTAACTACGGGAGCACATAAGAGACATTACATGTACCCGTAATTACTGCACCACCTAGTGAAAACCTATGGGAAATTCATATTGCAATCCAGAGCAAATTGTCCTTACACCAGAGCAAGGACTCCCCGTAGTTACTCTGGATTGCGCCCACAAAGGCCTATTTTAAATGGTGCACACAAGTGGGTTGGAGACACATCTCAGAATACAAGACCACATGACTCAGTATGTATGCGTGAATCCTGACACAATGTAAGAGAGGTCACAGTGTGACCTTTCCTATCTGAACAGGCAATAACTGCATGAGGAAGACCCAGAAAAGACTCCTACCTGTGAGGTTCCTGGAAACAACACTCATTCTGCAACCATGTGAGTCCACACGAGAAGCAAGTGGCTCTCACATCATTGTTGGAATATGTGAAGAGGAATACGTGGATTTTGGGAATATTGTTGGAATAACAATATTCAACAATAAATTGTAGGAACATGTGAAGACAGGAAGCTTAGTTCTATTACCACTGTGGTAAGTTACCATTTGTCAAATATTCTCTATATTCACCAGTGTTATCAACTACCGTATTTACTCATATCTAATTAACCATCAAATCTAATGTGTACCCTGATTTTGGAGACTAAGGCTACAATCCAGAGTAACTACAGGACCTTTAACACCGACATAGTTATGGTGCCACCTATAGGAAATCTATGGGAAATGCATAGAGCAATCCAGAGCAAGTGCCTCTTATGTCTTCCCACAGTTACTCTGGATTGTAGGGTATATTTGATTCAAAAAGAGCATTAGATTTGAGTAAATATAGATCAGTATTTTGATTCAGTGGAATGGGCACTGTTCTTCAAGCAAAGGGGAGGTGGGGATCCATATTGATTCTGAGCTAGGATGGTTGCATTAATGTCGGAGAGAGGGGGGAATCAAGTACGATAGATTTGTATTGACATTGCATGGTTCCCCTTATTCCTTCCACTACTACCATACAAAAATGCACAATTCTAAGACATCCCATAATAGGAAGCATTACCTTAATGTCTCTCCAGATGATCCCCTCCTTTTCCAGAGGTTGACCAAGCTGCTTGAGCGGCTTGTAGCAGAGGATGACTTCCCATCACCAACATGCATACGGACCACAGTCGAGGTGGTAAATGCACTACGTACGTTCCTCTCTGGTTTGGCAAGGATGATGTACACCTTTGGCACAAACATGCAACCTAGAGCCACAGTGGCGCTTAGGCTGACTGAAAAACACATGGTGATAATCTTATAGTTGCTCCCAAAATAAATTGGCACAAAGGCTAGCCAGATGATGCAAGTGGTGTACATAGTGAAAGCGATGTACTTGGCCTCGTTGAAATTTGCCGGGACATTTCGGGTCTTGAATGCATAGAAGGTACAACTCAAAATTAGCAAGCCATTATATCCAAGGGGAGTCACAACTCCCAGGTTGGTTGTGTTACAGATCAGATACACTTCTCGGATGCTGGGATAATCGTGCTTTGTATCTGGCGGCTCCATAATGAAAAGCGCAACAATGATGCCCAACTGAACGCAAATGAGAATAAACGCTATGACCAGCTGAGCACAGGCGCTCATGAAGCGAGGTTTCTTTGTGCAGATTTTCTTCTTGCTCCCAGCAAGGATTCTTGCAATGCGGTTGGTTTTTGTCACAAGAGCGGAGTAACTCATGGCCGGGGACAGACCAATGCCAATTCTTTGAAGGTAGCAATAGATCTGTTGAGGCTTTGCAATGAGACAGAAGGTGCACAAGTAACCCAAAAATATGCCTGCCAGGATAATATAGCAGAGTTCTCGACTGGACGACTTGACCACTGGGGTATCACGGTACATGATGAAAATGGCAGTAACAAACATAGTGGCCAGGAGACCTAGGCAGGCAAATACAACTGCTGCAATGGGTTCTGGATCACCCCAACGGAGATACTGGACTGGGATCAAATCACAACCTGATAAGGAATGAAATGAAGAAAATTCAGCCAAGTGTGCAGTTGCTTTTCAGTCCTATTACATAGAATACGCTTAATCCTGTAATGACGCAGGGTGACAATTTTTCCAGGACACTTCCTGGATTTTAGTCTTGTGTCCTGGAAAAATAACGTCATTGTCCTCCTTTTCCTTATAAGTGGGTAGCATGTAGCTGTCTTGTAATTAAAAAATTATATGCAATAAATTACATTGAATAGTTTTAAGTTTAATAATAAGTAATATAATGTTTTAAGCACATTAAAGCAATCTGTATGAGTGTTTTTATATTTTATTTTGTCTCAATCCTACATTTTTTTGTGGATGTCCTACATTTTGGATTTCCTCCTTTTTTGTTTACAGCATATGTTCACCCTGTGTAATGCCTACTCTGCCTGTCACCCTGTGAAATGCCTACTCTGCCTGTCACCAGAAACAGGGCTATGCATCTGAGCCTGCAAGTGCCACTTGGCCCATGCTACCAACTTCTCCTTGTCCTGCAAGCCAGGCCCTCATGGGTGCTTCATGCAACCACGGTTTGGCTCGCTGCTGCTGTGGTGGACTATTTGTGGCCATTTGCAATGAGCAAGAGGACCTATTCAAGCCTTGTGCCCTGGCATCAGGACCTATCATTGATGGGCTGCTTGTACCTGCAGGGGCCCCTATGTTTCAGCCTTTTCATTTATTCTCATTTATTTTCATTTCATTTTCATTTATTCTACTCCTAGAGATAGTTGTGTTGTTGGGGGCAATGAACCAACTGCCAAGCCAAGGAATGTCAGTTCAAGCCTTCCAGACAGCTCATGGGTTGTGACATATAAGATCGATATTTGATGATGCTTCTAAGCTTTGTAGCTGCCATAATGTTGATCCCTCTGAGGTCTTGTAGAGTCAATAGGCAGATAAGCCTATTGATGTCTGGCTTTCCCCTAGGTTAAGCTATTCGATCATTAGGCAAGCATTACGCTCTTCGGAAAAACTCACCTATGCTCTCGCTTTCCATTTGATTGCATTTCAGTGTAATTTATAACGGCAGGCCAACCATCAATGAAATTATTAAAACTGACATGTGCTTTTCTAATCAACCTTATCCGAATGGGCATGATCATATCTTTCCATTAACCATTGACTTGCATCCTCTCCCCTTCTTAGCTTTATAGAAAGTATAATCCATTTTGCCGTTCATCTGATTACTCAAAGAAATGTAGCATTACTGCTACTACTAATCACAAGCATTTATACAGCACTTAAAAGAGTTCAATTTCAGAAAGTGCTGGACACTGATCTGAGTAACACTGCTACATTTTGCACTTGAAAAGATTGGGGGGAAACAGCCATTAGGATTTAGCATGAGACAATCTAGGTCAGAAAGGTCTCCTCTATCTGTCTCCAGATAAGAATCTTTCCTGACTCTCTTCTTGAGCTCTGAATCATACATGAATTAAATGCATGGTGAACTGATCAGCATCTTGGTTCAGTCCTGGCTGTCCTTATCATTATCTTCGCAGCTGAAACTGAGCACCTCTATTTCATCCAGTGGCTACCATTTACGTAGCATGTGATGTCTTGTGCCATGGCGTATATGCACTGGTGGGCACAAACGCACCCACCCAGCATTTCCACCACCCCAGCACCCTTCTATGCAGCTGGAGAACACTCCCTGGCTGGCTCAGAAGGGCATGTGTGCGGTTCCAGCTGAGCCATGCATGTACCCTTCTGCTCCAGATGAGCAAGACATGTGCTCTTCCAAACCAGCCAGAGAGCATGGCTGGTTCAGAAGGTCACTTATGCAACTCAGCTGCTGAGCCATGCATGCACTTTTCACAGCTGGCCAAAGAAACCCTCTGGCTAGCCACGAGGGGTGCGTGTGTGGCTGCAGATGAGTGGCTCACCTGCAGCCACATACGCACCCCTCGTGGCCAGCCAGCCTCGTGGCCAGCCACATGCGTGGCGCATGTGCTCCTCGCAGCTAGCCAGAGGATTTCTCTGGCTGGCTGTAAAATGCCTGTGTGTGTGATGATATCATGTGATGACATCATGTCATGCATGTCATGGGTGCGCAGTGCAGTCAGTACACCCTGATTTAATCCTTTCACAAAAATCACTGAAATGCCCCTCATTTTACAGAAACCGCTTTGGAAAGTGTTGCACATCTTAGGGGATCTTTCCCTGGACCCAGTAGTGAAGCTGCAGAGGAGGCATGCCCAGAACGGCTCATATGGCATGTGGAAGGGATTTACGTGACGCATTGCAAACCTGCAGTACTTACTGCACCATGTCCCTTAGCTATGCTACTGCCTGGACTCTCCAAAATCAGATTAGGTTTCACAAGGTGAAATCAGGCTGCAACCCAGCTAGGAATGTCTTGGTTGCTGAGCGCCCTGACCAAGAAATCTCAGCCAACCTCTCATTAGTATTATTTGGGTATGTCTACCCTGGAACTTCTTGCCAGCTTTCAGTTTTAGTGCAAAGGGAACTTCTTGCCAGATTACAGATTCAGTGATAAAGGGTTGCTGTCAGAGACAACAGGAGCAGGCAATCCTCAACAGGGCTGTCTGTGAGTCTCTAATGTAGTCCACCGGATCAATTAGAAACTTTTCTTGCAATCACAGTTAAATGCACATTTCTGATACGTAGTATTGAAGACATTTCATGAACTGCAAAATATATCAGGCTTCGTCGTTCTTGTTGCATAAATCAAACCGCAAACACATTTCGAGAACATTAAGAATGAAAAACGCCAATAAAGCTGGAAAATAAATTCAATACTGGGAGAATTAATTGCAGCATCAATTCATCCTTGGTCTGCAAAGCTGCTGTAACTGCTGTTTGTTTCTGGTATTCTACAAGTTGCAAAGAAAGTGACTTGTGCTTGATTTCTTCTCCTCCCATAGTGGTTTGAAGCAACAATGAAAGAAGAACAAAACCCATGAGAAGGAAGACAGTGTGGACCTATGAGGCTTATAGCAGGTTGGAGACAATGTCTATGCAGCTTAGGGCACAATCCAGAGTGAGGGCAGTGAGGACAGCCCTAGCTGGCTGCCCCAACAATTCTTAATCCAGAGCAGAAAGTTGTGCTGCATCCAGAGAGTCAGGAAGCATGGGATGCCTGTAACTGCTCCAGAGCATACTAAGTAGGCACCAAGTCAGTGACACATGGGGAAAGCTTCCTCCTAAGGAGACCCCCTCTGATCACACTGAATAAAGTACAACTGTGGTGCCTGCCTTATAAGGAAGCCCAGAAGTTCTTGACAACCACTAACACCTGCAGCATGAGACTCCAGTACAGCAGTACCACTAGTGGAGGATGAATGCAAGGGGCTTGTTGGAGTGGCCTGCTGGATCCCAGGTTAGTTGTGCCATATCTTGAGGTTCAGAGGCAGGGGTTGCAGCTAGGATGGCCAAGAACACAGATTTTTGGTCAACACTGCCATTTTTACTCTGCCTTGCCATGGACCCCTGTGGGTCTACTCATTACTATACCTGCTCCTGAGGTGGTATAACTCTGAGGAGCTGGAAAAGGGCATTTCTGCCCTGGAAACAGGCTCTGGATACAGAGTAACTGCTCTGCCCTAGGCAATGCTAAACATACCCTCAACATGCCTCTCCTGAACTACCACCCTGGAAGCTCCCAGACTGGGGAGTCAGTAGATTTGAGTCACTCACAATGAGCCATGAGTAGTGCCTCCAACCAGTAAATAAAAGTCAAGTATAAGCTGGTGCCCAATCCCAAAAATGGTGTACCCGTCACAATGAGACAAAGGGCCCGATCCTATCCTTTCCAGTACTGAAGCAGCTGCAATGCAATCCCAAGGTAGGAGAATAAACTTTTCCTCACTCCGAGGAGGCAGTACATGTCCCATTGCAGTACATGCAAATGCAATACATGCCCCATTGGCATGGCTACATCAGAGCTGAAAAGCTGGGTTGGATTGGGCTATAAAAATCCTCTGAATCGTCTTAACTGCTCCAGAGCAAGGGGCTTAATTTCACTTTAGGATATAGGCCTTAACCATTGAGCCACTATAGCCCTATAGGACATCCAGTTGGAACACCCAATCTGGACACTGGATATCCTAACCAATTTAGGTCGGCACAATTCACCCACCCACACTTCCCACAGTGGTGTAGGGAGGCCAGCACTGACACGTGGACTGACCTAATCTCCCCAGGAATGGTGCAGAAGTGCCTTACAACACTTTTGCGACATCCCCAGTCCAGTATGGGACTTGTGCCAGGACACATGCTGGCCTAATTTAGGCTTAGGATTGCAGCCTTAATATCTTTAACTTGAATATTTTTGGGACAGTATTAGATGAGTCTCTCCTGTATATGGGGATTTTCTTTTAATAGTTTCTCAGATACAAAAACCAAACTGTGATCAATATTCGGCAAAGGGATGAGGAAATGGAGCAAACTGGAAAAAAAAAATCCTGGCAATCTTCCCAGCTGGATTCTGCCTCAAATAATCACTCCTGTGGTGCCAGAAAATATGAAAAATTAATCTTGACCAATGAGCAGGAAAGAAAGATGGAATTGTATTTTAAGTTGGAGAAGCCAGACAACAAAAATTATGTTTAGTTAGACATAAAAAAATTCTTGGCACAGAGCAAGTGCTTAGCAGAAAACCCCCAATAGTAAAATATAAAAAGTTAGATGAACACACATATTCAGGCCTCTGTCAGTCTTGAAAGACTATGGTATCGTGCTCTGCTCTGCATATGCTGCATGCGAAACACGAAAGCCTGGGTTGGATTGTTATGGAGGATAGGCTGTTACCCAAACAGCAGATCCTCCCTCAATACGACACTGAATTAGTCCAATGGAAAGGCAGGGCCAATACAATTGGATCCAGCTGGCGTCGCAGAGCTGGGCTAAGGACAGGAGCTCACCCTTCTTGTGGGGCCTACCCAGGTCTCGAACCCGGGTCGAACACACATATACATATACAGATACAAACACAACTCATATATACTTAGCTAGGAGAAGTAGTTGCCCATACACCAGTGACAAATACAGAGAGGGTGCAAATCATTAGGTGTAATCCTAACCTAGGCTGGAACAACGCCTTGGTCTTCCCATTCCCATGATGATGTAGTTAGGCAAGCGCATGTCTGTGCACTGGCCTAACCCTCTTCCAGGAATGCCGCAGAATAATGCTATACAGAACCCGCCCCCCCAAGAGGAGCCATAGCTCAGTGGCAGAAAATATGCTTTGCAGGCAGAAGGTCTCTAGACAGGGAATTACCCCATCTCAAGTCCTAACCAAGATATTCATGTTAACAGCTCCTGTTCCCACCCTCCCCATCAGCCAATGGGAGCAGCCTATGGAGACCTTAGATGATGCAAAAACCTCTGGAAGATTCTCCTGTTGGTGGATAGGGTGCCAGATGGAACAACAGAGCAAGTATCTATTGTCACTACTGGCTCATGGGGGGATCTGGGGTTAACCCATCCATATGGGCCATCAGCCAACCCTTACTCCAGGTCAAAATTGTGTGATTTCCAGATAAATGTGGCACCGTTCATTGTAAGACTTATACGCTGGGCAAAGAATGTTGATATTGATATTGTATAGTTTTGCCATAAACTCATGATTTACTCACCAGTGAGATCGTGGTTGGGCCAGGACCCCAGTTCGCAGGCCTTGCAGGTGTATTCATCAAAGACAAATTCGTTTTCTTTACACCATGTGCAAGTCCAACAGCAACTGACTTCTCCTTTCCGGATTACCTAAGATGAGTATTAAAGAACACAGAGTGAAAGGTTTAAGTTTTTAAAAAGGATTTATTTCATACTTACATTTTACACACCATTTATGTTTAAGACACCTATGTTCCATCCTCTTTTCAAATGGGTGTAGTGGCAGTATGTCAGCTATGAGGTGACAGAGTAGGTGACAATGGCCATGGTAGATGAAGCACCATGGCCAAAAATGGGAAGATACAAAAATGAGAGGGGGCAGCAAGCAGGCAGTCGTGGCGGGCTGAAGCAAACTTGGGACTGGGTTTGGCACTGAGCTGGCAAAAGACATGGCACAAATATGTCCTTTGTCAGGCCAGCATTGAGTTTGGATTGCATTCTGAGATATTATTCATACACAATGGTAGATGAAAGACTGAGAAATGGTTGGCAGGTGGGCGTCAAGGGGCATAAAAATAGTCCATATGTCTTTACCTTGATCTCTCCTTTCTGACAAGGTTCGCTGCAGACAGATCTGATGACTGACCCTTTCTTTGACCAAATCTCATCATCGTCCATTTTCAGTTCCCCGTTGTCCCAACTTCCAACGTTGATATAATCAAAATAGTCCTTCCCCATTTTCTTAAAATTCATTATCTCATACCTTTTAAACATAGAGTTAGTTCAGTTTAGCAAAGAGCCAACAACAGACTTATCATGAGAAGCTAATTAAATACAGAAGAACTCAAGAGCAATCCCAAGCACATCATAAAGTAAATTCCATCAAACATGGATAATATCATGCTGTAAAAATTGCAGTGATCCTCCAAGAATTACTCTAACCCTCTGTCTGGAGTAAGGAAATCCTCCACATGAGAACATAAGAGGAGCCTCCACTGGATCAGGCCACAGGACCATCTTGTTCAGCTTCCTGTATCACACAGTGGCCCACCTGATGCCTCAGGGAGAACATATGACACCTGCATCCATGTGCCCCTCACGTATCTGACATTTTGAGGTTGTTCACGTCTACACACACCCCTCATGGTTTGTAAGCTTTGATGATCCTTTCCTCTATGAAGTTGTCCAATCTCTTCTTAAAGGCATTGAGGCTAGATGCCATCACTACATCCTGTGGCAGAGAGTTCCACATCTCCACCAAATACCCATCAAACCTCTGCATGAAGATCTCCAGTGCAGGAAAATCTACCAACCACCCTTGGCAATCTGTTCTACTGTCAAATCACCCGTACAACCAAGAATTTAGCATTATCTAAATATATGTGACCTTGAATATATGCAGCACATCCAGACAGAAAGACAGCCATAAATTCCAGCAGAATAACGGTGATGCTAAAGCAGTGCAGAATAATAAGCAGGCCTCCATCAGTCTTGAAAGACTATGGTATCATACTTGCCTCTGCATACGCTGCATGCGAAGCACGAAAGCCTGGGTTAGATTGTTATGGAGGATAGGCTGTTACCCAAGCAGCAAATCCCCCCTCTCCATGCCACTGAATTAGTCCAGTGGAAAGGCAGAGCCAATACAGTTGGATCCAACTGGCGTCGCAGAGCTGGGGCTAAGGACAGGAGCTCACCCTGTCTTGTGGGGCTGACCCGGGTCTCGAACCCTGGCCTGCTGGTTAACAGGCACAGCGCCTTAACCGCTTGCGCCACCCACAGCCCAAGTGCAAGAATAATACTATACTACAAAACATCTATTAGCATTCAAGGGTTCTGCATTTTACCCTTAAAGGTGCTGTCAAGCATAATATATAAATGTTCCTGTTAATGGGATTAAGATGAATCTTTTTGAAAGGTGTTGCTTGTCTATGTGGCAAACCTCATGAATCTGACTTGGTTGTCAGCAATGGTTGGATATGCTCAGGGTCTAATGGTTAGGGTGACCATATAGCATGGAGGACAGAGTGCCTCTACCTTTAACCATTGCGTAGAAGATGGGATTTAGGCAGGGGGTGCTTTTTAAACCCTTCTATAATGTGCTAAACCTGTCTCAATTCTCTCTTTAATGCAATGGTTAAAGGTAGAGGCTCTCTGTCCTCCATTCTATATGGTCCTCCTGCTGTTGGTTGGATCCGCCTGTACCTGCCATAAGATAGGATATCCTACAGTAGCTTGAGCTTTGTGTCACCGGCAAAAACTAGTCTCTGAAACAATCCTATTGTCTAATGTAGGTGAAATGTAGTCTGGTGGGCATGGAGCCAACTTCCCAACAGGGCACTTCAGTATGCATCAGAATGATTTGTGTTGTGTAGGAATAGCTAATTGGTGATAATGTGTTAACCCAGAATTTGTGGGCTCCTCTTTCTCAGTCTGATGTGCTTCGCTTTGATCTTCATGGAAAACCTTTGATGCCTGTTCAGCAAAGCTTGGCTGTATTTTACTATTTAAGTCGTCTTGGCATTCCCCATGTATCCAAAGGCAAGGTATAAGCTAGTTAGATATATTCACCATATTGTGAATGCAGGAGAATTTGTGGATGGTAATTTGATTGGACATTTTGGCCAGTGTAGTTTAAAAAGTTGCAATCCAGGATTGCCACCATCTAAGAAGTACTGAAAGACAGTACTAAGAAAAAAAATCTCATCAGTCTTGGGGCTTTAAATGAAACAAATTCTCGTCTTTTCCCCTTACACAGTATTCTGTTGGTATATACATAATTATCTGAAGCTGCAAACTCCTGCATTGCTTGGACTTGCAGAAAGAGATCTCAACAGCCATGGTTGGCTTAGATCCAGTTACACTTCCTACCTTCTTCCCTCTTTGTTTCTGTCTTTTGTAGTAGATGTAGCAGACCTGAGGCCAAAAGATTCCGTCTAGCCACTAAAAAGACATAAGGGGTGGTTCTCATAGCAGCTCCTAAATTTTCTTCCAGATGTTCCTGGCCCATTGTGGATGCCAAGGGTTCTAGGTATGCACATTGGCACCAGCGCACTCACTTTGGTTCTGATCCAAGGAGGAGCAGAGCCAAATTGAGGGGGTGGGTGCCCACTGCACATACCCAGAGCTCTGGACATCCACAATGGGCTCAGGGTGTTCATGGCCCACCGGGCATGCCCAGAGTTCCGGGTACGTGTGCAGGGCATCGGTGCCATCAGTTAGCATTCAGTGCCAGAAAGGTTCTCCACCACTGACCTAGATGCTTTTCAGAATACATAAGTGCCTAGCATGCCTATGAAGCTGACCCCATTTACTCCATACACACATGCACTTGGAGAGCCTTTTTTCTGCAGATTTCCTCGCCATTCCAGATGAATGCTGGGAGGTATGGGCAGCCTAGTCCTGAACCTGGTGGCAGAGAGCTCAATGGTGACTTCTGAATCCTGTGGGCTCTGCAGTACTGGGGTCTCCATGGGAGAAGCAAGTGTTAGCTGAGCACAGAGTTAAGGAGTCCCCTGTTGGATCCGTGCCCAATCCTCCCTTTCGTCTGCCCCATTATACCTATTCCATGCTTCCTCTTTCAACGTGAAAACACCAGTGATGCAGAAATGCCAGCCAGACATCCCTCAGCAAGGAGGCAGAGCCTACTGGCACTGACTCAGCATCAGCGCTCTCCCTGCATGCCGTAAACATGATTTACGGTTCATTTACAACACCCAGAGTGGATGATCAACGGCAGTGCAAGTGGAAACAGAGATCAGGCTTGGGGTCTTAATCTGCTATGCTACAATATTGTTCATCCCTCCATCTCTCCCTCACGGACACCTTGGGTCAGTGCGCTTTTTGTCTAGTGCTTTACAAGCCTCAGAATCCATAGTCATGAAAAAAAGGCTGATCAAAGTGTAATTTCAATGCACGAGCCTTCCAGATAACCAGCAGTTTAAGTAGTTGTTGTGAAGACAGTGGCTCACAAACCATTTGCATTGCAGATGGGAACTCTCCCTATAAGGCTGCATGAGTTTCATTCAAAAAACCTTTGCTTTTGCCCCTTGAAAATGATGAGGCAGCAGCTCAATTGAAATCCAGAGCCTATAAAAATATGCAAATTTCATGTGGCCTAAAATATAATTTTCCTTCTGAGAATAATATGATAGAAGCAAGACTTTGCCTGCGTGTTCGGAAGGGAAGGAAGAAATAGAAACACAAGGAGAGAATTTATTTGACTGACTGCCAAGGAAAGAGCTTAAGGCTCTTGATGTCCTCTTAAGGTGATCTAAAGCGTTTACTGATAGAGGTTCTCTGTCAACCGGCTAATTCATATTCAAAGTCTCAAATGTATAAGAGTAACGTATGATTTATAGTTCTCTATAACCTCTGGAAAAGACAAATGCTCCAGTCCATTTAAGAAACATTTTGTTGTATAGACATATATGTCATTTGAGGAAGAAAGGAAAGAAAAGTCAGTTCTGCCCACATAGGTCTCCATACCCATTTCTGGATGGAGCCAGAAAATGTTGAGGGGGGAAAGAAACTTTGCCTTTAAAGAACATATTCCTAAAAAAATATATAAGGTCCATAAGCTCACAATATTTGAGGGCAAATAGAAATATGTTTTTAAATACTCTAGCATTAGGAAGCATATGATCCTCACCAAAGGCTCTTGAGTAAACACAGCAAATATGGAACAAGTTCTTTTACGAACTGGTCACTGGTAAAAGAATAGGATGCAAAGAGTAAGAATATATGTGTCATTTTCACAAAGGAAAAACATAAGAAGTGAAGCCAGTGGTGTAGCTATGGGCAGGGTGGAGGTGGTGGAAAGCACTAAATTTTGCAGGCACCTGAACGTAATATGCAGGCAGCCCCTCTCCTGCAAACCATTCCTTACTTCAAGTGGGAGCAAAACAGAGGTGAACATCTCTGTTTTGATATAAGATCTAAGCCTATGTTTTGCTTCCACGGTCCGGAATGGCTCTGAAGGGGATAGGGAGGGCCCACTTTCATGGCATGTTCAGGCACCTGCAAAACCTAGTGCATTACACCCCCTTTTGCTTTGCCACTGAGCAGGATCACCCAAGAGCTGTCAAACTAGAAGGACATCTAACCATACTATGTGGCCCGAGGTATGGTGATACTTTTATTTCTAAAGAAAGCATATGATGGGAGTATGCATGTGTAACATCCAATATGTGCAACTCCATCTTTTATCATCACGTTCACAGATTGTATCTGGCATATTGATTGCACTACTTAGGGAAATGTGCATTGATCTGCATGCATGAATACCCTTTTCTAAGATAACACTTGTGCATGGATGATTGAGATGTTGCACATGCCCAGAGGGTGGAAAAGCAAAATTATTCTTCCTTCATCACAGGTGAGAGTATTGTCTAAATCAAGTCATCAATGGGCAATCCAATTAATGCAACAACTGTTTATCTTCTTTACACAACAACATAATGTACTTTAATAATTAATTAGCTTCTGAATTAGAAAAGCATAAATTCCTATGGTTATAATTAAAATTTTGATCAGTTTAAAATATAAAGGTTGTACAGTTTGAGGGATTTACAGTACCGTCCCGGTGAATCTCCATTTTCGTCAAATGAGATCATGTCGCCGGAAACCCCAGTGAAATTGGACTTCATCAGAGAATCCAAGAGTTTCCGGCCATCAATGGGTTTCATTGCATCACAAAGTCCCGCGTAGCCTGGACACAACACCATTTGCATGTTATGGAGACCGTACGCCATGGAGTATATTGCATTGATCACAAATCCCATCTTGGAATCTTGAACATGTTGCGTTTTTAAGGTCAAATTACCTGTTAAAGAACATAGCATTGTTATTATTAGTGTAATTCTACACCAGAAACAAGATGAACTTCTCATGTAATAGTTAGGGGGTGGTCCCCTCTTACTGGAACTTTAGAATATATTTATAAAATTTTAGTTAATGCTACCAGAGGTAGATGTCTTTGGAGCCATTTATGGAGGCGTTTGCTCAGAATGGGTCTGGAGGGTGGGGGGGCTGCTTGAACGCTGTGCTGAGGATCCCTACAAAACTTATTGCTTTGTACCCCTCTAGTTATGCCACATGAATGCTGCAGATTCTGTCCCTATCTGGTTCCGGCTACAAACATTTACTCTGAAATCAGCAGTCAAACATCATGATTTTCATGGAAGTGATCCCACGGTCTCAGTAGTTAAATGGCAGCAAGCCAAGTTCTTGGCATTGCAACAAAGGTGTGAGTTTAAAAGAACAGTTGGAAAGGAAATGTTCCTGGGCATATTAGCCATAAAGAATCACAAAATTTCCCTGCAATCAAAACTATTACCATGAGATTGCCGGAGCAACATGCCAATGACAAAGCGCATGGTTCTGAAGGCGCACCGTGCCATGGCTTGGAAGAGGCTGAGCACAAACAGTCTCTTTTGAAATCTGTGAGAGCTGGTAAGTACACAAGGCCTTCTGAGGACAATCAGAAGTCACTGAAAATGGAACTCACCCACACCTTCCGCTGGAAATGAATGAATGGTGTTCTGTTGGAAAGGAGAGTGTTGAATTTGTGTGGCTCCAAAAGAGCTATTCAGGCTCCTTGGGAAAAAGTTTCCACTTATATAATCCTGCGTCAACCTTAATTCCCTGTTTGCTGAGGATCACTCCTATTGTGAAACCTTGTCTCCAGAAAATCTCTCCTGCTTTGGGCCTATTTGTGGCTTTGGGGAGGAGGTCATAGAATCATAGAATCCTAGAGTTGGAAGGGACCTAGTAGGTCATCTAGTCCAACCCCCTGCCTGCAGCAGGAAATCCCCCTAGAGAATCCCTGACAGGTGCTTGTCGAGCCTCTGCTTGAAGATCCCCAGTGAGGGAGAGTCCACCACCTCCCTTGGCAATCTGTTCCACTGCCGAACCACCCTCACCATCAGGAATTTTTTCTGGATATCCAACCGGAATCTCCTCTCTTGCAGTTTGTCCCCATTGGTTCTAGTTCTGCTTTCAGAAGCAGCTATGAACAAATGAGCCCCTTCCTCCCTATGACAGCCCTTCAGGTATCTGAAGAGGGCAATCATGTCTCCCCTCAGCCTCCTCTTCTCCAGGCTGAACATCCCAAGTTCCCCCAACCTTTCCTGGTAGGGCTTCCCTTCCATCCCACTGATCATTCTTGTCGCTCTCCTCTGGACTTGCTCCAGTTTGGCTGCATCTTTCTTAAAGTGAGGTGCCCAGAACTGAACACAGGACTCAAGGTGAGGTCTCACCAATGCTGAATAAAGAGGAACTAGAACTTCTCGCGACTTGGAAGCTCCAGTCCTCTTAATGCAACCTAAAATGGCATTTGCCTTCTTTGCAGACACATCACACTGCTGACTCATGTTCAGCTTGTGATCCACGGCAACTCCAAGATCCCGCTCACATGTTGTGCTGCCAAGCCAAGTATCCCCCATTTTATACCCGTATTTTTGGTTTTTATTGCCCAAGTGCAGAACCTTGCACTTTTCCCTGTTTAAATTCATTCTGTTTGTTACAGCCCAGTGTTCCAGTTTATCCAGATCCTCCTGGAGGTTTCTCCTATCTTCTGATGTGTTTGCTACTCCTCCCAGCTTGGTGTTGTCCACAAATTTGATCAGGCTCCCCCGTATCCCTTCCTCCAAGTCATTGATGAAAATGTTAAAGAGAACCAGGCCCAAGACAGAGCCTGGATTATATCACTAGAGCACAATCCTAACCATATTCACACAAAAATAAGCCCCATTTGTGTTTATTGGGTCTTACTCCCTGGAAAGTGTATTTAGGATTGCAGCCTACGGTGGGGGATAATTTTTTAATGCTCCTCCATGTTACCAACAAGAAAAAAAATTCCTGGAAGTAGAAAGTTAGCACAACTAAGAGAGGGTACAGTCTTCCTTGCTGATGCACTAGTTTTCTACCTGCAGGGAGTTAATTCTTACATGGATAATTTTTGGATATGGTGTGTTTCTATCTCAACATTTTACAACCTAATTCTGTAGGATTGCCATAGTTCTTTTCCACAAAATCGGGATAGGACCTTCTGACCCATTTGAACGCAATCTCCAAAAATTGGGATTGTCCCTGTTTTGGGAGACATATGGCAACTCTAGTTGCATGTGTAATCAGGCCTTGTTCTCCAATGCTACTTTTTTACATATATGCCCTATCCCGCTTTATTCGATTCAATCTTTTATTACTTTCCCCCAAGGGTGGGCATGTAGCCTGTAATTGCTTCTTTTCATGCTAAAAAAGAAACCTATCAGAAGAAAGAGTAAATTTAGTTGATATGTAGGAGGTAAGAGTGTTGGATTTCTACAGCCTCAGCTTTGAGTAGAAATAACTGGATTTTTCTCTGAATAACAGCAAGAAAAATGCCATTCTGTCAAATTAACCTTGTCCTTTTGAATGGAAGAATGTGTTCAGCTGTGTTTGCAAGGAAAAGAAACATAAAATGTGGCAAGTTATGGCAATGATCAGCTCCTATTGGTTGAAAAAAGAAAGTAGAGGGGGAAAGATGTTAGCTTGGTTACAAAGCACTGATTTTTCTAATGTATATCCAGTGCTAAAAAAAAAATTCTGATAATTATCAATGGACTAAATTTCACGCAGGCACATCAGATGCGAGGTCTTGGCTGTGATCCAGTGACTGTCCTCTGCAGATGAAAGCTAACTTATGCATGTTGGAAAATGGTTTCCTTTAGGCAAGTCAAGCCACACTCAGAGATCTTTCATACCTATGGATTTTTTTACAGCTTTTCCAGTTATAAGTATGACTCATGAACAGTGGCATCCTTAGAGTTTGTGTCACCCAGTACGAGAGGCCAGTGTGTCACCCTTATGATGGACTTTGTCCCATGCAGTGGGTGAGGCAAAGCCCCAAGCAATGGCTATGGTGATGTACCCTCAACCCCTCCCTGCTGTTTTGTTTTGTTGGTTTTTTGGTTATAACTTTTGAGAGAGTAGACTTATTTCAATGTGTTGTTTTTCACCGCATACTGAATGAAATTATATGAGACAAAATTTTAAAATTTTTGGCAAGTCACAGTGCCACCCCCTGTGCCCATCATCTGGTGTGGGCTCCCCATGCATCTTACAGCAGTGCCACTTCTTCTGGAGCTACCTATGTGCATGTGGGTGCAATCCTAACCATGTCTACTCAAAAGTAAGCCCCACTGTGTTCAATGGGTCTTACTCCCAGGTAAGTGTCTTTAGGATTGCAGCTCATGCGTCTGTACATCAAGTTGCAGAATTTTTTCCTTTTGGGTGGCCACTGATTCCCACAGGGCTTTGATTGTTCACAAATCTGAAAAGCATTAAGTTCATTCAGGTCAATCAATACATGTCTTTTTAAAACATATGATTTCATGGCAACATTCCTTTTCTCTGGTCTTGCCTCCCTTTCAGAAGCACATCTAAGCGAGGACAGTGCGCCAGATACTCCCTTTAGAAGGCAATTTTTCAAGGCAGAAGGAAATCATTTGAAACAGTTGAGGAGGCTTATAGCTTATAGCAAAAGTAATGACATTTCTTCATTTCTTTCTTGTCGCCATTGGGACTGAAAGCGCATAAGTGAGAGAGATCTCATCAGCCACTACCCGATGACCAAAAGGATTTTCCCCGAATGCACCACAAATAGTGTCAACCCTGAGATACAGCAAACACCGCAAGTGGTGGTAGCTCTCGGTAAGGGATGCCATTTTCTCTCCCAAAGTTCTTTCAGAATTGATGATTCTGGGAAACAAGGTGGCTTCCAAGTGGAGACTGCTGGTGGCAGAAATATAACAAACCTTCCTTGATGTAGATTACAGCAACACTGCTGGTCCCCCCAAAACTTTCAAAGCACTCTGATTCCCCCATAGTTTGTTTCCAATGTGGTGCATCTGATTTTTAGAAAAAAGGTTTCAGGCAAGAGTTCTCAGCTCAGTCTTAAATTAGCATGTTTGTGGAGAAGTCCTTGTGTTGCATGTGTGCATCACAGCGCCACAAAATGTTCATTCAGCTGGGCAAAAGAAATTTTTGTCTCAAAATAGCTACCACTTGAGAAGATTTCTCCTCTCAAACTACCATTTTCTGAGACTGCTGCAAAAAAACAAAAACAAAAAAACACAAACAAATTGATTTCTCCTCTGAGTAGCATTTGGAGATTTTTTCCCCCTCCACATCCCCACCTGCTTCCTCTTCATACATATATTTCCTTTATTGTTTTCAAAATGAATCCCTGTAGATCCAGCTTTATCTGCTCCGATATATATATCAGAACACTCGATAGAACTCTATATACATCAGAACACTCAATCCAGAAAAGCACATTGCTAGGAACAGCTAAGATACTGCGCAGAACCCTCAGACTCCCAGACTTCTGCTAGAGGACCTGAGTTTGAGGATAACATACATACACCACCCATGGAGGGTGAGAAAACAATTTATATATATATGTGTATATATCTATATCTATATCTATAGCTATAGCTATATCTATATCTATATCCATCCTACATATACCCTATAAGTAAATTTGAGTAGATGTGGCAGAAGGTACAAAATGCCTTCAATGACAGATGGAGCAATACTTCAGTTGAGATATATCACAGTTTTGTCAACATCTAGCCAAACTAGTGGACCCTGCCTAGGTGGGAATAATGCAAAGATGATCCAGCTCCTATCTATAATATTCTGGGTGAATTTCCTGCAATATAGCAGTGAAATAGGATTGGAACAGATGAGGTAGAGAACATAAACCCATTTACTCTCTCCCAGTCTAGGATCCTTTAAAAACACAGAACTCCAGGTTAGCACGGTAATATAAGGGAGGAAAGTCAAGGGGGGGGGAATACCCCAGGTTGCCATGCCTGTTGTTGTCACCACTTTTCTTCCCCTTTCCTTCCTCTTCCTCATGTGGAGACTTTCTGTGGGTCACTGTGGTCTTGTAAGGATCTCAAAGCCCTTAGGCTTTAAAAAGAGCTCATAAGACAATCTAATTAAAGGTAAAGGTATTCCCTGAAGGTTGTATTGCTAGTTGTGACCAACTGTCGGGTGCAATGCTCATCCCAATTTCCAAGCCAAAGAGCCAGAGCTATCTGAAGATGTCTCTGTGGTCATGTGGCTGCGATGACTATATGCTGAGGCACATGGAACGCTGTTACCTTCCCACCAAAATGGTACCTATTTATCTACTTGCATTTCCATGCTTTCAAACTGCTGAGTTGGTAGGAGCTGGGCAACGGATGAGAGCTCACTCCGTCTTGAAGCACCCAGGTCTCGAACCCTGGCCTGCCGGCTGACAGGCATGGCCTCTTAACCACTGAGCCACTAAAAGACTTTAGGAGGGTCTTAAAAGTCACTCTATAAGTGCAGCATCCTCTAGCTGCTGGAACAGCAGCATTTTGCTCAGTAGAGAGGCATTCTGCATGTGTGGCTCCAGGTGGCACATGGGTGAGGACTGCAATTGCCAAGGGCCATCTAGTGACCCATGAGATGCTTCAGGGAGCACACCAGACAATGAGACAACTGCATCCTGTTGCCATTCCCTTGTATCTGGCATTCAGAGAGAGAGATTATCTTTAAAACCCATAGATTGCCTCTAGTCTACATAACTTGTAACTTGGGATGGACCTCAAATGGGTATCAGGTTCATCAGTCTATATAGAAATAGGTTCTCCAGGGCAAAGCAACTGCAAAGGCACATTTTGCTGCAGACACATTTGTGAGTTTGAAAAAGCACTGCAGTAGAGTCACCACCCTCGCCGTCTTCCATAAAACACACAAATGGGCTTTTTGTTTTTTATTGTCTTTTTATAGTGCTTCTTGGAAGAAAGTGGCCTACAGACGTCTACATCCATCTACTGCAGATATTTTGCATCTCCCCCAAATTAAATTCGAAATAGGGAACTGCAGGTTTTTTCCCCAGGTTGGCAGCAAACAGAGCTATGAAATGCATGCCAGTCAGTGGTATAGCTGTAGGGGGTAGAAAGCACTCAGTTTTGCAGGGAGCCACACTGTTGCATGCCTGTGACCCCTTCCCCTCCCCTCTAGAGCCATTCCAGGTGTGGGGAGCAAAATGGAGGAGAACGCAGGGACGTAGGAAGGCAAAGTCATCTGTTTTGCTCCTCCTGCCTGGACTAGGTCCAAAGAGGAGGGCAGCCTCTTGAATGCTACAGTGAGGTTCACTGTAAGGTTGAATGCTACAGTGAATGCTACAGTGCATTCATTCTTGAATGCTACAGTGAGGTTCACTTAGTGTTTTGCACCCCCTCTAGCTATACCACTGATTCCAAACACATATTACACAGAAGCTGCAAGATCCATGCAAATGATGAAAATATTTTTTCCTAGAAAAAACTAGTCTTTCCCATATATATTATAATTATTTCTATGATTACACTAAAGGTCTTGCCTCTATAACGGTCTTGCCTCTATAAAGGTTTAGAGGTCTTGGGCTAAAAAATTTTCTTTATTCTTAGTACATTATCCCTAGGAGTACAAGTTTCTAACAGTGCATGTCTACTCAAAAGCAAATCTCAGTGTGTTCAATAGTACTTACTCCCAGGAAAGTGTGGTTTGGATTGCAGCCTACGTTTAAATCATTTAAATTCCTTCACATTTCATTGTTCCTTAATTATCCATTCCTCCCGTGATTCATTTATATTTTTCCTATGTTCATTTATTTCCAGGACCCAGACACTTTCTCCCCATATCTGGTTCAATCTAATCATCTTGGGGCATTCCTCTTCTTCCTCCCTCTATTAGGTTTCCTTTGATGTAGCATTTAAGCCACAAAAGAGAATAATTTTATTTCCTGGAGAATGTCTCCATTTATATTTTTTGTGAAAGTTTTCTGATAACCTTTTAGAGTAAGCTGCAATCCTATATACACTCCTGGGAGTGAGACCCACAGAACACAATGGGACTTACTTCTAAGTAGATGTGCTTAGGATTGCGCCCATAGTGCTGCTTTTCCTTAAGTTTGGAGCAAAACGGACACAAAACAAAACAATTAAAATATCACTATTTAACACTATTTTTATGGATAGCTCCTTAAATCTCGACCTATATATTATTTTTAAATTAAAAAATATATATTATTTTTATATTATATGTTTATATTATTTTTTTAAAATGACCTGAATTAACTTACTTTAGGAAATCTCTATATTAACTCTGACTTTCATGCAAATTTGGCCAGAAAATCTGTTTTGAAATTAGTGAAAATTCAATTGCTCGTGGAATGAAAACCCCAAGATGAACTTTAGATTGAATTTTCCACTTTCAGAGGGTTTCCATCCCATTGAATTTCATCTGGGTTCTGAAAAATAATAAAGTTGCACTGAACTGAATTTGAAATCAATTGGAAGCAATTAGAAACAAATCAAAACTGAAATGAAGCAGCCATCTGAATTGGGTAGAAAGTGAAGCAATTTTGTTGAAATGAGAACCAATTAAATGATTCAGGCTCCTGAATGAAGCAATGAAGCAAAAGATAAGCACATTATCTATAGTTTATACAATCAGCAGAATCAAATGTTCTTCCTGGACTCTTATCAAGTATATGCACCGAATCTGGGAAGAGGGTTATCTCACAGATCCATGAAACAGCTTCATGAGTTACTCTAATGGTGGACTATTAGATTGCCACCAACACCACCACATGAAGACTATGTGGGTACCAAGGAGTGCATATGCATTTGTTGGTACATATGCATTGTTGGTACATATGCATTGATGTAGTACAACGATTATATGTATAGAAGCTAAGATTTTGGCTGCAATCCTAAAGACACTTTCCTGAGAGTAAGAGCCATTGAACACATTGAGTAGACATGGTTAGGGTTGTGTTCATAATTTCTTATATCTAAATGATTTCACTAGGGCTTTAAATGACCTGCCTGAGAACCTGAGATTGTGGCACAAAAGCAATCAAAGATGCTCATGACGGGCAAGGCTATACACTGTTGGTAGCATTATATAAGTGAACGACTTTTTAAAAAAGCCATATCATACAGCTATGACTATGCCTTCCACTTAAGTCTCTGGCTTATTTGCATCTTGAAATGTAATTACTGTAGTTACTTTGAATTTCTCTTATTCAAATGTGGATTTACAGTCCAATTAAGTTGTGCCTAAATAGACCCCGCATATGGTGCAGAGGAATGCTATAATCCACTGCTGTAAATGTGATAGAAAAACCAGGTTTTATTACAAAGCAAACAAACAAATCATGGTTCTCATTAATTGACTAAAGGGAAGGGTCTGTGGCTCTGCGTTTGGATCTTCAGCACCTTCAGCTCAGAGACTCTTAGCTCCAAACCGGAAGCGACATGGAAAATCTATGGGAGGGAGGCAGTTCAGGTCAAGGCTGCAGCACCGAGAGGGCAACATGCCTTACCCATGCCTTCCTCTTGATGAAAATGCCATCACAAAGTTGCTATTTGCCATGCAGGGGCAAAACATACAGCAATGGGAACAAGTTCTGGATATGGCCTAACTGCACTGTTCCTAGCCATGCCCCACATGCCCTCAACGCACCCCTGCTGAACTGCCTGGGCTAGCCCTGTTGGGCCGGCCCAGATCTGTCTTGGGCAAGCCTAAGTAGACTTACACCATCCCAAGCCTTCTCTGATGTAGTTAGGCTAGCCTATCTTGGAATTAGGCCAGGCCAGTGAAGATAGGCTAGCCTAACTTCAAGATCACATGAGTTCAGGCATGTCCGAGGAGCAGATATACCCCTTCCCAGCTCCTCAGAGTCAGGCCACCTCAGGAGCAAGCATAAATCTGAGTAGACCCATAGGGAGCCCATGATGAGCCAGTGTGAAAATGGAAGCAAAAGAAAAAGTTATTAAGTTTTAGGCTAGGCTAATTACCAGTCCTGCCTTTCAACCTCAGGATACGGCATAATTACTCTACACTAGCCCACCTCATGATGTGTAACAACTACTCCAGCCCAGTGAGCATGCTGCTCTTGGGCTGTAACGGTTAGGCCAGCCTAGAGGACTCTTAGCCCTGTGGATTTGGCTTGTCAGTCCAGGATATGTCCTACTTAGGTCAGCTTCGCCAAGCCATTTTTCTGGCCTAAAGTCAGGATCGCACCCACAAAGCCTGAAAAACACACGTTTCAGCCACTCAAGTCACATCTTTATGAGCTGACTTTCCATCCCTTTGCACCACTTGTTAGGTTCAGACTGTTGGTCTCCCTCTGATGAAAAAAGGTTGGTTCTTACTCTGGGAGAATCAAAACACTATGTCTAAGAAGGAAGAATATGCAAGACTGTTGTATGAAATAAACCAGACAGATTATTTTTAAAAGAAGCCTAATGTTGTTGCTGGTGCAAGTTAGATTTCTCAATTACTAGTATAATTAACGGCACAGTGCATTAATACTTAATTTTGAGGATGAATACTTTGTTAAAATTTTGTTTATTGCAACATAATCTACTATGCAGTGTGCCACTTAATTCCAATTAAAATGGATTTTCCAGAATAGGGAGGCAGCAATCGTTTCTTATAGCCATTATGCTTAATATTTTTAATTAAAGGAAGATACTACCTCAGCCAAAGAGAACAAATTGTTTTCTTCTAAGTGAAGAAGTAATCTTTATCTGTAGGGATTGGTACCATTATTTTGGAGAAGTCTCAGTGAGAACTTTCTATACAGACCATTCTAGTTTGAATGAATAGAAGTAAAACTGAGACAGTGTTGCTTTTGTACTTCAGATAATACAGATATAATAAGAGAAATAGCCAGCAAGAGCATAAGAGCTCTAAGATGAATTGCAAATCAACCCTTTTCCAATGCTAGGAAAATGCCATATTTACTCAAATCTACTACTCACCTTTTAAAGCTGAATTTAGGGCGCAATCCAGAGTAACTACGGGGAGTCCTTGCTCCGGTGTAAGAACAATTTGCTATGGATTGCAATATGAATTTCCCATAGGTTTTCACTAGGTGGTGCAGTAACTACGGGTGCATGTAATGTCTGTCTTTCTATCTACAGTCTCTTACGTGCACCCGTGGTTACTCTGGATTTTAGGGTTAGTCTCCAATATCAGTGTGCACATTAGATTTGATGGCAAATTACATTTGAATAAATACAATATTTTGATTTCTAAGTTTTGATCAGCCTTTAGTTTAACAGTTTACTATATTGTGATAAAAATGTAATAAACCCCCAAATCCAGAGTAACTACAGGAGCATGGAAGAGACATTACGTGCACCCATAGTTACTGCCCCACCTAGTGAAAACCTATGGGAAATTCATATTGGAATCCATAGTAAGTTGTTCTTACACTGGAGCAAGGACTCCCCGTAGTTACTCTGGATTTTGCCCATAAGCACATTGTTTTATAAAGTAGTGCAATTGGGTTAAAATCACAACATAATCCTATTCTCATATTATTATCAAATTACAAATTGTTGTATGCACTACAATTAAATTTTGCACCTGTTTTGCGTGTGCATTACAACATTTGTAACGTTATAATGCACAGCTGTGCCAGTAAACATTTTTTTTAAAAAATCTCAAGTCTTTTAAGATAGGGGTGTGCATTAAATTCGATAGCGCATTAGATTTGAATAAATATGGGTAGATCCTTTAGAAACTAACTTCAGTGGCATAGCTAGAGGGGGTGCAAAGAAGTATTACAGAAAATCTTACTGTAACATGAAAAGGCCCCCTTCTCCCTTAGAGCCATTCCAGGCATGGGGAGCAAAACTGAGTCAAATGCAGGATGGAGCACATGGATAGTCAAGGTAAATGCTTCCATTTTGCTTCCCAGGTCTGGAATGGCTGCAAGGGAAGGGGAAGGCTGGTTCACCCCATAGTGAAATTTCCTCCAAAACATAGTGCCTTGCACCCCATCTAGTTATGCCACTGGTGAAACCTATAGTTTATCAGCTGCACTATCTGAAATGGGATGTTTTGGACTGCCCATGCCTTAATGCATGTGTGCACTTACATTTCTGTGCATTAGGAATCAGATGCTTAGAAAGACATTAAACTTATAGCCAGAATGGAGAGGACGCTGAACCCTGAAGCATAACAAATCTAGGCACTTCTACTAAGAGAAAGCATCTCAAAAGACCACAGTGGAAGCATGTACCAGGAAAAGGCCTGAGAAAATAGGGGGCATCCCATATTAGAGACTGTTGATGCATTAGCTGTCATGCCACTCTTGCAGAATTACTGGGCGGCTTACACTCTAGAAGTTTATTAATTGATAAACCAAAGTAAGTTTATTAATTGATTTATTAATTTATTAAGTTAATTAACTGGTTTATAAACCAAAGTAAACATTTTCAAATATTCCCATCCTCCCTCCCTCCCTTGCTGGTGCAGCCACACAAAAAAGAATGCATTATGTTCAATGAGGGCAGTGGATGGGAATATTTGAAAATGTAAGGGGATTAAATTCCCTTACCCTGCATAAACTTACCTGCAATGGAGCTCTTCAACCTTCTACTAGTGATTTCACTGGCACAAGTGAAAGGGGATAGGGAGGCAGCAAAAATCGGGGATAGGATCTGGTACCATCCCTGCTGGATCTACTCCTCCCACAATCTCAATGCCATGTCATACCTTCCCTGCTCCTTTATGCCTCCTTCCACTCCTCCAACTCTCCTCCAGACTTTCCTGCTATGGCAGGCAGGGAGCGCCAATGGTGGGAGTGGAAAGGATCTGAGCTTTATGACAGCTTTCCAGAGGCCTCCATAGATGACCTTTCATGAAAAGTGCAAGGTTTTGACCGACTATGACAGCACAAGAACAGGATCTGTATGCAACACGGTGTCTGCCAGGACTCACTGTTTAAGTAGGGTCTTGTATGACTGTGGTGCTCCTAGACAAAATATTCATCACACTGTGTCCGGCACTGCCTACATTGGTCCAGTGTCTGATTTTTTCCAATATAGACCACTCTATCTTTGAATGCCTGGGTGGACTGGGCATTAACATCTGATTTATTTGTCATGCACTAAATAAATAGCAGTCTCCAGAAGCGCAACAGCATTCCTTTACTGGCCAGAGCCCATAAGATGCGGTTAGAAGCTTCTCAACATTGGTGATTACAGAATATTGATGCTTATTTTACCTGTATCTATAACACACAGTACAATTTATCTTGGACCATCATGTTGTGACACTGTTATGTGTCATTGGCTAATGTGGGCAAGGAAATGCTCATTATAATGATGTCATACACATTAGGTTATGTATAAATAGTCATACACATTGGGTTAGGGACTTGCGATGTGAGATAATACAATTCTACTCTAATGGGGGAAAAATGAGTTGTTTGATGATGAAATCCCAGAGGTCCTCAGGCAATTACATGTCTCCTCACAAGTGTTATTTTGATCTGTTTCTTTCTAAGTTAAGATGGTTTGCCCGAGTCCTCCTGTGCCATGGAGCTGAAGGCACTGAGAATCAAATTGGATAACTGTGAAAACTTCTCACTTTTGGTAATGCTTTAGCTGGGCAGAAAATCAATGTGCTTTCAGGAGTAACAGTGATGGAATTAAGTAGATTGAAAACTTTTAATCAGAAATTCAGTAGAGGTTTGAATTTCAACCTCATCCTTGAATGGAGGACAAAGGAGCAAGATGGAAGGGGTCAAGAGCAGTAGCCTAGCTTCAGGTGGTACTGTAAGTATTGCAGGTACTAAAATGTGCCATGTCCGCATCCTGTACCAGAGCTACCAGGGTAGGAATGGCAACATGCAGGCTTTTGAGAAATGGTTCTCACGTTGCCCTAATGGCTCCAATGGTGAGCGGTGTGCTTATACAGTGCATTATAGTTCATGCAGTATTCACTGCACCATCCCCTGGCAAAGCTTCTGGTTACCCCAGATAAAGTTTGAAATCTTCAAACTTGCAATGAATTATTAAATGATTATTTTCATACAGGGGCAAAAATAGCAACAGAGGATATTTCCACCCAAAGGCCCAGCCTTATGGAACGCTGTTCCCTACTGTGATAGCATGAATCATTTTAGCAAACAGTGGGTGCAAAACCTGTGCTCAACGAAAGCAAAGGCAGCTTGCCAGCTTGATTTGATTTCTGTAATTTTCAGCTACAAAGGGGGTGCCTTGAAAGAGGGTCTGGGAATTTCAGTTGGCAATTAGACATCACTCTGACTGTTAATGCGAGGCACCAAAACATATCCAGCCAATGTGTTTTTTAAAATGTAATTTGTTACCTGCTTTCCAGGCTCCAGAGGGATTCCATTCCTGGATGCCCTGCAGATACTGATAATGCTATCTGATTAAATAATGAAATCCACAGATAATGGAATTCATGAGTTGGGGAGGGGGGTAATCAGAGGCACTTCTGGAACATCTGGTTACTACCAGATGTAACCAGAAGGCACCTCTGGATGGATGTCAGGTGTGGTCTCCATATAGGTTTGGCGACCACACTGAGTCAGATCTGTGGGTGCTAAACCTGAAGATGTAACCACACCTCTAAATAAATACTATAGTAAATGTATACAAGTCTGTCTATCCTAAGGTCAATGCAGGTAGTCCTGATGCTGGTAGTGTCACTTTTGATATTCCATTTGATTTGTCACATCGATTTAAACGGGGCCTTTTCAGGAGTGGCACCCAGTTGTTAAAACTCCTTCTCCCCTCAAATGGAGGACTGTTTTCTCCTTGCTGGTTTCCTGTTACCCCCTCTGTTTCATACTGTTTTAAACAACGAAGCTGCTGGTTTTCATTGTCTACTTTTAGTGCTTTGGATGGTTTTGCTTTGACATATTATGCAAGCTGTCTTGAGCTCCCACAAGTTTTCTAAATAAAGTAAATAAATGAAATAAATATTTGATGTGCCTCTGAACCATTCTGCGTATCTGCAAGAGCAGACAGATGGATTATCCATTAAAACTGAACAGCAGTAGTGCTAGAAAATACTGTAAACCACATCGTACCATGTACAACGGTAATTGGAATCTGCCTTAAGTTGGCAGCACAGAAATGGTTTTCAGTCAATAAACTTTCATCCTGACAGTCAAACTTGCAATTCTCACCATCCCAGATGCAATTATTGGACTTCACTGGTTTTAAATAAATGAACATATATTGTAACAAAAATTCTTACTGCTGCAGGTCTTGTTGAATTTCAGATTCTCATGAGGGGACCCCTCCAGCCGGCACTGGAACCGGTGTTGCCAAAACTCCTGGAACCATGGATTTCGTTGATTGGTTTCTGGCTGGAGTTGCAGGTAATAATCATCAAACCATTTCACATCAGGAGACTGGAGCTTGATCGTTATTCCGCCAACAGCTTCACGCTGGTAGCCGTCCGTCACATCGTACCTGTCTGCCCAGCCATCACTGCAGAGATAAATAGAAGGAGAAATCTCTCTGTGAGAGGATGTTGCCGCCAGTGACGCCATAAACCATTAATAGGAATTATTGACACACATCCTTGAGAATAGAAAGGAGACTCTAACCAATGGTGGGCAATGACTGGGCCATGATTGTGCTGGGAACATAGGTTTATATATACACGAATGGTGAGATCTTGACTTTCATAGATTCCTATGTTCATAAACAGAGCGACAGAAAGATCCTGGTCTTTGCCAAATCAGTTATTCAGCTGTTGCCACTAGAAGAACATAAGAGGAACCTTATTGGAATGGACCTTATTGGAATGGACCAAAGTTACAGATAGTCCAGCATTATCCCCATCGTTAAGTAGCCCATACCTGTACTTCTGTCTGTTCCATATCAATGGATGATCCCCAGTTCTATAGTTATGCCGGACCAAGAAGAACTCTCCATTTCCTTTTGCACACTTTATGCACAATTCATATGTTTCCTGCATGGAGGAAGCCATCTTGGAGAAATTTGAAATGTTTTTGCATAATCTTTCTGTGAACTGAAATATATGAATCTTAGGACCTTCTCCTAACACGCTGATGTGCCATGGGATCACATCAGGGGTGCAAGGGCCTTTTTAGTGTCTCAAAATGCAAACCAGTGTTGTGCGCAACTGGGCCACATCCAAAATTAGCAACAGCGGCAATGCAAGAGCAGTAATCTCAGAAGCCCCAGCACCAGTAAGATGGTCTGATGTGGCAATATGGGTTGAGGATGAGGGAATGGGATAGGAATAACACAGGGTAAGGACTGTGGAGTGTTTCAAGGATGGTAAGGAGGCAGTTTGGTTAATGGCTCCCATGAGATCCTATTGTTGGCTTCAATCCACTTCCCTGGGAGCAAGTTTAAGTAGATGTATGGAGGAAGAAGAGGTTATTCCAAGGTAAGTCAGTCAGTGCTCCTCTGGATACCGTGTGTGCTCTTTTGGTCCTGCTGCATCAGCTGTGGGGTGGGGAATCCAATCATATAATGACCTCAGAACTGCGGCAAGTATATGGTCCAATCTTAATGCATATGATGAAGCATATGGTCAAAACCTGATGCAAAATCTACCAGAATACTTTTGCATTGGCCACCCCCTGGTACCCCCATCTGAAGATGGCAACTTTGGGAGAGATATTTTGATGAACTGGGGAGCAGACAGAATGGGCCAAAATTGTTGGGATTGTCAACAAAAGCTGGAACACGGCTCCATGAGTAATTGATCACCACAATTTCTCCCATAAATCTCACATAAATGATACTACATGAAGATACAGCATCATTCCCAAGGGATCTGGGAAACAGGAACTACTTGATTCCTTGTGCAGCATCACTGCTGTCAGAAAACTGGCATCAAAAATTGAGGTAGGCATGATTTCTGTGCAATTTTTGTGTAAATAAAACACACACACGCACTGAGAGAGTTCAAATTTCAAGCTGAATGGAGAATTTCAGCTCTGTTTCTTGTCAGTGAATCAATATCCTTAGTACCCCCCGGCATATAAAGTCTCAACTCAGGACTACCTTATACACTGTGAATGTGAGAAACGGATGATGATGGTGATGACCATTAGGGTGATGAAGGTGATGATGGAGATGATGAGTGACGACCATGGTGAAGATGAGTATTATGAGCCTTGATCCTGATGTGTTGCTCTGTCCTTCTGGAACCACTGAAGTAGAAAAAAAATAGCATTTCAGCATAATTTCAGGTTAGAACAGATCCCGCTTCAACTGCTAAACTGGGACAAACCTACAATCCAGAGTAACTACGGGAGCACATAAGAGACTTTATATGTATCCATAGTTGCTGCACTATGTAGTGAAAACCTATGGGAAATTCATATTGCAATCCAGAGCAAATTGTTCTTACACTGGAGCAAGGACTCCACGTAGTTACTCTGGATTGCACCCATAGTGAGACTTGCTAAGCATAGATTCCAACAATATGGCCACAACTCATTCTTGATGTGACGGCTGCTTGGCATATGATAATTCTTTTGAACTGCCATAAAACAACAGTAAATGAATGCATGACTGAATATTCAAGTGTTTCAGAATTATCGGGGTGGGGGGTATGGATACTGGATGTGTGGGTATGGGAGGAAGGATACATCTATAATTAAAAATTATTTTCTCTGGTTTTCCCCTGCTTCCATTTCACACCCCTTCCCTCATCAACTGTAATCTCCTTGTGGGGCAGAGACCTGTTTTCTCATTCTTTATAAGCATCATACATGGCACCAAATAACTAAATTTTGAATTCCTAATAAAAAATAAAAAATAAAAAATAAAAAGACACACCAGTGCGTAAGAATCGCCAGCTACATACACATCAAGAAGAAATGGCAAAAGCTTGACACATTTAGATGTACAGTATTTGAATTAACTTCCTTATTAATTTTGTACACGGAACCAAGATGATTGATCCAATACTTCAAATGCACAAACTTGTTTTCCGTTATGATGATATATACTGATGACTTCTAAATATTTATGATTACGTATAATAACAAATTTAATAATGAATAAAAAGCAAAGTACAGGGAAAAATATTCTCATCTGTTTCCCTGATAACAGACACTGATATATTATTGAAGAAAAGTCAGCATTTACCATGAAAGTGAAATTATACGGACACAACATAATGTTAAATAAACTGCATGCAGAGGATGATGGAGTCTGCCAGTTGATACCATTTTTTAAATAAATATGGTACAATAGATCTGCCAATAAGGGTTGCATAAGCTTTTTGCTATCATATGTGTTGCAGAGCAGGACAGCTGTTCAAAGTAGGATACCAATATGGAAGGGAAGCCTTAGGGCGCAATCCAGAGCAAGTTCAACCTGCTCTGCCCTAACTGCTCTCTCCTAACTATTCTGTATCCAGAGCAGAAAGTTATGCTGCATCCAGAGTCAGGAAGCCTGGGCTGCCTTAACTGCTCCATAGCATGCTAAGTCAGTGACAGCTGGGGAGGGCTTGCTCCTGAGTAGACCCTCCCCAGATCACACTGAAGAAGGAACAGCTGTGGTGCCTACATTATAAGGAAGCCCAGCAGTTCTTCTAGTGCAAAATGGATGCATGGAGTGGCCTGCTGTATCCTGAGGTTAGTGGGCTGCCATAGTTGTGCCATATCCTGAGGTTGAGAGGCAGGGATTGCAGCTAGGCTGGCCAAGAACTCAGATTTTTGGTCAGCACTGCCATTCTTACTCGGGCCTTATCATGGACCCCTATGGGCCTCCTCATTACTATACCTGCTCCTGAGGTGGTATAACTCTGAGGGCTGGAAGACGGCATTTCTGCCTTGGAAACAGGCTCTGGATTCAGAGTAACTGCTCTGCCCTAGGCAATGCTAAACATGCCCTCAACTTGCCTCTCCTGAGCTGCTTAGGCTGCCCCAGTTAGGGCAGAGCAGGTCCACCTCTCTTAGGGCACCCTATCTTGCCTTGCTCTGCCCTAAGCCTCTTCCAGAGTAACTGGGCTGGAGCATCTTGTAGTTGCTCCACCCTAGATAGGGCAACCTAAGGCCTCTTATGTGCAAGGAATAGTTGCTCTGGATTGGGCTGTTTGGGCACAATCCAGAGTAACTACGGGGAGTCCTTGCTCCGGTGTAAGAACAACTTACTCTGGACTGCAATATGAATTTCCCATAGGTTTTCACTTGGTGGTGCAGTAACTATGGGTACATGTAAAGTCTCTTATGTGCTCCCGTAGTTACTCTGGATTTGGGGGTATGTAGAGTGAATGGGGAGAACATGCAGGCAAAGGATTTCTTGGATATCAAGGATTGTGGATCACAGGGAACCATAAAATAAGTAATCTCCCCTTCTAGAAATTCCAGGGCTTGTTTTACAAGGCATGTTTTCTAGTATGTAACAGAAGCTGCAAAGCTATACTTAGTAACCATGGTGACTAACCCTACAATCCAGAGTAACTACGGGAGCACATAAGCGACATTACGTGCACCCGTAGTTACTGCACCATCTAGTGAAAACTTATGGGAAATTCATAGTGCAATGCAGAGTAAATTGTTCTTACACCGGAGCAAGGACTCCCCGTAGTTACTCTGGATTGTGCCCTTAGTGTGCTCTTATTTTTATGAATTATAAGGTTTTTATTATAGTTACAGGAAAAGAGAAGATGCCTGAAAGCTTCCATGGTGCAATTTTAAAACCACTGTTTTGAAGATTTTATTTTATTTTGCTTTATCCTTCAGTTTGCCATCCACTTGGGTCATTTGCACCTGCAAAAGGTAGTTCTTTGAATCTCTCCTAGCTGCATCAGCTACCAGCAATAACAGTGTATGAAACAAGAAAGCTATGCTGAGTGTTCATCCACATACATTAATATGCACGCGTACTGAGAGGCAAGCACCATCACCCACCCATTCAAACTTTTAAAAGTCCCTGGGGGGATGCAATCTGGAATGCTGCTGATGCCATGTTGGACAGATCACTTCTTCACTACCCCCCAAACACACACACATACATGCAGGTATGCACAAGTATGTATACACACACATGCTCAAGAACACTCCTAAACTTATTGCTTACTCTGTGCATGGTACTGTGAAATCCAGAAGTGTGCATGGTGACCATATGCCTTGTTTTTTTCCCCAGGACATGTCCTGGATTTTAGCCTTATGTCCTGGGGAAAAAAAATCCTCATTGTCCCGCTTTTCACATACAGCATGTACCCTTATTGGGATGTACAGCATATAACCTTATTGTACGGTAATTAAATAAATTTTATGTAATAAATGTACTTCTGAGCAGTGACAGCGACCTGGAGATGCACTTATGTGTTGCTGTCGCTGTCCAGAATGCCTCTGATGATGAGTGTGAGGGGACTGCTTATATAGCACACTGTGGCCCGTGCAGTACTTACCCTTGAGTCTCATGATGGTGAAACAGTTACTAATAGCAGAGGTCAATAAACCCCCAAACGTTTGTAAGACGAAAAACAAAACATGGAAGGTTTCTTTCACAATATGCTCAAGATTGAGCATGAGCTGTCTTCTTTCTCATCCATGCGCTAAAATATTTTCTGAAATTTGCTCCAGCATCTGTACAAGTCCAACGAACGCAGAGATTGCCGGAACAGGCAGAGGAATTGAGTGCAACATATGACACTTTTTGAAAGGTTGCCATTGAATTCTGTGTCCATCTATTTCCTCTTGCCTGGGGGGGGGGGGGGGGGAAAGAGGGTAGTGGTGTGGAATGGCAAGTTAATTTGTTCCCCAGACCCTTTCTTCTCTGCCATCCATGCCAATCTATCACAGATGTCACAGAGGTTAATGGGTGCATTCATTAGACGAGTCCATTCTCCTCTACTTCACCAAAAGCTGTTTGCAACCCACATAATTATGATGGAAACTGCTGTTCGGCCCACATATAATCATTCTGTTGCCAGATCTCTGACTGATGGTGCTTTAGTAGAGATTCTGTTATATTCCTCCCAGTAGGAGCTGCCTGACTGGTTGTCTTCTGTTTGCAATCCAATCTATTGTACTTCTTTTCTAGCTCTGTGCCTAGCTAAACAAAATTCTAAAAATATATATATGAACCTGAGATGGAGGCTGCCAACCTACACACACTTATATGGGAACGAGTCCCTCTGAAATCAGAAGACCTTATCTCATAATCAAGATGTTCAGAACTGTGTTTTTAAGCATTTGCAACTACATCCACCTCCTATTACCTTCACCTCTCCATTTGTTGTCCCACCTTTATAAAACTAGAGCCTGTAAGCTCTTCTGAGCAGTGATCAGCCTGGAGTTTTCTTTGGGCTCATATTACCCTGCAAGTTGCCACGTACCTGTAGTGTAGCTACAGATGGTAACATAGTATGTACCATAACCTTTGCAGTGCATAGTGTAAGTGACCTCTTCCACTAGCTCATCAGAACCAGTCAAGATTGATCTGGTGTGACCCTGTTCAACCAGGATAGTCAGTGGTAAGGTGGGTGAAAAGGTGGGTGCCAATTGTTTGAACTTGATATAAAGAAGCTTATAAATTGGAAATGAAATAAATATTGAAATAATAATTTATTGTCATTGTATAGACATACAACAAAATTCATAAGACATCCAGAGACCAGCCCCGACAAACCCCCCCTCAACAACACCCCCACCCCTAAGGGTGTCCCCCTCTTTAAACACACAACGACTGCACAGCACACCAAGTAATTCATATACACATAACAGTATATATGTATGTTCAGATACACACACACAAACACACACCAGTGTTCCCAACCTGTTGTCCATGAGCAAACAATTGCCCGTCGACCTCCAAAGAGGAAGGCAAACGAACATCCCACAGCCACTGAAATGTAGCTGTGGCTATTAGTGGTCCATTCCCTGTTCTCTCTGGCTATTTTGCACAGGCTTGTGTTGGATCTTCCATCCCAGCACTTTCAAGGAGACGTGTCCGTCTTTCTGAGGTTATCTTTGAAGAATCCCAGAGTCTGTCCATCACGGTTTCCAAATCATTGGTTGCCTTGTTTGTGTTGACTTTCCAATCGTAATATGGAACCATCTTTCCTGTGAAGCACTAAAGCTAAATTGCTTTGGAATGGTTTGCTTTTAACAGATACAACCTGGCAATCCATTTTTCCCTGTAGGTTTTTACAATATTGAACTTGTCTCCAACAATCATTATTTGCCTGAATTTGACTTGAATGCACAAATATATATTAGACTCGAATGCACAACATTTTACCAGAATGACCCACAAATGACTGCTACGGATCCAGTGTTTTGTTTCTTCTGTTGTTCAAAGCACTTTGGAGTGAAAGTCTTTATGCCTGTACAGCAGCCTCCAAAATAAATTCATTATCTTGCTTCAATGGAATCCTGCTTAATGATACTCATCCTGCTGTAATTCAGGGCTGTCTCTGATATAGCTTTATTATTGTAAATATGCAGCAATGCACTGCCTAAAGTCACTGAGCTTATCTGTAAGAACTATGTTTGGCTATCCAATGGGAAATCATTCCGCAGATGGCAGCCGCTGTAAATCTTCAAGCCAACACAAATTAAATGTTAGCTATCGTTTTTTTCTCCCTGGTGGACATAATGTAAAGGAATCATCCCATCAATCAAGCAGATGTAAAGTTAATCAGAGCTAGAAAAATAGCTCCAAAAATACAGTTGTGGGCATGTTACTGGACCTCTCATAGTGGCTCCTTGTCTTATGCAGTAAGTCTGATACCACATCAGCCCATCAAGCAGAAGCTCTGCCCAGGGGATGGAGATCACACTGCCAACTGACCCTACAATCCAGAGTAACTACAGGAGCACGTAAGAGACTTTACATGTACCCGTAGTTACTGCACCACCTAGTGAGAACCTATGGGAAATTCATATTGCAATCCATAGCAAATTGTTCTTACACCGGAGCAAGGACTCCCCATGGTTACTCTGGATTGTGCACAAAGGTATTTTGTGAAAGTGGACACGGCAGTCAGGAAAGGTTCCATGTCTCATGTTTACATGTCTCATGTTTACATGTTTCATATTCCTCAATATGAAGATTGGTAAGGTGGGATGTGGAGCTACCAGGATCATTGTGCCCGTGACATCATCATCATCATCATCATCATCATCATCATCATCATCATTGTGCCCGTGATGTCATCATCTGGTGAACCTTGGAGATCCAAGGAATCCATTCTTGGCATTCCCATCCATTGCAAATATATATACATAGTTGGAACAAGCCTCATCTTACACATCCTTGAATCCATTGACTTTACTATGACACATACTTAAAGGCTTCTGCACTGATGTACAAGCAAGAATGTATTTGACCTTTTGCTTAAAGATGTATTGGGGAAAAAATGGGATCGTCCTGTAAGATGTTCTTGACAGTTGAAAATGAACATAACCAGCTGCAGCACTTCATGTAGTAATAGATGATGCCTGCCTACTGTTTACGTCTATGTTTAAATGGAGAGCACAGGATAAAGCATGCAATTTCCTCACTAAAAGAGGAAGAGTGCTGTCCTCTGCATATCTGCTTGACATTATATTCAGTGGTGATTATTCACTAGTGAGCGTGTCAAAAAACAGTGTTGATTTGGAGCGGGGGTGTCCAAACTTTTTGGCAGAAGGTCCACATCATCTCATTGACACTGTATTGGAGGCCAGAAAAATGATTTAATTTCAAATTTGAATAAATTTACATAAATTTACATAGAGGAGTGTATTAGAGAAAGATCTGGAGGATTACTAGGCCTGCCTGTGGTCTGCACGGAGGTGTCTTGCTGTGGGATGTATTGAGGCTTGCCAAGGGCCACATTTGGCCCCCGAGCCGAGGTTTGGACACCCCTGATCTGTAGAATGGCATCAAATTAAAATTAATTAATTAATCAAATTAAACCTATTGCTTACTCTGTGCATGGTACAGTGAAATCCAGAAGTGTGCCATATGGTGACCATATGTCTTGTTTTTTTCAAATTAAAATTTGAAAAATTTTCAAATTAAAATTAATTAATTAATCAAATTAAACCTATTGCTTTGAAATAAAACCTATTGAAATAAAACCTATTGAAATAAAGGCATACCCAGGTGTGGGTGTGTGCGTGAGTGACCTCCTAGGTCACAGTTGTGATCTGTATCAGGGTGGCCAGCATCTACATTTAGCTTTAAAAAAAATAGGAGCTCTGATTAAGGATCTCTTATCATTGAAATTTCTTGAAATTTATGGCATGTTTGTGGGATCTGACATTCAGTTTATGCCAGAGCAGTTGTATGAAAGTCCAATAAAGGAAGCCATATGGAAGTTGGTACCCAGCAAAGAGGTTCTCCAGCTGATGCAAGTTCCCCAATCTTTAAATGTACTGGCTAAATGGGTAGGAAATTTCCATTTCTATTGCTGCAGCGGACTTTTGATTGAGCTATAAGACAGAAAGGAAATTATTTTTACTAGGCCTGTACAGGCAACACACACCATCAGCAGCAATACAATGGTGCAAAGTGGGTTTGCCTCTCAAATCAATGAATCATATGCTGCAATCCTAAAGACACTTTCCTGGAAGTAAGACCCATTGAACACAATGGGGGTTACTTCTAAGTAGACATGGTTAGGATTGTGCTCATAATGTCCACCAATGAAGAGATCCCACCTACAGCATGCATTGAAAGATTTGTGATGTGGAAACAAAAGATGTTTTTCCTTATGACAGCTTGCCATTTTCTTTCAGCAAGTTTAAACATGAATGCGCCTGCTTAGATGTGTATCCACACAGGTGGTAAAGATCCATTTCTGGCATAAATTCAGATTTAATTTGTTGAGTTGAAACTGACATGCAATGATATTATCACTTTTTCGAAACATCTAGAAGAAAATAATTGTGCAAAAAATGTGTGCACAGAGATTTCTTTAATAGTAAGTCCCATGTGGATGTTTGATATGTGTATGATTCAGAGATGACTCAAAACTATCTTACCCCAAGACCTGCCTAAGTGCCCCTCCTTACTTAATGATGTGGCAACTGCTGCTCCTTTCACTCTCCTATGATCTGACCAGTGGTGTAGTTAAAGGGGGGTGGAGGGAGCCTCACCCCTACGGAAACATTCAAGGTGGAGAAGAGCAAGATAGAGCAAATGCTTCAGATAGCCTTGTGGATTGGCTGACCTGGTCCCATCGCACCAGTAATCTCCACTTCCTTATCTGATGCCCTCCCATAGAGAAGAAAAACACATCAGTAAAACCATCGTATACCAGTGCAAATCACAAGGGCAGTGCATCAAGTATAATGCAAATAACCAATTTCAAGATTTGCACTGATCTGCATCTTACTTTCATGAAGATGTTCGTGATGACTCGTCTCATTTGGGGGTTGGACTAGATGACCTACAGGGTCCTTTCCATCTCTATGATTCTATGTTCACAATGCATGTCTACTGGGCATTTATGGGAAGGGAAGTACAGCCCAATCACTTCCTCCTTTTATTTGTACCTTCTCTTTTAGCAGAGATTAGTGTTTTATTTATAAGTTGGAGATCAAGGCAAATAAGAATTGTTTCACACAGGAAGTGGGTTGAAAAGGGCATTAATAAGGCAAGGAAGAGGCTCCAGTTGATACTAAGTTCTGTGCCAGGCCTCAGCGCCCCGTATGCTCCCACCTGTTTTGCATGCAGTCCCTTCCCTTCCCCTTTGGAGTCAGTTGCAGGCACTCCCCACTTTCTGATGGTACATTTTCTGGTGATTCCGCTCTTTCAACAACTTTTAATTATACCCTTTACTCATTCATGCTCCATTCTTTCAACCTGTCTGCTGTTCTCAGTGCACATTTCTTTCACACATTCTTTATTAATATTTAGCAACAAGGTTCTGATTCACTTGTACTCCTTTCCGACAACACTTTATAATCTACAAAGAAAAAAATTATTTCCCTACACACAGTTTTTATTGTATCAATAGAAAGTTGTGTTTAATAATCAACCATGAAGAAAACGGGGGGGGGGGGGGGTGAGAATCACCCCAAACTCCTATTCCAGTAAGGGCAATGATTCTCCAGATAGGAGTTGATGACAACTTAAAAGATGGATGGTTTGGTTCTAGTTCAGTAATGCGATGTAACTTTATTCTGCAAAACTCTTCCTATCACTTCTCTTCCCAAATGGATTACCGAAATAAATTATATGCTATCAGCAGCCAGAAAGATGCCATAAATAATGGAAAGCCAATGGTGTAGAATCTGAGGTTCGATTTCCTTCAGTAAAGTGTGTAATTCCCTCCTGTGTTTTTGTCCTGATAGCTATTTTGTGTATCAGTGTTTGATAAGGCACGTTGTGGCATTATCAACTCACCTCAACGTATAACACGGAGCGATGCTATTTGACTTAATCTGAATTTCTACAGCAATAAATCCCCCATATTACTTTCACAACGTTCTCTGGGAAGACCTGTATCAACAAGGATTAATCATGAGATGGTGTGTGCATTTACAAATGGGCAGCCCAATTCTACAGATGTTTCTCCGTGCTAATGTAGTAGTGTTGCATCCCCCCCATGCACGCACACCCCCCATGTGCAGCATCACCCCCATGCACACTATCATCCTCTGTGCACCCTCCCTACCAGTGCATCAGCTGGATGCTGATCAGTCAGTCTTGAAGTATAGGCAGAAAATGCGTTGCACTCATTTTCAGACCCTTAGGGGTTAAATTTCTAGGAATTGGTTCATGGTGGTGTTCCCATCACAGAAGGAATACACTCCCCAAGAAATTTGGGGCAGAGGTTGGGGCAGACCGTCCCTCAGTCAGGGACACTTCAATGGAAAGTATTGGGAGGAAAATGTATTGCGCCCGTTTTCACCTTCCAAAATCTGGTTCTTAGTGGGTGCCTCCATCATGGAAGGAACACCCTTCCCAAAATTCACTCTTCTAGGCCCAGTGGTTTTGGCTGGGCATTTAAAGTTGCAGTCATGAAGTGCACTCAAATTAGGTTATCTATTACATCTTAAAATTAATCAGCAGTGAAATAAAAATGTTGTCTATACTCAGCTAATTTTGGTTCCAGCAAGCTTTTAGCTTCTGTTATATAAACAATGTACTGGGTTTATTGAACTTATTTACAGTATCTTCAAAAAGCACCAGCACACCTGGCAATAGTTTAATCTCACTGATTATTTTCAACAGGCCTTGTCTATTCTAATTGATTTAAAAATCTTGTCAGATGGACCAACTATTGCCACTAAATCTTGAAAACAAAAATAGTATGCGGTGTAGCAATTCAAATTAAAAAATATGTTAAGTGCAGATCCAAACAACATTGAGTGCCTGCCTGTCTTGGAGGAGCTTGACAGTGAATCAACTTTAGAAGAACTAAAGGAAGCCCTGGATTCCCTTCTTTTGGCAAGGCACCTGGGAAAGATAGCATCCCTGTGGAAGTTCTGAGGTGCTGTAGAGGGACCATCTCCACTGAACTGTACGAGATATTCTGCCTTTGTTGGAAGGAAGGTGGAGTACCACAGGACATGAAGGATGCTAATATTGTCACACTGTACAAGAACAAAGGCGACAGGGGTGACTGCAACAACTACCGTGGCATCTCTCTTCTTAGTGTTGTAGGGAAGCTGCTTGCCCGAGTCATACTGAAGAGGCTTCAGGTGCTTGCAGAGAGAATCTATCCTGAATCACAGTGTGGATTTCGAGCCAACAGGTCCACCACTGATATGGTATTTTCCCTTCGACAGTTGCAAGAGAAATGTAGGGAACAAGGACAGCCACTCTTTGTAGCCTTCATAGACCTTACAAAGGCTTTTGATTTGGTTAGTAGGGATGGCCTTTTTAAAATCCTCCCCAAGATTGGATGCCCACCTAAGCTCCTCAACATCATCAGGTCCTTCCACGAGGACATGAAGGGCACTGTAGTTTTTGATGGCTTAACATCAGACTCCTTTCACATCCGAAGTGGAGTGAAGCAGGGCTGCGTCCTCGCACCAACTTTATTTGGGATCTTTTTTGCAGTCATGCTGAAGCATGCTTTTGGAAACGCAACAGAGGGAATCTATCTCCGGACCAGACCCCATGGAAAACTATACAATCCTTCCAGACTAAGAGCAAAGTCCACAGTCCAGCTGAAATGCTTGTGTGAGTTCCTCTTCGCCGATGACGCTGCTGTTACTGCTCACTCTGCCGAAGACCTTCAACAACTCATGGACCGTTATAACAAAATCTGCCAAGACTTTGGACTAACAATCAGCTTGAAGAAAACACAAGTTATGGGTCAGGGTGTGGATCCACCTCCCTGTATCACAATCTCTGAACATGAACTGGAGGTTGTCCATGACTTTGTGTACCTTGGCTCAACTATCTCTGACACTCTCTCCTTAGACTCTGAGCTGAATAAACGTATTGGTAAAGCGGCTACCACGTTCTCCAAGCTTACAAAGAGAGTATGGCTTAATAAGAAGCTGACGGAACATACAAAGATCCAGGTCTATAGAGCTTGTGTCCTGAGCACACTCTTGTACTGCAGTGAGTCTTGGACCCTTTATGCATGGCAGGAGAGGAAGCTGAACACCTTCCATATGCGCTGTCTCCGATGTATTCTTGACATCACCTGGCATGACAATGTCTCAAATGACGCAGTATTGGAACGTGCTGGAATCTCTAGCATGTTCACACTTCTGAAACAGCGGCGTCTACGCTGGCTTGGGCATGTCGTGAGAATGGCTGATGGTCGGATTCCAAAAGATCTCTTATATGGAGAATTAGTGCAGGGAAAGCGCCCAAGAAGGAGACCACAGCTGCGATACAAGGACATCTGCAAGAGGATCTAAAGGCCTTGGGAATGGACATCAACAGCTGGGAAACCTTGACCTCCAATCGTTCAGTGTGGAGGCAAAAGACCCAGCATGGCCTTCTCCAACTGGAAGAGACACTTGTTCAGCAGGCTGAAGCAAAGAGACAGACCTGGAAGCAGCAAAACCTGGGCCTGGGCAGGGGACAGAATTTATTTGTCCTCAGTGTGGAAGGGGTTGCCACTCTCGAATTGGCCTTTTTAGCCACACTAGATGTTGTTTCAGGACCTCCAATCAGAGCACGATACCAGAGTCTTTCAAGACTGAAGGATGCCAATGATGACAGCCTTAATATTGAAAATTTGAAAGATTATTGGAAAACCACAGGTTTTGAGTTGAAAACAACAGAAGAAAGGGTTAAAAGCCCCCCTTGTAATGTCCTTCTTCCACTCTGATATACACTGCATCTGGCCTTGGAGGTTCTACATAGATTTATTCTCCACAAATCTGTAGCATTTTCTTAGAATGTCTAGTAGTGACTATTCCCACATCTTGTAACAAACAACCCTACAATCCAGAGTAACTACAGGAGCACATAAAAGACATTTACGTCAACATAGTTACGGCACCACCTAGTGAAAACCTATGGGAAATTCATATTGCAATCCAGAGTAAATTGTTCTTACATCGGAGCAAGGATTCCCCGTAGTTACTCTGGATTGCGCCATGCTCTGTGTGAAGAAGCATTTTCCATCTCTCCTGAATCTGCAGCCCACCCATTTCACCGTATGACCCTCGGGGTCCCGGTATTATGATGACTGTTGAGAAAAGGAAATCAAGGAAGAGTCTGTTATTGCCTGCCCTTGAAATGGGATGATGGAGAAAACCTAAATAATAAACGGATTGAGGATTTTGGTCACCTTTAATAGCAACCTACATTGATCAGCAAGTTCAAAGACGGGGAAAAGAAAGACAAAAAAAAGAGAAAAGTGCTGATTACATCTCGGAAAGCTATAAAGAAAATGAATGGTTGATTACACCTCTTAACTGCACTGCCTTCCTACGCTGTTAAGCAGGAGGGAGATGCAATTTGTATGTCTCCCCAACTCCTCAGTTACAATCATAGGGCCTTGAAGGTGCCATGAGTCCAGTCCCCTGGTTCTTCTCAATTTCTCATACCTATTTTTGCAATTTCAACCAAACAAAACAAAACGTGCCACCCGAAAATGGTTGGTGGGCTCTTGCTGACACCAAAACAAAATCAAACTTTCTGATCAATGCAACTGAGGAGTTTAAGAATAATTTCCCCTTCCCGGTACCCAACGTGGAAGGAAAATTAGAGAATGGCAATGATTCACGCTTTCCTCTTTGGTGCTTTCTGATGTCATGCTGTTATTCAGTTCATAGCCAGGCTCTGGGGATGCGGAGCTTGGCAATGAAGATAAATTTGCATTTGACTACAGCTCCATTACATGACTGTGGATGCAAAGCAAGAGAAACACCAGGGAACAAGCAATCCAAAACCTTTGGACTGGTGGCAGAGCTGTTCTTGTAGGAACCAGCCGGATAGGAGTGGAGCCACTGGTCTGTGACATAGCTAGTGATGCATACATGCAACAGGGACCAAATATGTACAACTGTGGGCTGGGAAGAAATGGGTTAATCTGGAATCTATGCATCAAGCCTTCTAAGGAGCAGTTCCACATGTTTGATACTGAATTGTCCAAAGATTGGGATGTGTCAGGGCGCAATCCTATTAAATTTAGGCCAGCGCAACACTTCCATCTCCCTATTTCCACAGTGGCGTAGGAGGCTGGTGCATGTGTGTGCACTGACCGAACCCACCCCCTCCAGGTGTGCTGCATAAGTGTCTTATGGCACTTTTGTCACATCCCCAGACCTGCATGAGACTTGTACTAGAACTTGTGCTGGCCTAAGCAGGGGTTAGGACTGCGCTATGTGTAATTTCATGCTTTTCCATATTAATACTACCCAACGACCATGGATATATATACATAACATGCACGCTTTTGGTTCGGTTCTGGCCAAGCAGCTGACATGTTCTTTTTGGGCCAGCAGGGCTAATGATCATGATTCCTTGTGCATCATCCCCCATGCGCAACACCCTCATGTGCAACACCTCCCCCCATGAGCATGACATTTGAAATGTCAGCAGGCTCGTAACCATGATACTTTTGTGCTACGGAATCCTTTCCCTTGCCTGCCTCCACGCTCCATTTATATGTGCAACATCAGTCTCCCCTTCTGCATGCTTTTATAAATAATATTCAGAGGCATGCTGATAACGATTCAGTTCCTAAAACACAGAGTGCAGCATCTGTGAGCATGATGCTGCCACCCAGTCCACCCTCCCTCTTGCCATATGGCCTCACCAGTTTGACTCAGTTCCTGCTGCCACCTGTTCTCCGAGACTCTCCGTTCACATGCTAATTTTACGCCACATATAGCAGAATGTTCCAATGTGCTGAGAGGAGATTGGCACGAGAGGTGGATTTGGAAGAGCCTGACCTACTCCAGGAATAGAATCTTTGGCTAAACCGAGGACATATAAGTCTGGTTCTTTAAGGGCTGGGTTCACAAAAAGTATATTAAGTGTAATCAGTGCTTTTTTTCTGGCGGGAAAAGTACTCACCATTGTGGCTTAGGGCACAATCCAGAGTAACTACGGGGAGTCCTTGCTCCGGTGTAAGAACAACTTACTCTGGATTGCAATATGAATTTCCCATAGTTTTCACTAGGTGGTGCAGTAACTACGGGTGCATGTAATGTTTTTTATGTGCTCCTGTAGTTACTCTGGATTGTAGACTTAGCTAGTTGCCCTCCGTGACTATTAATTAGCTTCTGGGGAGGGGTTGAAAAACGTGCCAGTACTGAGTACTGGTGAGAATCCCCCCCAAAAAAGCCCTGAGTATAATGTTATACTTCATCATCATCATCATCATCAATAATAGAGAGGTTGGGGATGTTTATTACAGTTAAATTCACCATTCCTCCCAAGAATTCGGGACAGCCAAAGTGGTTCTCTCCTGCTCTGTGTCTCCCTTTCAACAACCTTGTAAAGGAGGGCAATGTGAGAGACAGAGACCTTCACAAGCTTACTGGGGAATTGAACCTGCAATCCTATGCACAATCCCTTTGGAGTAAGCTTCACTGAACTACTGAGATTTCCTACTAATATGTATTGGATTGTACTATTAAGAGATCACAGTATCCCAGTAGCTCCCAAAAGCTTGCTGGTCTAAATGAGAATACTTAACTCTTTTTATATAGTTACTTATAATCTTGTCCAGGGCTGTGGGTGGTGCAAGCAGTTAAGACGCTGTGCCTGTTAACCAGCAAGCCAGGGTTCAAGACCCGGGTCGGCCTCACAAGACAGGGTGAGCTCCTGTCCTTAGCCCAACTCTGTGACGCCAGCTGGATCCAATCGCATTGGCTCTGCCTTTCCATTGGACTAATTCAGTGGCGTGGAGAGGGGGGATTTGCTGCTTGGGTAACAGCCTATCCTCCAGAACAATCCAACCCAGGCTTTTGTGCTTTGCATGCAGCGTATGCAGCGCCAAGCACATTGTCTTTCAAGACTGGCGGAGGCCTGCTTTTTTTTATAACCTTATCCAAGGAAGCTAACAATTCAAATTGCAAAGTAAAAAAATGTAGATAGACAATTGTTTATTGTATTAGCTAAAAGCCATCCCACTCAAATTCAGAATACAGAATTCGAATTCATCAAATTTGAATTCAGAATACAAGCAGAGTTAAAAATGTATACAGTATTTATTTATCAAAAATGTATATTTATTTATCTCTGTTGCAATTTGTATCCTGCCTTTCTGTCTACCAAGGACTCCTCAAAGCTGCACGTGGAGACATGAAAAACACAGTAAATCAATGGGAACAAGATGCATCAAATAAGAATACAGGCGCCCCCCTAAATCTGCAGGATTTCCATTCTGGACACCACCACCTTGGATGTATTGAGAATACAAGGATAGTGGGCACCCCTTTAAAAATACATAGTAAAGGAAAAACCAAAATAGCTTTTCCTGCCATCGTGCAGTGAAACCACTACATTAAGAACATAAGAAAAGCCTCCACTGGATCAGGCCACAGACCCATTGAGTCCAGCTTCCTGTATCACACAGCACCCACCAGATGCCTCGGAAAGACTATATGGCACCTGCAGTCAGGTGCCTCCCCTGCATTTGGCATTTTGAGGTTGTCCACCTCTACACATATTTTGATGATAGTCTTCTGAACTCCTGGCACTTTCTTCCAGATGGGGCAGAACCACTTCTGTTTGCCAAGGCTTACCCCATAATGCATAACTGCTAATTATTCTTATTACGTGAACAAATTGGTCCCCTATAAACTCCAGATCATTAGGTGGGATTTTGGGGTGCTGCCACAATTTTGCACAATACCTGCCCCCTATTTTCTCAGCCTTCCAACCATGATCCATGGGGCACACACAATTGCCTCCATGGCTGTTTTGTTGCCCCTCCTTGGCCTAGATCGGTCTTGGGTTGGTTCACCGTTTTTCCTGTACAGTTTTTCCTGTGTCATGACTCTGCAATTCAAATTTTTTATAGATTATCTTTTTTGTAAACTATAGAAATAAAACTTGATTTGTGACATGTGAAATTGGAAACATATTTTTTTAAAAGCCCTACCAAAAAAAGCCATTATTTGTAATGGAAATTGACTGGAAACTGTTTCTCAACCTTTATCTGAAAGGGATCTCATAAATTCTTTGTACCGCTGGTTATGCCGTTGACAGCTTGCTCAAGAAATAAATGAGATTGCCGAACATTCATTAGCCCACAACTGCAGACAAAACACTGATGCAACACTGTGCATGGATTTCTGACTGGAAGCAATGACAAAGCTGATCAAAACCTCTCTTTTTAGAAAAGATCAGGAAAAATAAGCTACAATAAGACGCAGAATTGATTGCAGAGCTCCAAATTCACTCCTAAACCTTATTGGATCGTCCACAATAACAAAAACAAACAAGCAAGATACATTCAGAACAAGCCAATACATTCTGCTCATCCTGTGATGTGTTGGATGTAACACGGAGAGTGAATTCTGCTGAACATGTGTCAAAGTCTGTACCAGAAAAATGAACTGCAGTTGAAAATATTGTCACTAGAGGAAGGGCAAAGCTCATAGGGTGCAATCCTAACCTAGGCCGGCACAATTCATTGGTCTTACCATTCCTGTGGTGATGTAGGGAGGCAAGCACATGTTTGTGCACTGACCTAACCCTCCCTTGGAGTGGCGCACAAGTGCCATACAGCACTTTTGTGACATCCTCATGCCAGCATGGGACTTGTGCTGAGGGTTAGGCTGGCCTAAGTGGAGGTTAAGACTACAGTCTAAGTTTTGCAAGTGCCTGAGCATGCCATGCAAACTGGCTCTTGCCGGCTTCTGTTTTCCTCCCACCACTCAGAATGGCTCTGAGATTGGGGGACACTTGCATGGCATGATCAGGCACCTGTAGAAATTAGCACTTTGCACCCCTTCTAGCTATGCCACTGGATACAAGTAAAAAAAGGAAAGGGAGTTACATGCCCTTTTCTCCTGCTTGTGGCTTCTCAGCAGTCAGTAGTGGTCCATAGATATACCATATTTACTCAAATCTAATGCTTATCTTTTCAGCCCAATATTGGGCACAATCCAGAGTAACTACGGGGAGTCCTTGCTCCGGTGTAAGAACAATTTGCTGTGGATTGCAGTATGAATTTCCCATAGGTTTTCATTAGATGGTGCAGTAACTATGGGTACACGTAATGTCTCTTACGTGCTCCCGTAGTTACTCTGGACTGTAGGGCCAGGCTGCAATACTAAAGACACTTGACTGGGAGTAACACCCACTGAAAAAAAAATGAGGCTTACTTTTGAGTAGACATGATTAGGATTGTTTTCTTCGTCTCCAAAATCTTGGTGCACATTAGATTCAATGATGCATTCGATGCGAGTAAATACAGTATTTGGTTGTAAGGGTCAGTATTTAGTGGTAATAGCTTACTATATTGTAATAAATTTTTTTAACATAAACCCACTGTTGTATAAAGTAAAAATCATAACATAAACCTATTGTCATATTGTTATTGTCATATAACTCATTGTTGCATGCAGCAAAATTAAATTTTGCAACTGCTTCGCAGTTGCGCATTACACTCACCAGTAAACATTTTTTAATCTCAATCCTTTTAAAATAGGAACATTAGATTCCATTAAAGATGGGTATAATTCTGGATGAGATGGTTTATTTGGCCTGATCCTGCAAAAGGATGACATGTGCGGGGCTGTTATGTGGCTGATTTTAGAGGAAAAATGCACCGTTTTCTTAGCGGAAGGCAGTCTGAGTTAATTGAAGCTGGTGTGAAGGTAACATCTAACGTTCTAAGTCAAATGTGAACATCATGTCCATATATGACCACACTGAGGTGAGAGACATCATATATGGACATGTCTCAGCTAAGAAAAGGGAGCAATATTTTCCCCTAACTGCGTTCTGTGTCTAATCTGCGTACTGGGGACAGTGTTATGACTGTGATGAAGATTGCGAGTCATACTAGCCCACAGGCAATGTTCCCAAATATTTTGGACTGGATTGGCTCTGTGACTCAGGAGGGTGAATTCCAGAAACATCAGTTTTAATATCCTCATTTCAAAATAACACCAACCACTCCTGAGCTGTTACGTAAACAACTTTAGGAAAAAATAATAATAATTATGCTCAATTAAAGTATCTTCACAAGAGATTAAAATTAACTGCTTGTATTTGTATGATCTATGTTATACACAGTATTTATATATGCCTTCATTCAGAATCTGCGTCACACTTTGACGTAAGCCACTCGCTCACCTAATCAGATGGTAATGGGCTTAATCAAGAGCCCTAAGATAAGCACATGCTTAAAAATACATATTCTTGCGAGTAGATACTAAGGCTGAAATCCCAAAGACTCTTTCCTGGGAGTAACACCCATTGAAGACAATGGGGCTTACTTTTGAGTATACATGGTTAGGATTATGCTCATAGTCTGCTTGTAGCCTTCCATCCTCAAATCTCCACTTCATAGGGTGTCATTTTCAACTACTCTCAAACTCAATACATTTATTTTGCACATAAGACAAACAGGAATTAAAACACATTTTTACTACAGGATGTAGTACATATGTAAATGTAGTACATAGAATTGTTCCACAACTACAGTATATCTCTCTGATCAGCGGTATTCCATCCGTGGATTCTGGGCTGGTAAGGACCTTCCCTTGGCTCTGCTTAGGACTTTTGCCATGATTTGTGCCATCCTACCTGGGGTTAGGTTGGAGCTGTGGTGGTGCAAGTGGTTAAGATGCTATGCCTGTTAAATAGACCAGGGTTCAAGACATGGGTCCTACAAGACACTCCGCTTCTTAGACCAGCTCCTGCCAACCTAGCAGTTCGAAAGCATTTAAATGCAATAAATAAATAAATAAATAAATAAATAAATAAATAAATAAATAAATAGGTGCCTCCTTGGTAGGAAGGTAAAACAGCACTCTGTGCACCTTCTGAAGTCATGGCGGACATGACACAAAAGTGTCTTCGGACAACATTGGATGTAAAGGCTTAGAAACAGGGATGAGCAGGGTGACCATATAGAATGGTGGACAGAGTGCCTTTACCTTTAACTATTGCATAGAGGAGGGAATTTAAGCAGATTTAACTCAACATAGAAGGGTAAAGTAGCACATGCCTAAATTCCCTCTTCTATACTGTGCTTAAAGATAGTGGCTCTCTGTCCTCCATTCTATATGGTCATCCTAGGAATGAGCACTGCACCCTACAGTCTGTCATGCAGGCCTCCGTCAGTCTTGAACGACTATGGTATCATGCTCGGCACTGCATACGCTGCATGCAAAGCATGAAAGCCTGGGTTAGATTGTTATGGAGGATAGGCTGTTACCCAAGCAGCAAATCCCCCCTCTCCACGCCACTGAATTAGTCCAATGGAAAGGCAGAGCCAATACGATTGGATCCAGCTGGCGTCACAGAGCTGGGTTAAGGACAGGAGCTCAGCCTGTCTTGTGGGCCGACCCGGGTCTCAAACCGGGTCTCAAAAAGCACAGCGTCTTAGCCACTTGCGCCACCCACAGCCTGCCATGACTAGCAATATAACCAGCAGAGGACACCTTTCCCTTTTCACCCAACAGTTAGGATTTGCTGTAGTTTCTTAAGTGGTCTAAGGATTCTACAAAGCCACCAGCGGGCCATGAGGTGCCTGTCTCATGCGCTCATTGTTTATTCATTTCCCCCATTAAAACGTAATGAATACTTTCCTCCATATACTAGACCTTTACTTTTCTCACTGATACGGTTGTTTTAGCTTTCTCAGAGTCCCAGGGAAATTAGTCTCTGGAAAACAGCCATTTCCTTTTGTAGACTAATGCAATTATACCTTACGAACAACATGACCACACACACACACGCACACACACACAACACACACTCAAACCAGGTTGCCTGCTGACTTGATAAGCAAGTCTTTTTCCCTCATCAAAGGACAAAAGCACATTCTCAGTGGCCAACTAATTACCATGAAAGAGGAATATGCAAATAACAATGTGGAATTAACTATAATGGGCCCAATACAGAATATGCAAGCTGGGATTCATAATAAGTAATACCAAGCAGGGGGCGGGATGAAAAGAGGTGATTTCCTATATGGTGGCAAACTGAAATGTAGTACATAAGGATGAATGAGCAAGTTACTTTTTTGCTTTCTGCTAAGCAGTGGTGTAAGCTGCTCCCATTTGCAGTTGCGCCTGTGCATTGCTATCACTTCCTGGCTTGGCTCCAATATTTGTTCAAATATTATTTGAATATATAATAATGGCAAATAGGATGGGCTGCTTACAGACCACACTGTGACATCTACAGTACAATAGATTTCAATTTATATAGGGTCAATGAAATTAAAAGGGACATGTTGCGGGCTGTGTTCATTGAATCAGGACCATTTTGGTGTGGTTGGATTCTTCTGAGCTTGCCCTTTCTGACAGACTATGGCACATTCACCTCCTTTAGGGTAAAGCCACAATGTGGGGCACTTTCATTTTCCCATAGAGTTCAATGCATATATTTTATACTTAGTTTTTTTGGCAATAAATTTTGATAGGAAGGAGATAGTCAAAATGGATTTTTTGCATTGGATTTTGCTCTTCAATACAAACCCAATGGTATGTGGCATGATGGGTTCCTTCATGCCATTGTGATGTTGGTCACCTCCCAGAGGGTTACTCCGCCTTCTGGATGGTACTTAGAGTGGAGTGCCCCATCCACCCCCTCTTAGCTATGCCACTGAATGGGACAGAGGGTCCTTCCCAATTTTGTGGATGAAAATTATGGCACCCTAACTATGATCTTTATATTCTTCACCTCTTTTGACATCACATCTGGGTTCCAGAGGACCCTTCTGTCACTTTTGATGAACCATATAGATTAACCATATAGATGAACCTATTGGACTCTACATTAGTACCAATCCTGCTGCATAGTAAATATTAAGTATCGTACTTAAACTTTTGCAGCCCAAGCCTATGTATACTAATAAGTTAAGGAAAAGGTGTCCTCCACAGGTTGTATTGCTAGTTGTGACTTCTAGGGTGGGTGCACACCCTGGTTTCTAAGCCTTTAGAGCCAGCGTTGTCCAAAGACACTTTGATGGGGCCTACATAACTGCGAAAGGCTCACGGAATGCTATTTTACCTTCCCACTGAGGTGGTACCTATTTACCAATGAACACAGCCCCCAATATATGTCCCTTTTAATTTCATTGACTCTATATAAATTGAAATGGAGCAAAAAATGGAGAAATAGCGTGCATTTACTTGTGAGAAGGCCAACTTGCCTTATATCAGGCTAAGAGGAAGCAGGTCCTGATCCAATGAATGCAGCCCCACCATTCACCTCAGAAGGAAGACCCTGTCCCAGGCTCCACTACATGAAAAACAGAAGTAAACTGTGTTTACCAGCAAGTAAGCAACCATGCCTGACCTCTGGTTCAGGTCAGACTCGAAGGAATGCAAGTCTCCCAAGAAGGTCCTGATTCAGCAAAAGTGGAGCTCAGCCAATACTCCAGAAAGGTAGCCTGGAGTGGATTACAAGGCTTGTCCAAGGACCGGAAAGAGGTGTCTTGCTGGGGGCCACATTGAGGCTTGCTGAGGGCCACATCTGGCCCCAGGACAGGGTTTGGAGACCCCTGATTGGACAGTAGTACCTCTCATAACAAGTGCCTCACATAACAAGTTTAAATTTCCAAGAAGTCTTACTTCACATAACAAGTTCTGATTCACCTAACAAGCAAGCGCGCCATAGGCAAGCGTGCTATGCAGGCCTGACGCTCTGTGCGGAGGCTCTTTAAAAGGGATGCTGGCCAGCGCTGCTGCATATAACTGCCCCCGACTTGGGGGCAGTTGCCTGGGGGTGCCAGAGGCAACCGCCCCTAATTGCCCCCAAGTGCCCCCATCTGCCACCTTGTACCTTCAGCAGCCTCCCAAGAAAGTGTCTTTGATTCCATCCTCCTAACCATGTTTACGCAGAAGTAAGCCCTATTGTGTTAAATGGGGCTTACTCCCAGGAAAGTGTCTTTAGGATTGCAGCCTAAGTAGACGTCATAGGATCACACAAATTGAACGCATGTTTTGAATTCAATTCCAGTGTTTTGTCATCATTTTCACATACTGTTAATATTTTTATATGAGTATTTTGGGGGTTGTGGAACCAATTGTCTGAGTTTCCATTATTTCCTATGGGAAAATCCGCTTCAGTTAAAGAGTGTTTCACTTAAAGAGCAGGCCTCCAGAACAAATTAAGCTCGTTAGGTGAGGCACCATTGTACTTTCAACTTGAACTGTGGCACGGTCCTGGTGAGGCTTTCACACACAGATCAAACTGAAGCAGGCAGCAAAAAGATGGATTAGATTCAATTCCTGATCAGGAAACAAGGGGGTATTGGTCTACTCCTCCCAGGACTGGCACAAAAGTGCCTTACAAGCACTCTTGCAACATCTCCAGGCCACCATGGAACTTGTGCCAGGACTTGTGACGGCTTAACCAGGGGTTAGGATTGTCCTGGCAGTGTCTTAAAAGACATTTAGTCTGAAACTGGCTTTCCATCACTTTGGTTTAGAGCACCACAATCCAGAAATAATCATAATCACTCAGTTTATTGCAATCAAACAAAAAGGCTCCGAAAAGGACGCACCACTTGCACACTATAGTGTTGTTCCCTGCAAAACTCCCTGCTTTGCACCCCTACTAGCTATGCCACTGAATTCCTGAAGGTTGGGCTCAAAAGGTTTCAAGCTTAGAGGATTCCACTTTGTTGGGCTCAATGTAAGGTCTTGAAGCTGGCATGTTCTCAGTCTGCCCCAAGGACCCCATTCTTTCTATATCCATACCTACCTATATTGCTGTTTGAAGTTAGGACCATGACACTTACCAGGAAAAATGTAGCCAATCACCAGTTTCATTAAAAATGTGTTCCATCATGATTTCCCCCTCCAAGGGACTTAAAAAATTACCACACCAATAGTTTTTTAACCATGTCAATTTATCACTGGCCAGAATGTTTGAAATGGCTATACATTTTTGAGGAGGTGACTTACTAAGATAAATGTTTGCCACACTGAGCCATTTAATTTTGAACCACAATTCAATTCTTATGCAACTGCCTTTCATTAATTTCTAATTTCTTTTCAGAGGGACAGATTGGAGTTGTAATGCATGCTTCATCAGTGCTGGAGATCGAGTTATCCCTGGCAGGACGCAGTGCTGAGAAGTGTGCGCTTGGTCAAAGGACTTGTCTAAAATTAGTAGCGCTGTGAGGAAAATATTAAATGTCTTGCTTATTCTGAGCAGTGAAAATTTTGAAAAATAAAAGAAAAATAAAAGAATTAGTCTGTAAATATAGAATGCAAAACATCTCACTGTGGCCCACCACTGTGGCCCAATAACTCAGGGAGCACTTGACAAGATTGCTTTTGCCATTCTTTTGAATCTGGATAGGCTACCTCTAAAACCCACATAGGCTACCCACCCAAGGATATGGTGGGTAGCCATCCAGAGATAGGGTGGGTAGCCCAGATCCATTGCTCTAAAAACCACAGATTGCTAGCTGGCAGGCTGTGATAGATTTTTTCCTCCACAAGGAAGAAAAATCAAAACCAAGGTCCAATCATCTTGTAAAGACATCTAAGCTAAAGACCATCATAACATCCTGTGGAAGGGAGTTCCATGGATTAACAGCTGGGTACAAGGATATTTTATTTTCAGCACATTACAGTATAGAAATTTTGCTAGGCTAGGGCAACAGTAGAAAACCTGTACTAAAAATGAAGAAAAAAATTATTTGCCCTTTAAATGGGTTTAAATGAGTTTAAATGAATGGTTCTGAATATTGACAAGTTTGATATCTGACTTTCCAGAACCACTTCTTCCATAAATCTTATTAATGTCTCAGCCAATAGTTAGCAATAAAGGCTGCAATCCTAACCTAGGCCAACACATCTCATTGGTCTTCCCATTCACATGGGGGCAAGTGAATGTAGGGAGGCAAGTACATGTCTTGCACTGGTCTAACCCTTCCCCAGGAGTGGTGCAGAAGTGTTTTAACAGCACTTTTGTGACACCCCCAGGTAAGGACAGAATTATGTCAGGGTCTAGGCTGGCATAACTAGAGTTTAGGTATTGTAGCTTAAAGGGGTGGGGGGAGAGAAAATGCAGTATAGTACAGTAATTGCAAAATGTACTTTCATTATTATTTATTTCTACTGTGTATGGGAAGATGATATGGATCCCATAAACTTGTTCGTTTTTCAACTATTTCAAGTAAAATAACACATCTTTATAAAATTCCCACCGGGCGGTTTATATAACAATAATTTACACGGCTAGCTGAATAGCAAAGAGCATATGTCAAAATTATGGCATCCTTAAGAGTGTTTTACAAATAAAATGCTGAATAAATCATAATACAGGCAAAGTGAATGTGCTGTTTATCTCGCTGTCCTGAAAGCAACATTAAGACATATGTATAGTTAACATCAAAACACCCCAAAACGATAATCAAGTAAAACAAGAAAACTAAAAATGCCAACCAAAGACAGAGCGGAATTTACTTTTGAGTAGACGTGTCTAGGATTATGCAATTGATCAACCACATCATTTTGTAAGCAGAAGACACATGGGAAGAAAATAAACCCAGGATAGTTATGTGTGACACTTTCCACCTTCAGTTCATGGTTTCTGTAAAGAATCCAGTTCCCTGAAGTTCTGGTCACAACCTTAGATGTGAATTCAGAAACCCTGTGTATTGATTTTCTCATGAGCTACAAGTTCAACTCCCTTGAACATTGCAGAGCTCTCATGAAACCTCCCAATAAATGGACTCCGGCTACATCCTGGTGAAAGGCTCCCCAGGGAATGTCATCGTATCCAATAAATACTTTGAAGGCAACAACATAACACAAGGACAAGGGTCTTAGCAATTTGGGGAAGAAGATAGCAAAAGGCAAGAGTGAAGATGAAGGCCACAAAGCAGCACTGAGCTTAAGGGACCAATTATTTGGTGCCCAGTGACCAGTGGTGGGCTCTAGCAGGTTCGCACCTACTCTATAGAACCGGTTCTTAACAAGAGATAGGACATATAAAGTTTAAAAATAGCCATTTAAAAGTGGCTGCCAGATGGGCAGAGAACCGGTTCTTAAATTTTTTGAAGCCCATCACTGCCAGTGACCATATAATTTCTGATGTTGCAGGCTAATGCAGTACTACAGATATTATTAATAAGATCTACGATATTCAACTTACCTCTATCTGTTTTTATTAATCTGTATGTTTAGTGTCCTGTTGTTTTTGTGCCAATAAAGGTTTTCAAATTGAAATTGAATCAGATCAGCATAGGAAGCTCTCTTTTACTGATGGTGCAATCCTAACCAAAATTAGGCTGGCATAACTTCTTGTGGTGATGTGGGGGCCCCAGAAAACCTGGACAGTCCCGGTTTATGGAGATTGGGTTCACATACTGGCAAGTTTTATAGGGAATCCTATCCTGGTTTTGTCGAAGAGAATTATAGCAACCCTACTCTTTGGGTGTACCTTAAAAAACCACCAAAGATCCGATGATCTCATGATCTCATTTATAGCACAATCCTATACACATTTACCTGAGAGTAAATGTAAACTCACTGAGTAGATTTATCTAGAAGTATGCTGCTTTATAGTACGTATCTCAAACAACCTGATTTGACCTTCTATGTGAGTCAGCTCCACAGATTGTATCAAATATGCAGAGGTAGTCATGATGCCTACGAACACTGTTTCTTGGAATTCACCAAAGGCCAAACCAGATATGATGCTCTCCCTCCTGGTCTCCTTTGGGAGTTTTAAATCTTTAAATAGCCATTTGCTGGCCCAATTTGAAACAGCACCGTTTCACAGGAGTAGCATCTGGGACTGCGACCGCTTCTTCAAGAAGCCACTGCAACCATTGCAATGGAAAACAACAAGAAATTAAAGGGTTAAACTGCTCTGGAAGAGATCATAATTCAATTCCTATTTTAATACAACGACATGTTTATTGTAAGACTCTAACCCTACAATCCAGAGTAACTACGGGAGCATGTAAGAGACATTATGTGCAGCTGTAGTTACTGCACCACCTTGTGAAAATCTATGGGAAATTCATATTGCAATCCTGAGCAAATTGTTCTTGCACTGGAGCAAGGACACCCTGTAGTTACTCTGGATTGTGCCCTTTGACCTTTATTGCAATCTTAAGGACACTTTCCTGGAAGTAAGATCCATTGAACACTTTTGAGTAGACATGGGGCTTACTTTTGAGTAGACATGTTTATGATTGTGCTAAGCCATATTTAATTTTGCTCCATTGGAAATTGTTCTCAAAAAGTTTCAAGCACAAATTCTAACCACGTCTATCCAAAAGTAAGTCCCATTGTGTTCAATGGGACTTACTCACAGGAAAATGTCTTTAGGATTGCAGCCCTTGAGGTTAGTCTTTCAGAGGACAAAGCTCTGAATGATGAGGATGAAAGCAAATACTTTCAAATTGATCTGGGGGCAATTTTGCACTGAAGTTGTGCCTTGCAGACATGTGCCAGCGGTGTAACTGATATGGGTGCAAAGTAAAGTTTTGCAGGTGCATGCCTTGTGTGTTCATTGACCCAGAATAGATGAGAAGGGAAGGGGTGCTTGCATTGCATGCTCAGGCACTTGCAAAACTCAGTGATCTGCACCACTTATAGCTACGCCACTGATCTGTTCCCCAGATACTTGCCGTCATTTGCCATTTTTAATCAGCTACTTTAGCTCCTCAGAAGGCGAACATTTGAATCTACATTATTAATAAAAATCCGCTTAAACTCATACAAACCTCAAACCAGTGCAATTTCTCAATAAGGTTATGTCCCTAATGAAGCCATGAGAGGTTAGTAGTAATCCAGGAGATATAATGGCGAATAAAGCAAAAGTCTTTCTTAGTGGCGCTAATTAATTATGAATCATGTAACTGTACTAAACCAGAATGCTTTTATGATAATAATTAAATCAATTGTATGAGTGGCAATAAACAGATGTCACAAATAGCCCAGTTTTACAGCAAGTCTGCTTCATTTTCTCCAATAACATTTTAGGAGGCTTTAAAAAAAAACACCTTAATGTTTCTTCCAGGCATTGAGGAGGTGATTTTCTAATGATTTTTAAAATTTCTAATAATTTTCTTGATCATAAATTGTTGTCTTTTCAGTGCTCCCTCCACCAGCTGCGCTGATATGTGCCCAGGATGACAAGATGCTGAATGTCCTACCAGGCTGCCCAAAATTCCTGTTCTCCAGGGCAAAATTCCTACCCAGTTAAAAAATGTCGGACACCCCAAAAATGTAGGATAAATGTAGGACTTAATTTCAACATTTTTTAAATAGAAAAACTCTTAAAGTGCATGATTCTGATCTCCCTGACTCAGGAGTAAGTTCCATTGACTTAATGGGCTGACTTCTGAGTAGGCATGAGACTGGGCTGCAGAGGCAAGGACCAACTCCCTAACTCAGGAGTAAGCTCCATTGACTTAATGGGCTGACTTCTGAGTAGACCTGCCTGGGACTGAACTCTCCAAGTGCCCTCCTGGCCACTCTTGCCTGGGAGTAACTCCCATATATTGTCATGGGCTCTCTTCTGAGTAGACCTGCCTGGGACTGGGCTGCTGGTGCCCCGCAGGTTCTGGGCACTCTGTATGTGCCCACAATTCCTGCACCTTGAAACTAAATTCTACTTTTTTTTTACTTGAAAGCCTAGAAAGTTGGAAGGATGGATTGCTGGAAATTAAAGAAATATAATCAGCCTGACAACAGAAGTAGGTTGTAATCCTAAACTCCACTTAGCTGGCCTAAACCCTGGTGTAAGACTTGTGCTGACCTGTGGTGGGAGGAGTCACAAAAGTGCTGTCAGACCCTTCTGCTCTACTCCTGGGGGAGGCTGAGGCCAGTGCACAGACATGCGCTAGCCTCCCTGCATCACTCTGGGGAAGACTGATGAGTCGTGCCAACCTGGGTTAGGACTGCACCCTTTGGCTGCAATCCAACCACACTGGGTTCCAGAATGGCTCCAGAAGCAAGGGGCTGCTTACATGCTGCAGTGAGGCCCCCTGCAAAACTTAGTGCCTTGCACCCCCTCTAACTATGCCACTGATATACACAGTAATGAATTATAAGTGACAAGGCATGTAACATCATAGAAGAATACAAGTGGTATACAGTTGTAGATTATTGTAATCAAGATTTTATCTATTTTTTTCTACTTATCCAACTCATCTCACCTCGCCTATCTTGCAAGATGATCCCGTTTATAGCCCCCTCATGACACCAGAGATTCAAGCTACAATCCTATACATTCTTTCCTGGGAGTAAACCCAATTGAGCGCAATGAGAGATTTCTGAATAGACATACACAGGGTGACCAGATGCCAAACCCAAAATTCCTGAACCCCAAGGCCAAAATTCCTAATCCCAAGCCAAAATTCCTACCCATTGAAAAAATGTATTTTTTGTTTTTTGGTGTTTTTTTGACAATAACATTTGATAGGAAGGAGATATCTCAAAACTGATTTTTGCATTGGATTCTACTCTTCAATACGAATCCAACGACATATGGCATGATGAGGAATTGTGCACTATCGCAAAATTTCAAAACAAAGCCAAAATGTAGAACAATGTAGCCAAATTGTAGGATGCCCAGACTGGAGGCTAAATATCCGGACAAATCTGAGTTTTTCCAGTCATGTGGTCACCCTGGACATACATAGGATTGCACAGTTAATGACAGTAACTAATGCCAGCATCAGCCTTTTTTCTGATCTGGTCAAATCCTTTCAACTAGTCTGCTCCAATTACCCCTTTTTGGGGGGAGGAGACTGCCCTGAGTACTTTGCAGAGATCCAGGGTTTTGAGAAATTTTTCCAGAATATCATAAGCATGACAAAAGTTCACACTTAGCTGGAATAAGATTTTGGTTATTGTATGAATGAATGTATGATTGACCGTCACCCAGGATGAATGATGAAAGGATCTCTTTTTAGAAAAAAAAACATCATTCCATATATCGACATTGACTTTGGGTTCAGTTTCTCCTGACAACGCTTAACTACCCAAAGTAATTTCTAAATGTAATCAGTTCAGTACACTCAGTTAATCATCTTTGGACAGGGAAAGGTCACTTTATGGATCTTTCATTTCCCTTGGATAAGCTTTAGAAATTTACGAGCAGGGCATAGCTTCCTATCATTTGGAAAAACCTGGAATAATGACATTAATCTCCATTGTACTTATGGATCTCTTCAGTATCTTCTTATATAATTGATTAAAAAATGTAACACTCTCAGAGACAGAAATGATTTCAAATCCTCTCATTAATTAGTGCCATGGAGAAAAAGACCCACAAATTATAAGAGAATGGTTTGTGTGATGAAAAGATGCTTCATATGGTTGTGCTGTTGACACTCTCCTTACCCTTGACATAGTTCTGCCTCCTATATCTCCTTTGGTCATTGTAACAGCATTTATTATCACAGTTTCCCTCGCCTTTATGAACTGTTTGTGCCCCTAGCATAAAAGCAGAGTAAACAGGCTGTCTCTTTGCAGTAAACCTCCATCCTCTCTCCCGGGGAAGGAAGGAAGCCCGAGAGAGTAAAATCAATCTTGCTCACTGTTAAATAACTCATATATCAAGGAGACTGAATTTCACAGTGGGAAATGAGGAGATTCTAGAGCAGCGACTTATTCAGAAGCTGTCCAACCTCTCTATTTAAACAAAACACAACACAAAATCAAATTCTGCATTGGGATTAAATTTTACAAGCATTTATTAATTAATTAATTAATTATTTGTTTATTTATTTACTTAGTTACTCAATTACTTTGTATCCCGCCTTTCTTCCCTAATAAAAGGGAACCCAAGGCAGCTAACAGCAATTAAAAACAACAATAAAGGTCTAACCTGCTTTAGATTTAGTGCACAACATACTCTCACATACTGTTTATAGAACATAATTTATTTTCTTCTTCATGTGCAAGGAGATATTTATCTGTTTGTTTTCAGAACATCTTTTATTAAAAGTATATTTAACAACTGAAGCTTCCATTTCCTTTTTCTAATAAATGTCAGATTCCCACTTCATCAAAGTATGAGAAAGTGTGGCAAGTACAGAACAAAGTTAGTGAACAAACCAGGATATCAGACCTGGTTTTATATGTATTCTGGTATGTTCATTAACTTACCCTACAATCCAGAGTAACTACGGGAGCACGTAAGAGACTTTACGTGCACCCGTAGTTACTGCACCACCTACTGAAAACCTATGGGAAATTCATATTGCAATCCAGAGCAAATTGTTCTTACACCGGAGCAAGGACTCCCCGTAGTTACTCTGGATTGTGCCCAAAGTTTTATACAAACCAAATTTTCCTATGTTCAGGAAAAATGGGAAACTGCAGCTTGTTCCAAACAGCAAATAGCTTTAAATGTGTTTTTTTCTTGACTGTATTGTTTTATATTTGGCATCCATCATTTGGCTATGTTATCATGCTTGAAGCTGTATGAGGCCTGGATAGATTAATATGGAGGATAGGCTGTTACCCAAGCAGCAAATCCCCCCACTCCACACTACTGAAATAGTCCAATGGAAAGGCAGAGCCAATACGATTGGTTCCAGCCAGTGGTGGGCTCCAGCAGGTTCGCACCTACTCTATAGAACCGGTTGTTAACATATAAAACATATACATATATAACATATCAACCTACTGGTTGATAGGACATATAAAGTTTAAAAATGACCAATTAAAAGTGGCTGTCAGATGGCCATAGAACCGCTTGTTAAATTCTTTGAATCCCATCACTGGACTTCTAGCTGCATCGCAGAGCTGCACTAAGGACAGGAGCTCACCTGTCTTGTAGGGACCCGAACCCTGGCCTGCTGGTTAACAGCAGGTCTTAACCACTTGCACCACTTAAATCAGGCCTCCGTCAGTCTTGAAAGACTATGGTATCGTGCTTGGCGCTGCATACGCTGCATGCGAAGCATGAAAGCCTGGGTTAGATTGTTATGGAGGATAGGCTGTTACCCAAGCAGCAATCCTCCCTCTCCATGCCACTGACTTAGTCCAATGGAAAGGCAGAGCCAATATGATTGTCGGCTGGTGTCGCAGAGCTGGGCTAAGGACAGGAGCTCACCTTGTCTTCTCGGGCCAAACCGGGTCTCGAACCCTGGCCTGCTGGTTAACAAGCACAGTGTCTTAGCCACTTGCGCCACCCACAGCCCACACCACTTAAGATATATGTATATTATGATATGTCATAACTCTTGCATTCTGTCTATTTTAAACCCATATACAGAGAGGGAACTTGGGGTTCCGAATCTTAAGGCATTATGTTGTTCATAGAACATACCAGTGGATACCTCACTCTGTGTATTTTGTATAATGTTATAAACTGAGGTATAAAATTCCAAATAATATGAATTGCAGCTTTTATCAGTTGCCCAGAATTGAGCCAGCCAGCTGCCCTATGTTCATTGTCAATGCCAGGACGGCTGCGTGCCTTGGAGAACATTCAAAGCAATATGGATCTTCTGTAAATGAGCATCATATTGAGTAGGAGATAATTTTCCAAGGATGGCTCAGTCCTTAAAAAATTCTGTTCTGGAAAAATTCTCTGTCCTCCTTTTCCTTGTAAGCAGGAAGAACATGTCCTTCTTGTAATTAATAAATTACTGTATATGTAATAGTGCTCGCAAGCGGTAAAGACGCTGTGCCTGCTAACCAGCAGGCCAGGGTTCGATTCCCTGGTCGGCCCCACAAGACAGGGTGAGCTCCTATCCCTGGCCCAGCTCTGCGACGCAGCTGGATCCAATCGTATCGGCTCTGCCTTTCCATTGGACTAATTCAGTGGCGTGGAGAGGGGGGATTTGCTGCTTGGGTAACAGCCTATCTTCCATAACAATCCAACCCAGGCTTTCGTGCTTCACATGCAGCGTATGCAGTGCCAAGCACGATACCATAGTCTTTCAAGACTGATGGAGGCCTGCTTTTTTTTTAATAGTTCTAAATTTAATAATATGTAAAATAGTGTTTACATTCATCACATGAAATCAATATACATGAGTATTACTTTTATTTAGTCATCGTCCTAAATATTTCTTGTGTGTTCTACATTTTTTTGGCGAGGGCATTTCTTGGGTGTCCTATATCTTGTCACCATACGATGAGGTTCTATTCCCACGGAGTTGGAGGGACCTGTGTGGAATCAAGATGCTGCTTCTAGTTATTCTTGGTGGATTTCAGTTTGGAAACTGCACTTGATCCCAAAGAAATCTGAATTGGATACCAGTGGATATCAGTTCTGTTGTGCAAGTTCATGAATGACTCATCCAACTTTTTGTTTAATGGTTTTGGCAACTGGTTTGAAACACTCTGCCTCTGTGTCTGTGTCTTTGCAACACAAGGGGTTATTTGCCTTAACACAGTTCAAGACTTGCCTGGGCTTCTAACCAATAACGGACACGTTCAGATTCTCCCAGATGGTCTCTTGGCACTGGCAGCAGGCAGCCATTCCCATTTGTCAGCCTGATAATGTAGTCCCAGACTCTTGGCTTGTTGAAGTCATTGAGATTATTATTATTACTGTGGGTGCCAAGTGCGCAAGAGATTAGGTGAGCAGCCTATCGAGAGGGTTCAGTGGGTACATATCCCATATCCGAGGGTACATATCGAGAGGGTTCAGTGGCTTTTGTACATGTCCCTTCTTTCAAGAAAATTCTCCACCCCCAGCTTGGAGCCTGGTGTGAATTACTCTTCAATGGTATTGTTTAAAGCAGCAAGAGAAGCCTCTGTGAGGTTCATTGAATATCCTGGGGATGACAAGCAACATGATGGAGTGGTGGAATGATGTGGGGGATACTGCTTACCTGCCATGGCACACATTGAGGGCAGGTCTGTAAACTGCCACTCTGCTCATGTAAGCACAAGTGAAAAGTCTATACATTATTTCACTCATTTTTAAAAAAATTCTGTATACCATCTTGGGTACTCTTGAGTGTTGGAGAAAGGTGGCCCATTACTTCTTCAGATAAATTTACACTCTCACTTTTGTCCCAACACTCACCACTCAAGGCAGTAAAATAAAAAAGAAAAATAGCAAGCACAAATACATATACATAGAACATCAGAGACAAGTGGAAACCACCCAAAAACACACACATTTTAAATCAACAACTTATGGACAGAAGAACTAAGAAATCAAAATGAAACCAGAAAACCATACTTAGGGCAAAATCCAGAGTAACTACAGGGAGTTCTTGCTCTGGTGTAAGAACAACTTACTCTGTATACCAATATGAATTTCCCATAGGTTTTCACTAGGTGGTGCAGCAACTACGGGTGCATGTAAAGTCTCTTACATGCTCCCGTAGTTACTCTGGATTTGGGGGTCACTAAAAAAAAAACTTAAAAAGGAAAAGTCAATAGAAAAAGAAAAGTCTTGCCCTTAGGAAGGTTTATATTATATGGAGGACAAAGATTTGAATTCAAGTGTGAGCAGGGTGACCATATAGAATGGAGGACAGGGTGCCTCTACCATTAAGCATTACGGTAAAGAGGGAATTTAGGCATGTTTAGCTCAGCATAGAAGGGTTTAAAAAGCAGCACCTGCCTCAATTCCCTCTTCTATGCAATGCTTAAAGGTAGAGGCACTCTGTCCTCCATCCTATACAGTTACCCTGAGTTTGAGGGTATCCCATAACTGTGGGTCCACCACAGAAGGTGATAACCACCAATCAGAATTAATCCAAGACAAGGACAGCACATGCAGTAATGTCAGATGTTGCACAAGGTATTTGCTGGCTCATCCAAGAGAATAAAGTTCTTCAGTCCCAACAGTCAGCAGTTTCTTCCACCTGTAAGCTGGCCGATTGATGCAGAAAATTAGATGTATGGGTCCCGCTGACAGATCCCAGAAGGTCAGAATACTAATGTAAAGCAAATGTAAATCCGATGTAGGGAGCTGCTCTGTCTACTCTTGACAGTTTATTTCATGGCTGAATTGGTCCTATAGTTGGGAAGCCTCTTCATGTTTAACCTTTGAGGATGGTGTTGAGATACATTGCGTTTTTGTCCATGTGCCTTTTTGCGGGCAGGATACAACATTTTGACTTTCAAGGATCGCTCTCTCTTTCTGTTACTCACACACACAAACACACAAATTTATTTTTTGCTATGTAAACTGCACTGTGAACTTTTCGGCTGAAAAAAATGGTGTTTTCCTAAATGAAATCTGTTAAATATGATCAGCATACCCTTCATGGAACGATGTTAAATATCTCTGTGTCAACACTAACCTGTCAACATTAATGCTTACACAAACACCCTCTTTCCATTTTGCCACCTCATTGTGATTATAATCCATTTTGGAGGTTTGCAGGAGGTAAGTGGGGACCTCACTGGTGGAGGGGCAACATTTTCCCCAAGATTGTGAGCATTATTTTTCCCTCTTAGATGTATGTACATGTTAGAGTAATCCCATGTAATAAAAACAAAACATCATTTTCAAATGCTTCTGGGTGCAAATAAGTAGTAGCTGTCAAAAATAGCAGTCAGGAGTGACTGCCACCAGGATACGTTGTTGTTGTTTAGTGCTCAGTTGTGCCCGACTCTTTGTGACCGCATGAACTGCAACATGCCAGGCCACCCTATCCTCTACTAGCTTCCGAAGTCTGTCCAAATTCAGCCACCATGATATAGAAGGGCAAAAATTAGAGAGAGAGAGAGAGGGGATAATCTCAGTTTTCCATCTGAGTACATCTTTATAGACAAAATTCTCTCTGGAAAACTTTCAGCTCAGATGTAATTAGCTTTGGGGATCCATATTCAGTTCTCATATTTCTTTTAAGCACAGAGTAAGCATAGTTCCTTTAAGAAATATCCAACCTTGATCTGTCTTGGCTGAGATTCTTGTAGTTGGCCAGCAGATGTGAACTCAATGTAAATCTTTTAGCTTTGGCTCCACTTATGAATTTTACATTTCAAGGTCAGTGAGGCATTAGAAATATACCATCTTGCTACACTCAACCCTTAAAAAAATCCACTGAAATAAATCCACATCTCACTTTGCAAGCCACAGAATTATCCATAATACTAGAAAAGCCCATAAAACACAACCAACCCGATTAAGAGATAGAGGGCATTCCTTCTTAGTACAAGTTAATCTCTGATCAAGCATTTTCCATAACTACTAGCAGCATCTAATACTTAATTTTTTGTATTTATTTGTACAGCCATGTGTTTCGTCAGATTTCCCAAATGTTTTCTTCAAAGAGATCCACAGATTCTCACATCCCATTCTCCTATATTACAAATTGAAAAAAATAGAAAATTTTGAAAAACAGGAGAGGTGGTCAAATATTTCCAAAAGAATATTAGATTATTACTATTTTGCCTGCTTCTTATACAATACCACTAATATAGTATCATTATTCCACTAGTGGGCTGTGGGTGGCACAAGCGGTTAAGGCGCTGTGCCTGTTAACCAGCAGGCCAGGGTTCGATTCCCGGGTCGGCCCCACAAGACAGGTGAGCTCCTGCGACGCCAGCTGGATCCAATCCAGTGGTACTGTATAAGAAGCCTTTCCATTGGACTAATTCAGTGGTGTGGAGAGGGGGGATTTGCTGCTTGGGTAACAGCCTATCCTCCATAACAATCCAACCCAGGCTTTTGTGCTTCGTATGCAGTGTATGCAGTGCCAAGCACGATACCATAGTCTTCCAAGACTGATGGAGGCCTGCTTTATTCCACTATAGTGGTATACCACTATACCATTATATATATATATACAGTGGTATATATAGTGGTATACCACTATAGTACCACTATAGCACCACTAATATAGCTTCTTATATAGAACCACTTATTTAGTACCACTATAGTACCAGTAATCCCTTGGCATTCTCAGGGGTTCTGTTACGGGAACCTGTGGATAACTGAATCTGTGGGAAACAAAGATGCGAAGACTTATTAATTTTAATGGAAATTGGCACCTGGGAGGCAGGTGAAGATTCCCTCTGGAGTATGCCTGCAAGAGAGCTATGGTCAGAAAAATTTCTATAATCCGTAGACTTATAATTAAAATTCTCCTTCAAACAGAATAGTTGGGATACTTCAAAATCCCTCCCTTTGACATGAATGTTTGTTGTGGCAGTGAGAGCACTATCAGCCCCAATTACAAGTGGAAGCATTTTAATTACTTTCTTTTGCTCCTGAAGTCTGATTTGGGGGGGGAAACTGACTCATTAAAACTGAGATTTTGTATCACCTCCTGGCAATATTTTTCATTTTTTTAAAAAAGAAAGAAAATCCTGTGTAATAATAACTGAAGAACTTCAACAGTTTCTGCACGTTTTTGGACTCTCCATGGTAGTTGTACTGATTCTTCACTTACAAGTACCAGTTATTCACTAGTAAATTATAATGGTCTATGGCTGAACAACCATAAAATTCTTTCTCTATTTCTCAGGGGCTTCAGGAAGTGGTGCACCCCAACATCCTACATGGGAGATGCTTTACACCAGGTAAAAGGTGTGGATCTTTCTGTTCTACCCAACTGATGCAAGTAATAGTAGCAGTCAGGAAATTGCCACCAGGGCCCTATCCTTCCATTGGGCTCAAAGTAGGATTGCAAACCCTCTAAGACTGGCCTGGTGGTATCAGCATCATCTTCCTGCAGTCTAGAGATTTGGATAGGGTTTCCTTGGAGGCACATTCCAGGACATCATATTGGGAAAACAGCTCCTAAAATAGCCGTAGTGATCCTGAATTAGGCAAATCTGAAATTGAACAGCCAACCCTAGTTCAAGTTCAGGCATCCGTGGTGGACCTTGCTGAAGTAATGGAATCCAGGCAGTTGTGTGATGATGGCTTATCTTGGTTCTGGGTCTTTATATAGATAACAATCAATCTATGTAGGGATATGTGGAGCCAGCCAGGTGGAAGAAAGATGAATGGAGGAACCATTTTCTGTACTTTTCTGGAACTGATGCCAAAAACATGAGACCCAACTGCCATCTTGACAGTGAAACCCATAATTTATTTTCAACATGATTTTCCAACCACTTAAAGCAAATCTATTTGCAATTAAACAACATTATCCCATACAATTTTTCCCTGATTTTTTTTCTTTGTACTTTCAGAGAATTGGCTGCCTTTTAAAACTACAGCTATCCATTATCTTTGGGCTTCACTAGAGTTACCTTTCTTACTTGAATTTCTGCAAGTAAAAGGTCTAATGGGCACTGGGACAGCATCAAAGCCTTTTGGTATCAGACGCTGCCAGTCCATGCCGGGTGGTATACCAGCCTCCTTCAGATCTACCCATCACTTTCTGTTAGATTAACAGAAGTATAGTATACAGTATAGAAATATCAGAAGTATAGTAACGGGCAAGTAACGGGAGCTCACCCTATCTTGTGTTACCCACCAACCTGCCGACCTTCAGGTCTACAAGCACAGCACCTTTAACCACTAAGCCAGAGCAGCCTCAATGGTTTACTCTTCTATTTGCCCCAGGAGTTTACTTTCCTATTATTTGAGCACTGGTTTTGGCCAGCGGCTTCAAGGAAAAGTAAGAAGTTGTGCCCACAGATGTCTTGAGCATTGATTGCAGGCATTAGAGTCAGGAAGGAAAAATTGGCCATCATTTTAGAAAGCAAATGGCTTAGGGTGGTTGAAGGACTGAAAGCGGCAGCAGATGCACAGGGCAGGGGAACAAAATGATAGGAAGAGATGCCGTCGAGGGCTCTACAGCCAAACACAAGAAATAACTGCCAATGCAATTGTTAAAATACCCATTTCCTTTTTTATAACTACAATTTCTGTTCTTCCACAGACTGTTCACTTCACCTTTTCAGTTCTTGCAAGGTTTTTCCAATTAAAAGGATAAAGATCAAGTGAATGTCATTTGGCTCTTTTTCTTTGGAAAACGGCTTCCTCCCCATCATTGCCTGCACAATTTCCTGAAAATTGTCTCTCCCTGCCAAGATTTACAAGGCTTTTTCATGGCTCTCAGCAGACTGAGGTTTGGAGGTTTTGGTATTTCAGCCACATTATCAGTCGCCTTCAGCTTTAACCTCCGGAGACATAACAGGTTCACAACAAACCATCAGTCAGACAGACGGAGGGGGGACGGATATGTTTGTTATTTGCCACTTTCTCATTTTAAATCCCATCACAAGGAAAATTAATCGCATCTTCCATATGACACATCAGAATTTTTTCTGACTCTATTCAGCCTCCTTTCGGAGTCACTGGAGCTTGCAAAATGAACTGTGTTGGGAGAAACCCCATTGTGTGCTGGTTTGTAAAACCAATCTCTTGGATTATTTACAGATTTTAAAATACATGGGTTTTTATAATGTACGCACACAACAAAATGGAATGATAGCCAATCACCCCTCCTTGTGCAAATTCATTTGATAAAAATCCAATATCTATAAAACAATTTTTGAACATAATTTATATTATTAAAACTGCAATTGACACGATAATTATTACACTGTATATGCTTGGCCAGACTTAGGAAATGCAGGACCTACTTGGAAACATTTTTTACAGAGCCCCAAGTTCACACCAAGATCTATAGCGTCTTAGAAATAAAATATAATTTATTATAGACTTTATAGTAGGATGGATAGCCATCAAAATGTGTGCTTAAAAAGTGATTGTGTGGAGCAGCACAGTGCTAATCCTCACTAGAAAGGCATGCAGGCTGGGTGGCCTGTCCCGTATCCATCATAGGGTTGGGGCTGGCTGCAGCTGCCCCAGGCAATGAGAATTCATCTCCTTACCCAGCTAACATGGCAGCAGCCCCAATAGATCTACTCAGATCTATACCACTTAAAAATGTTACACAGATCTGTGCAACCTGGCACTGCTTCAGGTCATCTAGCTCAGAATCCAACCTAAGTGCCAGCCTGCCCCCCCCCCCCCAAATGATCCTGGGCCACCCGTAGGCTACATATGACACTTAAGTGACACCTCTGGGCCAGCACAAGGGACTTGCACTGGATGTAGGGCCAGTTGGAATTTGGGCCGGAATAGACCAAATCATATTTTAATATGAACCTGTGTACATGTAAGCCTACAAGTAAGTAAACAAACTGTTTTAGATTACATACCTTTGAAAAGGAAATGGTTACAAAACCACTTCAGTGACTATGGAATGATTTAATAGAAATAGTAATTTTATTTTCTCGAAAAAGAAATCTTAAAACTTGAAAAAGATTCAAAATGTTTGTTGCAATGTGTAGTGTGTATCTGTTGAGACTAGAGTAGATTCCCGTAGTGCGGGATCCCCTTAGACACGGGGCCCATTTGGGACCAATTAGTCCAGTTGGCTTAAAGTCAGCTCTGATTATCTGCAGGCCACCCCAGTGAAAAGTGCCAGGGCCCATTGGATGCTAAGCCACCATTTTGCATCTGACTCTGTTTGGTGGTTCGCCTAATAGGACTCATTTAAGGGGAACAAAACCTCTTCGAAATTTGTGGGGAAAATAAAAATGGCAGAAAGGCTTTGGATTCATTCTTTTTCTTGGTGCTATTAAAATCAAGCATGATATGAAATGAAAAACATTTCAGTGACTAATAAGGTCTGCACTCCAGAACAGTGTAATTTGCCCAGATAACAAGGAATAAAATCCATTCACTTTAACACAATTAGTACCTTTCTATTTCTTCAGCAATATGTTCAGAAGACAGCCAGATTGTTTCTGGAATCCTATTTCCTGGAATCTAATCAGAGCCACATGTAAGGTTAACTCCTTATTTTGGAGTTGAATCACAAGCGCCAGCACACTCAACTGCATGCATGCATACCTATTAAGTCAAATAATTGTAAGGTCAAAGTAATAGATAATGTGTTTTATGGCTAGAATGCAGAGCGCCCACTTTTTTAGGATGGATGGAATCCAATTCTACAGAGGCAGCAGCGGCAAACATTTGCTGAGCATGTAAGGAACACTGAAGGTGTCCCAGAGATGTGTTGTCGCTTAAAAGGCAGAGATCTTTCATTAGCACAAAACTTTTTGGGGACAATCAAGGCAGTAATAGGCTCAGTAGAAAATTTAGGATTTAACCCTAAATAACACAACTCTTTCTGTTTTAAATGAGTACTGTGTGCACAAGTTGATTTCTTCTGTGGCTAACTACTACCTCTCTTCAAGGTAGTATAGTGTGTAAAGGTACAAGATCAGATGTAAGGTACAGGAAATTGTATAGATCTTGTATAGTATAGGTACACGATTGGATGAGGAATGAGACATTATTTCAGATCCACACTTAGCTAGGAGCAGAAAAGGATGTCTTTGAATAAACCACCATCCTTCAACCTAACCCAGTGACAGATGAGGTGCCAGCCTCTGTGTCACCTGCTGCGGGAGGCCAGTGCATCACCCCCGTCATGCACATGCATGGTGTTCATGCATGCCTGTGAAGCCATCTGCCCTCCGTGACAAAGGGCAGACCCTTGTCACTCAGGGCAAGTGGCTTTATAGGTGTGGTGCGTATACATGAATGTTGTGCAGGCGCAGGCACATGAGCAGGCTCAATGCGCCTGTCAGCCCTTGCCCAAGTGACGAAGGGCCCGCCTGAGTGACAAAGGGCCTGTCCTCTGTCACCGAGGGCAGGGGCCTTAAGAAGCGCTGTGCACCTCCATGAAGACGATACTTGTGCAGGCGCACTGTGCCTACAAAACCCTTGCCTAAATGGTGAGGGATTTAAGAGGTACAGTGCACAGGTGCATAAGCAGACCTCTCCAATCTTGCAATAGACCAGTTTGCCTCTTGTGAATTTGGAGAGGTCTGAGGCTGATGCACAGGCGCAGTCTTTGCACCTGTGCATCAGAGACCTCTGTACTAGGGAGAGGTAGGCTAACCTCTTGCTAGTGTGGAGAGATGGGGGTGATGTGGCAGAGGGGTTGTCAGACTCCTCCGGTGCATCACCCTCTATAGTGTGTCAGCCTGCTGCACCACCCTCTTGACACCCTGCCCAGTGGTTCTCACCATTTCTGTTCTCAAATGAACATAAGAGCTTCCACTGGGTCAGGCCAAAGTCCCATCTAGTCCAGTTTCCTGTATCACATATGACACTTGCATCCAGGTGCCCCCCCTGCACCTGGCATTTTGAGGTTGCCCACATCTACATCTATCTATGCCAGGGTGACCACATGACTGGAAATTCCTGGACAAAACTGGAAATGAGGCCCTGAAACTGGAAGTCCAGTTTTTGTCAGGAATTTGGGGCCATTTCCAGCCATTGCCTGAAATTTTAAGCCTTTGAGGTCCGCTGCAGGCCAACCGAGCCATTGAGGAGAAGGGGGAGGGAGGGAAAGGAAGGAATTGAAGTCTTTCTCCCTTATCCCCATGCTGAAGCACCTTTCCAAGCCTTCAGTGGAAGCACTACATCTCCGCATGGCGCCACACTTTGCAGCCTGCTTCCTTGAGGCGCAGGAGCTCCAGTCACTGAATGGCTGGCTGGGAAAATGGATGTGGCCAGAAGAGCTCCAGTCCCTGCACTTGCCAGAGAGAAAGAGGAAGGGGGAGAAACTCTGCTTGCTGCAAATGAAGGAAGGAGGGAGCAGAACAGAGGAAGGAGGGAGCCTTGCAAGTGGAGCTGCTGCTGCCCTGAAACCTTGCAATGAGTTTGGCTTTGGAGAGAAGGGGGGTGAATTAATTTTTTTTAAGCAGGATTGCCAACTGACCAGAGAAACCTCAGCCTCTCCTGCTCCTATACCTCCATAGATGGATCCACCAATATATACTTTGCACAAAAAGCATGTAATTCACAACAAGGGCTTGAGTTGTTCGGGTTTGGGGTCTTTCATCCAACTTTTGTCAAAGCAGAAGAGCAGGTGCTGGGTGTAAAGTTGACAACCTGCTCAGGGTAGGGATGGTGGGGATAACTACTGGCTCTTTAAGTTTTAAGCCTCCAAGCCCAGTTGTGTCCACTCAAAAGTATTACAGTCAATGTAAGGGGGCAAAGGAAAGGAGGAAAGGAGGCTGAAAGACAAGCCTGCGCATGCCTGGCTGCTTGGATCACCTAAACATGTGCCTTTTGGTTTGGGAAACAGGTCTTGCAAAGAGGATGCTAATGGTAAGTAATATAGTACTGTGGTAACACACAGTTGGAACATCCTCACAGCTTTTCCGTCTTCAGTTTTACAGTGCAACCCACATTCAACCTCTGCAGAAGGACTGATCCCATCTGTAGCAATACCTTGGAAACACCCCAACTCTATTTCCAAAACAGTAGGAAATATGGAGAGGTTCCATTTTTTCCACCAGTGGTTTAAAAAAAATATATAGCCACAGTTGCTTCAGTCTTAGAATATGGGGGAAGGAAGGCTAGATGGGAGGGGGTTCAGGAATGCATACATTTTTTTACAAACTACTACATTAAAAGAAATTATAGAAAGTCACATTTGGAAGACATAGATACTGCTGGGAAAGTTGAATTGGATTTGGATTTGTAGCCTGTTCTGGAAGGTGTTTGGCCTGCAATTTGCTATGGTTCTGAATCCACCCCCGATGAGCATTTACCAAATTTTGACCAATGCCCTGATCAAGCCAAGGACCCTGATGCCTCAGGTAGGATCTCAAATGTTGCTCATCCTTTTCTAAAGATTAAACATTAAACAGTAGGTTCCAGAAAACCTCCACAGATACAGATTTTTTTGGGGTGGTATGATTGCTTGGTTGGCATTTTGGCTCTATTCTTAATATCATCTTGTGAGCAATAGTGTCTACTATCCTGCATTGATATTATTGTTTTTAAATCAATCCGTTTTGCATGAATTTTCTTGCATGTAGGAGTTGGAGATCTCCAGATCTAAGTAGGCACATATGTTACATCCCTAAGCCCAATGTCTGCCCTCTTTTGAACTAGAATTTTACTCCTCTGGCATCTTATTAATCCCTAGTCAGCCAACTGCAAGTCTTCCTATGCATCGGGTGTACAGTAGCCGGCACTTCAATTACATTTGATTCCTATCAAAAAGAATTGATGAAAGTATTGATGCCTTTGATGAAGAAAGGAGCTCAACACAAATGAAAAGGGTGTTTTTCTGTTTCTCCTAACAGAAAGCCTCTTCCTCACATGGAAATGCTCTTCCCGGGTTAGCAAAAGTGCACTGGACAAGGCAAGAGACTGATCAGACACAAAAGAGAGTCCATCCTTGAAATAAAGTCGATGAAAGAAAGTCTGGGTGGAAAATACAAGAGTTCAAATATCTCCTTAATAATCAGAAACCTACTAAAATCAAACATCAACATGGTTAAACACAAAACCCACACTATGTTTTAAAAACAATTTTTCCCCCAACACATGGCAAATTGCCAGACTGTTTTGCCATATGTTCAAAAAATAGTTTTATTAGAAAGCATTCCACGATTGCTGGGTCTCAATACATTTCTGCATATCTTACTGCCAAAAATGTTTTAGTGTGATTTCTATCTGAACTTCTCTGGTGCATAGAAAAGAGCGACCTCAAACCCAGACCAGCCTTCCACACGTACAGCATGTGCATGATGACGGACAAGCTCGTCTCCAAAACTTTTCATAGTCAACGTGTGTTTGTAGGCTAGTGCCTGTATCATCCTCACACACTGTCTTCCCTATACAGGTATGCATTACTTTACAACAGGGACACAGGCTACATTTTTTGTTCAGCTTTAGCATCTTAAAATGCCTTATGGCAGCCAGCTAACATCACAGAATGCCTTGTCACAGTAAGGTGGCACCCCTGAAAGCTTTGTGGATAGTTGGATAGCACCCTTATGGCAGACAGGTAAGACTCAACAATGCTCAAGACTCAACCATTAACAATGCTGTTAGTACTGTATTACTGCACAGTGGCACTGAAGTGTTGTCCAAAAATCCAGAGTAACTATATGTACTCAAAACTAAAGGCACCTTTTTCACCTGAATTTAAAGCACAATCCTTACCATGTCTACACAGAAGTAAGCCCATTGCGTTCAATGGGTCAAACTCCCAGGAAAGTGTCTTTAGGGTTGTAGTCTTAGGGCACAATCCAGAGTAACTATGGGGAGTCCTTGCTCCAAAGTAAGAACAATTTACTCTGGATTGCAGTATGAATTTCCCATAGATTTTCACGAGGTGGTGTCATAACTACATCACCGTAAATGTCTCTTGCTCTCGCAGTTACTCTGGATTGTAGGGTTAGTCTCTGAAATCAGGGTGCATGTTAGATTCAATGGTGCATTAAATTCAAGTAAATACAATATTTTGATTATACATACATGTCAGTATTAAACTAACAATTTAATATATTGTAATAAAAGGTATAAACCCATTGTTGTATAAAGTAGTGCAATTAGTGAAAAATCACAACATAAAACCATTTCCATATTATTATTGTCATATACTCTATCTTGTTGTATGCAATAAAATTAAATTTTGCACCTGCTTTGCAGCCAGCCGTGCATTACAATCACCAGTAAACATTTTTAAAATCTCAAACCTTTTGAAATTTGGGTGCACATTAGATTCGATGTTGCATGAGATTCAAATAAGTACATATATATTTACATATAAATAAATTAGTATATTCAAAGAACAGTGGAATCTTTGTTAAATTCAAGTCAGATCAGGTTGCATAGTCACAGCTACATATGCCTAACAAGGTAATCTTTTGGTATCACCATCATATATACGGTCCATTAAGGGTCAGAATATTGGCAAGAGGTGCCTATCTGTACTTTGAGGGAATCCCCCAATACATTGTGGCTTTGCACGGTAAAGAGTCTTCCGTTTGCCTGAGTAGGAATTCATGGAAGAGTTCCTGACCATCTCTTTCACCCTCCCCTTAGAGCTAAGCCAGCATCTTTTTTTGCTTCAGAACCAGCATTTTCATTGATATGCAAATTCATTTAAAATACAATTAACAGATTTAAAAGCATACACTTAATCACCTACAATGTCTCTGATCGGATGACAGCACTGATAAAACAGCCCAAACAAAATGCCAAATGAATTTTTTTTTGCATTTTCCTTGTATTTTTTAAAAAACATAATAATTATCTGCAGTAATATTACTCACCTGCCCAGCAACAAAAATTCTCCAGCCAAGCCCAAGCGCCGCATGGCCATGAGCAGACCCCGCACGGTCATGCCTTCGCAGAAGCATGCCACTACTCTTGCCTTGGGAAGATGGCTTCGCAGCTTCTCCAGCAACCTGTCAAAGCTCTGTTCTCCGGCGTTGCTGTAGATCTTGTAGGAATGGGCGATACAGATCCCTTCCTTGGCTGACATGTCTTTGAAGGCCTCCATGCCACTTTCACCATAGTTTCCTGAACAAAAACAAACACATGCAGGGCTGTCAGCCAATAGTTGCTGAACGGATAATGATATAAAAGAGCAAATGAAATTAGCAGGCAGTGTCTGGGAGTCAAATTGTATAAATTGGGTTTGCTTTATTAGAGCCTTGTAAATTTTATTTATTTATTTTGGAGATAACTATATCATATTTCCCCAGGCTGGCTCTCAAGGCAATTTACAACAAAATAATGAAGCACACACAAGGGTCTGCTTGCAGCGAAAGGTGGGATATAAATCCCGTAACAGACAGACAGACAGACAGACAGACAGACAGACAGACAGACAGACAGAAAGAAAGAAAGAAAGAAAGAAAGAAAGAAAGAAAGAAAGAAAGAAAGAAAGAAAGAAAGAAAGAAAGAAAGAAAGAAAGAAAGAATACTAAAGCTACTTTGGTCCCAGTTACATAAAAACATCAGGCAAACCACAGTTCTTTTTAAAAAAAAATAAAGCATATTTTAAAGTCCATGAGTCTAATTGCTCTCCCATCCTACCCACCATCAAAAACCATTTGCAAACAAAAGAAAACCCTTTTAAGCTCTGTTGGTAAGTGTCCAGGGGGAGCTGATATAAATTAACCTGGGAGGGAATTGTATATATAGAATCCAAGAGTTGGAAGGGACCTAGTAGGTCATCTAATCCATAAGTAGATGGACTGGCAGGAAATTCTCCTAGGGCATCTCCAACAGGTGCTCGTCAAGCTTTGGCTTGGAGATCCCCAGTGAGGGAGAGTCCACCACATCCCTTGGCAACCTGTTCCACTGCTGAACTGCCCTCACCGTCAGGAATTTTTTTTGGATATCCAAACGGAATATGTAGGGAGCTACCACTGAGTATACGTAGTGGTGGGCTTCAGAGGGATCTCACAGGTTCTATAGAAACCTTTGCTAATGAGCACCTGGTTCTGAAAACCGGTAACTAATGGGACATAGAACCTGTTGTTAATTTATTTGAATCCCACCACTGAGCGCACCCCAATCATTATTGCCCCCATTGTTTCAATAAGTGCACAGTGCAAAGAAAAGTGCACAAAAAGAGCTCCCTCTGAGGATCTTAGAAGATAAGCAGGTCTGCATGAAAAAGGTGATCCTAAAAACAATGTGCCACATGTTTCCTCCCCACCCAGTAATGTGCCTTTTTTGCATTGTGCTCACTAGCTCTTTCTCTCATTGGAAGAGATGGTGTCCGATAACTGCAGCTGTTGCCTCCGATGCGCCAAACAGTTCGAAGCACTGTCCCTTTTTTGTTCACTGAGCAGTCGGTGATGTGCTTGGTAGATGAGAGGAAGTGCTTCAAACATAATGAGACCTCTTACTGAGGTGTTACCCATTTTCAACATTTGAAGAGGAAAGGGAAACTCTCTGCTCTAGCATGAGGCATCAGATCAACAGAAATATGCGCTGAGTTCCTCCAATGGAGAATAGTATAATATAGTTATAGTGTATGGTGTACGAAGACTCTTGAGGATGCGCTGGGGAAAATGCGTTACTGCAAGCAAGACATTTCTGTCCAAAAAGCACTTGTGAACAAGCTCTGCCTAATTAGTTTTTCATGCAAAATAACCTGGTGTAGAGGGAGATTTTTTTGGAGCGAGAGAGAGAACATGTATATTTAATTGAAACAAGATTGAGTAGTAATGAACATTTTTCATGGTTGTTCTATTCCCACACACACACTCTCATGCATGCACACATGAACGCGCACACGGACACAGATAGTGTGAGAGTCCCCAACTTATATCCTGGTTCCTTTTTAAAGGTATGATAAGAAGTCTGATCAGATATAACTCGGAACAGTTGACAGTTCAGCTCTGCAATGCCTGTATGAAAGCACTAGATTAGACAATTTCTGCCTGTACAAAAGCACCAACACAGTCATCATCTGTGATCCAAGACCAGAGACATAGCATGGGCTAGTGGCACCCAGGGCAGCAACATCACGACATCTGGATTCTCCAACCACTTACTCAGAGAAATCACCCAACCAGCTATTGAGAGGGCACATGTGCACCAATGGCTTCTTGACTGGGGAAGAAGCAACTGGAATACATGCACCGGTGATGCTACAATTGGCACCCGGCCATTTGCTCTATCATGCCCCATGGCAGATATGCCTTGCCTGACATCCATAATCCATAATCCAAATGAAAGTGTTCAGCTTTCAGGATGCATCAAGGAGGACTTCCATATCTGTCAGAGGGCTGCACAATCAGAGGGCCAGATTTTTATAGTGGCCACCACTTGGGCATTCTCAGGGCACAGCTTCACCATGCAAGATAAAATGTAATGCTGAAAAGAGTGTTTATGAGCATTACTAGGGTTGGCATGTGTCCCTGAAAACTGGGAATGTCCCGATTTTCAGCGACCTCGTTCACATACTGGCAAATTTAGCAGAAGATCCTGTCCTGGTTTTGTGGAAGAGAATTATGGCAACCTTAACCTATAAGCAGAGTGTTTGTCCCCATCTACTCTCCCAAAATTACTAGCAACGATTCAGTAGTTGTGGAATTCTCCCCCAAGGCAAATTTGTGTGGTGCCAACATTCTTATAAATTGTTAGGATCTCATAATCCGACTCGCTGCACAGCTGGCAGACACCCTCTTCTTTCTCTTCTCTCTCCCGCTTCCTTTTATCTCCATCTTCTTCCTTATCTGGTTAAAAACAGAAAACCAGGGTAGCCAACTATTCCTCTGAGGAGCATAATTTAATTATTAGAAGCATCTTTTTTCCTGATAATATTGCCTCTGCCCAAAGGAAGCGGCATCATTTTTTTAACTCTCTGAATTTTAATTTAAGCCTTCTTCATTTCTGTTATTTATTGTTACAAATGTGGGGAAAAATTGTTCTGTTACCAAACCTGGACATGCTATTAACCTTCCTCTTTCATGTAGTCTTAACTGCTAGCTTGTTTGTTTATATATCTGGCTTTTAATTTTTTTTCTGACTTTTTAATTTTTAATTCGTTTATAATTTTCAGCATGGAATTAGCCTTTCCATAGCAGCATGTCCTGCAGTGGTGGGGCTGTCATGGATGCTTCCATGTGGTGGCCTCCACAAGGTAAGGAACACTGATCCTCTTACCTTGTGGCTATATTGTGAGAGCACTGGGTGAGAGAGAGAGAGAGAGAGAGAGAGAGAGAGAGAGAGAGAGAGAGAGGAACAGATTGTGCTTTTTCCTGATGAAATTGACTACAATCTGGCATGAAGCAAAGTGCTCAAAGCTCCCTTTTCACAGATTTCTCTCCCTTCTGTAGTTTTCAGAAAAGACATTCCGGTGGGAATGGCATGATCAAAACTATTTTCTGTTCTATTTCTTTATGCAAATATAAAAATTTCCATTTTTCTGTTGGCCAACGTTGGCTTCTTTTGATTGGTTTAGGCTCGAGAAAGAAAGTGAAACTTTTCTTTCTAGAAATTCTGCAAATGAACTTCCAGCTTGTTTAACAGTGTAATTTTTCTCTGGCTGTAATCCCAACCCCAGTTAGGCTGGCCTAAACCCCAGATAAGTCCCGTGCTGGACTGGGGGGTGTCACAAAAGTGCCGTAAGACAATTCTGTGCCACTCCTGGGGGAAGGTTAGGCCAGTGTACAGATATGCGATTGCCTCACTGCATCACCACGGGAATGGGAAGACCAGTGAGTTGTGCCAGCCCAGGTTAAGATTGCACCCTGAGTTATTAGCCTTGCCCTACAATCCAGAGTAACTGGGAGCATGTAAGAGACATTTATGTCAACGTAGTTACGGCACTACCTAGTGAAAACCAATGGGAAATTCATATCGCAATCCAGAGAAAATTGTTCTTACGTCGGAGCAAGGCCTGCCCGTAGTTACTTTGGATTGTGCCCTTGTAGGCACTTTTCCCGCATATGCCCATTAAAGCAAAATTCTTATTTCTGTCAGTTGTTAGATTTACTGGTTCAGGCAATAGGCAGCTAAGGCTGAAATCCTAAAGACACTTTCTTGGGAGTAGGCACCATGGAATATAATGGGACTTACTTCTGAGTAGACAGGCATAGGATTGCACCCTTCATGCCATAAATGTCTCATGAATGTTACAAACCAATGAGACTATGAAGGAGTCAACTGGCCCAAGTGAAAAGTTCCATCTCTTTTGCTAAGTTTCTTAACCATGTTAGTTCTTTTTCTCCAAACCGAGTGTCTTCAATGAATCTTCTTAGGCATCGCTTCAGGAAGATGGAGCAAAGAAATGAAATTCTTCATGGTCATATTGGCCCTAAATGTTGTTTTGGCTAAATCAGAATTGTACGGAAATTTGAGGGTTTCCTCAATAAATTTGTGAGAGGTATCTCAGCCCCCCAAGACAGAAAACAAAGTGGTATCAGAAACACAGACTATGCTCAGTTCTGCAAAATCTTCAACTTACCCTACAACCCAGAGTAAATATGGGAAGATGTAAGAGGCACTTACTCTGGATTGCTCTATGCACTTCCCATAGGTTTCCCATAGGTGGAACCGTAACTACATTGGTGTAAAAGGTCCTGTAGTTACTCTGGATTGTAGCCTTAGGGTGCAATCCAGAGTAACTATGGGGAGTCCTTGCTCCGGTGTAAGAACAATTTGCTCTGGATTGCATTATGAATTTCCCATAGGTTTTCACTAGGTAGTGCAGTAACTACGGGCACACATAATGTCTCTTATGTGCTCCCGTAGTTACTCTGGATTGTAGGGTTAACCTACTATTTCTCCCAGAAACTCATCTAACGTAAGTTGTCTGAATGCAGACTCCAGGACTCTGATTCGGACTCTGAAGCAAGCTTCGAAGAATACATTCTTTCATAGAATAATCCAAAAACGCAGCTTGTCTTCTTCTTATCTGATTAGAGGGCGCTGATTTGAGCACAGCGTAAACACTGATAGCAGAAGGAAATAGGAAGGTTACATTTCATGCTCCCAAAAATATTCTGGTGGCGTTACACAAATTGTTTTCATATTTCACTCTTCTTTTGGTTGTGATCTGTGAACTCATATTGCTGCCAGACATTCATTATAAAGAATATGTCTGTTCCGAGGAAGCCATTAAAAGTGGAGCTTATGTTCTAACCAGTAGCACAAAATTGGGTTGTGGAACAAAGTGTCTGAGTTTCCATTATTTCTTAGGGAAAATTCGCTTTGATATACAAGTGTTTTGGATTACAGGCATGTTTCCAGAATGAATTGTGCACATGAACCGAGGCACCACTATATAAAGTTGGCACAACTTCAGGATGCCCTTGTAGGGCTGCCTGGCCAGGAAGCAGTGGTTAGGATATGGTGGAGGAGGCCTCTACCCATCCCACTCCATTCCCAGGTCCAATCATCCTCCATTCAACCCTCCCTTTGCCCAAAACACCTCTTTGTGAACTCCAAAGTCCCCTCCAACCACCCTCTTAGGGCCTGCTCCACCTGATACAAATGTACAGTACCTATGCCGGCCAGTGAGGGTATTGGATCTGGTACTCCTGAGCTGATGTAGGTCACCATGATGGCCAAACTGCTCAGTGAGTAGCTGCAAATATGCTTTACAGCACATTTGTGACACTCTGAGCTGTTGTGGCAACAGATTATGTTACCACAATATTTTTCTTTGTTATTTAGATAATCCAAATAAAAGGACCCACCAGGCACACCAGGTCTGTGACCTGCAAAGATTCTCATTGTCAACATGCATTGCCTTAATGAGAGTGGCTACTGTAGTTAATTATTTTAAAATGTACAGGCATCCCCCATTTATTGGACGGGTTAGGGACTGGAGCACCATCCAAAAGTGAAGCCCACTTAAAAAGCGAAACCCAGCAAAATAGTCACCCAAAAGGCATAAGTATCACTTGCAAAAGCCTAAATAACAAATATTTACCGGTATTAAAACATAACCAAATACATAAAAATTACAGGAAAATGAACAAAGGCACACATGAATATGCATTTGAATGATTGTTATTTACTGAAGAAAGTCAAAAGGAAATGCCAAAAACAGTGTGATCACCATGTCACATGCAAATCAACATTAGGGAAGAACATTTTAGCCTTTAGACCAGCAGAGAGCGGTTGAAAGAGTGGAGCATGTGTTGAATGAAAGAGTTCTGGATATAATTGAAAGGTGTTGAAAGAACAGAATCATCAGAAAAGGAACCGTAAGAAAGTGGGGGACTCCTGTATTGTGTTCCCTCATTCAAAAGAGTATAGGCTGACTTCAGGTTGCTAAGAATTATATTAAAACACAATAGCCATATGTATTTATAAATATAGCTATTTCTGGGTATGGAAGGACAGAACGGGGAGAGGATCCAGCCTAGGAGAAGACTGGAATCAGAGATGGTAGTGCATGCCATTTTGGCCCTTTCCCTTTTTAGTATGTAGAAATGGGAACGGATCAATTTTTCCTCTTCCTACCTGGAATGGGTGTGAAGTGAAGGGTAAGGGGATGCTTGCATGCTATGGAGAGGTTCACCAGCGGTAAAACTTTATACCACTGATGTGGACGCTGAAATTGCAAAACCCTATTGCAGATCTGGAGTCTGTGATGATGGGCCACAGTCTCATGCTGGCTCTTAAAAAAAATTCTATGAATTCTGAGAGATTCCTGGATTCACTTACATATTCCAACAACTCAAGAAAACATTGTGGCATCATTATGCAGAAGGCCATACCTCTTCTGGCCACCCTCAGAGCCAGACCAACCTGTTCAATTATTCACTGCAAAGAATGCTGATGTCACATTGAATAATGTTGCCTAGTTGTTTTGTAAATTAGCAGCTTGATGGCAAAAAAGTGATTATTTACAGTCCGTTTCATTATTCCAAAACAGCACGGCGCCATATCTTCCGCAGGCACATCCGTCCGTGCACCACATCTCAGCCTCTCTCCTCTTAATTGCCTGGAGAAAATGCAAGACACGTTCTCCTACTTAATGGGCACCTTCTGAGCAAAGCTGGATCTGATTACTCCCCTGATCTGAACCGCATTAGAGCAGACAGAATAGCGAGGTCTCCGCAGAACAGCCACACATCTGATGTGACAACCAAATGTCGGGAGTTGAATTTGTCAACTCTGCAGCACGGAGAGTCAAGAGGATTTGGAAGGCGATAATATGGGGGATCGTGGGAGAGATTAGTAAAACTTCAGAGAAACCATGTTTCTAGATCTTCTCATCCTCCTTTCTGCAGAAGAGTATACATGTGATTGTTTGTGACAGAGGCATCTACCCTCACAGGCTTTGCATGTTCACTTAGGACTTATTGGCTCAGCTGCTTGCACGGTCAGGCACTGATTGCTTCAGAGAACAAGAGTCACTTTGGAGAAAGTTACTTTGGATTTGCACCTGCAAACGTCCTTCTCAGATATCAAGTAATCTCCCCTAAGGAGGTTTACAAAAGAGGCAGGATCACAATATCCAGGAATGCTTACTCATTCATTCCCGCACTCATTTAATTGGATTTGTACTTTGCCTTTCTCCCCGAAGGGCACCCAAATCTCTTTTATTTATAGTTTTTCCTTCTCTCACACGGACTGCATATTCAGGACACACCTGTAATTTCCACTGCATGGAGAGCAGCTACAATGCATCATATATGCACTGCACGTTCAATGCTATGCTTTTCTTATGTGCACTAATGGGCACTTATGTGCACTCCTGCAAAAATAATTTTCAGTGCACGTAAAAAAAAGCTTGCTGCAGGACAATTAGCAGCTATCCAATTTTTGAAAAAGCCACAATTTGTTTTCTAATCTTCCAATCACTCTTTGGCAATCCAACAAAAATCAGTAAGTCCCAATCCACAAGTTGCGAACCACTGGTCTATATCCTATTTACTGCTGCCTGCGTATGCATGGACCATTTTCCCCCTTCACTGTGGTTATAGAAATATTAACAGCCATGTGAGGAGGAGGAGGAGGAAAATAATGCTTTAAATGACTTTTTATTTGTACTCATTTAATACTCAGACTAAACCTTTAGGGTTGTGAGTCCCAGGGCTACAGTTGACACGTAGAAAACAAAATAGTGCAAGACTTTTTGGACACCTTCTGATGAGGTGGGAAAACAGGGGATATAAATCTTTTAAATAAATAGTATAATCCCAAAGATAACAGCAGTATTGAGGCTGCTGCTGGCGCATCCAGTGACCTACATCTGCCGCGACGTCTCTCGTGTTCTTTTCATTGCTATGACTTTGTGACAAGACTCTTTTAAAGGAAAATTCCCTTTAGCAAAAATGCCATGTGTGACTTTACAGTCACACATGACCCGATGCATTATCCCCTGATCATGCATTTCAGTTTGCATCAGCTTGCACATGACAGCACTGGCTGCAACAGCATTGACACTTTTGGCTTAGCAGACTAACAGCTTCTCCAGTGGTTCGCTCTAAATCACCATTGCACTTTTAATCACACCCAGGCCACAAGTACCATAGTTCTTCTCTGCTACAATCCAGGATATTACTAATATTACAATACAGGGGCCAGATTTATGCTAAGTTACTCAGCCCCAAAGGGACCTGTCTGTACAAGGTGCAGGACAACTGTCAACACATCCGGGACTAGGAAATTCAATTCCCAATTCCAGATGTGTTGGCACTGAATCATCTGTAGATAGTGAAATCTGCCCAAATCATTGCTGTTATACCAGTATAGCCTAATTGCTCTATACAGGTATAGCCTAATGATATCAAATTTAATTATATGCTATTTTGGCTGCAATCCTAAGCACTTTCCTGGGGGTAAGTAATATTGAAGCCTGGCACTAACCTCTGTAGTGCCCCGGGTTGCAGAAGCAGTAAAAGTTGTGATTGCAACCCATGGCTGGTTTGTGATCACGGCAGCAGACCTTCACTCCCACTGCAGGTTGGGGATACTGAGGAGGTTAGTACTGGGCTTCCTGCGCTCTTGGGAGTCTTCTATGTGCTTGGCTGAGTCCAAGGAAGTCTTGGCATGGAACCTGCATCTGGCATTTTGAGGTTGCCCACAGCTACACACACTCGTCACGGCTTGTAACCTGTGATGGTCCTTCCCCATGCACTCAACTCTGCAGCCCTGTCTGTTCTTTGTTTCTCTGTCTAACCACACACTAACCTGCCCCGGTGACCCATAGACTACACTAGTTAGTGGCACTGCCTCCTAAAATTTGCCAATTCCAGAGTCACAGTGCAGAGTAGGCAAAAAACCATCCTCCAGAGTCCTCATTATCCTCTAGGATTCCATTCTGGAACCTCCTGTGGATTAAAAAAAAATGTGTATAAATAAAACGATGGAAAAATAAGTTTAAAGACCTATTCCAGGTAACTTGCTCCTCCATTGCACCTAATGGAATAAGGTAGTGCCTCAGTATTTGCAGGGGTTTTATTCTGGAACGGCTGTGGGTGGCGCAAGTGGCTAAGACACTGTGCCTGTTAACAAGCAGGCCAGGATTCAAGACCCGGGTCGGCCCCACAAGACAGGGTGAGCTCCTGTCCTTAGCCCAGCTCTGTGACGCCAGCTGGATCCAATCGTATTGGCTCTGCCTTTCCATTGGACTATTTCAGTGGTGTGGAGAGGGGGGATTTGCTGCTTGGGTAACAGCCTATCCACCATAACAATCTAACCCAGGCTTTCATGCTTCACATGCAGCATATGCAGCGCCGAGCATGATACCATAGTCTTCCAAGACTGACGGAGGCCTGCTTATTCTGGGACTGAAGAATAAGATTGCTTGCATGACTACCATTCTACAACAAAAAACTATAATTTGCAGTGGCCATTTGTGTTGAGTCAAATCCGTGTATGAAAAAATCAGTGAATAACAAGGTTGGACATGTATACATTGCAATGTTTTGTTTGATGTGTTTGATAACCATCAAACATACAACTACATACTACATATTTACTATGTGAGTTCTATATGTTTAATAAGATTACGTAGATTACCCTAGCATGGGTCCAACTGGGAGTAATGGGACCAATTGGCTTAAAGCCAACTTTTTACTAAACCAACCAATGACAGATGAGTTACCAACCAACCGGTTACTGAACTGCTACAACTCTTGGTAGCCTTCAGGTTCTAATGGTGAGATTTCTGGAGGCATCTGGTCTGCCAGTGGGTAAAGCATTTTGAAAGATGCTGGAGTAGCTGGACCATTGGTTTGCCCTGTGCTGCTTGTTTTTATTGGAAAGTGTTGACTTTGCGACATCCTCATTCCAAGTGACATCACCAAATCCCAACCTCTGTTCCGATCTTTGGCAATCTTAGGTTTCTGGTAAATATTAACTGGGGGGTGGATGCCATGCTAATAAAAGTGAATACCACCCTCTATCAGTGGCATCTTGGCACCTGCCCACCCGCCCAGGTGACAGTGTGGGATTAACCGGTCGCCATCTGGGACTGAGTAGGAATTTTTTTCCATCCTATTTTTCTGGAAAAATAGGTGCTGGTACTCACTTGCCAGTACTCATAGGTACTCACCTGTTTGTGTGTGAGTGTGTGCCAGTACTCATTTATATATACTCTCGTCTTGAATTCAATGCCTTGGCACTGTTTCCTGTCATTAATTCAGGCTCTACAGGAGAGTACTAGAGCAAAGTCAAGAAAATGTGTTGCATGTAGCAACTATTAGGAGTACAAAAGCTACGGGGCAAAGAATTGTTGCGAGAGAAAGCTGCAATTAGCACCCAAAGCTGTTAGGTGCCCACACAAAAGGCCTTCTCAACCGCTCTCAAGCATCGCTTTTGACAGCTGTTTTTAAAAGGATGGAAGAAGGAATGAAGTGGAGTATATTATGCAAGGGCTGAGACGATGGCTACAGTCCTAAAGACACTTTCCTGGGAGTAAGAGCCATTAAACACAATGGGGCTTACATTTGAGTAGACATGGTTAGGACTGTTTATGTTAAACTGAACTGTGTGACAAATACAGTGTAGTCAATCTTGGAGAACAACTGGTCAGCTTAGCAAAGTGTGGTTTGTCCAGTTGGTATCATACTTCTTATCCATGACATTTAAAAGAAAGTTCAGTTGGATCCCGGTATCCACGGGACCGGGATCCATGGATTTGACTCATGTGGATTTGATGCCAGCGGGCAACAAGGTCCAAGTTTAAATTCCTTTAAAAACAAAACGTGCACTGAAATCACAATGCATTATGGAGAAAAGAACCTCCATGCAATGTGGAAGCAGGACTTTCAGGGCTAAAAATAGCTCTAGAACAGTGATTTTCAACTTTTCCATCTCACAATATACTGATAAAGGACTAAAATGGTCAAGATACATCATCAGGTTTTTTCACAGTTGACACCACACTGCAGATGTGGATTCACATCTCCCAATGGTCCTACTCATAAATGAACCTCCCCCCAACGCCTACAGACCATTCGTGGCACGTCAGTTGAAAATGGCAGCAATAGAGGGTTGGAAACAGTGCCATTTGGCCACAAGTTAGGACCCCAAATTTGGTGCTTTTTTAAAAAGGGATTTAAATTTGGGCCCTGATATCTGGGGATTCTGGCTCTGTGGTTTGAATGTACGTCATTTGAAGCCAGAGCCATTGGAATGAATGGGGAGTTCTCAAATCTATTATCTATCTATTATCTATGGTCTATCTATGGTTATCTGTCTATGGTCAGTCCAAATCTCAACTCTTGGTTTCAACAAGATGTGGGGAAAACCCAAAAATATTGATGTAAATTCCCCATTTTTCTATGTGGTGAGAAGATACAGGGGGGGACACTTTGGATAAGAGACCTCCTCTTCTAATGTCTGATGAGCATCTGAGAGAGAGAGAGAGAGAGAGAGAGAGAGAGAGAGAGAGAGAGAGAGAGAGAGAGAAATTTCCAGCTACCATCAACCAACCACGTTGGCCGACCACACTGTAATAAGGTCCATCACTCCCTGTGTTACTGTTTCATCCCTGTGCCAGTTTCTGACACCGCATACTTCCTGAAGACTTGATTTTGGGGTGGAAAAGGTGAGAGAAGGCCCAGCTTTGTAGAACTTGCTGGCTGGAAGATGTTGGGCTCAGTTTCAGAGTACTCACCAATTTAAGTTTAAGCAACAAGTGCTATTTCTCCCTCTGTTGTGGAGAGCCTGGGAAATACCTGAAGCATCATGGACTCATCATCCACATGCTACTTTCTCTTGAAAGCCCCCTCTGGGAAACCCTTTGGAAACTCTTGGAAAACTTCTCAGACTACCCTTTCATACACCACTGGGAGCAAACAAGATTTATTTTAGTGTTCATTCAAAACTGGGGTGCAGCTTAATAACTCATCCAGACACTATTCTGGAGAGTAAGTGTAAGAGTACCTTACTCTCGCCAAGAGAACTGTATGACTAACAGTCATGTAGAATCTGAAACTTATTATCGGATGACCAATTACCTGAGCACATGGGCACCAAAATAAGAAGACTGTTTCACACTCCAGTAGATGTGCAGCAACTGAAACACAGATCACACTGCGTACGGCAAGATACCGGCAGGGTTGTCTGAATTGATCTGGATCTGAATTTTCATCCACGTCAGTGTCTTTTGCAGCAATTATCACATCCCCTAAATCACCTGACAGAACCTGGTTGCAGGACCATTTTATCTAACCTGGGGGAAAATTGTGCACTTCAAAAACTGTGAATGTGCTATGCAATCTTCACCAATAGACTCAATAGAACATGACCCAATATCAGCAGTTGGTTGAAAATGTGGAAATGGTAGGGTACACTCTGTTCCCAGAAAGACTCTGTTCTCATTTTTTTTTTAGTCTGCCTTAAAAGTTAATCCTCTCGGATTAATTTGGAAAGGGAAGGTGTCAGTTATGGAGAGAAGGGAAATTATTCCAGCTTTCCAAGTTAATTTCGAAAATGTTATCAATTTTTCCCCATAAATTATTATGTCAAATGCTGCTTTGTTTTCTTATAATTTTCTTAGGGCCCAACCCTACTGGGCTGCTGCACTATTGGAATGTGCATACTGATGGCATAGCGCACTTTACTGTGGTCGGAAAGCATGAACTGCCATTCAGCATAGCCATGCCGCTATCATCAGTGAAGAATGTTTCCACATACCTGGGAAATGCTCTGTAGCTCACAGGTTAGGAAACAAAATTGCTGGCACAGGTTTGAGTAGACATATGGGCAGTGGAGGGAGAGGAGCCATTTCTTTCTTTAGTTGCCCAGCACTCTGTGTACTCACAGCAAGGCCTTGCCCATCACCTCTGTTTTGTCCCCCTTGCCCAGGATGTCTCCAAGGGGAAGTGGAAGGGGCCACTTCCACGGCACATTTAGGAACATGAAACTCTTAGGGTACAATCCTAAGAAATCTAGGTTGGCCTATGTCACCTGGTATATCTTCCCATGGTTGTGTGGAGAGGCCAGTGTATTCCTGTGCAGTGGCCTAGCCCCCCAAGAATGGGGCAGAAATGTCTTAGGGCACTTCTGTGACACCCCCCAGGTTTAGCACAGGATTCATGATGAAGCTCATGCCAACCTAACTGAAGGTTAGGATTGCAGCCTTAGTGCTTTCTGCCCCTTCTAGTTATACCACTGGGGGATAGTATAGCTGGTAGAAATTAGTATTATATTAATTAATAATATAATTAACTAATAATAAAATAATATAATAAAGAAAGGTAAATCCAGAATTCTGAGCTTACCGTATATCAGTCAATAATATTTTTGTTCTGTTTTTCTCTTCTTCTTTTTAAAAAAGTCAATACAAATTTTTTTTTAAAAAATGCATGGCCCAGAATAAACCTAGGCATTATTAATCAAGAAATGTGCTTGAAATCCACTTTCATTTACATGGTCCTACCGTTATGAGTTCTGAAGACTGAATGAACTTGTAGGGCATGCCTCAGCAACCTTAAAAGGAACCTTGTCAAAGAACAGAAGAAAACTCTGGGGAAGATTCCAACAATGCATGGGAACAATGTTCTGGAGGGGTCTTTCTTCTCTTTTATTGTAAGTTGCTGGTGGTGATTCTGGTAAGGGCTTCATGTAGAAGTGATACAACGCTGTGTTAATGAGCCATTAAACAGGGTGAAAAGTTTGATTCATTATTCAACAGACGGAAAGGTAAAAAGAGCTCTCCCTTCTCTGTATATAAATTATGTATAATTGAAAGATATTTCAGTACTTTATAATACTTTTGTACCTTCAACAGTTTCTAGCTTTTTAATAAGCTAAAATGCTGGTTGATGAAAAGGTACTACTTTGGAGTTCTTCAAAAAACTTATTTGGTGGGTTGTGATACCACCAGGCTGATGGCTGACAAAGAAAATGGAGAAGCACACGTCTCAGGCAGGCCAGAGGCTCGCTGGAAACTGGCCGTACAATCCAGAGTAACTTCAGGAGCACGTAAAAGACATATATGTCGACATAGTTACGGCACCACCTAGTGGAAATCTATGGGAAATTCATATTGCAATCCAGAGTAAATTGTTCTTACGTCGGAGCAAGGACTCCCCATAGTTACACTAGATTGTGCCCTGGGACTCTCTGAGGGCCAGATTTGGGGAGGGGATTCCTGGTTTCCACAAATGGCCCATTTTCTAGGGTTTGGACACCCTTGTGCTAAGTGATTCACTATTGCATTCCAGACTTTTGAGGTTTCTCCCAGCATAGCTATTAGTGACATAGCTGGCAGCATAGTAGGTACTGCAGGGCTGAGCTGTGCCATGAAAGCAGCCATACAGACACCATACTGGGCAGCAACAGCAGCGTGCAGAAGTACTTCTGCACAAATGACGAGAAATCTCAAAATCATACCAGAAATTACGGCTGACTTTATGGCAATATGAGTTTTCCATAGGTGGGCATGCAAAAGTGATTACACAACCATGTTTCGGCAGCCATCCTTCGACATGATCACAGGCAAACCCGAAAGGTCAAGTAAGTGCATTTAGCAATTAGTCCTTGCCCATCAGATGACTGTGTTGTGACTGATCCGACAAACATCATTTCAATCTAAGGTTCAGTGCAGGATACAAATGGAGCTCAGAGCAGTTCTTGCTTCAATGACTTTGCAATGTATACAGGAAAGTGACACTGGACAGAATGCTTATTTATATTAAAAATGTCTTCTTGCCATCCCCCGCTGCATTAACAACAGTTTCACGCTCTTATATCTATCCCACGGACTACTGAGGTTACAATTCTATGCATATTTTTCAGGGCATAGGCCATACTGAATCTACTTCTGAGTAGATCTGCATGGGATCTGACTTATAATGGATGCATTGCCACATCACATCATGGGCCTGTCATGTTATCCTCCAGAAGGACCAAACGAGGAAAAAAAAATGGTTTGGAAACTAAGAGTTCTCCCCCACAGCTCCTGGAATAGATTTGATTGACACCGGAACACTCTAACTGACTTAGCTCTTGTATAAAAAGATTAGATTTTAAAAAGGATGTTTTCGTGTTTTTGGTTTCTGTGTGTATTTTCTGTCAGAGATGAACATGAGGGCCATGAAAATGAGCGTACATGTTCTGTCAGCTGAGAATGAGGTCGACAGGGTGCCAAAACTGAGGGTCCTCATCAGCTGGTCCTCCAAGCAGTAGCTAAATGGGAGACAAAGGGGGTTCATTTCCCAGGCATCACAACTTATTGAGTTATCTTAAAGGACTTCCATTTTTCTGTTGAGGAGAAATCCGTTGAAGTCTCTTCAGTGGTTATGAGAACCATTGGCAGTCAGTTGACTTATGGAGGGGTAACCTCTCTTGGGCCATCTGGTCACCCCAGACAATACAATGCAGCAGGAACTTCTGAAGCACCATTGCATTGTGTGGCTGGTGATGAATAAGATTGTACCGTGAGGATGCAATCCTAATCCCCAGTTAGGTCGGCATAAGGACCAACACAAGTCCCATGCTGGCCTGGGAGTGTCACATAAGTGCCATGAGACACATCTGCGTCACTCCTGAGGTAGTTAGAGCATTGCACTGACATGCGCCACACCAATGTAGGAAAGGGGAGCAGGTGAATTATGCCGGCCTTACATGGTTAGGATTGGTTCCTCTATTCAGGGCTCCTGTTATTCACATCTACAAATTATCAGTTCAGTCATAAGCACTGTCCGCGTCATGAGGGAGGAATCCAAGACCTTGTCCTCCTTTTGAGATGAGGGCATCTGGTCACCCTGGTGCTGGCAAATTGAGAAACTGGCATCCGGCAGTTGGAGGCCTGAGGCACCAAAGTCCCTGATAAATGCCATCTTCGCTGCAGTCATCCATTTTCACAGCTGTCTCTTGGATTCTTCTGTATTTACTTGTATTCTGTAAATCCAAGCTGTCTCTTGGATTTAGATTCTTCTGTATTTACTTAACATTCGGTAAAAGGTGAAGAATTTGTGAAGTTAAAAAACCAAAACACCATCTTCACTTAGCACAGTGGTTCTCAATCTTCCTAACGCCGTGACCCCTTTATAAGTTCCTCATGTTGTGGGGACCCCCAACCATAAAATTATTTTCGTTGCTACTTTATAACTATAATTATGCTACTGCTATAAATTGTAATGTAAATATCCAATATGCAGGATGTATTTTCATTGTTACAAATGAAATGTGTGTTCTATGTACACATTGAACACAATGGGATTTATTTCAGAGGATTGGGCCCTGAGGCTGCAATCCTATCCACATTTACATGGGAGTAAAGGCCCCCTGACTATAATGGGATTTATTTCAGAGTAGGCATGCATAGGATTGGGCCCTGAGGCTGTCAGTCAGCCCCAGTGCGTGTGCAGCTACAGCCGGAGGTCTGGCAAGCCTGACCTAGCCCCCTGCACCAGGGGTCTTTAGGCGACCCCCAGGAAAGCTCTAGGCAACCCCGAAAGGGGTCCCAAGTGCAACTTTGAGAAACTCTGACTTAGCAGCATCTGTCTGTTGCCAACAAGGCAACACATAAGATGTGCTTTGCTCTGGATGGTATATTCAGCTCAGGAAATTTCTGTTAAGTTTTCTGAAATGATAAACCTTTTATTTTTTTTAAGTTTTTTGCTTTTCTTGATGTATTCTGGTGGGGACCTTGCCCAAAATACAGTGGCCTGAAGACAGGTTGGAGGGCAATACTCAGTGAAATAATAGGGGAGACTACCCGAAAGATGCACTAGAAATGTTTTCATTGTGGGGCCCAGTGCTTTGAAAAACAAGTGCACACTTTCAAGAGCACATTGTTTTGTATGCTGAGTAGCTAAGATTCCCATATGTTCGCAAAAACAGGGACAATCCCAATTTGGGGGGGGGGATTGTGTTCACATTTTGGCAAATGGGACAGAGGATCCTGTCCTGATTTTGTGGAAGTGAATTTTGGCAACCCTATGTATAGCTAAGTAAGTACAGAGCTCACTGCCTATAGGACTTCCCCTTGTATTGGGCTCTAAATTACATTTTTAGTTGACCCCACCTTCAAACTATTTCAATAAAATAATCCGTTGAGGATGCAGTCCTACCAATTTAGGCTGCCACAGCTCACCCCTCCCAGTTTCATTGGTGGTGAGGGGAGCCTAGCACATGTCTGTGCACAGGCCAATCCACCCCCCTCATGAGCAGTGCAGAAGTATCTATCTATCTATCTACAGTATTTATACACCGCTTTTCAACTATAAAGTTCACAAAACGGTTTACAAAGAAAAGGAAAAAATAAAAGCTAATTAATAGCTAACGGGTCCCTGTCTCAAAAGGGCTCACAATCTAAAATGCAAAAAAGAACACCAGCAGAAGCTACTTGAATAGACATTGCTGAGGATATAGGGCCACTTACTCTCCCCCTGCGAAATAAAGGAGGAACTCCTACTTGAAAGAGTGTCTCTTACCCAGTGGGACTTTTGCAACATACCCATGCCAGCACATGACTTGTTCCAGAATTTATGCCAGCCTAACCAGAGGTTGCAAGACTTGGAATACTGCTAATCAACCCTTAAGTCCTTGATCTTTTGAAATCTCTAATATCAGAGTGTTGTAGAGCTGACCCCAAATGTTCCCATTTCACCATTCCTTTTCCATATAATGAAAATGGAGGGTATTTTGGAAGTTTTCTGGTTTTTCTATCATTTTAGCAGGAGCAAAATAGAGGGGGTGACCTTTTCCCCCACAGTAAGCAGCTCTCGGCTATAATTTTTATTGGTCAGGTTACGTCTGGTCCCCAGATGGCTATCTAAAAATTTGTGCAATTGCTGAGAATACATGCATTCCCTGTTTCTGTTAACGGAAGACTGTCTGGCCTCTGTTTAATGCGCAGTGTTACAGTAATCCCTAGTAACAACTGAAGACTGCTGTAGGTAATTTAAATTTCTTCTTGCATACATGCATCCTGGTAATAATCTGCAGTAGGCAATGGCTCTTAAGGTGCTCATTTCCCTATCTGCCAAGTAGAGTTCCTTCCAATTATCTTGTACATAAGTCACATCAAACCAACAAGTTTTCTTTTTTTGTTCCTTATTTTTGTGTGTTCTTTTTTTCATTAGGCCAACACATATTTTGCTGTCTTGATGTAAGACCTATTCCTGGGTATATTTAAGGCACTGATTCTGAAAGTTTCATCAGTTTGGCCCTATCATGTCTAGTTTTGGAGATATTGGCTATTATCCTAACCACACTTTCCTAAGAGTAAGTACTATTGAACATAATGGGACTTACTTTTGAGTAAACATGCTTAGGATTGCACTGATAGCCTATAGTCGAGCGAATCGTTTGAGTTTCCTTGTGAGGAAGCCTATGCCATGACTTTCTCACGCGGATGCTATTTGAACCATACATTATAAAGGTTATGACATACGGTGAAACTAAATGTGAAATAGGAAAACAACTTTTTTGGAATCAGCACTCCAAAGTCATTTAAAACTACCATAAATTTTGAAAAAAACCAACTTTTTTTACAGACCTATGTTACATGACCTGCATTACACATAGTGTGCCTTAAAACATGGTTTCTCAAAGTGTGCGTTGCAACCCACTTGATGGTTCATGACATGATTATTGGTGGGTTAAGAAGCTTTAGATGATAAGCTGATAGCTGAGAAGGCAAATGCATGGATCCCCAATAGAAAGAGATCCAATGTGCCCAGAAACACAGCCTTCCTTCCATGAAGGAAGTTCCTCCTTCCAAGCTGATGAATGCATTGAGCCTAATGAAAGCAAGGACACCATTCTAACTTGTATTGGAACAGGCAATCCAGAGTGCCTGCACTATATCCGAGACAAGTTTAGGGCAATCATTCTCTCAGCTCGAGGCAAGGGGAGACTTTTTCTCTTTCCCAGGGAATACCCACTGCAGTCCCATTGGCGTTACTTGACTCTGCACCACTAAAATCAACAGTGTAGAATTGTCCTGGGCTGCCCAGGAAGAGGGTTAGGATTCAGAACAAGTGCTTCACCACACTTACTAACAACCTGTGCTTACCTGGGCAAGAGGCACTCTCTTAAGTGGGTGTTTCCTCTTTTATTTAGAAAGGAGAGTAACTGACCCGTCTCACCCCAGCAATGTCTGAACTAGTGACTTCTGCTGGGGTTCATTTGCATTTTAGGTTGTGAGCCCTTCGGGGACAGGGACCCATTAGCTATTAATTAGCTGTTATTTTTTTCATTTTCTTTGTAAACCACTTTCTGATCTTTATAGTTGAAAAGTGGCATACAAATAAGACCGAAGATAGACTTCTTTCATGTTTAACTGAAATTTGTACAGCTTTAAAATATCCTTCGTTGTTTCTGTGCTATGCATATCCGCTGGAGCTAGGAACTGGATGAAAACATTTCAAGTGCACTGGAAAAAAGACAGTCTTTGCGTTCTGCAGGCAAGGCACAGCAATCTATATATTTAAAATGATGGGTCACTGACTGAATGACTGACTGACTGGCTCACTCACTCACTCACTCATTCACTGGCACAGGAGGGTACTGAGGGCAATGGTGGACAGAAGCAGGCACCAGCAGGCATCAATGGATACTGGACATCCCTACCAGGCACCAGATAGCATCAGGCAATGGGCAGCACTGAGAAGCAGGCATTGGGCACCAGCCAGCAGAGGCACCGCCAGACAGCGTGCACCAACAGGCACTGTGCATCCCTACTGATCAGTGATGGGCTTCAAAGAAATTAAGAACCGGTTCTCTGTCCATCTGGCAGCCACTTTTAAATGGCTATTTTTAAACTTTATATGTACTATCTCTTGTTAAGAATCGGTTCTATAGCGTAGGTGCGAACCTGCTGCTGCCCACCACTGCTACTGATCCTCTGGGCATCCAACTGGATGCCTACTGGGCATCCCTACCGGGTGAGTGCCTGGTGCCTTTCTGTGCCCAGTCCCTGCCAGTGTCTGCCACTTGGTGCCTGGTACCTAGTGATGCCCACCAGTGCAAAGTAGTGTCCACCAATGCCAGCAGTGCCCACAGCCCAGAAATAATCTTGAAATGTGCTGTGATGGGTAAATTCTTGAAATGTGCAGTGATGAGTATACCTGCAGTGATGGGTAAATTGCTCTAGTGCACTAATAAAAACAAGGTATGTCCATACACATCCACAGGGGTTCTTCCATAATTTCTTTTTCATTTTCTTATTTGCTCCAAGACTAATTTTTCATAACTGATGATGGAAAAAAGGAAAGAACTTTAAAAAAAACTGTCCTAAGGAATCAAACTAGATGGTGGGTCATGGGACACAAGAGGTTCCAGAGGCTTTTGATCATATTAACCAGTGACTGAATTGGGTTAAGAGTCCTGTAGTTTAAAGCTACCATGTTCCTCCTTTTGCCTCCTACTGTCAAAATTATTTTTTCATAACCTAAACTACTTGGTATATTTAGTTTCTGATTCATCCCTTTGGAGAATGAGTCAAGGCCTAAGAATTCTTTTTATTCTGACTCATACAGAATTATTATACAGTTTTCTATCACTAGGACAGGTTTTCAGATTGTATCTTTTCCCCCCCTTCAAATGCCATTAGTAATGACTCAGTGTTTATTTACAAGCAATGTTCAAGGCACATGGAAGGATGCGGACATCAAATGCTGACATACACCACTAACAATGCAAACCTTTTCATGTCTACTCAGAAGTAAACTTTCTTAGGTTCAGTGGGATTTACTCTCAGGGAAGTATGAGTACTGCAATGGGAAAAATATTAACAGACCGCAAGGAGAACTTCAGTTTGCTAAATCCCAGATAGGATACAGTGTGGTCCAACTGCACCGACATGACCTTGAACTGGGCTGCCCCTCAACTGGTCATGATAATTCCTGATTTTAAGAATGCCGAGTCCGTGGATGGAGATGGTTCAGAGGGTGAGGTCTGATCATTCATGCAGCAGAGTCTGGCTAAGGGTGCAATCTAGAGTAACTATGGGGAGTCCTTGCTCCAGTGTAAGAACAATTTAATGGATTGCAATATGAATTTCCCATAGGTGTTCACCATGTGGTGCTGTAACTACATCAACAGAAATGTCTCTTACTCTTATCCGTAGTTACTCTGGATTGTAGGGTAAAGCTCTTTCCCACTGCAGTTCTTTCAGTCCTTCCAAAAGCCATTTAAGAAATGGTGTCGATCCTACTAAGCTGTCTCCAACATAGAAGGAAGAATAGCTCTTTGAAGTGAATATTCAGGCAGTGCCAAAACTCATGTACACTGAAGAGCACATTATGTAAGTCATAGGACACAATCCAGAGCAAATTCAGCCTGCTCTGACCTAACTGCACTCTCCTAACTATTCTGTATCCAGAGCAGAAAGTTATGCTGAATCCAGAGAGTCAGGAAGCCTGGGCTGCCCTAACTGCTCCAGAGCATGCTAAGTAATTGACACAAGGGGAAGACTTGCTCCTGAGGAGACACCCCTCCGATCACACTGAACAAGGAACAGCTGTGGTGCCTACAGTGGTGACATGACTCTGCACATCACCTGGTGCAGAAATCTGTGCGTCATCCCTGGGATGCGCCCCCCCACCTGGACTGCACAGTCACCAAAGTTGGCGCCTGCGCAGTTGTTTCTGAAGCCAAGTGGCTTCAGAAAGAGTACTGCGCAGGCACCATCTCTGACACCTGCGCAGTACTTTTCTGAAGCCTTTTGGCTTCGGGGGAGACTGTGCAGGCGTCAGAGTTGGTGCCTGTGCAGTACTCTTTCTGAAGCCATTCGGCTGCCGCTCCGCCTCCTGAGTGAGGCCGAATGGCTGTGCAGAGGCGCGGACTTTCTCTGCTCTAAGGAAGTCTCCTCTGAAGCTGTTCGGCATGCTCAGTGTGTTTCTGCGCAGTGCACCTCAGATGGCCGTTCAGGCCAGCTCCTCAGACAAGTGGCAGCTTCTGGCTGATTCTCCGCGTTGGAGCAGGCCTGAATGGGTGTGCTGACGCCCGGGGCCTGCCAAAGGACAGTCAAACTCCTCCGGCACATCACCCCATATGGAGCGCATCCCCAATGCGGCCCACACCAGCCGCACCACTTTGGTGACGCCACTGGGTGCCTGCCTTATAAGGAGTCCCTGATGAGATGCCAGTACATTCTCCAGTGAATACAAGGGGCTTCTTGGAGTGGCCTGCTGTATCCTGAGGTTTGTGGGCAGCCGTAGTTTGTTCCATATCCTGAGGTTGAGAGGCAGGGGTTGCACCTAGGATGGCCAAGAAATCAGATTTTTGGTCAACACTGCCATTCTTACTCGGGTCTTATCATGGACCCCTATGGGTCTACTCATTACTATACCTGCTCCTGAGGTGGTATAACTCTGAGGGCTGGAAGAGGGCATTTCTGCCTTGGAAACAGGCTCTGGATTCAGAGTAACTGCTCTGCCCTAGGCAATGCTAAACATGCCCTCAACTTGCCTCTCCTGAGCTGCTTAGGCTGCCCCAGTTAGGGCAGAGCAGGTCCACCTCTCTTAGGGCATCCTATCTTGCCTTGCTCTGCCATAAGCCTCTTCCAGAGTAACTGGGCTGGAGCATCCTGCAGTTGCTCCAACCTAGTGTTAGATAGGGCAACCTAAGGGCTCTTATGTGGACAGATTAGTTGCTCTGGATTGTCCTGATAATATATTTTAGATTGTGAGCCCTTTTGGGACAGGGACACATTAGCTTTTAATTAGCTATTATTATTTTTCCATTTTCTTTGTAAACCGCTTTGTGAACTTTTTAGTTGAAAAGCGGTATATAAATACTGTAGATAGATAAATATATAGAGAGAATGTCACCATAACTCAGTGGACCTGGGGTCCTAGTCTGGTTAAAATCAAAAAGAGAAGGTAGACTCAAAGGGGCTGAAATATATGTAGAATTCCTTTAAACATGGTTTTTCAAACCAACCCAGTGAATGGGTTATGAGCTTATTTTGTCCACACACACACACACACACACACACACACACACACACACAATATCTATATCTATCTAGCAATATCTATATCTATCCACTGATCTACATTTATCTATATCTATCTATTGATAGATAGATATAGACATAAAATATAGACATAAAAATATAATATATTACTAAGGGCAATCAGTTAAGTCGCTGTGCCTGTTAACCAGCAGGCCAGGGTTCGATTCCCAGGTCGGCCCCACAAGACAGGGTGAACTCCTGTCCTTAGCCCAGCTCTGCGACGCCAGCTGGATCCAATTGTATAGGCTCTGCCTTTCCATTGGAGTATTCAGTGGCGTGGAGAGGGGGGATTTGCTGCTTGGGTAACAGCCTATCCTCCATAACAATCCAACCCAGGCTTTCATGCTTCGCATGTAGCGTATGCAGTGCCGAGCATGATACCATAGTCTTTCAAGACTGAAGGGGCCTGCTTTATATACGAGCGTATATACAAGTCTTTTAACATCAATTAGTGGTGATTATGCTATCTAGTTTTGTCATATACAATGCATGTGCCTTCAAAGGCTGATCATACATGTAAAGTAATAAGATACTCTTGAGTGTGAAGATTTAAAACCCAATCCTATTCACCACTGGCCCAGATTGGGCACTCCAATGCAGTGTGCAAAGTAGGATGTAGGCTTGCAGGGGACCAGATAGCTGGCGAAAGGGAAGTGAAGAACATTTTTACATACCTCCCTGAAGACTGCCTGATCTCCAGTGAGTCTCCTCGGAATGAAATTCTGTTGCCAACAAGTTTTAGATATTTCCAAAGTACGTGTGCTAAGAATTACAGTCTAAATGTGCTATAGAAATTATTTTGAAGACTAATCTACTTAATAGGCAATCTTAATCTTATTTAATAGGCAAGTAGGCAGATCCAGCTGGAGTTTCTAAAAATGTTGAAGCCTTTGCAGATGCTACACTTGTAGTTCCATGCAAAACAGCTCAATTGTTTGACAAGCTGGAGCACTGATGCTAAAGATATACACATCTGCGTTGTATGCCTGGGCAAAGACAACCTTCATAATCATCTGGTGCTGATCAGAATGGTCTGTAGCACCAATGAGACTATTTCAGACATCTGGTTATGTAAAAATACAGAGTAAGCCTGCCTTCTCAACAAACTGTTAGGGTTGCAATAAAAATATAAGAAGAATTCTACTGGATGTGGCACATTGTCCTTCTAGTCCAGCTTTCCATATCTCACAGCGGCCCACCAGATACTTCAAAGCACACAAGACCACAAAATACTTGCATCTCAACGCCACTTCCCTGCATCTGGCATTGTATTTTTCCTTGCACCCCCCATCCCAACGAGTTCTACCCCCAACATCACCTTGCATTGGCCAGTAGAGTGTCTGGGCAAGTCTGGTATGGGTGGCCAGAGATGCCAGACCACCTCTGACAGCAGCTCCATCATGCACAATGGCATGGCATGGTGGCATGGCTTTTGTGCAGCTGCAATAGGGTAGGTAGTAGAAGTTGCAAGATCTGCCATCATAAGACACAGATGATATTGCACCTTAAGCTGATCATCAGCTACACTTTGTTTTAATTGAGAGGAAGTACTACAAATCATAGCCAAACAGAAAATGCTATAATAAACACTGGTCTGACAACCTTAACATCAATGAGATGCAAATTAGCTGAAAGTAGGCCAAATTATGATAGTATGAAGTAATTCACTCTCATACTAAAAATACTGTAACTGGCATGAATAGTGCCGGCAATGATCTTTACAGCCTTCAAAAGAGCATGGAGCTCCTTTGAAACTTGGATGAGCAATGACAAATAAAACACAGTCTTAATACATGCAAAGTAATGCACCATGGCGTTGAAAAGAAAAACTCAGAGGCATCGTGAATGGTGTTTAACTGCATCTGAAAACAGAGAGCTGCATTTGTTGAGCCCCTCATTAAAAACTGTGGAAAACACAGGGATGTAATGATTAAGTTATTATTCAGAGAAATAAGAAATTCAGAGAATAAGAAGAGGGAAAGCACTGGGAGTTGGATAGTAGCTGAAAAAAATATAATTCAGGAGTATGGGTTGAACCTACATCTTTTTTACCTTTAGCATTTATCCTGCATAGTGAAGGGTCCACTGTACATATGAGCCTACATATCCACAAATTTTATATTTGCAGATCTGGCTTAAAATGGGTTCCCTGGACTGTATTAAGCCAGTTTCAGTCCAACCTGAAGTCGCCAAAGATGACCAGAGCTGTGCTCACCTCACAGAGGCACTTCTGAGGCCATTAGAGGTCACACGTGGGAAATTCATATTGCAATCCAGAGCAAATTGTTCTTACACCGGAGCAAGGACTCTCCATAGTTACTCTGGATTGCACCCTTAGCTGGTTCCCAATTTCCCAGTCAGGGTTGGAAACCACTGCTTTAGAAGCACATGGCTGAAAACTACTGAATTATATGGCACTAGTGTGCCATATAATCTAATGCACAGCCTGATTTTAAAAGACTTGAGATTTTTTTTAAAAAGTTTACTGGCAATTAACGCACAGCAGCAAAGCAGGTGCAAAATTTAATTTTACTGCATATGACAATGAGTTATATGACAATTATACTACACTGGGTTTTTGTTACAATTTTTTATCTAATTGCACTACTTTATACAACAATGGGTTTATTTTACATTTTTTAATTACAATATAGTATTGACCTAATCAAAACAATGTGTTTACTCAAATCTAATGTGCCACTGAATCTAATGTCTACCCCAATCTGGAGACTAAGGCTGCAATCCTAAAGATATGATCCTGGGAGTAAGAACCACTGAACACAAATGGCTAACTTTTGAGTAGTAAAAGGTTAGGATTATACCCTAAATTTGGCTGAAAAGGGTATGTGTTAGATTTGAGTATATATGGTAATAAAAAGCAAGAAAGCTAAAGGCCAAAGGAAGTGATTGAAATGGTTTCTGCAAGACCCATTTAGACCCATTTGCATCATGGTTGAGCTCCTGAAGCAGAGAGGGATATTTGCAGCCCCTTTTTACCATGATTTCTGATTTGCCCTGGTTTTGGCCAGTATTGATGGGCAGTCAAAGTCAGGGCACAATCCAGAGTAACTATGGGAGCACGTAAGAGACATTACGTGCACCCGTAGTTACTGCACCACCAAGTGAAAACCTATGGGATATTCATATTGCAATCCAGAGTAACTTGTTTTAACTCCAGAGCAAGGACTCCCCATTACTCTGGATTTCACCCTTTAACAATAGAATCCAGCCTACGGTATTTTACATGCTGTATTACGGTTGTTGTTTTGATTCTGTTAGCTAACTTGGGTCTCCATCGGGGAAGAAAGGCAGGATATAAATTGAATGAATGGCACACATACGTAAAAAGCTACATTTTAGTTTGGCTGGATTGTGCTGTGTGGATTTCCAATATTAAATAATTTACCTCTGAAAGCAGAAAATACATTGCAAAATCGAAACCTGGGGAAAATTCATCAAAGTACTGTACTATTCTATGAGCTTGAAATGATGCTCAGTGGGTTGAATCCCACACACCGGTAACTCTTCTGTAGTGGTATTCACACAGTGGGATGGAAGATCTTTGATAATCCCCATTTCCTACTCTAATTCTCCTCTGCTCATGACAGCCTAAAGAGCCTGAGCTGGAAAGTCTTAAACCATCAGAAGCAAAGTTGTTCAATAGTGGACTGCAAAGGAAAGGAGGGAAGAATGGAAAATTTCTCTCCTTAGGCAAACAAAAATATGGAGAATCCAATATTTTGCACTGGATCACCTTCAGTTGAAGGTACAGACAACCCCCACTTATCGCATGGGTTAGGGATTGGAGCACTGTCTAAAAGTAAAAATAATTGAAAAGTGGATCCCAATCTTCTTTGTATTATAAATGTTGCTTCTAATACTTTTTTAGCTAGCAAATTGCAAATGTCCCTTTTATCTTGCAAATTTCTGCTGCCACACAAAGATTTCTGCAAATGGATTCTCATTAACTCATTTGGTAGCTACTCTGGATTGCGCCCTTAGTTTAGTTTGGTAGAACTATTACTGAGACATTACATATACCTGGTTCATTATTATTTTGTACATAAGGGTTATGGTTATTTCCTCATTGATTAGATTTAATGCATCTTTTATATAATTTGCAGTTTTGTATAACTTTGTCCTAACTGGAGTTTAAACATATAAACTGGAGTTTATAAATAAACATTTAAACTGGAGTTTTAAACATATAAGAATTGCACATATGATTTTTGTGCAAATTCACTTGAGGTTAGTACATTTACAGCACAATCCAGAGTAACTACAGGAGCTCTTACATTTTAAGTAAAATTTACTCCGGATTGCTCTATGCATTTCCCATAGGTTTCTACTAGATGGTTCCGTAACTACGTCAACATAAGAGCTGTAGCCTGTATCAGTTTTCATGTCTCCCATCCAAGAGTTAACCAGGTCTTTTCCTCCTTAGCTTTCTTTGGCAGCCCTACACTCAATCACCAGACCGCACCTACTGCCCTGAGGTTAGAACACATAAACCTCCATCCTTCAAATTTTCATCCGATATTTGATTCTAACAACAATGCCACATTTTGCATTTCAGTGACAATTTTCACTACGTAGAATTCTTGCGCGCTGTAGAATCTACATGGATTTTTAATACATGGATTGGACTCAACACAAATGGCCACTGCAAATCACAGTTTAAAAAACTGCTTCCTACTATTGTAGAAAGGTAGTCAAGCGAGCAACACCTGTGTTTGCAATTTTTAATTTTGTGTGGTCAGTCTCAATTTTTTAAGATGAATTTGGTGACATTAGCTGGCTCTGCTTCATTTAGGGTTTTAGTAAGAATTTGAGCCACAGAGTATGACATCAAGTCTGCAGAAGAGCCATATAGTTCAAAATGGCTTCATCGATCAATAGTCTTGACACAAGCTGTGCAATGGAGAGAGCAGTAAACCAAAGACTAATTGCTACACAGGAAACTGAACTCATGCCATCTCTACTCTCATGAACTAAAGCTTCGTATATTTGCAGTATTTACTGCATCTAGCACAAGGTTTTGGTGGTATGCAGAAATATTGCAGATATATGATATCGGCAATATATACAGATATGTGCAAATGAATGAACTGGTGTTAAAGGGCAGATATTCCAACAACTAAACATCCTTTAATTAGTTGTCCAGAGCCTAGGAGAGCCTGGGAACCTGGAAGCAACATTCAGGGCTTCACAGTTAATAGCATACTTATGCCGAGGCATACACAATATATAAAAATATGTACGTTTATATTTTAAATAAAAACTTCAAAAAAGAGCAGGAAGGTTAAAGACTCCATTCATACAACTCAAAAATTTTATGGTTGGGTCCCATCAAGAGCCAGATAAAATGGCTTGATGACATGGGATGCACCTAGCCTCCTCATGGCACAGGTGAGCAGATTTTAAAAAGGACAGTAGTTGTTGTGACATTTATAAAGGCTGCATAATCCAGCAAAAGTTAATTTCCTTTCGGTAGCTATAGCACTTATGGCTCCAGAAATGAGTAGACATCTCAAGACCACTTGCTGAATTCACACCTTCACTCACCTCCATGTATTGGAAGATACATCTTCTTAGGAGCAACATGGAGTTTGTAGTCCGAAATAATAAAGGCTCTTGTTTGTGCATGTAAAGTCTACTTGCATTGGGGCACTTGCATGTTGGACCCTCTTTAATAGGAAATCTAATGCATGAACATGTGCCCAGTGACAGCATTCTATACTCACCAACTACCATAAATGTTTATGGCACTCAGTGCTGGTGCAAGAGCTCAGCGTCCGTGGTTGATCAGTTTTGGATTGATTCATTCATTCATTAATTCATTCATTCAAATAAATCTTAAAGTATACTGTCCCAGTTGTTTATGATGGTCACATCCCACATGCACCTCCCTAAGGTCTTCCACTTCAAACAGTACAAGAGACAACGACAGCTCAATCCAAGCCATGTTATAGAAGCAGATGCATTTACTTCAGGAATCACTGGAATAATATTAAGAGAATCATTCATTTCCATTCCTTTAATTGTTTTCAATCATTTCTTGTATCAATGGCAGATCGTGCTCCATTTTCTTTTAAAAATTGGAGAGAAGCTGATCAACATTCATTAAGTGAAAGAACAAAAAAAGAAACATCATGTCCCTACCTGATATCTCTGCCTTCATTCATTTCCTATAAAGATAAAGGGGAAGAGGGGATTCCATAGTTTTCATAGACTCTGAGGTTGATAGGATGTATTTGGACTTTATTCTATAATGTCAGGGTGATAAATTGCAGCATTCCATCACAAATGAATTATCTTACACACCTTTGACCAGCTCATATGCCTTTTGATCCATTTTGCCTGAAGTCTGAACCCAACAGATTTATGTATTTAACTCATGTATTTATGTATTATGTATTTAACTCATCCAGAATCATTAGATTTTTCCCCTATGTATAAAGACTGAAACACCGAGCAATGGAAGCTGAAATATGAAAAAATAGCTCCATTTTGTTTAAGTTAGTAAACAGCTTGTGGGTTTTACTCTAGAACAGAGATCGCCAGACATTTTGGCCAAATGGCTATATTCAATATTTGGCACAGAGTCAAAGACCAGAAAAAATTAAGATTAATTAAAATAGAATTTAAGATTAGGGTGCTCCTCTTTGGAGTAGTGTGTGCTTGTGCCCAGTGTGCCTACCCAGAACTGTTGTATCAGTGGCATGCACACTGGGCTCAGGGTGCTGGGGCCCAAAGCACATTCCTGGAGTTCCAGCACCGTCGGGCAGCTCTGCTCCAGAGGACCAGGCTGCTTCTCTTCATTTCCACTGCATTTCCACTGTGGCACATGTGCCATAGGTTAACCACCACTGAGTTAAGTGAAGCCTATCAATTCATACCTGGACTCTTGGTGAGCAAGTGCTGTCTCTCAAACATGCTAGAGTTGTTTTGTGGCCTCCTGATGGTACTGATGTACCATCTCAGACCGCATTCTCCGTGCTGAATTCCCATCACTATATGTAGGTCATAGCATGGCAAGACTCCAACACTGCTTGTGGAACTGCGCAGTTGCATGTGATGAGGAATGATGCTCTTCCCACTTATTTGATATGTGTTAATTTAGGAATCTGATAGTGCTTTGATTATAATCATTTGAGTCCATAATCACATATCACAGACCTGCAACAGGAAGCAAGAGTGGCAATTTAAAGTTATTCTTGATCCGCATTGAGCACGAGAATTTTCCTGAAGGTTGGCTTAAATCTCGCTAATTAAAGACAATGCACATCAAAGCAAGTTGTTAGGAGTGCCCACGTAACAAAGGCTGCCTTCATCATATTCTCAGTCTTGGGAGAGAAAACAGATGGGGTGTTGGTGTTGTAGCTGGACGTGCTGTGGACCTGTTTGATGTTGGTATCTGCAACAGTCTCATTTTCTCACTGTCGCAACCAAATAGATATGCATTGAGGTCAATGGCTGGGGATGCACTTGCTATGGCATGGCAGGTATTTTTCAGAAAATGGGTGGAAGAGGGGGAAAGACCACCCCTGACTGCATATCCCTTTCAACTGATCATTCCTCTCTTCCTGTTTTCAGATGCTGCTGTAAGGCACTTTGGGTATATTCAGTGATCACTGGTGATCACCTGGTGAGCTCATGATGAAAATCATGATGACTCATGATGGGCCTCATGATCCCATGCTGTGTGCGGGGCAATGACCAAGGAAGTGGACATGGTGAAACACTAACTGCCGCCTCTCTGTTTTTGTTTTTGTTTTTTTTTGGGGGGGGGGGGAGGGGGGTTTGCCTACAACATTTGATACGAAAATATTTATTAATTATTTAATTATTAAATACTAAATTATGAAAATCATGAAAATACCATGATGGTATTATTTGAAAATACCAATATTTTAACCATTTGGACCAGTAGTGGTAAATGTGTGATCCCCATGCACAACACCTGATATGTCCTGTACCTTGCACATCCTTCAAGGAATGCCAATGGATTTATTTAATGTAGAAAGGCAGGATATCAGCCATGGGCGATATCAAGACCAAAATATATCTGCTTTCCCCAGATGTTCTCTCTTCTCAGCTCAGTATCTGGCACCAATTCTGATGAAGGGAGAGCCTGCTAAATATCTGAAAGGTTAAGAACAGGAGATTTAATGTGCAGACTGTGATCTGTACTATTAGCATCCTACTGTCTGACCTAAACTGAACAGTGAGGAGAATAGTGATCAGTCCAGACACTGAATATGCAATTCATAATGTCTATGCATACGTGCCACTGAATCAGTCTGAGAAGTTCATACAGGGGGCTTTTATCAAGGGTGTACTCTTGGAACCAGAAATAGAAGATTAATTTAAATTCACTGTTATAGGAAAAGGGTAGAGGGGAGCCATTTCTGGGGTGAAACACTAGATGAGATGAACAGATGTCATAGGAAGGAGAGACTTCTTGCCACATGCAGATCAAACAAATGCTACCAAGAGAACAGAAATCAGATGGCATTAGCTGAAAAAAGTAATAATATGATTGCAGACCTAGGCACATGTTTAGAAGTCAGCTCCAGTGGCACTTGTGCCCAAGTAAGCATGAGTCGAATCAGGTGACATGCATAAAAAAGAAGAAGACTTTTAGAGATTGGAACTAGGAAGGAATAAAGGTGAGATTGGAAGTTAAGGGATTTTAACTACAGACCCTATATCCTACAGATCCTGTGTTCTAAAAAAAATCCTACATTAAGGGAATTTAACTTATGTCATCTTGCCAAAATTGTTAATTGCTAACTTTTATCTCTCTTCCCAAACTCCCTTGCCACACTTGCAGCACATGCATTGGTCATCAATGTGCAAGATACATTAGCTGAAAATCAGTGAAAATCACACTTTGAAAGGTAGGGGAAAACAGCGCAGATTGTACTTCCACAGCAGCATTGCTGGACGAGAGGTACCAGGGATGCAGGCCACACCAGGTAATGTGCTTGGGAGTGTGTTTGACACCACTATGGCCAAGTTTTTTAAGGATGCACTCATCCTAACCTCAGCAGTGCTCAACTTAGCACAACTCATCAGTTTTCCCGTGATGTAGCGAGATAAGTGCATATCTGTGCACTGGCCTAACCCTCCACCAGGAGTGGCGCAGAAGTGCCTTACAGCACTTTGGTGACAACCCCGAGGCCAGCATAAGACTTTGCTAGGGCTTACGCTGGCCTAACTAGACATTAGGATTGCAGCCTAAGTCTTGTAATTTTTGAATAATAAGATCTTGTTACATATCATTCAATAGGTAATTTTATGCAGATCGCAATGAAAGAAAACATACTGAAGTATCTATATTCTATCAAACGTTATAGCCACTATATTCCTATAGTGTATCATCATGCCCATTTCCTGGGATGTTGCCCCACCCAATGCATGGGAAGAGGTCCCACCTTGGCAGTGATGTGCTGATGTCCTGCATAGGATAATGCAAATCCTATGAAAGCCATAAGACAGGCAGTAGACATTATAGCACCACTCCAGAAAGACCAAAACTTTGCAGTTATCCTTCTAGCATCAAAAAGTGAAACACTTGGAAGAAGGTTTATGGGACAGAAGCCACTAGAGGATAAAGTGAAGTCACAGAGATTTTGTCATGGGATTTCACGGCACTGGAAGAAAGAAGAGCAATGAAGAAAAGCACACTTCACTCAGACCATGAACAGCTTCTTGGAATCCTCTGCGCATAATCCAGTTCTGTGAGAACACACCACACAGAGCTGCGAAGATGTGCTTGAGATAATGCACCGATTTGCCTTGTTCCCGAACATTTGCTGTGTTCTAAAAACAAGATACCATATTCAGACTGCTCACATTTAGCACTTCACCCGTGCATCTTGCACACAAGAAGCCATAATTATATGTCAGATGGGATTCTGATTCATCTCTCTTGGCCACCCATCCTGCTCTAAATTTATACTATAAACTCCTCAGAGTAGGGACCAGCTTTTGCTCATCTGAAAAGCATTACATCTAAAATACCATATTTACTCAAATCTAACATGCACCTATTTCAGCTGAATTTAGACTTCAAAATCAGGGTGAGCATTATATTTGACGGTGGATTAGATTCAAGTAAATTTAGTATTTTGATTATAAGTATAGGTCAGTATTTTGTGTAACAGTTTCCTACAAAAGGAAAAGGCGTCCCCCGCAGGTTGTCCTGCAAATCGTGACCAACTCTAGGGAGCTGTGCTCAATCCCCTTTTGTGCTCAACCCCGTTTCTAGTGCCATACCTTTAACCACTAAGCCACTGCAGCCCCCCTGCAGTTTACTTACTACATTGAAATAAAAATGAAACATGAACCCATTATTGAAAAACTAGCTTCATGTGGACTTTTAAGCCAGCTCCTGTGGAGGGCATTTTGGGCCTTTGGCCCAAAACCAAAGGGACGTCTGGTCCAGTTTAGAAAACAGCAACTTTGGGAAAAAAATAACTTTGGATTCCTCAATTCAGTCCATGAAACTTGAAAAACTCACTGTAGGTTTTGTCAGTTATTTTGAAATTTTTAAGTGTTCCCTTCTCATCTGGACACAAATCCCAATGCTGGATGTTATGTCGATGTAGAACAAGTGTGGGTGGAGCTAGAGGACATGTGTTTTGTTTTTTGTGTGTGGTGTAGTGTGGGATTGGCTTGTGTGTAAGGGTTAATCCCAGAGTGACCAGTTGCCAAACCCAAAATTCATGAGCCCCCCAAGTCTAGAATTTCTACCCCCCACGCCAAAATTCCTACCCGCTTAAAAAAATTGTAGGACACCCCCAAAAATGTAGAACATGTTAAAATAAAGCAAAAAATTGCTTTCCTGTACTTAATTTCAAAACTGAAAACCTTTTAGCATGCATGAGTCAGACCCAAACAGGTAAAATGCTTTCAAAGCCGTTTAAAGCAACACAAGTGACTTCAACATGCATGATTCAGATCCAAACACATAAGATGCTTTCAAAGCTGTTTAAAGCAACACAAGTGACTTCAACATTATTTTTTCAGATATACTCATTTGAAGCCAGTATGCATGAGAAGGCAGTAGGGGGAATCCCAGAAGGGCTTTTGCAGGAGGAGAGAGGGGTTTTGCAGGAAGCCTCCAGGGAAATCTGGAGTTCTGGTCACCCTGGCCATTATTCCCGGGATCATCCCGATTCCCCAAAAAAAATATGTCTATGTTGAGCAGGTGTGGGCAGAGCTAGAGGGGTTTAGGATGTATTTAGGATATGTGTAGAATTGTATTTTATTGTTGTGTTGTGTGTGGATGTGGAGTGTGGGGATTGTTTGTTTGTTGTGATTAATCCCAGGATCATCCTGGTTCCAAAAATGTTAAAAGTTTAAAAATACAAAAAAGTGACCAATGATATATAATAAACAGACAGTAAGACATCAGAAAAAGAACACTGAATACTTCTGAAGACCTATCATAGGCCTTAAAGGCTTTTTGAATACAAAAGTCTTAAGGCATTGCCCAAAGTATAATAAAGGTAAAGGATAGTAAAGGGGGAATTCCTTAAAATAGGTGCCACTGCTGAGAAGGCCCTGTTTCTAGCTCTAGTATTTGAGGTGGTCTCTCAAATACTCTGTTCCCAAGCCATTTAGGGAGCAACACCAGTAAAGATGACCATTTAGGGACCAACACCCTGCATTGGGCTCAGAAACCAGCAGCCAATACAGCCAATGGAGCAGTAGACACTGCTGAAGCCATACCAGAGACTGCTATGAAGCAGTAATGATGAACAATCATGACAATGTGATATAATATGTAGGTAAGGAGGATACTCGGGATCTTACTAGTAAGATGCCCCAGATAGGAACCTCTGCCCAATGGATGCTGACCGAGTCCAACTGTTGACCCCCAAAAACCACATGAGCCACTGCATTCTGCACAATCTGCAACTTCTGGACCATCTTCAGAGGCAGCACCATATAGAACATGTTGCTATAATCCAATCTGCATTGCCCCATGGCATGACCCACTGTGAGCATATCGAAGTGATAGCTGGCTTACCAGCTGAATCTAGGTAAAGGCACTCCTGGCCACATCTGATCCCTAGTCATCCAGGAGCAGCTGTGCTTCCAGGAAACCACCAAGCAGCAAACCTGCTCTTTCGGAGCATTCAGTGTAGGGAGGGAGTCCTGCGTGGTGGATGAGTAAATTCTCTGACTCAGGGATACCTGTCACTTGTGCGTCAAGAGAAGGCATTCTTTTTAATTTTACAGCACCTGGAGACAGGACTCAAGAGAGATCCGAGGGTATCGCCAACCCTCCACTCCCCTTTTTCTCATGGCAGAAATTTCCCCCAAGTCCATGGTTTTTGCTCCAGGGATGCCACCTATAGCAAAGGCCTGAGCCTTGTTTAGAAAAGGAAAGAAGGTGAATTGAGGATGCAGATCTTGTGAGCTCCCTGAGGCATCTGGGGGGCCACTGTGAGATAAAGCTGGACAGGATGGTCCTTTGGCCTGATCCAGCAGCACTCGTCTTACGTTTTTTATGTTACGTAAGAATCATGGGCAGTTTTGTACAGTGAAGGGATACAGCATTGTCCAAAGATTTGACTTCAGGTTTGATTTTTCACTTCTCCTCAAAGCAATGTGGACACCAAGCTGGTGCCACACCAGGAAATGCCTTTCTGCATTAATCTACATGGGTGAACTGTTCTAGGGTCAGAACCTGAGTTCCTACACAGTTCCTTCATGGTTCTCTGTGCCGGCCAAAAAACTAGTTCCTCCATTCAAAAGATAATTTATTGGATTTCTCTCTACTCTGCCTTTCTCTTCCAAAGGGCACCCAAGATGGCTAATATCAATGTATTCCTAAAGTCATTCTAGTTGCTCTAGAACAGGGGTTTCCAGACATTTTGGCAGGAGGACCACATCATCTCTGATACTGCCAGGGGCCAGAAAATGGTTTACATTTCAAATTTGAATAAAGTGACATAAATGGACATATAAGAGTATATTAGAGACAGATCCAGATGATGACAAGCCTTGTTCATAGGCCAGATAGGGGGTCTTGCTGCAGGGGGGGTCTTGCCCGGTTCTTGCCTGTACATTGATTAGCTGGTACATCATAGAATCATAGAGTTGGAAGGGACCTAGTAGGTCATCTAGTCCAACCCCCTGCCTGCAGCAGGAAATCCCCCTAGAGCATCCCCGACAGGTGCTCGTCGATCCTCTGCTTGAAGATCTCCAGTGAGGGAGCGTCCACCACCTCCCTTGGCAATCTGTTCCACTGCCGACCCGCCCTCACCGTCAGGAATTTTTTCCGGATATCCAACCGGAATCTCATTTCTTACAGTTTGTACCCATTGGTTCTAGTTCTGCTTTCAGAAGCAGCTATGAACAAATGAGCCCCTTCCTCCCTATGACAGCCCTTCAGGTATCTGAGGAGGGCAATCATGTCTCCCCTCAGTCTCCTCTTCTCCAGGCTGAACATCCCAAGTTCCCCCAACCTTTCCTCGTAGGGCTTCCCTTCCATCCCACTGATCGTTCTTGTCGTTCTCCTCTGGACTTGCTCCACCTTGGCTGCATCTTTCTTAAAGTGAGGTGCCCAGAACTGAACACAGTACTCAAGGTGAGGTCTGACCAATGCTGAATAAAGAGGAACTAGAACTTCTCATGACTTGGAAGCTACAGACCTCTTAATGCAACCTAAAATGGCATTTGCCTTCTTTGCAGACACATCACACTGCTGACTCATGTTCAGCTTGTGATCCACGGCAACTCCAAGGCCAAATATCCCCCATTTTATACCTGTGTTTTTGGTTTTTATTGCCTAAGTGCAGAACCTTCCACTTCTCCCTGTTGAAATTCATTCTGTTACAGCCCAGGATTCCAGTTTATCCAGATCCTCCTGGAGGTTTCTCCTATCTTCTGACGTGTTTGCTACTCCTCCCAGCTTGGTGTCATCTGCAAATTTGATCAGGCTCCCCCGTATCCCTTCCTCCAAGTCATTGATGAAAATGTTAAAGAGAACCGGTCCCAAGACAGAGCCTTGGGGTACCCCACTAGAAACGGACCTCCAGGTTGACACAGAACCATTTACTAAAACCCTTTGAGTGCGGCCATCGAGCCAGTTGCAGATCCACCTAACAATTGCCCTGTCTAGCCCATATTTTTCCAACTTCTCAATTAAGATGTCATGTGGGACCTTGTCAAATGCTTTGCTGAAGTCAAGATAAATGACATCCACAGCATTGCCACTGTCCAGTAAGCTCGTAACCTGATCAAAAAAGGAGATCAGATTTGTCTGGCAAGATTTATTCTTGGTCAATCCATGCTGGGTTGTTTTGATCACCGGGTACTTGTCTAGATGTGCACAAATTGTGTGTTTTATGATTTGCTCTAATATCTTGCCCGGGATTGAAGTCAAACTGACTGGTCTATAATTTCCCGGGTCTTCTTTTTTCCCCTTCTTAAAGATTGGGACTACATTTGCCCTCTTCCAGTCCAGTGGCACTTCTCCACTCCTCAGGGATTTCTCAAAGATGATCGACAGAGGCTCTGCAAGGACATCTGCCAGTTCCTTCAGAACTTGAGGATGCAGCTCATCCGGTCCAAATGACTTGAATTCATTTAGGCCAGTTAAGTGGTTTCGAACCAGTTCTCTGTCAATCTTAATCTGCTCTTCTGCACCATCCATGTTTTCATTACCTCTTAGGGGATGTAAACACATCCCCGAATCAGTCAATGATCCCGCACCCCCATTTGCACAGCCCTCCTTCTGTGAATAGACGGATGCAAAGTAGGAGTTGAGCAGCTCCGTCTTCTGCTGGTTTCCAGACACCTGCTGTCCATCTTTGTCCAGGAGCAGCCCCAGCCCCTCGTCTCTCCTCCTGTTCCTTTGGGCATATCTAAAGAAGCTCTTTTGGTTATCTTTGACTCCCCTGGCCAGCCTCAGCTCATACTGAGCTTTAGCATCCCTGACCCCCTCCCTACAGGACCGGGCTACCTGCCTGTACTCCTCCCTGGTGATCTTTCCAGTCTTCCACTCCCTTTACTTCTCTTTCTTTAACTTCAGCTGATCCACAAGTTGCTTGTGCAGCCAACCTGGTTTTTTCAGGTTCCCCCCCCTCCCCCGTTTCTTTTTCATGGGAATTGTTTCATCCTCTGCTTGGCCTGGGGGTTGCAACTCGGAGTAAACTTTACTTTTGCTGAAGCCTGTGTGCAACGTCAGCAGAGGGTGGTGCGCAGAGAAAGCCTACGCCCAGCCTGGAGGTTCCTTGGAGGGCTGGTGCTCTGCAGAACAGTGGGAGACAGAGCTCCATGGATCCAGGCTGTCCTGATCAAGCGGGGAGACCCTCTAGCACCATTTCCGGCTTCTCCCTTTGGTAACGGCATCCGCCTGCCTCTCTGGGTGCAGGAACCAGATTGGCAAGAGAGAAGGTCTTGCTTTCTCCACCTGCTTCACTGCATATCTATATGGTGATGTTCTGGATCATGATCTGCTTTACTCTTGAGTAAACTGGAAACTTTACATGCTGGGGTTGGGACAATCTGGGCAAATCGCTGCACCTTGATTTGTTGGTGGCTGCAACCCTAGGCATGCTTTCTTGGGAGTAAGGCTTATATAAATCAGCAAGGCTTACTTCTGAGTAGACCTTGTCAGTGTGGAGCTGCTTGTTTGGGGACTACACCATGGGGCTTACCTCTGACTAGACCATGTCAGTGAGGGGTTCTGGCCCAGGGACTCCATTCCCCAGCAGTCCTGTCTGAGTCTGGCCTTGAGCCTGGAAGGGGGAGGAGGCCCTGCCTCAGGCCTGGCCCAACGAGGGGACCCCAGCCAGGCCTGACCCCAGCCAGAGGGAGGAGGAAGGCCTGGGAGCAGAAGGAGAAGCAGGTCCTGGGTGGCCAAGGGAGGGAGACGGGGCTGCCTCTACTGGGAGCCCAGGAGGGAGGAGGGCTGTCTGGGGGGAGAGGGAAGGGGGTCCCCTCCTGCAGGCCTGGCTGAGATGGCCCCACAGGGGCCTGGGAGAAGGACTGGTGGGGGGAGAGGGAAGGGGGTCTTGGAAGGGATTGAAGCCTGTGCATGAAGCAGGAATACCAGCCTGAGAACAATAAACTCACAGGGTTTCCTTTTCTCTCCTGACAGATTGCAGAGAATCCCATAAAGAGACCTTGTGGAGGAACAAAATGGCAGCCAGACGTCCAGGCCGCGTAAGGGAGACTTTCTCCCCATCAGAACTGCTTGTCCTTTCAGGGAAAGAGGAGTCAGTTCTCCTTTGGGTGCCATTTCTGGCCTCAGCCGAGAAGCTAATGGGATACTTTGCCTTTTCCTTTCAGTGCCTGTTTCACTGGGAGACCTTTCTGTGCATTTCAGCAGCCAGGAGTGGGCTCTGCTGAAGCCGTCCCAGAGGAGGCTCTACGAAGAAGTCCTGATGGACAATCACTACAACATCACCTTGGTAGGTAAGGAGGGTCCTTTGGGTCTTGGATGCCCCAGGTAGGAACATCTTACCGATGGATGCTGCCAAGGAGAGTTGGTGACATGGGTGCTGATAGGGAAAGGGGGGAATAGGGAAAGGGGAGGAAAAGCAGACACAGACAATTGTAGGCTTCTTGCACACATTAGAAGCTCCCAGAGGCCCACTGAGGCGAGTAGGGTGGTGAAGAGGGTAGTTAGGGGGAGGATCTGTGCGGAGAACAGGACAGTTTGTGAGAAGGATAGGGGGGTCCTGCCCATAAACATGCAGGGATCACATACCTGGATTGACTTACTCTAATCCATAGACCTTTGCTGGTAAAATAATCAATAGTAATCCTGGGATACACATTGCCAGGGCTGGGGGGGGCACTAGGATGTAAGTATTGAAGAAAGATACGATGGTGGAAAGATATGGTGGTGGTGGAAAGGTATTCTGAGGGGGTAGGGGATGTTCTTTATTTGGAGGAAATTTTGTATTTATTTTATTTTGTATTTATTTTATTTGGAGTCCTCCTTTCACCCTCAAATGGCATACAGGGCGGATAACAAGGGTAAACATACAAAATTGAAAGGCAGACATTATAAAAACAAGCAGACAGCAAGACATCTGTAAAATAAAAATAAGTATCCCAAAACAACCATCATCTATATATATAAAAGAGAAAAGTCACTCACTCACTCACTCGACTCATCACTGCCCTGCCAAAACCGCTGGGCCTAGAAGCGTGGAATTTGGGGTGGATGTTCCTTCCGTGATGGAGAGGTGCACTAAGAACTGATTTTCAGAAATTCCAACTGGAAGGGGGTGAAAAGGGGCGCAACCAGTGGTGGGCACTTACCACTTCCTGTGGTGGGCACTTCCTGTTTCCTTGCCGCTAGCGTACCGCCAGCGACAGGGAAATGCAAAACATGGTGGACCGGTACGGTCCACCATGTTTTGTGCCCACCGCCGCCTGCCTAGAAGCGGGCAGGCCGCTTCTAGGCAGGCTCTGCACAAGCGCCGACATCGGCGCTCGCACAGACCCTGCCTAGAGGCGGCTTGCCCGCTTCTAGGCAGGCTCTGTGCGAGCGCCGACGTCGGCGCTCGCGCAGAGCCTGCCTAGAAGCGGCCTGCCAGGCCAGCTTCCAGGCAGGCTCTGCGTGAGCTCCGGTGTCGGCGCTTGCGCAGAGCCTGCCTGGAAGCCCGCCTGCCAGGCCAGCTTCCAGGCAGGCTCTGCGTGAGCGCCGGTGTCGGTGCTTGCGCAGAGCCTGCTTAGAAGCCGGCCTGCCAGGCCAGCCTGGCAGGCCGGCTTCTAAGCAGGCACTGCGCAGGCGCCAACGTCGCCCCGCCCCTCGCCCTTCCCCAGTCCCGCCCCTCGCCCCGCCCACACCCCCTGACCCCGGCTGGCCCCTCCCACTTCCGGTGTACCAGATCTTGGGATGGGGCCAGCCCATCTCTGGGCGCAACACGTTTTCCTCCCTATACTTTGCATTGGAGAATTGATGACTCATCAACATTCCGCCCCAACTGCTGGGCCTAGAAGCATGGAATTCTGGGAGGGACACCTGAACACCCACCAAGAACCCATGTGGAGAAATTTAACCCTTCAGGGGCTAAAAAGGGGGCAACGTGTTTTTGTCCTATACTTAACATGGGAGACTGACCAACCTCCAGCCAATTTGGTGCTCTCTGCCTGGTGCACTAGGGGGGATGTTGTTTGGAAGAAGAGGTTGCACTGGCGAGGATGCTGCACATGGTGGAAGTTGCGCATGGAGGCATGATGCGCATGTGGAAAGTTGCGCATGGGGGAAAGTTGCGCATGGGGTGGTGCGCATGGGGGAAATTGCGCATGGGGGAAATTTCACATGGTGGAAAGATGCGCATAAGTTGCGCGTGGTGGAAAGTTGTGCATGGGGAAAGTTGCGCATGGGGGTTGATGCACATGGGAAAGTTGCACATGGGGGGTTGATTTGCAAGGGGAGAGGATGTGCATGGGGAAAGTTGCGCATGGGGGAAGTTGTGCATGGGGAAGTTGCGCATGGGGGGATGATGCACATGGGGGGAAGTTGTGCATGGGAGGAAGTTGTGCATGGGGGAAGTTGTGCATGGGGGGATGATGCACATGGGGAAGTTGCGCATGGAGGAAGATGTGCATGGGGGGAAGTTGCGCATGGGTTTTGATGTACATGGGAGACTGATGCAGATGGGTGATGTTGCATATGAGGAGTTCAGGCACATGGGGGATGATGCACATGGGGAAGTTGCGCATGGGTGACTGATGCGCATGGGGGATGATGCGCATGGAGGGAAGTTGCGCATGGGGAAGTTGCGCATGGGGAAGTTGCGCATGGGTGGAAGTTGCGCATGGGGTTTTGATGCGCAATGGGGGGATGGTGTATGGGGAAATGTTACTCCTGCATCCCGGGCACGCTTTTCGCTAGTAGAACATAAAGGCCTATCCTGAATACAAAAGTCTTCCGGCCTCGCAGGAAGGATAATAAAGAGGAAGCTGTTCTTAATTCTTTAGTACAGGTACCACCACCAGGAAGGCCCTGTTTCAACTTATCCTCCCTCTAACTCAGAGGTCAGGGAACAAGGGTAAATTACCCCAAATGGGGTAAAAATGAAATTCCATGGGGTAATGGACAGTTGTGCTGCCAAGACACAACCGGGCATGCATATGAATCTGTATATAGATTTTATATGCATGCCCAGCTGTGTGTGTTACAGTACTGTAGTGTACAAGGATCTGACACAGTACAATGCATCCAGGGTGTCTAGAAGTCTGGCTTTTTCCAGACTTGTCCGACATTTCCTACCTGTCCAGGGGAAAGGGAAACCCCTGGGCCCATCTGGGATTTCAGGGGGAGGGGTGAGAGTGTGCTTGGGGGCACTGGAGAGCTGTTTGAGCCAGCAGCGGCTTTGCGCAGCTAAGTCCAAGCATTGCAGCATCCATCTTGAAACAAATGACTGCGCATGCGTGTGCAGCCTTTTCCTGCCTCCCTGCCTAAACGTTGCAATGGAGAGGCTTCTCTGTGGGCAGCATGTTCTCTCTTGACCTCACCAGCACTATCCATTAAAGTGTTATTTATATATACACACACACACACACACACACACACACACACACACACACTTTAATATATATATATATACTAGCAAAAAGCATACCCGCATTGCAGGTGTAACATTTCCCCATATGACATCCCCCCACGGTGCATCAACACCCCATGCACATCAACACCCCATGCGCAACTACCCCATGTACAACTTCCCCATGCACAACATCCCCCCATGCGCAACTTCCTCCCATGCGCAACTTTCCCCCATGCGCAACTTTCCCATGCGCAACTTTCCCCCATGTGCATCAGCACCCCATGCGCAACTTCCCCCATGCGCAACTTCCCCATGCGCAACTTTCCCTCATGCGCAACTTCCCCCATGCGCATCAGTCAGCCATGCGCAACTTCCCCAATGTGCAACTTCCTCTCACCCGCAACTTCCCCTCATGTGCAACTTCCCCCAAGTGCAACTTCTCCGTGCACATCAGTCCCCCATGCACAACTTCCCCATGCACAACTTCCCCCACTGCGCAACTTCCCCCAAGCGCAATTTTCCCCAAGTGCAACTTCCCCCATGTGCATCAGTCCCCCATGTGCAACTTCCCCCCATGTGCAGCATCTTTGACAGTGCAACCTCTCCCTCCAAACAACATGCCCCCACTGCATCGGGCACAGAGCACCAAATTGGCTGGAGGTTGTTCAGTCTCCCATGTTAAGTATAGGACAGAAACACATTGCCCCCTTTTCAGCCCCTGAAGGGTTAAATTTCTCCAGATGGTTCTTGGTGGGTGTTCAGGTGGCAGAAGGAACTCCCTCCCAGAATTCCCTGCTTCTAGGCCCAGCAGTTGGGGCGGAATGTTGATGAGTCATCAATTCTCCAATGCAAAGTATAGGGAGGAAAACGCGTTGTGCCCCTTTTCACCCCCTTCCAGTAGGAATTTCCGAAAACCGGTTCTTAGTGCACCCTTCCGTCACAGAAGGAACACCCACCCCAAATTTCAAGCTTCTAGGTCCACCGGTTTTGGCAGGGCGGTGATGAGTGAGTCAGTGAGTGAGTGACTTTTCTCTTTTATATATATAGAAGAAGATTAATATATCAAATAATATATGATTTCCTTCCTTTCAAATCCAGGGGGTAGCATTGGCATTTCTAAATATATTTTGGGGTAAAAGTACAGCTAAGAAAAACTGAATTGCTTTTGTATGTTGATGACCCTTCTCTGTTTATGTGACTTCATAGTCAAAGTATGTACTCTTTCATGCTGCCCTCCCTCCCTTCCCTTTGAATCATTCAGTTGCACACCTGCCGATGCACAGAGTCCCAGGACACTAAAGGAATCTGCCCTGCATGTGCATCTGCATCTTGATGGTGAGATGCAAAGGGGTGCACCTGGTCCTCCACATAGGCCCTCAAAAGACATCTTTGTCAACCTTGTCTGAGGAATTCCTTATATCTAGGGAAAGAAAGCAAACTAGTTCCTGTTAATTCAGATGCTGGGTGTTCTAACCTATCACAGACCTGACAGTCCAATTTAATGTAAAATTGCAAACAAAACTGATCTTGAGTATCTGCTGCCTGTTCTGGATCCATATCTCAGCAATGAGGGGGACCACGAGAGTGCGGCCTCATTCATAGAAGCCTTCTAGACACCCTGCTGCCCCCTGACTCAAGGTCACCAGGAGTCTTGGATATCACGATTTCCCACTTAGCTTCCATACTTATATTGGTCTCTTAACAGCATTTCTTTTCTTCCTTCAATAGAATCTCTTTGGGATCAGATTGTAAGAAAAAAGAAGCAGACTCAGTTTTCACAACAAAGAACACACAGAGGGGAGAAGACCCATAAATGCCAGGACTGTGGAAAGACCTTCAGACACAGTAGTACACTTATAATCCATCATAGAACCCACACAGGCGAGAAACCCTATGAGTGTCAGGACTGTGGAAAGAACTTCAGACGCAATAGTCACCTTACAGTCCACCATAGAACCCACACAGGGGAGAAACCCTTTAAATGTCAGGAGTGTGGAAAGACCTTCAGACACAGTAGTCCACTTATAGCCCATCGTAGAACCCACACACTCGAGAAACCCTATGAGTGTCAGGACTGTGGAAAGAACTTCAGACGCAATAGTCAACTTACAGTCCACCATAGAACCCACTCAGGGGAGAAACCCTTTAAATGTCAGGAGTGTGGAAAGACCTTCAGACACAGTAGTCCACTTATAGCCCATCGTAGAACCCACACACTCGAGAAACCCTATGAGTGTCAGGACTGTGGAAAGAACTTCAGACGCAATAGTCAACTTACAGTCCACCATAGAACCCACACAGGGGAGAAACCCTTTAAATGTCAGGAGAATGGAAAGACCTTTAGATACAGTGGTCTACTTATAACCCATCGTAGAACCCACACAGGCGAGAAACCCTATGAGTGTCAGGACTGTGGAAAGAACTTCAGACACAGTAGTCAACGTACAGTCCACCATAGAACCCACAGAGGGGAGAAACCCTTTAAATGTCAGGAGTGTGGAAAGACCTTCAGACACAGTAATACACTTATAATCCATTGTAGAACCCACACAGGCGAGAAACCCTATGAGTGTCAGGACTGTGGAAAGAACTTCAGACACAATAGTGAACTTACAATCCACCATAGAACCCACACAGGGGAGAAACCCTTTAAATGTCTGGAGTGTGGAAAGACCTTCAGACACAGTAGTCTACTTATAACCCATCGTAGAACCCACACAGGGGAGAAACCCTATGAGTGCCAGGAATGTGGAAAGACCTACAGCCGGAGTAATCAACTTATAATTCACCATAAAACCCACACAGGGGAGAAGCCCTATGAGTGCCAGGAGTGTGGAAAGGCCTTGATAAATAGTAGTCAACTTATAATCCATCATAGAACCCACACAGGGGAGAAGCCCTATGAGTGCCAGGAGTGTGGCAAGACCTTTAGTATAAGGAATCAACTTATAATCCACCATAGAACCCACATGGGAGAAGCCCTATAAGTGCCAGGAATGTGGAAAGATCTTCAGACAGAGTATAATGCTCTGTCTTCAGAACTTCATATACTTTATACTTCAGAACAGAGTATAATAATAACAGAGTGATCACATAATGCACCACAGAACCCACACAGGGGAGAAACCTATGAATGCCAGCATTATGGAAAGACCTTCAGTCACTTATAACCCATCATAGAACCCACACAGGGGAGAAACCCTATAAGTGCCAGGAGTATGGAAAAACCTTCAGTCATAATGGTCACCTTGATAAGACACCAGAGAATGCACTCAAGTGGGAAACCGAATATTGCTTAGTGTTTTATTGGTGTTCACCTCTTCCAGGCAAATCAAACTGAGTCTCATGTATGCATCAAATAATAATGTTACAAAAGTCTGTACTATTTCTGAAGTGTTTTTTCAAATGTAGACAATGTTCATTGGTTTAATAAAATTTGTTAACATTGCTGTTATTACTGTATTTACTAGACAAGGAGCAGAGCGCACAGATGGAGCATTGGGAATGGCAACCCAAAGACAACGCTGTTTTCAAACCATCCAGGTTGTGTAGCTGCCTGTTCAAAAAAGGTCTATGGATGAGGGAGGAGGATTTGGATGAGTTTCTTCAGCAGATCTTTCTGACCCAGGTCTATTTGGACTGCAGGGCCTTGAACAGCTTTGAACAGAGGAAGTGATGAATTGTGTGGAATCCCAACCTGTTGAATGTCTGCCTGTTGCAAATCCTTGTCGCTCGCTCAGTGCTTGGCAGATTTAACGGTCTTAGAGCAGGGTCTCTAACTCAGAAGTGGCATCATTCAGCACAAACTCATGTCATTAAGCCAGGTGTGACACCATGAAGTAGATGATGGCTGGAAAGAAACACTTGGATCTGAAATGAAATGAGCTGCAAGTGACAGAAGAAAAAAATCTGCAAATCTTGTTCATAACTTCAGGACATGAGAGCCCCATTATCATGTGGAGAGAAGCCAGTAGAACGAGGGCTGGAGGAATGGCTTCCGGGGCTGCATCTGACACCCCTGCCTTAGAGGCTGCTGCCTGATGTATAAATGGGAAAGGCTGTGGCTATGGTGATTAGGCAGCAATGATTCCCCCCACATCAGGTAGAAGCTTATTAAGTCCAGATGTACATGGACTGATTTGCTCTGACGCTTTTCCAAACTAGCAAAAATTGGGTCACAACCCACTGGTGGGCCGCAGAACCACAATTTGAGAATAGCTGCCCTAGCTTGATGCAATCAGGTAATTAACGGTGCAGGTATATGCATGCCTGCTCACAAGTAAGTCCGTCCGTGCTTAGATTGCTATCCAAGAGCACAAAAAGGAGAAAGATGTCCTATTGCCCTGGGAAGGTTGGAATCTCTCAGCTTAACATTCATCAGGAGGTTGTTATGAAGACTGAATGGGATGTGCCACGTACAAGTGCCAGTTTACGGGCGTTCAGGGCTCTTATGACTAAATAATGGCAGAAAGAAGTGAGGAGGTGCAGTTTTTGATTGCACCTGCCAAAATTTGTCCTTCTACACAAGGGTGGCCATGTGTCAAAACCACAAAAGAGGACAAGCTTCCCAATGTGTAGACACCCCCAAAAATTTAAACACTAAAAATACATAAATTGCTTTCATGTGTATTTTATAGTCTCTATATATAAAAACTGAAAATTCACTGATTCACTGTCTCACTCATCAATGCCTAGCAAAAACAGCCAGGCCTAGAAGTGTGAAATTTGGGGAGGGTGTACTGTCCCTGATGGGGGCACCCAATAAGAACAGGCTTTTGGTAACTCCCACGAGAACAGGGTGAAAAGGGCACAACGCGTTTTCGTCCCTATACATTGAAGAATCCTGGATCCAAGCCCTGCCGCAACCCCTGGATCTGAAGCATGAATTTTGGGAAGGGTGTTCCTTCTGTGACGTTCAGAAATTTAACCCTTAAGGGACTGAAAAGGAGTGAAACATGTTTTTATTCTATTTCATTGAAGACTGATCAACATCCAGCTGATGTACTGGGAGGGAGGGTGTGCATAGGGGTGATATTGCATATGGGGGATGATGTGCACGGGGGTTGATGTGTACGGGGGGGGGTTAATGTACATGGGGGAGTGATGCACATGGGGGGTGATGAGCATGGCGGCGGTGTTGCGCAGGGGTGTGATGCGCATGGGGGTGTTGTGCATGGGGGTGATGCATTTGGGTGTGTGTTGTGCAATGAGGTTATGGTGCATGGGGGTATTTTATTCCTGCAACGCGGGTACATTTTGCTCGTATTTAAATAAATATTTCATGTCTATTTGATAGTATTTCAATAAGTACCATACAGTGGTACCTTGTAAGACAAATGCTTTGTAGGAAGAATGATTTGTAAGTCAAACTAAAATTTCTAAGGGATTCTGCTTTGTAAGAGAAACAGTGCCTTGCAAGACAAACAGTTTTTCCAGAGTTTGGCAAACAGTTTTACAAGGAAAACTTGTTGCAAAACAAACAAATTGATGGTTCTGCATTGTGAGCAACAACAAGAGGTAAGATCTCATCTGCAGAGGAGGAGGAGAATAAGGAGGCAGAATCACCCAAATCAAATGACCTTTGTAAATATTGGGAAATTGTGTAAATTTACAGAAAAGCACCACCCAAATAAGGCTGTAGCAGTGCAAGTGATGAATCTTCTTAATGACAATGCAATGTCACATTTCCATGAAATCCTCAAGAAGAGACAAAAGCAAGTATCATTAGTAGATTCCTTTTGAAAGCTGCTCAAAAAGACACCAGTGACACTTTTAGGGAAAACTAGCGAAAAGCATACCTGAGTTGCGGGAGTAAAATTCCCCCACCACGGCGCAACATTCCGCTACAGCGCAACATCCCCCCACGGTGCAACATCCCCCCATGTGCAACATACCCCTATGTGCATCAGTGCCCCCATGTGCATCAGTGCCCCGTGTGCATCAGTGCCCCATGTGCAACTTCCCCCATGCGCATCAATTCCCCCATGCGCAACATCTCCACATGCACATCAACCCCCATGCACAACATCTTCCCATGTGCAACATCTCCCCATGTGCAACATCCCCCAATCACAACAACCCCCCATGGGCAACAACTCCCCATGCGCAACAACCCCCCATGCACAGCATCCTCCCCAATGCAACCTCTTCCTCCAAACAACATCCCCCCAGTGCACCAGGCACCGAGCACCAAATTGGCTGGAGGTTGGTCAGTCTTCCATGTTAAGCATAGGACAAAAACACATCGCACCCCTTTTCAGCCCCTTAAGGGTTAAATTTCTCCACATTGGTTCTTGGTGGGTGTTCATGTGTCAGAAGGAACTCCCTCCCAGAATTTCATGCTTCTAGGTCCGGAGGTTAGGGCAGAATGTTGATGAGTTATCAATTCTTCAATGCAAAGTATAGAGAAGAAAACGCATTGTGCCCCTTTTTACCCCCTTCTGGTTGGAATTTCCAAAAACCGGTTCTTAGTGCACCCCTTAGTCATGGAAGGAACACCCACCCCAAATTTCATGCTTCTAGGCCCAGCTGTTTGGGCAGAGTGTTGATGAGTCAGTGAGTGAGTCAGTCAGTGAGTGACTTTTCTCTTTTATATATATAGACTAGCAAAACGCGTACCTGCATTGTGGGAGTAACATTTCCCCATACAACATCCCCCCATGGCGAATCATCCCCCCATGGCGAATCATCCCCCCATGACGCATCAACACCCCATGCGCATCAACACCCCATGCGCATCAACACCCCATGCGCATCATTCCCCCATGCGCATCATTCCCCCAAGCGCAGCTTCCCCCCATGCATACCTTTCCCCATGCGCAACTTTCCCCCATGTGCAATTTCCCTCCATGTGCATCAAACCCCGTACACATCATCCCCCATGCGCAACTTCCCCTATGTGCATCATCCCCCACGTGCCTGAACTCCTCATATGCAACATCACCCATCTGCATCAGTCCCCCATGTACAACTTACTCCCATGCGCAACTTACTCCCGTGCGCAACTTCCCCCCGTGCGCATCATCCCCCATGCGCAACTTTCCACCGTGTGCAACTTTCCCCCGTGCGCAACTTTCCCCCGTATGCATCACCCCCATGCGCAACTTTCCCCATGCGCAACTTCCCCTTATGCACAACTTCCCCCCATGCGCAACTTCCCCCATGTTCAACTTCCCCCATGCGCAACTTCCCCCCATGCGCAGCATCCTCGCCAGTGCAACCTCTTCCTCTGAACAACATCCCCCCCACTGCACCTGGCACAGAGCACCAAATTGGCTGGATGTTGTTCAGTCTCCCATGTTAAGTATAGGACAGAAACACGTTGCCCCCTTTTCAGCCCCTGAAGGGTTAACTTTCTCCAGATGGTTCTTGGTGGGAGTTCAGGTGACAGAAGGAACTCCCAGAATTCCATGCTTCAGGCCCAGCAGTTGGGGCAGAATGTTGATGAGTCAGCAATTCTCAATGCAAAGTATAGGGAGGAAAACGTGTTGCGCCCCTTTTCACCCCCTTCCTGTTGGAATTTCTAAAAACCGGTTCTTAGTGCACCCCTCAGTCACGGAAGGAACACCCACCCCAAATTTCTTCCCAGCACCCTTGGAGTAGCACAAAGAAGGTAGAGACTGGCAAGCCCCAGAGACCAAGGGGTCTGAAGAACAAGAGACAGTGGTTTGCCCTGCCACTTCTCTGAGGTTGTCCTTCTGTCCCCCCTTTCCAGGGCATGTCCTCTTTTTCAGCCTTTGGGTACAATCCTTTCCATGTCTACTCAGAAGTACCCTAAGTGGTGTTTGATTCAGAGAAGCCACCAGGTGATCTATTCTTTTCTCAATCCCTATGCTCTCTTTCACCCTGGAGTCCCTCCCCACTCATTCATCTGCACCCCACTCACCCTGGACCATCAAAAGTGTATGTATATGAGTGCATTTGTGTATGTGTTTAAATGTACCACATGGGTGAGTGGAAGTGTGTACATGAGTGTGTGTGTGTGTGTGTGTGTGTGCATAAGAGGGTTTGTGTATGAGTGCGTGTGTGTATATGAACATTTCCCCCTCCTTTCTGGGGGTCCAGGCTGGTCCCCCATCCCAGCCCAGGGGAGATGCTCCCTTCAGGCTCTCTTAGGCACCTCTCTTTGGGGAGGGAGGGAGACTGCCTACTCAGAAGTAAGTGCCATTGTCTTCCATGGGATTTACTCTCAGAAAAGTGTGCCTAGGATGTGCGCACTGATCCACACTGCCTTGCTGCTGCTACTACTGGGAAGACCTGAGCAAGGGATGTGCCACTTTAGCCAGTTCAGGCTCCATCCTTCCAGCTCAGTAATGTGTCCCCCAACGCCCCCCCCCCCCCCAACACACACACATACCCAGGCACACCTGTGGAGGCTCTTTCCCCCTCCATTCTGGGGGTCCAGTCTGGTCCCCCATCCCAGCCCAGGGGAGATGCTCCCTCCAGGCACCCTCTGAATCTTATTATGCTTGAACTTTAAAGTCATTTGTTCATGACAGTGATGATGGCTCTAAATACCTCTGTTTACTTGGTTAAATGTATTTATATGGTTGAATGTTTACATAGTTGAATGTATTACTATTAAAAAATGTTAAAGAAGGTTCTTAATACCACTATTGACTTTACATGGTTGAAATATTATTCTGTTATATTTTATTAAACATATTAGTACAGAATATATGTACTAATACATATATATTATGTATTTGGCTCAGATACATAATATATATCTGGTTCAGATATATATTTGGTTCAGAATATTTTTGTTTGTTTCTTTTTCTCCTCTAAACTTTGTTGTGTGTCATGGTCCAGTGCGTGTAATGAGCCGGGAAATACGGTATATGAATTTGTCTTCTACTGTATCTGATCATTAGCCCATTTGAAATAATGCTGGCTACACAGGCACCAACAGGCACCAGTTGTTCCTCCTCGGGGGAGACCCATAATGTCACATAACATTGTGACCCACCATGTCACATAACATTTTAACATCACTGGCCCAAGAACTGGAGCCTCTGCCAAGAACAGAAGTTGGGACCTCTTATTTGGAAAACATGTACCATCACTGAACCTTTCCCTCTTAAACACTCCACTCTTCAGTGCTCTCAGATCATCCTTAACATAAAAATGCTGGTATTTATATTTTTTGCCATAATGTAGAAAGGTTATTTTTATGCTGGCTCCTAGGCATATACCAATTTTAATCTGGTCCTTGTGAATTGGCCCCTCCTTGGTGAACAGCAAATGTAGGGATATATGAGCGTCGGTCTGAAAAAAGTACAAGCAAATCCATGCTTTTTAATGTGCCACTGCAGATTACTCTGTAGTCATACACCATAGGTTTGAACGGTAAAGATGTAATTTACATAATAGACTTCTAATTCTGTGGAGATTAAGCCAGTGAGGCTTAAAATGAGAAGCGTTCTCTCTGAGCAGCAGCAAAAGTGGGCAGAGGCAACCAGATTCCATCCGCTCCACATACAGCATTTGCTCACAAATACACTTCTTTAGCTGCATCAGAAGTCTCGATATTGCGATGCTCTTGCGTTACGCATGTAGAAAGGGCCAATGGACCACCTTTGGGCAAACAACACCCAAGAACGAGCACCTTGGTGGATTTAGGTCAAACTTGTCTTCTTCATACATGTCTCCATATTCTAAGATTATTATTATTATTATTTTAAAAATTTGTATCCCGCCTTTCTCAGGCTGTCTAGCCCGACTCAAGGCGGCAGAAACATAAAACACAATTAAAAACATAAATAATTAAATACAGTAAAAACAATTAAAACATATAGGCTAAAACAGTAAAAACAATATAAAACCAAAAGGCCCCCCCAACCTCTACCCTGTTAAAAAGCCCCTTTGAAATAAAAGGTTTTTAGGCTCTGCCTGAAGCTCTGCAATGAGGGAGCTTTCCTTAATTCTATGGGGAGGGAGTTCCAAAGCCGGGGTGCCACCACCGAGAAGGACCTATCTCTGGCTGCCACAAATCTCATGTCTCTTAGTGATCCTGATCCTGGCTGGATCAGACTGAAGTATCAACCTAGTTTAGAATCCAGTTTCATGGCAGCCGGTCAGATACCTCTGGGGACTCACAAGCCATGTATGGCAATGATGTCCTTGTTATTTTGCAGAAATAGATTAGATTACTTTACTGTCATTCTACAAAATATACAACAACATTCAGGTGCACTGTCATGACTCAATATAAAATATATGAATACCAATTATATACTTCAACCACATATCAACACACATTCCTTTTTATTAAAACCACACTTTTAATGCCAACTTATGCATTCAAACTGAAATTTAGAGAACAATCCTAGCCATGTCTACTCAAAATTAAGCCCCATTGTGTTCAATGGGTCTTACTCCCAGGAAAGTGTATTTAGGATTGCAGCCTAAATATTCCAAATTCAATTCATTCATTCTGAACAGAGAAATGCAGGCCATTGGATCTCTCGGTACTACCAAAGGTGCTGAAATTTGCCAATCAGTGGTGCTGTTAGGGGTGTGGGAGGTGGGGGAGCCAAGTGACAAACACTGGGATGGTGACAACAACTGGTCGAAATTGTTACAATTGCAGTTTTAATGAATAATACCATCATGTTATACATAACTGAGGGGTCAATTGAGTCAATTTTTTTTTACACTGGAGCAAGGACTCCCCGTAGTTACTTTGGATTGCACCCCTAGTCACCCTGTGTATGATCACCTTGTGATTTCTTTCAAATAACATTTAAGTATACACACCTTCATTAAGTATACACAGACACTGCACTAAATAAATTTATCTAATTTATTTTAATGATCAGCCCAGATCCTCCTGACATACAATTTCTGGTGGTAATTTAATATGAATATACAGTACAATTTCCGGTGATAATTTCTAATACCAGCACCACTGGGTGATGCCAAAAGTTGGGCACTGATCTAAGCAAAGGCCATCAGAGGTCCCACCTGGTGTATCTGCCTTTAAGTCCTCAGTCCTGGTAGCGGTGGTACCATCAAGAAGTTGGCAGAAGGTGCTAGGGATAGTCCAATGAAGGGCCTGACACCAGAATGCCCAGCAACTCAGCACCAGCAATGGGTACCATCTTCTTTGAGTGAAAGCTTTTCCCTATAGGAAGAAGTACTGTGTTTCCAGTAAACACATTCCAAGCCTGCCAGCTGTCCCCAGGTCAAAAATAAATTACACTTCGTTAACACTGCTTAATAATTTTCTTTGTAAGCTTTTGTAATGAAGTGCAGTCAATCAGAGTCCATAATTTTCTCCTCGCCATATAAGGTCATGGCAATTTAAAACCATGCCATAGGGCTGTTTAAATTGGGGGGGGGGGGGACCACCATCAAATGAAACACAGAAGTATGATTATCTTTAAAAGTCAGTTGGGTAATAACTTTCTTAAGACTAACTAAAATGTCACCAAGACAAGAACAAGGCTCAGAGTCTTCAGTCACTATTTTTCAACAAACCCTCAGGGGTGGTGGGGGTGGAGAGAGAGAGAGAGAGAGAGAGAGAGAGAGATGGTCTTTTTGGTTGACACTCTCAAATGCTCAGTTTGTACCAGTGGTGGGATTCAAATAAATTAACAACAGGTTCTATGTCCATAGAAAACAGGTTCTATGTCCCATTAGTAACCAGTTCTCAGAACCGGTTCTCAGAACCAGAACCATTAGCAAAGGGTTCTATAGAACCTCTGAGACCCCCTGAAGCCCACCACTGGTTTGTACCCATTTTAAGATAAAAGGCAGGAGGTACAAAGAACATGTCTTGAGGCATCTGGTGGTCCACCATGATGTACAGGATGCTGGACCAGATGGATTCATCTATCCATCAAGAGATCCATCTAGCCATCCTCTATCAATCATCAAGAGATCCATCACAGCTCTTATGATCTTATGAAATCTTATGATCTTCTGATCATATGAAAACTTATCATCTTTTGAAATCTTACCAGCTTCCTCCATGTTATAACATGAGGACAAGCCAAAGGAGCACACATTGCATGCTTGAGTGGGATGCTGCCTCCCACTCCAGCGGGTAGGTCCCACAAGCTTCTCTGGCATCTGCTCATGGACATAATTGGAACAAATAGGGATATATTTGCAAAAGCTACTCTATTAAAAAAAATAGAAGTTGGACAGAAATATAGACGTGAATTGATCTGCACAATGTTAAACAGTTAAGCCAGACCACTGAAGAATGATTCAGAATAGCATTAGTTTGTGTTTTTGAATAGGAAACGAGGCACAATAACCCAGTCGGTGCTTCTGAACGGAGAATCAATACTCAGAACCTTGAGAAACAGCTCAGAATAGAGAATGCACGACTGCAGACTTTCTGAATGGAAAACCCAACATAATGGAAGAAGTAACAATGGAGAATCCACAATTTTCTGGTCTGTCCTTTGAATAAAAAGCTGTGAAGTATTGTAAACGTGGTGTGCACCAATGGCATGCAATACAGTTTCAAGAACCACAAATAACTGTGGGAAAATAGCATCCCTGCTTTTGAAGTTAAATGTGCTAAGCATTCGGGATAGATGTTTGAGCAGACAAAAATCTCTGCAGAAATAAATAAGGGCTACAGAAATAAATAAATCTCTACTAAAATAAATAAGGGTAAAGCATTTTCTTGCTCTAGTTATATGGTAGCCCAGTCCTAAGTTGTATTGTCCATATGGCCTGTTTTGCATCTAAAGTAGCTTAGAGCAAGGCTAGATGTCATCTCCAGGAAAGGGGGTAAATTTCTCCTTACCCCGAGTAGAGCCCTAGCCATCGCTATGGGGCTTCTCATATCTCAGATGGGCCCCTATGGGGCTTCTCAGATCAGATCTGTTCCAACGGAGCTTCTCAGATCCATGAATCTCATGTAGTGCTGCCCAGCCCAGGAGATGGGGTAAGAATGTAGCATGCGCTGCTGCCAACAACACTTTCTTTCTGGGCTCAATGACAATTGCTCCTCCACCCAAAATTGTCCCAACGCACCCTCCTAGCATGACCTGTGCCAACTAGGTATAGGGTACTGCTAGGTATAGGGTACATAGGCATGACTTGTGTCAGTATAGGTACAATTCAGCTTTGCTGAACCAATGAAGAACTCCATGCCAGCCCAACTGGCTCTTAAGAAGCCATTGTTACTTATGGCATGTTTACAACACTGTGCTGGCCCAATGTACATAATTGCACCCTAATTATTTTGAGGTATCGGATATGTTCATGTATTGCTTTCAGAACAACCAGGGTCTAGTGAAGGTATCTACAGTATGTTATTCCCAAACATTAATAAGAGGCAATGAATGAGTCTTAGTACACAGAAATTTAAACTGTGCCACTTGAGTGGTTTTGAGTGAAATAAATTACTTCTTCATGGTCATTAATTTATTGTTAGGACTTGGAGGCTCTGAAGTAATCCCATTCACTGACAACAGTCAACAGAATCACAGGATAACAGGAGCGGGCAAGGCAGATGGAGAAATTGGAAGGCTGATTCTGATCAGAGGAATTATCATAGTTGCACTGCCTTTCAGTGAGGGTGCATAAAACTGAGACATTTGGAAAAGGAAGGAAGGACGGATGGATGGATGGATGGATGGATGGATGGATGGACAGATGGACGGATGGAAGGAAGGAAGGGAGGGAGGGATAAACTACAAACTGACCTTACTGCTCATCTCTCTCATTCTTTCAAGTGTTTAAAACACACACACACACACAGGCATCATAGAACTGGAAGCTGACCCACCTGTGCGGAAAAACAGTGCCAAGAAAATGATAGAGAAAATGATAAATGCCCCTGGGGGTCAGCCAACAGGATCCCACTGCAAGCACTGCAAGCAATCCCAATTCAACCACTCAAATTAATCCCGCACATGATCAACATGCGTAATGAAGTGGGACGTCAATTGGGGCTGTATCAATCAATCTAATTTTGGTATTTGCTTCAAAAATAGCACATCGGATTAATGAAAACATTTTCATTTGCCAAATATTTGCATTGTTGGGATGTTATTCAGCAAGCCAAGCCAAGCCAAGTATTATCTTGGCTGATGTCTCTCCTTGGCTCTATTTTCCTCTCGTTTTTCCTTTGACTTCACTTTTGTCGGTCTCAGTGTCACACCCTGATGCTTCATCTAACTGGTGGTTACGATCCATGGGATTTAGCATCATGACTCGTAACACTGTAAACAAACACAAAATCATGGCACAAACATGTTTGAAACATATGGAGAACATCATGCTTTTGGAGATTCAGACAAATCAAGAACCGGAAAAGAAATTTGGGGCTCAATCCACATAGACAGAATCCTCATGATAATCCTGAAACCCTTTACATTGTATAGGATTTTAGCCATATTAGGGAATCTAACCCTACAATCCAGAGTAACTACAGAAGCATGTAACAGACATTTATGTCGATGTAGTTACGGCACTACCTAGTGAAAACCTATGGGAAATTCATATTGCAATCCAGACTAAATTGTTCTTACGTTGGAGCAAGGACTCCCCATTGTTACTCTGGTTTGAGCCCATAGTTAATAACCCAGAAAGTCGAGTAGGCTTTCCCACAGATAGAAAACCAGTTGGGGACATATATGTGTAAAAAATAATTGCTTAAGCGGGAAAGATAAATTGCCTTCCATCTTAACTATGGTTCTTTTTTCCTGTACAACCTGGATCTGCACATAGCTCCTTTTGGCTTAACACTCACCTATCCCCCCCAAAAAAAAAAATCTGGGAAAGTTACATATGATTGGGTGGCATGTCTAATTTGGGTTGGAGTTGCTATAAAATTTGACTTAAATCAAAATGGGAAGTGGATTTTAAAAGGTTTGTTGCATTTCTGTATGTTTTACATCAGTGTTTCTCAAACTGAGGGTTGGGACCCAATAGGCAGGCCATGAACCAATTTCAGTTGGGTCCACATTCACTTCAATGTTTTATTTTTCATATATTAGACTTGATGCTGTGATAGTATGTGACGGCATTTCGGTAGGGTTGTCATATGTCCCCCAAAACAGGGACAGTCCCAATTTTGGGGGGGGGGGGATTGTATTCACAAACCAACGAATGTGACAGAGGGTTCTATCCTGATTTTGTGGAAGAGAATTATGGCAACCCTACATTTGGGGGAATAAGATGGATCAGAATTTTAATAGGCTACTACATATAGGCTCCAGTTCTAACCTCTAGTTGGGCCAGCATAAGCCCAGCACAAGTTATGTGCTGACCTGGAGGTGCCACTCTTGGGTATTAGGCCAGTGCACAGACATATGCCAACCTTCCTATACCACCACAGAAAAATATGCTAGGTGACTATGACTGCAATCCTAAAGACACTTTCCTGGGAGTAAGACCCACTGAAAATAATGGGGCTCACTTCTGAGTAGACATGGTTAGGATTGTGCTGTTAGGCTAGTCTAAATTTCTTAGGATTGCACTCTTATACTATTAATTATGACAGTAAATGGGATTTTTCTGCTTAAGTATGGGTAGGATTGCTGCTTAGGATTGTTTAAAATTTTCCTGCTTGATGATGTCACTTCTTGTGTTGTCACTACCAGTGAGTCCTGACAGATATAAGTCCTGGTGCTAAAAGTTTGAGAACAACGGTATGGCTGCCTCTGCTGGTGATAGCACTAGCTAACACCTACTAACGTGGCTTTGATATGTATATTATATAGGATGTGGAACATGTGAGAATTGGGTTCACTCCTCTTTGCCACATCACATAGAATTTTTCATATAAATAAAAATTTCAGCCGGCAGTGGTGTTCTGCAGAGTCTTCACTCTTGCTATTTATCAATTTAGGGCACAATCCAGAGCAACTACGGGGAGTCCTTGCTCCGGTGTAAGAACAATTTGCTCTGGATTGCAATATGAATTTCCCATAGGTTTTCATTAGGTGGTACATTAACTACGGGTACACATAATGTCTCTTATGTGCTCCTGTAGTTGCTCTGGATTGTAGGGTAAGTTTAGAATCACATGAGATATGCATTTAGCTGTGCAACAGAACCAACGGGGGGGTTGTTTTTTAAATTATAAATAGCCAGTAAGGAGGGGGGAAGTTATGTGACTAAGGGCAAAATCCAGAGCAGTTACGGGTCCACGCAGTTATGTCACCCTCTAGTGTTATCTTATTGAAAGTCACCTTAACTGCTCCAGAGCAAAGGGCTTAATTTGACTTTAAGATGTGGGCCTAATCCTACAATCCAGAGTAACTACGGGAGCACGTAAGAGACATTACGTGCACCTGTAGTTACGGCACCACCTAGTGAAAACCTATGGGAAATTCATATTGCAATCCAGAGTAAATTGTTCTTACACCGGAGCAAGGACTCCCCGTAGTTGCTCTGGATTGTGCCCTAAGTGCACATCTAATTGCACCCATTATCTGTTGAGCTTCGAAGTTGAAAGCAAGCTTGCTTTATTTCATGAATAGAAACTTTCTGCAAGGGATGTTGTAACTGCAAGTGAAAAAATATATTAAAATGGCTTTTCCTTCTACCAATGGTTGTGTTCATTAAATAAAAACGGTTGTGTTGATTAAAAGCCCTTCAAAGGTTGTACACGTGGAAGGGAAAGGCATGCAAGCTGCTACATGGTAGGGCCATGTGGGAGCCATTCATTTAGAACAATAATTTCTTGTCCACTCTTCATTATAAAACTCCCCAAGCAGCAGGCAACTGATAACAAAATTACAATAAAACAGCACAAAACCCAAGACAATGAACAAAGCACGGAATAGCAACTGTAAAACTAATAAAATTCAGCCATGTGATTTCATCATGCTTAAAATTTATTACATTTCCATCTTGCTTGTCTTCCAAGGTCTTGATGCGCATTGATGCGCATCTTGTCTTGATGGATATGTACATGTTTCCTTCTCCTGTTTTATCCTCACAACATCCTTGGAGGCAGGCAGTGATTTTGCTTGGGTCCCTGGGTTCAGACCATCATCTCATCACCCCACCAAGTGATGCTCTTGGAGGTGGGGTGACACCACTACTGGCCAAAATTGTGAAAAGTTGATGTTTAAGAATTACAATTTCATGTTATATATCATTCAATGTGCAATTTAATGCAGAAACAAACTGCATTGAAATATCTGTATTCTAACAAAAAAGCAGGCCTCCGTCAGTCTTGAAAGACTATGGTATCATGCTTGGTGCTGCATACGCTGCATGCGAAGCACGAAAGCCTGGGTTGAATTGTTATGGAGGATAGGCTGTTACCCAAGCAGCAAATCCCCCCTCTCCACACCACTGAATTAGTCCAATGGAAAGGCAGAGCCAATACGACTGGATCCAGCTGGCATCGCAGAGCTGTGCTAAGGACAGGAGCTCACCCTGTCTTGTGGGGCTGACCCGGGTCTCGAACCCTGGCCTGCTGGTTAACAGGCAAAGCGACTTAACCGCTTGTGCCACCCACAGCCCAAAAGTTAGAATAAATAACCAGAAAAGGAAAACATGAAGGAAAGGATCTCTCACCACACACATTACTGAGGTGGTGGGGAAGACCCAAAAGTGGGAGTCGGAGGAAGGACAAAGGGTTTGGACAGGAGATGATCCTTCAAATATCCAAGTCCAATTATGATTATTGGGTTTATAGTAAGCAAATAGGATTTTGAATTGTGCCCAGAAACAGCCTTGAAACCAAACTGGGAGCACTTGGACAGTGAATTTTGCCTTAAATGAAATGCCAGTTTAAATGCAACATGTGTTGGAATAAAATGCAACATCTGTTGAAATTGCAAAGGGAAACCACAGAAATTTTGAGTTTTGTCTCATTCTTTGGTAAGGAATGTTGCTTATTCCTAGCTAAAAGAACCACCGCAATCTTTTTCATGCGAATCGCTGGTGACATTTAGCTGCTTTGCTTGAGCAAAGCGTTGACTTAACCAGCCATCTGACTCTGGGATATTCTGGCAGGTGGCTTGGCCAGAAGTGCCATCAGAAGCCGACTCTTTCAGGTAAATAATCAGAAAACGCATCAACTTGACATTGTCGCATACCGTTCGGCCTGCTGAGAAACAAGAACTGCAGCTCATCATGCCTTCCCATCCTTTGAACTGCACAAGAGGGAGATAATGAAGTGCCAATGAATTATTCAACAGCGTGGCCTGTGAGAACAGTGCCATTTTTACATGCAGTCACTGACGGCCGATCCAGAACTGGAGTGCAAAAATTCAAGCAATCTGCTTGCCCTTTACAGTGTTTCCGGCAGTGGCATGCAATAGCTAAGGCATCTGTCAGCTGGGGGCACAAAAATTTATAAAATCAAATTCAATACATACCCTACGTCTGGAAGATCATCTAAGAAACTGGGTGCTAAGCTTCAATGTCAAACCAGTTTTTTTCGGGGGGGGGGGGGGTGCTGGAGAATGAGCTGCCCCACAATCTGAGAAGTGGTTTGAAGCATCCTAAAAAAAAATAATCTGTAGTTGTCTACCTGCTGTTGAAGAGGTTCAGGCCAGGAAAATCTTCCATATGATTTTCCTAAAGGGGACGTTTAGCTTCCATAAGCTTTGGATTCCATATTCTGGGGAGGATTATACCATATGACAAACATCAGGTCACTGAAGAAATTGTTCTGTGCCCTTATTCCATGCTTTCTTAATTCTAACTTAATTAAATTAAATTAATTAATTTAATTTATTAAATAAATATTAATTTATTTAATAAATATTAATTTATTTAATAAATCATTTAATTTATTAAATAATAGACACATTTTTAAATTAATTCCACAATCTGATACAAGATTAACACATTACTTCATGGTTTGATTTTGAAATGCTGCAGAAAAATGGAGTTGATGGGATTGTATGTATATATGTGTGCATGCATGTTCCTTTTGTGCAGCGTTGTGGTGCACTGATGCACAACTGCACATTGGTAAATTTCTGCACAGAAAGACTCTGGATGGTCAGATGTCACCTCAAGAATTATATCTGGAGGGTTTCTTTATTATGGCAGAAACACATGCACCACAGTAATGTAAGGGAGAATTCCCAGCAGCTGCCATGGGTTAACTTCGCAGTGCTTTGGGTGCTTCCTGTGCTGGTGGAAGGTGCATTCTTCATCATAGGTCTTGGTTGGGATTGGGCCATTAATCTGAACAGCGGCAAAGCTAATTGCCATGTTATCATATTTGGCTGCTGTTAATGTCTGTCAAGGACTTTGGGATACGTTCAGATGGAATTCCACATTATAGTTAATAACATCAGCTTGTTGTGTGACACCACCTTTTCTTCACGCATAAACACCATCACGCAGTTGACAAGCTGCAGAGTGGCATATCTGAAAATCCCTGGGATACCCTGGAGGCTTTGGAGTATGAAGTCCCTGGTGCTTCTTTAATGAGGTAGCTTCAGCAGCAAATCTAGTTAAGAGGCAAACTTCTCTTCCCTGGGAGAGTTGACAGTAAATATGTATGTGGTTAATTTTGGCATCGAGAAAAATGCACAAGCATAGGAGTCTTCTATGCTGTGTACAAGGAGATTCTTAATCCACTGATTCTGAATGTATTACTGTATCAAGGTCTACCATGGTCTGTTGGGTGGGATCTGTTCTGTTCCAAGGATTACAAAAGACTTTATTATATCCATAATTAGTATAACCATATTATATCCAAAAGACCTTATTATATCCATAAGACCAGAAAGCTTATACACACACTTGTTGCAAATATGCAACTTTGGGCAGAAATGAGCCACTTAACATAAACTTCAGATGCTTGAGAGCCACCATATTTAAGAAACATTTAAATTCTGAAATATTTTTACTTAGCATGACCATTAAACTTATGTTTTAATCCAGTGGACTCTCATTTTATGTGTTCAATAATCATAAAGCTTGAAAATTTATTTCCCTTTTATCTTGTTTTTAATGCTGATATTTGTTATGATGATGGTTTTAATGGATTCTATGGTTTTTTTAATTGCTGTGAACCGCCTTGAATCTTTTATGAAAAGGTGGGATATAAATAAAGTTAATAATAATATCTTAATTGTGATGCAAAGAAAGCCCAAACTACATATTTTTGAGAGCCACATATTATTGGCACAATCCAGAGTAACTATGGGGAGTGTTTGCTCCGGTGTAAGAACAATTTGCTCTGGATTGCAATATGAATTTCCCATAGGTTTTCACTAGATGGTGCAGTAACTATGGGTACATGTAATGGGTCTTATGTGCTCCCATAGTTACTCTGGATTGTAGGGTTAATCTCAAAAAGCCACCTGTGGTTCAGAAGCAATGGTTTGGTCATCCCTGGTATACGATAACATTTCCCAATACAATATAATGGAGATAAGACAGAGAAGGAAAAGATATTGGAGAATTAGGCCAGACTCAGGTTGACTTGGTTCATTATTCCAATTTGTTCTGGTTTTTTCTGGAAGAAATTTTGGATAATTTTTCAACCAGGTCTGGACTGAGTTCCCAGAAGTTTGCTCAGCTGTAGAACGGTATTCTTAACCCTCTATTTTGAATGGGGGGTTCTCTAATATTTGTAATATCTAATATCTGTTATGATTATTATCACATCATGTTAACATGCCAATTATTGCCTTTCCCTTCTGTTAAGTGTTTCTCAAACTGTGGGTTGGGACCCCAGTTTCAGGTGGATTAGTTCAGTCATCGTTGAAAATAGAAAGCTGAAATTACAGGATCCAGAGTTGCTGGGCAAAGCAGTGAAAGAGAGGTCTGGTGATTTGCCCCAAATAATTGGGAAGTTGGGATGTTGAAAAGCAAGGAGGGCTGCATGGTTGGGAAAGGCCCAAGTGTGCTCTGACTTTCAAGCTAGAACATTCAATTTCCAAGCTATGTTAAGTGGGCTGTGTAATGGGACCAGTGGCTAATGCTGCAATCTTAAGCATACTTTCTTGGGAACAAGGGCACAATCAGGGAGACCTTGCTCCGGTGTAAGAACAATTTGCTCTGGATTGCAATATGAATTTCCCATAGGTTTCACTAGGTGATTCAGTAACAACGGGTACATGTGATGTCTCTTAAATGTTCCCGTAGTTACTCTGGGTTGTAGGGATAGACCCACTGAACATAATGGGGCTTACTTCTGAGCAGCCATGGTTAGGATTGTGCTCTAACTGTAGTTTCAGTTTGAAGTCTAAATTAATGATGTCACTTCTGGACATGACATCACTTTCAGGTTAATAACATCACTTCTAGTGTGTCCCGACAGATTATTATTATAATCACAGGTCCGAGCGCTAAAACTTTTGAGAACCACTGTATTAGGTTATAAATGCTTATGGGCACAATCCTAACCATGTCTACTCAAAAGTAAGCCCCATTGTGTTCAATGGGTCTTACTCCCAGGAAAGTGTCTTTAGGATTAGTCAAAGTCCCTCTTTAAAACAAAAATGGCACTGATTAGAAATCAGCAGTTTTGGCACTCTTTGGTCATTTGAAATGCTGCACCTTATAAAAAGAGCCAAAAAAGGGGTCCAAGGTACATTTTGAACTGAAATCCTGCAGTGTTCATGATTGATTTGACACTATCTATTTTTATTCAGTCCCAGTCCATCTCTTGACACTGGAAGGAGAAACTATCCAGTGCACACAACTTCCATTATTTTCAAATAATAGAATTTTTTGGTCTCTCTGAAGGTGAAGGTAAAATAACCTCAGATAATTTAGAGTTCAGTATGGTCTATCATATATCTTTTTTATTTTTTTTGCATTCTCTTTCATTCAAGGACTAACCTGTCTGAGGGGTTTGCTCTGGTCAATTCCCCGTGCTACAGGATCATAGCCCAATTTGGGAACTCACAGATGAAAGTACAGTATTTTAAAAATTAAACATCATCTTAAATAGAGGAAGAAACTGCTATATCAGAGAACATCCTTTCCATGTACAAAATCCTAGAAGCAGGTCTTGGTATATCCAGCCAAGAAAGACCTTGTCTGGATATACCTGATACCTGGATATACCTGGATATACCTTGGGGACTCACTAACAATACTGGACTAGAACGTCTGGTGGTCTGAATCTGCATACAACAGCTTTATAAAAGATTTGGCAGTAGCAATCAAGAGTTGATATCTGACAGCTGACATGTGGTCGCAGTGTGCATTTGGCCACATTTGACAAGCAACAACCAATATTTGACAGGCTCTGGTAAGCAGCAGCAATCCATTTATTATGCTATCTGACATGCAGTACTCAGCATCCGACAGTATCTGACACAGAGCTGCAAGTATCTATCAGCTAATATGCAACAGATGTCAAGATGTAACATGTCAGATGACGTGCAATAAAATTCAGGGACGTGCAATGGGTGGAGAGGCACTGGCGCCCTTCAAAAAGCCAAGTGTGTTGCAAACATGATGTGAAGTGCATGTGCATCACCAAAGGAGAAATGGAGGCCGACGCAGGTAGTTGCACCGACCTTTGCAGTACTTCAGCCAGATTCAAGCCCTGTCCCTGTGCAGCTTGCACTGATCCTTGTCTCTGATCTGAGCCATCGAAATAGGTGGTGAAGATCTGAGTAGACCAATTGGAGCTGCTGCTGTGTTACACTGGGTAAAGGGAAAAATTTTCCCTTGCAGCAGCAGCCCCCAAACATATCCTGGATATTGCATAGGCACACTGGCTTGCTCGCCCAAGCACGTTAGGATTGTGGTAGCACTGAATTTAAATTGTGGTTGATGTGGGTATTCCTCACATCACATCTCAAATGCTGCAGTGGGATGATGTTCAGGGTGGGAAAGAGATGTGGATGGGGTCTTCTTGCTCCTCTTCACGCAAAGGAGGAATCCTGCAGATGAACCCATCCAAAATAAATGCAGAATATTGTTCAAACCCATCCATAATAAATGCAGAATATTGTTCAATCAGCCAAATAATTGCCCTGAAATAAATTGAGAGTCCTTCATTTTTTTAGAAGTGGGAGAATGAACAATCAAATGCTCCCAGAAGGAAAGTCTTAATCTATGGCCAACCACTCCATGGAAGAATTAGCCGTTTCAATTAACCTTTTCAATCGTTTTGGATGAAGTCGGCTTAGGCCATATCAACTTTGGTCTCCTTTTCCCTCTTCTAAATGGATCCCGACCCTTTCTGAAAGGAATAAGCAATCCGTTTACAAAGAAGGACATTTCCAAAGGAACAAATGTCAGGCTACACAATTTTTCACCTACACAATTTCCTGCCTGAACGGGAGGGTGGTGAGGCCAATGGAAGCATAATTGCTCTGGCACCCTACCAAACAGAAATCCCAAATGACTCTCTCCCCTTTCCCATCTTCCTTTCTTTTTCTTCTGTCACTAAAGTGACTGTGTGGGTGGAGAGAAAAGCAGTTGGGTTTGGAGCTGGTAGCTAGGAGACTGCGGAGTTGCTGGGGTAGGAGAAAGAGGAAGGCAGCAGTCATAGATAAGGCAAAGATGGAGCAAGAGATAGAGGGGTTATGCAGCCGCCTGGCATCCAGAAGGATCCAGGTTCCAACTCTGATCTCTTCTGGAAGGGATCTTGCTTTGGGTGAAACCCTGGACAGATGCCTTGGTAAGGTAGGCAGATACCTGATACCACACAGTTAATCCTCAGCCCACCTAGACCTGGCCACTATGCCACCAGGTGGCACATCTGGAGAGGCTGCACCTTCTACGAAGCCTTAAAATGTCACTTGTGAGTGTAACCTCAAACCCATAAGTGACCTCTTTGATTCTCAGAAAGCCTCCAAGGGGAGCCAATGGGCAACATCTCTTGGGGTAACACAGCTAGAATGATGGTGGGGCATCGCCAGCCAAGCCACTCAGGATCACTTGAATTGGTGGATCGCCCCCCGGGGCACACCACTGGTGCCCATTTCATTGATAACTGAGCCTCAAGAAGCACAGCCCTGGTTTCTGTTGCCTGAGTGCCTTCTTCACCCTGAGATGAGCATGATGGGGATAGGAAGCACTCTGAGGGTTCCTTCCTTGGTCCTTCCAATGGAAACTTCCCTCCCGTGATCTGGCAGCAGTGGTGCACACTCAGGCTGTAACCCTAACCCCCCTAAATAAATAAACAGCATAAATCCCAGCACAAGTCCTGTGCTGGGGTGTCACAAAACTGCTGCAGCTGCACCACTCTTGGGACAGTTACACCAGTGCATGGATATCTACCAGTCTACCCACACCACCACAGGAATGAGGAGAAAAGCCTAAATTGGTTAGAATTGCACCCTAAGATCCAATCCCCCATTTCCTTTTGGACTAAATACCTGGCATAGGTCCAAAAAGTCCCATTAGGATTACAGCTTGAGTTGCACCACTGCCACAGCGACTCCACTGCAGCGCCATGTGCAGATTTCATTAGGATTGGACTGCAAACCTATTAGCCTTATTATTTGTTATTTTATTAGGGTACAGCTGGGAGTTTGGTATCCACTGATTTGACTCACCACTGATACCAAGATCTGCCTTTAATGCCTTGTAAAAAGGAAAAAAGCATAAAAACCCATTTCTGCCTAGTTAAATAATTATAATTTTATTCCCCTAAATTCTGTAATTCTCCCCATCTAAAGTCTGAATGTGAGATAACAACCTATACCAATGCATTTTGGGGTGACAACGAAGGTGCAAGAAATCTGGAAGTGGGTCTTTAAAGCCATTTTTCCACTGATTTCGTATCCACTGATTTTTAAAAATTCATTAGAGGTTCTGCAAAAGTGGCACAACCGGTATTTGATTATCTCAAACGGATGGGTTAATTTGGGAAGAGTTACCCAACTACAAAAAAAGTGTGGCTACCAAGTTCTTCATCAGCTGCTTTCCTCTTCTTCAAAGAGTGTATTATAAACTGAATTTCCTTTTATGCGAAAGACATTTATGGGAACACGTCATCTTGGACAAGTAAGTTAACTGATGATACTTTTTTACTGCTAGAAGGCATTTGGTTGACTGGGCTGTGGCTGGCACTCTGGTTTTATTGATGGTTTTTTTCCCAGTCCTTAATAGCTGCTTGCTTTATTAAATGTTATATGTTCTCTCTTGGGCATATGAACTATTCTTAGAGCCTTTAGGCGGAGATGTTGATAAAAAGATTAGAATATGTAAAGATCAAACAGAGGGAATCAAGCCCAAACACCTAAAGGCTCCAATCCAGCTCATTTATACTGAAAAACTGGAGTTGAAGGAAGACATCAATGGCAATGGCACCATAACTGTTGTATTTTAGTTCCCAACCGTTCCTTTAAGGCTAGGCAATCAAATATATATTGTACTACCAAAATTTTATATGCTGCCAGAGAAGTGATAGTTCAGGGTCCGTTCATTCTTAATGAACATACACGGGACGGATAGAAATAAAAAAAAAAAACAGTTATGAAGATGTATCAGTGCCAGTTCTTAAATGAAAGCAGACAGGACAAGAACCGAGGTTTGTGATATCATGAAAACAACCAAACTAATGGCCCAATCTTGTGTGTGCTCTGCAGCCTGGCATGTTCCTGAACATGGGTGATGACTTCAGCTAGAAGCAGTAGGATGGTGTGGATCCAGCATTGATGGTGCATGCCAGATCCTATTTCCTCTGGAAGCATACGCCACCCTCCCTTTATCTCCTTGGACATGTGCCAATAAAATCTATGGGCGCAATCCTAAACATGTCTACTCAAAAGTAAGCCCCATTGTGTTCAATGCGCCTTACTCCCAGGAAAGTATCTTTAGGATTGCAGCCTCTGTCTGAGATCCAAAGAGAACCACTTTGGAGGAAGAGGCTCATTGAGGTGTAAGATCTTCTTTCCCTCTAAAGTCTCTTGATCTGCCCCCTTCAGTGGCATACCAAGGTCATTTGGCACCCAGGGCCCACAAATTTTTTTGACATCCCCATACATCAAAATGATTTAATTATCATCAGTATTAATTAATACAATTAGATACTAGATATTAATTAATATTTTTCATATTTTAAAAATCATCTTTCCAATTAAGCCTCTGTTTTATTCTTTTTTTGGGAGGGGGTCAGGCTGCCTTCCAAAGCACTTCTTGAGCTCCACTTTCACTGGATTGGGACTGTTCTGGTGGCCTTGCATTCCTCAGTGTCTGATCTGAACATGAGCCAAGCCATGTTTGCTTACTCACAAGCAGAGGCGTATCATTTATGTGTTACAAGGTGTCTCGTGCCACAGCCGCATACGCTCAGTTTGACTTTATGGACTTGTAACATTAGCTAAAAGGTGGGGTTCAGGTGTTTTCATAGGGGTGAAATTTCAAACCTTGCTATGGGAGCCATTTTGCATTGGTACGCCTTTGCTCACAAGTAAACGTGGCTGTGCAGCTCAGTTCTGCAATCAATTGCACTCAATGCAATTATCAAGGACTTCCTTCCGGGTTGATTTTTAGGGGCTGAGTTTATTGGATCAGGACCGTTCTAGAGGTTTTGGATTCCTCTCAGACTGTACCTTCCAAGGGAGATTTGTCTACTCTTGAGCTAAGGTCTGAAACAGCTAACTTTAACTTTCCATAGGGCTCCATACGTTTTTATTCTTTAGTATTTTGGCCGTAACTTTTGATAGGAACGAGATATTTTATAGCTGTTTTTTGCATTGGATTCCTCTGAAAAATACACATGATATATGTCTTTATGGGGTTATTACAAAGGATTCTAGCAATTTTAGCGATTTCTGTTATTTTGGTTACCCCCAAGATGTCACACACACCGCTCTCCCTGGGGATGCAACTGGCCCTCTCTCTATAACCTGCTTCTGGCATAGATGAACCAGTGGTGGGTGGGGGGAGGAAGTATAAGTTTGGGAATACAATGGAAAATGAACAACTGATAAGGCTAAGCAACAGCAAACAATGCGTGAAAATGCCACACACCTAAGACTTTCTGGAAAAGCAGTGCCTTTCAAGATCAACAAAGAGGGAATAGATTGAGGCTGGAGTTAATATAAAGGCTCTTTCTCAGTTAGCCCTCTTACACCAGCCTACCCAAGGAAGAACACACACTCAATGTGTGTTCCTGCATTTTATTAAAAGAATCTTTCTATTTCTTGATGATGTGCTCCATCCATGTAATCTACCTGCAACATGAACCAAAATTCCTAAACAGAAAACTATTACTATTGCTTTAGGAACATAAGAAGAGCCCCGCCGGGTCATCTGGTCCAGATTTCTGAATCTCACTGAGGCCCACCAAATGCTTCAGGGAGCACACAAGGCAACAAGAGACCTGGATCCAAGTGCCGTCCCTTGCGTCTTTCATTCTGAAGTAGTCTACATCTAATATAAGGAAACTTCACATACCCATCATGGCTTTTTCCTCCAGAAATTTGTCCAATCCTTTCTTCAAAGCTTTTAGGCTAGATGTCATCACCACATCTTGTGGTGAGGAGTTCCTCAGAATAAGTACAAACCACTCAGGGCATATGTTGACATGAGAAACTCCACTCTTTTACGCACCCATTCTGCAAAAATGCCTCTACACTGCAAGACACAGTACATGCCCATTGCCCCACCAGCACAACTAGGCCAGCGCTGGAAAGTTAATTAGGATTTGCCCAATATCTGATGTGCTATCTACACATTAAGCATTCTTTATCTGGAACTATAAAATATGAAATGCTCCAAAATTCAAAACTTTTGTGCATTATTTGGTGTCTTTTGCACAGATACAGATATCCTGGTGATGTCCCTGTGCTGCTTAGCTATTCCAAACACATTTTCCCCATATTATATGTCATTTAAAAAAATTATTAAGTACTTACATATGAATAAGATTTGAGTCCCATCTCCAAGATATCTCATGAAATGTATGTAAATATTCCAAGATCAGGAAAAAATCCAAAATCAGAAACATGTCCAGTACACAGGTGGGCCCAGCCTGGTCCAAGATTTGGTGCACCGGAAGTGGGAGGGGCCAGGCTGAGGTCAGGAGCGGGGCTGGGGTCAGGAGTGGGGCTGGGGAGTGTCAGGGGTGGGGCTGCGGGGAGAGGGGCAGGGCTAGGTTCTAAATCTAATAACATAGGCATGAATGATAAAAGCAAAGAACTTGTAACCAAAAAGGTTTATCCTGAATATTTTTGACAACTGACAAGACACACTACATTGCAGGTGGAGGAATCCCATCCCTAATAACTCTATTAATAATTGGTATCCTCCACAGCACACCTGAGGATCATTCATGACACACCAATATACCACAACACATTGGTTGAAAGTCACTGACCAAGAGCATCATAATCAGCTTATCTCATAAGAATGCTGCACATCAACAAAACATAGTGTTCCTTACCTTCTGTATGAACAGCCGAGACATAAGTCCAGTTGTACCTTTTGACAATGTCCACCATGGCTCGTGCCTGTTGCGCATCTGATGGTACCACTCTCATGAAGTATTTGAACAAGGTTTTGTCACTGAGGTCCATGCTTGTGGCAGAGTAAGCAATCTGAGGTATGTTGAAGAGCTGCAACAGGTTTTGGACCTGGATGGCCACGGAACTGGAGCCAGGTCCAATGACCCCAACGATGGGCTTCTTTGAGTGGTAAGACGAAGAAGATCCATCAACACACTTCATTAGGCCTTCTTCCTCTTCAGCCGAGATGAGAGAATCCCGTATGAACTCAATGCTCTGCTCAAGGGCGACAGCCGAATGCCAACATGAGTCTCTGATCTCACAGCCCAACGTGATGTTGGGCAACAGTGTTGGGTCTCTGTTAATTCGCTCCAGGGTATGAAGCATGGCCTCCACTCTCTGGATCCCATATTGCTCCCTCACCTCTCCACATTTCCGCTCATGGACTTTGTCAACAGACGGCTGGTGGTGGACGGAGAATAAAGCCCCAATGATGATATCTCCAGGCATGTAGGCCACCACTCTTCTCTCACTGGATTGTGCAGCAACCAAAAACCCAAAGTTCCCATAGACATCTTCCTTCAATACCAAGATGGCAAAGAGTAGCAAAAGAACCATTTTAGGAAATGGTTTAAGCCAGTACCGGAAACATGATGGGATCACAAGGAATGTGATGCTAAAAAGCAAAATCTCACACTGGAAATGAGGATCTCGTGCAGGTGATCAAGGCCATTTCCGATCATTTTCAAAGTGATGGCAAATACCTTCTCTCCTGCTCCGGGAAGAAGATGTGATCATTGTCTTCAGACCTTCAAGAGAAATGTGTTAGAAATAGTTAAAAGGAGCAAATATTTCTAGTACTTTTGGTCTGGAGCCGACATACCTGTATTTACTCAAATCTAATGCAACATTGAATCTAATGTGCACCCTATACTTATAATCAAAATACATTTACTCTAATCCAGTTAACCATAAAAACTAATGCATGTCCTGATTTAGGAGACTATATTTGGCTGAAAGGTGAGCATTAGATTTGAGTAAATACAGTATATCTGGATAGTCAACAGGTGCTGCTGGTTTAGGCAGGGATGTACAATAATGGAAAGCTTCACCTGTTGAACTTTGTCTTTCACGCATACTTTAATGGTGAAGCCTGCGTTGTTGAAAAAAGTAGCAGCTGCCATGAGTCACAGGACTAAGGACCACTGGGAGGCTGTGCATATAACCTTCCAGAAAGGATAGGGAAGGTCTGCATGATCACATTCATAAGGAATCCTGCACTCTATCAGCACATGCCTATAGAGTAGTAAAGTTGTGGGGTAGTAGTAAAGTTGTGGGAGTTGAAAAGTGGGGCATAAATCTTCAGAGGGCTGCAGTGGCATAGTTAGAGGGGTGCAAAGAATTATATTTTTCAGGAAGTTTCACTGCAATGTGCAGACAGCCCCTGCAAATGCATAACGGCCCCCTGCAACTCCTAGAGCAGTGGTTCTCAATCTTCCTAACACCGTAACCCCTTTATAAGTTCTCATATTGTGGCGACCCCCCTACCACAAAATTATTTTCGTTGCTACGTTATAACTGTAATTTTGCTACTGTTGTGAATTGTAATGTAAATATCTGATATGCAGGATGTATTTTCATTGTTACAAATGAAATGTGTGTTCTATGCACACATTGAACACAATGGGATTTATTTCAGAGTAGGCATGCATAGGATTGGGCCCTGAGGTTGCAATCCTATCCACATTTACATGGGAGTAAAGGCCCCCTGACTATAATGGGATTTATTTCAGAGTAGGCATGCATAGGATTGGGCCCTGAGGGTGTCAGTCAGCCCCAGTGCACGCACAGCTACAGCCGGAGGTCTGGCAAGCCTGACCTGGCCCCCTGCACCAGGGGTCTTTCGGCGACACCCAGGAAAGCTCTAGGTGACCCCCAAAGGGGTCCTGACCCCCACTTTGAGAAATGCTGTCCTAGAGCTTTGCACCCCTTCTAGTTATGCAACACCCAATATTCTGTTTTAAAATTGTCACCATAGCTAACCATACGGAATCCACCAAATACAATACACCCTAAAAACAGAACAGTTTTTAGATGCATTATCCAAAATTAGTGAAAGAACAAAAAGGAAAGCAGATAAATCTACAAAGGAAAACAACTGCAATTCGAAGAACAGTGGTGCCACATGTAACAAATTTAATTCGTTCCAGAGGCATGTTTGTTACATGAAATGTTCTTAACATGAAGTGGATTTTCCCATAGGAAATAATGGAAACTCAGATTGGAAACCATGAATTGGTTCCACAACCCAAAAAATATATAAAAATATTAACTGGACGTAAAAATGATGACAAAACACTGGAATTGAATTCAAAACATGCATTCAATGTGCATGATCCTGTGAAGTTTACTTAGGCTGCAATCGTAAAGACACTTTCCTGGGAGTAAGACCCATTTATCACAATGGGGCTTACTTCTGGGTAGACACGGTAAGGGGGCTGCAATCCAAGACACCTTCAAAGTGTCTCCCCACTTTCTCCTTCTCTCCATCCTGAGCCTCTCTCCCCCCTGCTCCCTTCTGGCTAGCCCTGAGCTGCTTCCCTCTTCCCCACTGCTCTTCTCTCCCTCTGCCCAGCGGACGCCCAGCCACAGGAGGAACAGTGCGGAAGTGTTGCTTTCCCTATGGGCAGGCACACTAGGCAGCCCTGATGCTTTTTAAAAGGGCTGCCTGCCAGCGCTTCTGCCCCAACTGCCAATGAGTGTGTTTGTTATGTGAAGCACAGTTTGTTACGTGAAGCAGAATCCTAGAGAAATTTTTGTTTGTTACGTGAAACATACTTTATGTGAGGCGTTTGTTACATGACGCACCACTGTAGCTTGAACGTCTGCTATAAGCAGTTATATAAAGCACTATGTAATTTGCAGTATAATTGATAATATCCAGTGCTTTTTATACTGTCATGTTATTAAAGCACTTCATATTCATTATACTGATACAATCCTTACAAGAGTGTAGGGTGAGTGCTGGAAAACTGGGGTTGCCAGTTTATGGACATCCATATAGATTTCCATAAGGTACTTTGCAAAGGGACCACAATGCACCTTCCTTAGGAGAAAATTTCACAATCCTGGGTGTGACCACAGGAAAGAGATCCTTTCAGGTCCCAGTCAAATGTACATCACATATAGGCAGGATGTGGATGAAAGCATGTCTAGCAAATCTTCAGACTTGGGTAAGCTCCAAGCTGTACCATGAAGTTTTTGTTGTTGTTCAGGTTAGCTCAGCTCGGTTTAATTACAGCGCAATCTGTTTTCTTATGTTCTGGCTCTTAACTGTTCATTGTAAGCCTCGGAAGGCAATTCAGTATGTTCCACAATAGGCCTATGCATTTAAAGTGCTTTTTCTAAATTAATAGGCTTCAATAAAGCCCTACAGCTGAATAGAATTTCTCTTCCAACATATTTTCAAGAGGAGACTTCTTAGTTTTTGTTTCAGCTGGGAAAAAATAACTGTTATCCCAGTGCCATAGCTAAAGGTGGTACAAAGCACTAAATTTTGCCAGGAGTCTCACTGTGGCATACATGAGCTCCCTTTCCCTCCCCTCCATTGCCATTATAGATGCCAATCTATAGTACCCACCAGGAATAGCTTTGAAGGGGAGAGGGAGGGACCATTTATATGCTGTAGTAAGGCTCCCTGCAAAACTTTAGTGCTTTGCACCCATTCTAGCTATCCAACTGTGTTTTCCTATGGGGAGATTACAGCTCAGTCCTACCCCTGCCACTAGCACTGATGGAGCCAAGCCATCAATGGTGGGAAAGGCTATCAAAAAGCCTCCTTGGCATACGGGAACTTTTATAAGCCTCAATCACTTTATTAGTCTACTTAGATCTGCACCAGCGCTTTGGCTGGTGCACATCTGAGTGGATTCAAGGGGGCAAGGTAAGGCCAGGCAGGAACGTATTACTACCTATATGGGTAATATTGCTACTAACGGCCTCTGCTCACCCCATCACGCCTCCTGCTAGGCCTGCATAGCTATAGCACCGTTCTGTGCAGTGGTGGGCTCCAGCAGGTTCGCACCTACTCTATAGAACTGGTTGTTAATGAGAGATAGGACATATAAAGTTTAAAATAGCCATTTAAAAGTGGCTGCCAGATGGGCATAGAACCAGTTGTTAATTTCTTTGAATCCCATCACTGATCCTGTGCCCTCCTATTCATGCACTGACAATGTGCTTCCATCTCCCACTGCTTGTATTTCCAGCAATGTACCTGCCACAGATTGGCTGCCACATTAGAGTGTACTGTATGTCTTCTGTTTAAAAAAAAATCTCCTTTTTGAGCAGCATTTTTGTCTAGTCTTGCATGGCTGTACCAATTCTCTGAAAAAGTCAGCGCAAGTGTATTGATTACTCTGTGTTGACAATTTCAGAAATGTCTTTCTTGTGTTTGCCCTATATGACTTGGTGTGCAATTGCATTGACAGTTGCGTTCGCACAGGTGTGATGGGCCACACTTCGCTGTGATTTGTTAAACCCGGCTTGCTGAGAAGTTTTGGAAAGGATTTTCTTGTTAATGTATCTCTTGATTTCATCAAGGAAGACAACTCTGGTTTCTCTATTTGCAGCTCAAACTGCTACAATGCAATGCACCCGAAATAACATGCTGTATGTTGTTGTCACAGCACCCACTAGCGGCAGCGCCACATAAAAACCTCTGCTTTCCCATTGTATTCCACTCTGCAGCTTTCCATTACTCATGCTGAAACTCATTTAGAGAACACATTTTTTAAGGGGACAATCACATTCTTCACATTAAATAAATGAGATAAGAACTTTTCTGATAGACATGTCTGTTTTCTACAGTCTAGTAATTTTCCAAATGAAACAGACCCTTAGAAGAGCTGCCTTGTCTGCGAATTACAGCACTATTCTCTGAGTCAGCATAGACTAGTAGCGCACATCAGGGCACACAGCATGGCATCTTATGTATGTACGTATGTATGTATGTATATATGTATGGAGGAGATTAAATTCTACTGAGCCCTCCAGGCAATGTAAAATAGAACATAAATATTATAATTAGCAGGCCTCCGTCAGTCTTGAAAGACTATGGTGTGCTCGGCGCTGCATACGCTGCATGCGAAGCACGAAAGCCTGGGTTGGATTGTTATGGAGGATAGGCTGTTACCCAAGCAGCAAATCCCCCCTCTCTATGCCACTGAATTAGTCCAATGGAAAGGCAGAGCCAATACGATTGGATCCAGCTGGCATCGCAGAGCTGGGTTAAGGACAGGAGCTCACCCTGTCTTGTGGGGCCGATCCAGGTCTCGAACCCTGGCCTGCTGGTTAACAGGCACAGTGCCTTAACCGTTTGCGCCACCCACAGTCAGCCCAAATATTATAATTAAACTGCTCTAAAGCACTAATGAAAGCTAACAATGGCAATTTTAATTTTTTCTAGTAATGAACCAGACCAGTGGTTCTTTCTATGGCAAATCAGACATAGTTTCAGATTTGGATTAGGGGAAATCTTATGTTTTTTTTTTTATTTACAAGTGGGGCATCCAGTAACCGGTTACCATGAAGTCCCAGCCCCAAAGAGGAGTAGGTTCGGCCAGCCATGTAGGGTGTCCTCCTGTGTTTAATGTCAAAATAGTACTGTAGTTTAATGTCACATCATGCACACCCCAGATTCTACCTCCCTCCTCCCAGTTATTTCCTATATATTGTATTATGACCCTTCCTTATTATGACCCAATTATTTCCTATATATTATATTATGACCCTCTCCACTCTCTTGGTTTTTTTTGACACCCAAATGTGCCTTTTTTCAAAACCAGAAACAACTTCTGATTTTGGTATGCAAGTATTTCAAAATATTTCCATTTATAAATCTACCTACTGTTGTGTACCTAGCTGGTCCTGATACTATTACCTTGTTTTTGAGTGGCCTAATGAAAAGGGTACATAGAGAACAGAGAGGGAGCAATGCCTAATGGTTAGCAACTGGTACCTGCCTGAATCCACTTTATCCTTCAAACAGGGACACAATGGGAATAATTGGGAAAGGTAGATCAGAGCCACAACACCAGACTGGGAAGCCAAATAGCTGGAGACCTCAAGGGAAAAAACCTCCTTCCCAGCAGGGCCAGGAGAAGCCCCAAAATCAGAGGTTCCCTTAAAACCATTCGGATTTGGAAACTACTCACTTCTGAATTAACTGAGACCAAGCAGGTGAAACTATGAAAGGCAAGAAGTACAGGTATCCCCTGTATCCTGTAATCTGGGGTTCTCCACAACATACACAAACCTGGAATACTGATCTTGGATTTTTTTTAGGACTGGTTGAACTGGGATTTTTTAGGACATGTTTCTTCCTTAACGGGAACATTCTTGCTTCATTGAAGAATACAACGTGCAGGTAGTCAGCCTGCACATTAGAGAGATAAGAGAGCACAATCCTAACCAATTTAGGCCAGCCTAACTCACCTGATATATCTTCCCATGATGGTGTGGGGAGGTTGGTGTATGCCTGTGTATTGGCCTAATCCTCCCCCCCCCCCAAAAAAAAAGAGTGGGGCAGAAGTTCCTTATGGCACTTTTATGACACCCCCAGGACAGCATCAGACTTATGCTGTGGCTTAGGTTGGCTTACGTGGAGTTTAGGATTGCAGCCAGAGCTAGAAACAAGGATACTACTTGTTAACATCAATCTCCTCCCTGTAGCATACAGGCTGGTTCTTGCATGTAATGTCCTTCAATTAAGCAAAAATATTCCTCTAGTAAGGAAGAAACACCCATGCCTCATCCAGTACTAAAGAAAGGTGTCAGGTGTCTGTGCTGGGCATAGGGAATGCTATTTTATACAGGGTTCTGGCTATGTGCTGGACATGGGGAGTACTATTTTATACAAACAGTAGTTTCAGTATCTGCTGTTTGTGCATCTGCAGGGGCCAGAACGGAACCCCCACAGATATAGGGGGACACCTGATTATTTCAAAGGCAGTAAAATAAAACAAGACAAAGAAAGGGTAAGAATAAAATAAGGCATGAGTGATTATACAAAAAGGGAGAAAGGAGAGGGACTGTAAAGGTAGCCAATAAAATTAAAAGGGACAGACAAAATAAAACAAATCTCAAGATGCCAAGTCTCAAACCTCAACCATGCCAAGTGGCATAGTTGAGCAGCTTCAGTTCCTGCCCTATTTGCTTATCCTATTCCAAGAACTTGGTCCTGACAGATATGCTTTCAGCAAGGTGAACAGGCAAGCTCTGGTTGAAACATTAAATTCATTTGAAGATCCTGATATTGGACCTGGGCCAGGGCTACCATATGACTGGATTTTTCCAGATTTGTCCTCTTTTTTAGCATTCTGTCTGGATGTCCTTAAGGGCTTAAATATCCTCCATTTTGGAACTTTTCAATGGTGTGCAGTATCCCCATCATGTCATATGTCGTTGGATTCATATTGAAGAGCAGAATCCAACACAAAAATCAGTTTTGAAATATCTCTTTCCTATCAAACGTTATGGCCAAAAAACAAAAAAAAATCAAAAATATGCATTGAGCTCTATGGGAAAGCGAAAGTGCCCAATATTGCGGCTTTACTCATGAGCAGGCAAATGTGCCATTGTCTGCTGGAAAGGCCAGGTTGAGAGGAATCCAAGACCTTGTCCTCCTTTTGAGGTTCAGGCATCTGGTCACCCTGAATCACCTTGCTTTACCTGTGGGAATAGATTTCAGGAGAGTGGTTCACATGAACCACTTGTAAGTCCCACTCCTTGTATGTCCCACAACCGAACCACTTCTATGTCCTAACTCAGTCTAATCTCCACAGCTTAATGAGTTGGCTCAGAACCAGATCTTCTCCTTACTGGTCAGGTGAGGAAGATGTAGAAGCTCAAGCAATAAACACAAGCAATGGAACATTGCATTTGGCTGGCTCTTAGCATCTCTTTGGGGGTACTGAGACATCACAGGAGCTCCAACCAACAGAACGGTTCTAACAAGTGAAAAATCAGAAAAAAGATAGGGGAAAAATAGAGATTTTGAACACACACCCCTGTTTCACATCCACCTTTACGAGCTCTCACCCATGGCTTCCATCTACTCCCTGCTCAAACAGTACGATTCCCCAAGTGGTTTACACTGCAGTATGCACTGAAGTTGATCATAAAACTAGAATGTTTGAGATAATAATTATGCAATAAAGCCTGAGAAAATTAAAAGGGGTTCTCCTGATGCTTAAAAAAATAAGGAGCCAGGCAAATCTCTGGAGAGAGAATTCCAGGGTTCTGGAGCTCTCTAAGGTCTTCTCCATCACCTGCTAACTGGTCCTTTAACTGGACATGCCATGGATGACCTTCTGAGTGCAGTCACTAAATGGTGAACCCTTTTTCACAGCAGCTCCAAGAAGAATATTTTCAACCAAACCTGGAACGTTTTAAACTTTTGGCCAGACTAACCTGGAACTAACTAGGGGGGAACCCTTCTGCTCTAACATGCACCAGCTGCTAAGCAGTGCATAGAGCATTTAACGGGCTTTACATTAGACATTTTTTTCAAGCACCATATGACAGTCCTGAAAAGGCAATGGTAATATAAACTGCTTTGTTGTTACACTGACACATTGATAAAAGGGAAATAAAACCGGCAAAAGCACTGTAGGAATATTTATCGAACGCTGTAAATATTTGAAAGTAGGTTGTTAACTCATGCCACTAACTACGCCTGCGTTCTGCTCTTTGCTATAATTCTCAACCACGGTTGTCTATTTATTCTGTCTTTTATCTATTCTTACACCTTTTTCTTATCTCTCGAATTGACAAATATCTCAGTATAAAGCTGCCCGCAACCTCTATAAAGGCTGGAGGTAGGTGATTATTGTGCCTAGTTAAAAAATCATTATCTGGCTAGCGGAAGGCCACATCATTCCACAATACTCATTTTGGATTCTAGTTCAAAATGTATCTTCAGTGTTTAGGTGAGTCATAAAGAAATGTGAAGTGAGAATTTAATTCCTTACAACCAGCTAGAACCATGAACATGTGGTTTATTATTCATCAACCTCCTCCTCCCCCCCCCCCCACCTAGCCAATACACTGTGATAGAAATACTATATGGGGATATGAGAAGATGATTGTTTTAGCTTCTTTAATAAAGATTCTTCTTTTATGGGCATTGCAGATGCTTACTTAAATTTGCTGCAATATTACGATGGTTGGAAGCTGCTAGTTATGGAACGCCAACAGTTTTACAACGGGAATATCGATATTGGGGGATTTGCAAAATATTGGTGAGAATCAGTTTTAGTGCATGTTCCTTGCTTTGGGGGCAACTGATGGTCCTTTAAAGGTCACTGTTTGGTTTACAGTGTAAACTTTACACAAGTGTTCAGTACTTTTTTTTCTTATAATGAAGCCAACTTTGTAATCAACTTCCCCCCAGGTTGGAGGGGAAGTTGATTCCCCTTGAAAACCTTGAGGTAGCGGTGGAGCACGAAACCATTCATTTCAAATTTAAAAAGTAGATAATAAGAAGATGCAGTGCTCTGTTCAAGAGTTCACCAAAATGGGAATGATGCCAACAAGACACATAATACCTGCTATTATTATATCTCAAATAGTATAGCACAACTAAGTTCATAGGGATGATCAGAGAAAGAGAGCACCCATGCCACTTTAATTATTGCCACCAAAGGAAATAAAGTACCAGCCTCCAATTGTGGCAGCTTCAAACTTTGAGATTCTGGGTTCAAATCCAATCTCAGTCTAACATTTGCCATGGTCTTGTGAACAGTGGTCATGATTCAGCACGTGAGGGGGAGGCACACATATATGAACATATAAAAATTCTGTTTCCCACAGTGGTCAACTAGAAAGGAAGCACAGACATATGGACAAGTGTCTCAGTGTTACTTCCCAGAAACTGGTATCCAGACATTGCCTGAAAACATGATGTTCCATCATGGCTGGGAGCACATATGGACTGATCATCCATCAGTGCGTGACCATCACCCATCTCTTGTGGCTGTGGATTCCATAAATTAATTACACACTATGCAAAGAAGTTCTTTTCCCTTTCTTGAATTTCCTACCATTGGTTTTGTTGGGTGACTACCTCTGTTTTGGTGTTACGGGACGGAGAACTATCTTCCGCCAAACCATGCATAATTTTATGCACAAGCTTCCAGGTGCAGCCCAAATTGCCAAAACAAAATTCTTCAAAAGTAGGGTTGCCTTATGTCCCAGAAAACTCAGATAGTCCCGGTTTTCTGGGATTGCATTCACATTCTGGCAACGTGGCTAGGATGTACTGTCCCAGTTTTGTGGAAAAGAATTATGGCAACCTTATCCAAAGGTGAGTTCTCTATTGCATCTGGCATGTGGAGTTGTCTCTCTCCCAACAACACAGTAGACAGCAATGAACACCCAGTATGCATGTGTATGTGCAAGTGTATGTGAATTCCATTAGAACGCTATTTCTGAAAGTATTGATCATGTCCTCACCACTTCCCAGGAAGGGAAGTGAGTGTTCGTCTGCATTCAACACACACTAGCTTTTCCTATGCTTATGGGTCTGTGGACCGCGTGATTACATATTTACAATATTAACCCTATAATTTTTCCCACTGGTGCTATTGTATATGCTATTTAATCCACCACAACTCGCCTATCTTCCAGTTCCCATGGTGGCATGAGAAGGCTGGCACATGTCTATACACTGGCCTAACCCTAGGAGTGATATAGAAGTGCCTTAAAGCACTTTAGCGACATCCCCAGGCAAGCAAGGGACTTGTGCTCACCTTACCAGGGGTTAGGTTTGCACTGTGAGACGCAAAATCTAGGCACACTTTCCTGGGAGTAAGCCTCCCTGTCTTCAATGGGACTTGCTTCTGAGTAGATTTGCAAAGGATCGGGCTATATGTTCCTTCCAACCACTGCTTAGAGATGGGTTTGCAATAACCTGGGGTTTATAGGCAGCAATAATACTGGCACAGCCGATGAAGGATACAATGTGTTGTGAGTTCATTGCTGGAGTTTTGTTTGCAAGCAGTCTTGCTGAGCCCGAATTTTTCACTGATAAACAAAATGATGCTGCCATAGACCGCTGCCTCCGCTAAACAAACAATGCAAAATAATGCAGTAGCTATTTAGAGGATACAAAACCTATAATTCATTGTGCATAGAAACATTATCTAAGTCCAGCATGTTTTGAAGTGGGGGTGTATAAGTGTAGGTGTATAAGTGTGTGTGTGTGTGTGTGTGAGAGAGAGAGAGAGAGAGCATCTAAATGATGCTTATTATGTAATTGGAATAACAAGTATTTGATTATTCGTATCCATCTTTTAAATTCACAGATTTGGATTTAGAATCTGCACCTACAAGCAAATTGTCCACCCATTTAGTATTTTATGTCTGGATTGTGGCTACAACAGGGTGCACCTCCAACAGCACTTTGTCGACATCAGAATCCCATGCCCTGTGTACTCAGAATTAAGCCCTGCTGCATAGGATGTGGCCACAGAACTATTCACCCCTTCATTTCCCATTAACCACAAGGGGAATGGTGATGTATATAGTCCTAGGAACTATATAATTAGTGGGGAACCTAATCTGATTTAAAGATTACAACTAGAACTGGGAACAGGTTGCGTGTATATGTGTGCGCCCATGTTTAGCTTGTAGCACAGAAATTTCCAATTGATTTCACCTCGTAGCATATCTTTTTCAATATTTTCATTCTTTTTCACCTCAGTGCTAAAATTGTTAGGGCACACCATCAGGTATTTTTACCATCAGGTGGTAAAAAGGTAAAGGTAAACGTGTCCCCTGCAGGTTATACTGCTGGTTGTGGGGACTGCTGTAGTGCTGGTAGGGGACTCAAATGTCCCAATTGTCACTGCAGGTTATACTGCTAGTCATGACTGACTGTAGGGTGCTGTGCTCATTCCCGTTTCTAGAGCCATGGAGCCAGCGTTGTCTGACATGTGGCCAGCATGAACATGGAGTGCTGTTACCTTCCCACCAAAGTGGTACCTATTTATGTACTATACTTGCATTTGCATGCTTTCGAACTGCTAGGCTGGCAGGAGCTGGGCTAAGGTGGGAGCACACCCCATTTTGTAGGACCCCGTCTTGTAGGACCTTGTAGGACAAGGTCTCAAAACCTGGCCTGCTGGTTAACAGGCACAGTGTCTTAACCACTTGTTTCACCACAACCCTAATAAGTGCGCTTCCCCAAAATTCCATGGCACACCTACAGATTATCTACAGCACACCTTTGTGCCACAGCACAGTGGTTGAAAATCACTAGTGTAGCACAACAGTATGGTCTGATCACTGTAACAATGGGGTGATTAAAGATTAAAGGAGCAACAATACCATCTATGGTGACCAGAATAAGCACTGCAAGATCTGCCACCAGCTATCAATGAGACGCAGGGACCACTGGTGTGACTCAGTACAATGCAGCTCCTATTTCCTCCAGCCCCTGGTGAAAATATCTCACCAAGTTTAACCCATCTCCCCAATAGGAGGGGACTATTCTGCTCAAGATGTTTAAAGGCTCTGGGCTAAATGTAAATATTCTTTCTCATCCATCAGATAAGGATGACAGGCTCACTCTGGTAGATCTCTTGTGGTCCAACTTTGCACAACCTCATCTATGAGCTGTCCATGGTGCCGAATGGTCAACTAGTGGTTCAAGCAAGCCTGAACCATGCTCTCCTGTTTATCAGACAAGGAGCCACCATGAACAATGGTGGGTACTAAAACCATTAAGGTGGGGTTACAGCATTTATGACTATTCCTGTGTTGCTAAAAGAGAGAGAAATAAGTCACTAATACCCTAAGATGTTTTTATAGGGGATCGTAAGTACACTGCATAGATTCTTAGATTTCATGTACTATACTCCTCTCTGCTGGCATGACATACTCATATAATAGGATTCTCCCTTGGCTTTGCCACTCCTGTAAAGTATAGGAATATAGCCCACCCCTGTCTCTTAAAAGGATGGACCCTGAAGCATCAGATGTATTAAATGTTTCACCCAAGGTCACTGGGAAAGATCTGTGGTTCAGAGCCTGGTGGGATGGAGAGGGGGAAGAAGCCTTTCTTCCTCCTCCACAAAGCTGAATTTCTCTCCCCACATCACTACTTGTGAAAGGCGCACCCCATTTTCATGTCATAGATGACAGGCTGCCAGATTTCAGACCCCATCAAGCATCTTTCCTCCTCTTCCTCTTGAATGTAGAAAGGGAACTTTGGGTGACTGGATTCCTACCTTAGCTCATCCCTGAAGCACTCCCCCGGAATTAAAGCAGACCATTCTGCAAATGGGCAATCTATACTAACCCCAGGATAACCATATATCAGTATCCTGAATCATAACCATAACTCAAGCCCCCCCCCTTTAAATGTAGGACACCCCAAAAAATATAGGACATGACAAAATAAAACCTAACAACATTCACATATATTCATATATATATATATATATATATATATATATATATATATATATATATATATATATATATATATATATATATATATACATATATATATATATATAGCTTACATGTAGTTAATTTAAACACTGTGAGCATGTCTACTCAGAGATCAATCTCATTGTACTCAATGGGGCTTAGTCTCAGGAAAGTGTCAATAGGATTGCAGCCTGAATTGCTTATTTATTAAATTTAAAACAATTTCATATGATTTACTATGCAATTGCTGCAATCGTAACCATACTTTCCTGGGAGTAAGTATTATTGAACACAATAGGATTGACTTTTGAGTAGACATGCTTAGGATTGCACTATTTATGAATTAAAGAATGCTTCCTGCTCACTGGGAGGACAGTCCTGGAAAAGAGGACATGTCCTGGAAAAACAAAACATATGGTCACTCTGTCTATCCCCTCACTTTGCCCAATATGCTGTCTACCTCCCCTTCCCCTCCACCCTGACTGTCTTAGGTTGTCATAGGTAAAACCTCTCCCCCCATCAGCTCCCCTTTCCCCAGATATCTACCTGATCCCACTCAGGATCTGGCCACCGATGCTCTCTTCTTTGGCAAACAAAGCAAGGTTGAGTCCTGGAGAGGTGTGAAAGAGACCTGATGTTGAGCCAGGTTGGATCCCACATTCCTTCACTGCTGGGCAGGAATAGATGCCCTTTCTCTCCTCCGGGCAGCTTTGCCTTCTTCCCTGGCAAGAGCCACTGGCATATCTCTCTCTCTCTCTCTCTCTCTCTCTCTCTCTCTCTCTCTTCCCCACTGCAAGAGGCTGGAGCTGGGAGGAAGGCACCTCCTCTCCCTCGCCCTCCCTTCCTAAGCAACATCCATCACTACCAGCATTTGCCTTTGCCTGTCCTCATCCCTTACAGCATCTTCCAGGTGATGGAGAGGGAGATGGTGGAGCAGCAGAGCTACCTTTGTGGCTTCTCAGTGCATGGCAGTTGAGCACTCCTGAGACACTGAAGAGCATTCACCACCTCCCTTTCTCTATGGCATGCAACATGCGGCTCTCAAGTCCCAGCATTGTCTCAGGATCCACTAACCATATCAGGCAGAGCTTAACTGAGCTGCAGATAATCAGGATTTAACTGTGGAGTCTCCCTCTATCCTGGGCACAAACATGGTTGGGATGGAAACAGAATGCTTTTGAGCATGTACAGAGTGACTTTCTATCAGAACATAGGGGGCGGAACATTGTGATCAAGTGGAACATTTCTTCTAGCTTTTGAAGATAGAAAACCACCAAGAGGAAGACTCCTGAACAAAGGGGATTTGGGTGTTTGACACGTTTTCACAATTGTTTCATGGTGTGTTTTTTTTCCTTCACAGTTGCTTTATAATCAATTCACAGCCATTATTTCAGTAAACTTTACAACAACCCTACTGGGAAGTTTGGTATTGTGGTATCATCTGCCCCATGCTGAAAAATGGGTAGCTTCCTAAAACCACCTGCTGCTGTGGTTCCCAAACCTTTTAGCATCAGGACCCAACCAAGACAAGTTTCACTTTCCAGGGTGACCATATAGAATGGAGGGCTGAGTGCCTCTACCTTTAAGTATTGCATAGAAGAGGAAATTGAGGCAGGTGCTGCTTTTTAATCCCTTTTATATTGAGCTAAACCTGCCTCAATTCCCTCTTCTATGCAATACGTAGGTAGAGGCACTCTGTCTCCATTCTATATGGTCACCCTTACTTTACCAGACTGCTCAAGCCTCTGTGAATATGATGGTGGATGCCCCCCCCCAACTAGCGTATTGCTTAACCCTTGATGCACAAAGCCTCATTTGCCATGTGAGTATGGCAAAATGGGGTCATGACCTACAGGTAGACCAGGTATCCACTGAGTTCAGACTTTGTGTGATTTGAACTCAGGACTGCCAAGCTCATGCTCAGTTTTATTCATTGAGTCAATCAGTTGATGCTGTATTTCCAGGCCACTGTTTATTACAAAACCCTAAGAGCAGTGGTGGGCTCCAGCAGGTTTGCACCTACTCTATAGAACCAGTTGTTGATGAGAGATAGGACATATAAAGTTTAAAAATAGCCATTTAAAAGTGGCTGCCAGATGGACAGAGAACCGGTTCTTAATTTCTTTGAAGCCCATCACTGCCTAAGAGTAGTTACAATCTGAAGTCAAATTACATACATTGCAACATGTGATGTTAAGCATATCATTGTCTTTCTATTTTTTTCCAGAGAGCTACTCCCCAATCTGTATCAGGACCACAATGTAGCTGGAGGAGAGATCATTGCCCCCCACCCCATGCACCACAATCCCAACAACAAATCTTTCTGTACCCCTCCCCACTCCACCGCACATTATTAAGAAACAATGTATAGAAACACCTCTTGGTATCAACAACACTTTCACTCCTGAGCAAATAGCAGCTTGATGGCACGTGGAGGAAGATTTCATTAGCCCATCATATGGGGTGAAAAAATTAAATACCTCCTTTTACCCAAACCATGGTCCTGACTGAGTTCAGAGTTATTTTTTTAATTGAACCAGGAAAACAAAAACAAGATAAATAAAATGAAATACAGAATAAAAATTTTAAAAGCAGAAAAATTGCATATTGTGATGTATGGTTTTGGGGCTCTCTCCAACCCACTTTCCCTCTTCCATCTCTTACTCAAGTGCAACCTTGCTTACCTCAAAGCAAATGGCAGAAGGATAAAACAGTAGACTTGAAAGAGATAAATTCTAGTCCCATCCCCTGCCATAGGATGTGTTTAGTCATCTACTAACATCCCCCCCAAATCAACCAATGACATTCAACTCACAGAGAGTAGCACTTATAAAAAAGAATTTGTGGTGCATAGAGCTTGATCATCCTTAAACAAGCTAAATGGATGTCTGCTCTGTCCAAACCTTGTAGATGGGAATGAAATAACAAAAATTGAGTATGCCAGTCATCCCTTTACCATTTGGTTTCTAGTAGAGCAAAGATTTTTGAATCTCTCTCTCTCTCTCTCTCTCTCTCTCTCTCTCTCTCTCTCTCTCTCTCTCGCTCACTGACACACAAACATTCCTCTCCAGACAACAGCTGTAGTGCAATGGTTAATTTTCAGCTGAAATCGTCCTAACCTACCCTATAGGATTGTTGTAAGGATAAAAAAGGGGACAGAGCTACCAATACCCTAGATACTTGGAGAAAAGGCAAGACGTTTTATAGGAACGGCTAAAAGCATTGGACATCTCAATCACTTAAGGGCACAATCCAGAGTAACTACGGGAGCACGTAAGAGACATTATGTGCACCCATAGTTACTGCACCACCTAGTGAAAACCTATGGGAAATTCATATTGCAACCCACAGTAACTTGTTCTTACTCCGGAGCAAGGACTCCCCATAATTACTCTGGATTTCAACCTAAGACTGCAGTCCTTGATGTGCCCACTTGGAAGTAAGGCTGCAAACCAGAGTCACTTGGAAGTCTCATTTACCTCCATGGATCCTACTTCCTTGTAGGAATCCAGTCTCTCTTTGCTCAATAGGATTTACTCAGAGATAGGTGTGTGTAGGATTGCAGCCCTTTCTCTTTCTGACTTGTTGCCCCTGATTTTCAACTTGGAGGTTTGAAATTTTACTGAGGTCATTCACTCTGAAATTTGGAGAAGGCTTGGTTGACATTTAGCACAAGCCTAACCATGTCTACTCAAAAGTAAGCCCCATTGTGTTCTCAGGTCTTACTCACAAGAAAGTGTCTTTAGGATTGTAGCCATTAAATGTAAAACTGAGAGTGTGAAGATTACTTTCTGCCGCTATTTTCCACTAAAATTGTGAGTAGTGGTGGTAGTTAGAATATACGGTAAATAAATTAAATAATTTAATTACTTAATTAATGCGATAATTAATGACTTAATTAACATAATTAAATAACTATGCTACCTAAGCCAATAGATAGGCATTCACTGTAGGAAATTTGCTGTTACGAAGCTTGTGGTCTTCAGCTTCTACTGATTGAGATAAGGTGCAATCCTAACCTAGGCCATCACAACTCATAGGTCTTCCCATTCCTGTGGTGATGTCGGGAGGCAAGCGCATGTCTGTGCACTGGCCGAACCCTCCCGCAGGAGTAGCGCAGAAATGTCTGACAACACTTTGGCGACGCCAGTACAGGACATATGCCTGGGCTTAGGCTGGCCTAACTGAAGATTAAGACTGCAGCCTAAAACATCCTTTTCAAACAGAATGTAAAAGATTTCTGAAAATGCTGAGATCCCTTCAAGAATCTCTGTATAGGTGTCAACGAGAGCAGACATAATGTCTGCTCCTAGGGTTATGTCTGTTCCTGGAAATCATTTGCAGATAATGTACCACTATTCCTATGAGATCAATGGGGTTAAGTACAATGGGTAACCGATGTGGAGAGGTTCCTTGCCACTTCCTTGCCACTAGAATAATCCTGCAGAGACCATCAGAAAGCCAACAGGGTCCAGAAGAAAGTGCCAAACATCTCTGAATAATACTGAGACCTTCCAGCAGCTGCAGGGACCTTTAAAACTGCACACATAACTAACCCAGACTCCTTTAAAATGACCAGAGGAAGCTTCCACCAGCCGTTTTAAAGGGCTCCATATTGGTTACGGGAATCTTTCTGAAAATCCTTGCAGCCTTCAGAGATTCTCTGCACAGCAGATAATGAGAACAGAGCCATAGATAATGAGAAAAGGTCACAATTCTGCAATAATACAGGTCTACAATTAAGTTGTCAATGATTTTTGCATCAATCTGTGCATATTTTGCATCCATTTTTGCATATTTTGGGGTGCTGAATTCAAAAATGGCTTCAGTTTTTGCTCAGTTGCCACTAATTTTGCATACAGCTGCCTTAAAAGCAGATTCAAGCAGCTTCTTCATCAGGAAGCTTAAGCCATAGCACATAAGGTGTGCACGTAATCAGCACATAAGGTGCCCCAAACCATAGCTAATCACATAAAACTGATCCCAGCACCCCAAATATACCCAAGAATATGGGTTCTGAATATGACAACAGAATGTGTATAGGCCTGTGCCTATCTTGCAGCTTCTTTACATCTCCGTCCTTCCTTTGAATATGACCTTAATTGTTTCTTAACTCTGGTTTTAGTTAAGGAATTTTCTTTTTCTACCTCTCCCATGTTCACACTGTCTGCACATGTTGTTCTTTTTAGGCTGTTGTTCTCTTGTTAGGCTGTTGTTCTATTGTGTTGTTCCATTTAGACATTGTGGTGTCAATCAGTACCTGTTTGAGGATCAACAAGCATCATCTATCTATCTATCTATCTATCTATCTGTCTGTCTGTCTGTCTGTCTGTCTGTCGTATTTACAATATACCACTTTTCTGTCGGAAATGTGTTAGGAGTATTTCCTTTTACAGGTAGGGGGAGTCTATGAAGCTGCAGTCCCAAGCTCCAGTTAAGCTAGCATAAGTCCAGGCATAAATCCTGTGCTGGCCTAGGGGTGTCAAAAAGTGCCATAAAACATTTCTCCTCATTTCTTGGGGGGAGGGGGTTAGGCATGTTCCAGTTTCTCCACATCACCACAGGAAGGTATGCCAGGTGAATTTTGCTTGCCTAAATTGGTTAGGATTGCGCTCCGAGTTTTCTATATTCACAGTTATTCAGAGGGCCTAATACAGAAATAGCCATCGTCTATGATTATGATCATTGTGATCCACAAAGTGTGCAGCTCTAACTTAAACTGTGCAGAGCCCCCCCCCCCCATATCAACACGAGTGGATCAATTTTCATTTGGCTCCTTCCTTCCTTCCTTCCTTCCTTCCTTCCTTCCTTCCTTCCTAGTACTCTCTCCCTAAGAGACCTCCACACCTGATCATCCTGCAACATTACGAAAGAGTTGGTACCTGGTCCTGTATTTTTCCTTTTTCTTTCATATGCATTGCATCACGTCTTCTAGACTATATGCCATGATGGCAGGAGCTGATAGCACTGGGGAAGGGAAGCCAGTATTTAAAATGATAATTTCCCTTAATAGCCAACTCTTTCCAAATATAAACACAGATCACTTGAGTCCATTGAGATCAGAAAAAAATGTTCACTTTTCCCTTGCCTTCTTATACATTAATTCAGCATTAAGGTTTTATACATTCACAGATTGGGGGAAAAAGCTTTCTGCAGGAGGGATTTCAACACAGTCCTATTTGTGACTGCTTAAAAAAGTGACAGGTGCGCAACGGCACCTGCTCTGCATGCAGAAGATCCCAGGTTCTATCCCTCGCATCTCCAGGCAGAGCAGGGGAAAGACCCCAGTCTGAAACTCTAGACAGCTGCTGCTGGACTTGCGGACGATGCTGAACTGAATGGACCTATCCAACAGCTTCCTATATTCACATACTGGACAGATTCTGAGTAAAGAGGTTTAAAGAAGTGTATTTACAAATGTATATTAATCAGTTGTCCGCTCCAAAGAATCTCTAGCTCAATAGCAGAGCCTATGCTTTTCATGCAGAAAACCCCCATACCTAGCATCTCCCACTCAAGAAGCCTGTATAGGATCAACCTGCACCAATCATGCCAGAACCAGATACCTGTTTTAGTAGTGGGTAAAATAGGAGGGTGCAATTCTCGATCCCCTTCCGTATACTCCCTGGTCAGCTTCAAGTCAGGCTCTGACACCAGATTCCTTGGTCAAAGCTATAGCACATACTTAGCCACTGATATATAAAGAGATTTTATATTGCATTTTGAACTGTTCCAAGCAAATACAGGCCCATTAGATCAGTAATCTTCATTATTTATCTTTCTCCATCTCATCATTGCCTCTTTCTTCTTTTCCTCAACTTCCCACATCACCCTCTAAAGGCAAAATCCAGAGTAACTATGAGGAGTCCTTGTTCTAGTGTAAGAACAACTTACCCTACAATCCAGAGTAACTATGGGAGCACGTAAGAGACATTATGTGTACCCGTAGTTACTGCAGCATCTAATGAAAACCTATGGGAAATTCATACTGCAATCCACAGCAAATTGTTCTTACACCGGAGCAAGGACTCCCCGTAGTTACTCTGGATTGCGCCCCTACTCTGGATTCCAAAATGAATTTCCCATAGGTTTTCACTAGGTGTTGTAGTAAAGTCTCTTACGTGCTCCCATAGTTACTCTGGATTTGGGGGGGGAAATCTGACTCTGAGTTTCAATTTCCTTCACATAACCACAGCATCCCTTGACACCTTCAGTGGCAGAGCACCTGCTCAACTTGCATAAGGTTCCCAGTTTAATTCTTGGCATCTCTGGGTACAACTGGGAAAGACCCCTCAAGAGCAGCTGTCAATCAGCCCGCTATTATTTAAGAATGCAGACCAAGATAGTATTGGACAAATGGCTTGATTTTGTATGAATCTGAAGTGTGCACTTATAATAAAATCCATAGCTGCAGCACTTTATATCAATTCTTTGTTTGCTTGTGTAAGCATTCAAACCATTTCACGTGGATTCCTCACAACAGCCCTGCAGGGTTGGCCTTGATTATGATCATCCATGTCTTGCAAATCAGGAGGGCTGAGTATGACAGTACAAGTGTCTAGATCAGGTGTGATGTGCTTGGAGGATGGATGACTACCTAACCTGGCTCACAACTTATGCTCAACAGATCTGCCACCTCTTCTCTTTATGCGCAGTGGCCTGAGAGGTTTGAAAAGCCCATAGATTACTTTGCCAATCTGCCAGCTTAAGTGTATGTGTGTGTCTGGATGTCTGTCTCTCTGTGTGTGTCTGGATGTCTCTGTGTGCGTGTGTCTCTCTTTCTCTCTGTCTCTATGTGTGTGTGCGCCCCGCGCATGCCCATATGCAACTGGAGAATGCTGAATTTGAAGTGGGAAAGCATCACCAAACCATCATAGACAACAAGGATTTGCAAATTGCAAGCTTTAGATGGGCTTAGAGGAGGAATAGAGGAACACCCTGCAAAACTTAGTGCTTTGCACCCTCTAGCTATGCTACCACTTGCAGTCACAAATACCATGTCTTTTAAACACAGCCAATCTGGCACTTAGCATGCAACTGGGGGCTCAACTCTCTCCCCCCATCACCCACCCTGAGCCATGCTACATTTGCAAGGATTAGGAAAGCACATCCATTTGCGAGAATTAACAGACTTTGGGAGGTGGGGGGCAGCAGGTTGCCTTGTTGATACCGATTAAAATCTTAGATCCCCCCACATGGTGAATCTCTGTTGACCCACATCTCCAAAGCCAACAGCCCCTGGCAGGCACAGCCACAGAAGTCTCCATCCTAGACATGCACCTGTCTGGCAGCCCAAGGTGACTTTCCCAAACTTGCAAGGGGGGTGAGTGAGAAGGGAGATTTTTGGGGAGGGGGATCAGACTGTGGCTCCCCCCCCCCGACACACTCATCACCTTTTGCAGAAAAAGGGGAGACAATTGGGGCTGCAGATCTCTCCCTCCCCCCCCCCCCCCCACAATGCAGGAGATGCTGTCCAGCCTTACCTGGTTGGGTGAGCAAGGTCCCTCCAGCCCCCCAAGTGCCAGCTGCAGCCCTGATCTTGGTCCCTGCAATGCTCCTGCCTTCACATCTTTGCAACCCGGCTCTGGATCTTCTGCAGCACATCAACCCACAGCAGCAGGCTGGCCAATGCAGAGCCAGTGTGTGCGCCTAGCACGTGTTCCTCCAGCCAGCTGGGAGGCAAGGGGGCTGCTGCCTGCATCCCTGGGATGCTCTCCATCAGCATCTGGAAGGCTTCAAGAGGGGGGCACGCAGCGCCCCCTGCTGCCCAGACTGGGGGCTGCCCCTGCCTGGCACTGCTGGACAGAGGAGCAATGGAGGTGGGGCGGGGGGTGGGGAGATGGGAGACACACACCATTCCTAGAAGGACTTGAGCTCAACCTCAAAGCCCATCTGTCCAGCCACTGGACATCTGGAGTTCCTGCAGAAGGGGGGGCAGACACAGGGTGACCATATGTTGTAACCACAAAAAAATGCCCCCTCTCAAAATACATATGGCACTCAAGAAAAATGTAGGACATGGCAAAATAAAAGCTAATAACACCTGACAGACAGACAGACAGACAGACAGACAGATAGATAGATAGATAGATAGATAGATAGATAGATAGATAGATAGATAGATAGATAGATAGATGTAAGTGAGACTGCAATCCTGAAGACCTTTTCCTGGGAGTAAAACCCATTTTATACAATGAGGCTTACTTTTGAGTACACATGCTTAGGATTGCACCCTGAGTTATCTATTCAGTCACAGCCAACTCTCATACAGCGTATGGATCATCGCTCTCCAAGCACAGCTTTCTTTCACAACCTCTTTTAATATATATAGAATCATAGAATCGACCTGGAAGGGACCTAGTAGGTCATCTAGTCCAACCCCCGGCCTGTAGCAGGAAATTCTCTGAGAGCAACGCCAACAGGTGCTCACCAAGCCTCTGCTTGAAGGTCCCCAGTGAGAGAGAGTCCACCACCTCCCTTGGCAGTCTGTTCCACTGCCGAACCACCCTCAGGAATTTTTTTCCGGATATCCAACCGGAATCTCCTTTCTTGCAGGTTGTACCCATTGGTTCTAGTTCTGCTTTCAGAAGCAGCTATGAACAAATGAGCCCCTCCCTCCCTATGACAGCCCTTCAGGTATCTGAAGAGGGCAATCAGGTCTCCCCTCAGCCTCCTCTTCTCCAGGCTGAACATCCCAAGTTCCTCCAACCTTTCCTCGTAGGGCTTCCCTTCCATCCCACTGATCATTCTTGTTGCTCTCCTCTGAACTTGCTCCAGTTTGGCTGCATCTTTCTTCAAGTGAGGTGCCCAGAACTGAACACAGGACTCAAGGTGAGGTCTGACCAATGCTGGATAAAGAGGAACTAGAAGTTCTTGTGACTTGGAAGCTACAGTCCTCTTATTGCAGCCTGAAATGGCATTTGCCTTCTTTGCAGACACATCACACTGCTGACCCATGTTCAGCTTGTGATCCATGGCTACTCCAAGGTCCTACTCAAATGTTGTGCTGCCAAGCCAAGTATCCCCCATTTTATACCTGTGTTTTTGGTTTTTATTGCCCAAGTGCAGAACCTTGCACTTTTCCCTGTTGAAGTTCATTCTATTTGTTACAGCCCAGGATTCCAGTTTATCCAGATCCTCCTGGAGGTTTTTCCTGTCTTCTGTTGTGTTTGCTACTCCTCCCAGCTTGGTGTCATCCACAAATTTGATCAGGCTCCCCCAAATCCCTTCCTCCAAGTTGTTGATAAAGATATTAAAGAGAATCAGGCCTAAGACAGAGCCCTGGGGCACCCCACTCGAAACCGATCTCCAGGTTGACGCAGAACCATTTACTAAAACCCTTTAAGTGCGGCCGTCGAGCCAGTTGCAGATCCACCTAACAATTGCCTCAATGACACCATTTTTGAAGCCAGCTATTGACTTGAAAAATTTTGCTGTCTCTCTGAGAACCTTTTGTCTATTACCAGGAGGATTGATAAGAATACCACTTGGGTATTCCCCAGATCTTTTATCTTCTTTCCAAGAGCTTTGAAGTCTTTGACAATCTTCTCATGATTTTGCCCAGCAGTATCGCTTGTCTCTACATGGATGAGCAAGAACAGGTATTGATCAGGAGGTGTGGGAATCCTTGGTAGCTTCTCTGTGACATCCCAGATTCGGGCACCACAGAGACAGAACACCTCATGGGAAAAGAGGTCTGGTTGGCATACAGCTTCATTGCCCCTTAGGAGGGAATCTCCAATGACCATGAACTTCCTCTGTTTTCTCTTCTTGTGTTATATTTATATACCACTTTTCAACTAAAAAGTTCACAAAGCAGTTTACAAAAAAAATAAAGGAAAAAATCATAGCTAATTAACTAATAGCTGATGGGTCCCTGTCCCAAAAGGGCTCACAATCTAAGTTGTTAAAGAACACCAGCAGAAGACACTAGCACAGACATTGCTGGGGGTGTGTAGGGCCAGTTACTCTCCCCCTGTTAAATAAAGGAGGAACACCCACTTGAAAGAGTGCCTCTTGCCCAGTACTTACCACATCACTGTCTGTAGCTATGCTACTGGCTTGTACACTGTCTGTCTTCATGCACTGATGCTCAACTTCATGCTTCATGATACGATGCTTCATATCACTGATGTGCTCATTTGGCACCAACCTCCCCCACTTTCTCATTATGCAGAGGGCACCATTTTTTGTGGAGTTTCGACAAGGCTTGGGATGCATCTCCAGTGGCGATGTGGGAGACAATATAGTACAATATGGGTTTTAATTTAAAAGTCTGTTGTTTTTTAAAAGCAAGGCAAGGTTAAAGGCAGGAGGGGTGGTACCAAGTGGGTTGGATTAGAGAAGTGGTGGATCTGCAACCACTCAATTAAATCCCAACAGGTGGTGATGCTCCCCCAATGTACTTAGCTGCTCCAATTTTAATCAGTGGGCTTGAATATTAAACACACATTTATTGTTTGAGGTTGGAACACTGAAAGTGTGCCTTGTGTTGGAGCTTACCTGTCATCTGGAGCTTACCTGATGCATCTTTTCCTGTGATGGGATTCAAAGAAATTAACAACCAGTTCTGTGCCCATCTGGCAGCCACTTTTAAATGGCTGTTTTTAAACTTTATATGTCCTATCTCTGTTAACAACCAGTTCTATAAAGTAGGTGCGAACCTGCTGGAGCCCAGCACTGATCTTATTGTTTGCATCACCTGCATACTTGATAGGGTGCACACCTGATGAGGGAAAGATCAGGTTCATGCATTGAAAAAGTGAGTACAGTGGTACCTTGCTTAACAAGTGCCTCGCTTAACAAGCGATCCACATAACAAGCAAAAATTTATCTAGGATTCTGCCTCACATAACAAGTGTTGCTCCACTTAACAAGCATGCTTGTTGGGGCAGACGTGCTGGCCGGCAGCCCTTTTAAAAAGTGTCATGGCTGCCTAGTGTGTCTGCCCATAGCGAGAGCAACACTTCCGCATCCGCTGGGCAAAGGAGAGAAGAGCAGTGGAGAAGAGAGAAGCAGCTCAGGGTAGCCGGAAGGGAGCAGGGGAGAGAGAGGCTCAGGATGAAGAGAAGGAGAATGTGGGGAGACACTTGGAAAGTGTCTTGGATTGCAGCCTCCTAACCATCTCTACCCAGAAGTAAGCACCATTGTGTTCAATGGGGATTACTCCCAGGAAAGTGTCTTTGATTGCAGCCTCCTAACTATGTCTACCCAGAAGTAAACCCCACTGTGTTCAATGGGGCTTACTCCCAGGAAAGTGTCTTTGATTGCAGCCTCCTAACCATGTCTACCCAGAAGTAAACCCCACTGTGTTCAATGGTGCTTACTCCCAGGAAAGTGTCTTTAGGATTTCAACCTAAGTAGACTTCATAGTATCATGCACATTGAATGCATGTTTTGAATTCAATTCCAGTGTTTTGTCATCATTTTTACATATAGTTAATATTTTATATGAATATTTTTGGGGTTGTGGAACCAATTGTCTGAGTTTCCATTATTTCCTATGGGAAAATCTGCTTCACATAAAGACTGTTTCACAAAACAAGCATGCTTCCGGAATGAATTAAACTTGTCATGTGAGGCACCACTGTACGTATGCACACGCGCGTGCGCGCGCGCGCACACACACACACACACAACATTCATCTTTATAGTACACTTTGAACGTCTACTTATGAATCATCAGTATGTGTGGGTGATGGGGATTTCTTCTACAAACCCACATTCAGCCCAGGGAGAGCTATAGTTGGGATCATGGCTCCTGAGTATGTGTCATCCTCTTTAGTGATTCCCCTCCGAGTGCCCTGCCAGATGCTTTCAACAGCTGGATCAAAGATTAAAGCCTTGTGAAATCAAATGGAGGAGGAGAGCTCTGGCACTTGCCTACCTAATGTCTGTTATTAACCTTCTCAGAAAAGAAGGCCTTTCAAAATTTACTTTTCAAATAAAGAAAAAAGATGGGATGCTTGTTGCATGTCTACTCCGTTAGGAAGGTGGGTGCCCCTTGCTTGAGATCGAACCCCATCCTGTGAAGAGATCAGTCCTGGGTGTGCATATTTTCTGATGAGCAATGTGAATAAACTCACTTGTGAAAAACAGAAATTCAATCACTCCATTTTTATTATTTACTTGCCCTCTTCTTTGGAACCATTCTGGCCACTGGGATGGGCAAACTGGACCACTTTATTAAAGGTCTAGGATCCCTAATGAGGCCACCACTGGTTTAGTGGCTTGGAATGGTTGTGAAGCAAGGGGAGAGACCATTTTCACACTCCAGTGAAATGCTGTGCAAAGCTTAGCATTTTGCACCCCCCTCTAGCAAAACCACTGACCAAGAAGAAAGATACCAAAAATTCATACTTATTTCTCTCGTGTCATCATCTCTCGTGTCTGATCACTTCTGCATGTGTTCCATCATCGTGGCTGTATGGCCGAAGATGTTTGAGATGTTTGGGGACATGCCCTTCAAGTTAATCATGATAAAGGCATATGATAAACCCACAACTTGATGAACCCTCTGTATGGGGTGACCAGATGCCAAGCCCAAAATTCCTGAACCCCAAGGCCAAAATTCCTATCCCCTGGCCATAATTCCTCCCCCAAAGCCAAAATTCCTACCCGCTTTTAAAAATTGCCAAAAAATGTAAAAAAAAATTTGTTTTTATATTTTTGTTTTTCAGGTTTTTGGCCATAACGTTTTATAGGAATGAGATATCTCAAAACTGATTTTCGTATTGTATTCTGCTCTTCAATACAAATCCAACGACATATGACATAATGGGGTACTGCGCACCATCACGAAGTTAAAAAATGAAGCCAAAATGTAGGACATCCGGACAGGAGGCTAAAAATCTGGACAAATCCGGGTTTTTCCGGTCATATGGTCACCCTGCCTCTGTATGAACCCTCCATGTGCAACTTCTTGAACCTGAGATGGATCATGTTCAACAACCAACTTGATGAACCCAAGACTCATGGTGGCTCCTATGAGTGAACCCTCCATGCTCAGAGGCAGACTACTTGTAGGAGGCAAAACTTGAGGATGACTCAGGAGGGTTTCCTGAGAACATCTGGATTAGCCACTGTGGAAAGGTGGATGCTGGCCTAGATTACCCAATCTATTAAGGCAATTCATAGGTTGGTGGATGCTTCCCACATCTCTTTGTTTGCACAAATGTACACCTAAGAATGTTTGATTATGAGACTGAAAAGACAGAAAGAAATATTAGGATACATAAATAATCTTATAGGTATAGGAATTGTGTGCAAATTGACCTGAATTTTCTTGCTTTGCTGTCATGCCTGTTGCAAGCTGTAAATCTGAGCCGGGAGGAAAGAAAAAGAAGCAAACACAGAGTATAAATAAAATGATCTGCAGTCATGTATAATTGCATGGTTGCTATTGATATGTTGCTGTAGGGAAATTTAAAAACCTGCCAATAATGCCTCGTCAAGGCTTCCTTTCCTGCTAATGCACAGGATATTTTTCAAGACACACTTCTCATGGATTCTGGAGAAAACCATTTGCTGGCCTGCCAATCCCAAAGGTTTACCATGCCAGCCTCAATATTGTTACACCATAGCCAAGCTCTTATTTGTTCAAAAACAACCTCAGTCTTATTAATGAGAAATTTCTCGCCCCTTACCTTTGGGATGAGCTGATGGGTCAAAGATTCTGCTGTTGGGTGGCCTCTAAACTGGGCTCATATTAAAAATGTCCCAGAAGGATAGTCTGGGGTTCTGAGCTGCTTTTGCTAAGCCATACAGGATTTCTGCTTCCATAGCTGTAAATCAATCCCAAGAACTCTGTATTAAAAAATTTATATATAACTGAAGTCAAATGTCTATGATGGGAAAAGGCTACAATTGTAGTAATCATTGTAGATACTCTAGGTAAGTACCAGACCTAGGTAAGGAACAGGCAAATGTTTTGATAGGATGGCCACATCATTTCTGACACTGAGTTGGGGCTGTGAAAAAAGAATGAGTTAAAGGGGTCCAAAGAGCAAAAGAAAAAGCCACTGATGTGGCTGATGTGGGCATCCAGGGAGAACATCTCCACCAACTAGGTGGGAGAAGTTCTGCACAACCACTCTGCCATCCAGTCACACTTGGATTTTAATCCAGTGTGCAGAGTATTATTATGGAGGGATGTATGTGGCCAACTGGATCATAGCTACACGACATACAGATAACTACCAGGGGTGCGCATCAAGGGTTGACCTTCAAGGACACATGGTCCCTTAGTCTTCTGCCCTTGGACATTTTTCTCATATCAAATCCAAGTCCAAGAAAAGAGTCCTAGGCATCCACTCTGTACCCCAAAGAAATTTCACTTGTCCTAAGAATCTTTGGATGGCTTCCCTTGGAAAACTCTCTGATCTATTTCTCTCTCAAAGGAAACCTGATATTCATTACAAATGTCATTTTGAGATTTCAGTAAAGGTAAAGCTGTCCCCTTCAGGTTGCCCTGCTGATTGACTTTAGGGTGCAGTGCTCAGAGCCACAGAGCCAGCATTGTCCAAAGACACCTCCATGGACATGTGGTCTGCATGTGCACAGAACGACCAAGGTGGTACCTATTAATCTATTAATTAATATTAACTATTCCCACCAAGGTGGTATCTAATAAGGTGGTACCATGCTTTCGAACTGCTAGGTTGGCAGGAGCTGGGCTAAGGATGGGAGCTCACCCCGTCTTGCAATACTTGGGTCTCAAACCTCTGTCCTGCTGATTGACTGGCACAGTGCCTTTAACCACTATGCCAACAGCAGCCCAATTTTAGTACCAAACTCAAAATCAAGACTTAGATATCTCTGGTGAATGAAAGTCATCCACACTTACAGGTGTCTCTGAACCATCATGATTGACGGACAAGGTAAAGGTGGCTGCAATATAGAAGGTTTTTCTCACACTGACAATCAGACTGATGCACTACAACTAGTTAAGAGATGTTAGTAGGCTTGTTGCTTGGAGGTTAGCAGCACACCCGGTTCTCCAGTCACCTAGGAAACAAGTGATGGCATCTTATTTTTGGCAATAGCCCGTAGGTGTCGGGGAAGTTCTGAAGGCTGAGCCCACACAAGGGAGCAGGTCGCCAATGAGGACGGCAGCAAGGAGGGAAGGGAAGACCAGGCATGACCAAAACAGTGGCATGAACATTCAACAATTTCTGAACAAACATTAGCAATTCCCAGGAAGGGGGGGACCATTCCCAAAGCTGCTTTCTTCATATGAAAAGGAAGACTGCACTCCGAAACACGGTTATCTGGTAGAAAGTGTATTATAGAGAAAGTCCATTAAACCAAATGCATTAACGCAAAGAGGATCAGGCCAAAGTCTTCTGCATACTATCTGGGCAAAAGCACTATTAAAAAGATAAGATCCCAAATGAATCGGAGGAAATCTCAGTCTCACTCAACATCTCACAGCCAACAGTGGCCAGACTTGAGTTTCTTGGGGTAAGAAAATGGCTTTCTTCTGTTGTTTGCCCCTCAATCTCTGGTTTTCAGAGGTATCCTGAGTTTCCAGTTAGCTTTCAGAGCAAATACCCAGCCCTATTGTCAATGAATTTGCTCCTTAGATTCCTTTTCGAAATCACCTGCAATCCTAACTACACTTTCATGGGAGTAAACACTATTGAACACAACAGGACTTATTTTTGAGTAGATCTGCTTAGGGCTGTGGGTGGCACAAGTGGCTAAGACACTGTGCTTGTTAACCAGCAGGCCAGGGTTAGAGACCCAGGGCAGCCCCACAAGACAGGGTGAGCTCCTGTCCTTAGCCCAGCTCTGCGACACCAGCTGGATCCAATCGTACTGGCTCTGCCTTTCCATTGGACTAATTCAGTGGCGTGGAGAGGGGAGATCTGCTGCTTGGGTAACAGCCTATCCTCCATAACAGTCTAACCCAGGCTTTCATGCTTCACATGCAGTGTATGCCGCGCCGAACACGATACCATAGTCTTCCAAGACTGACGGAGGCCTCCTTTTTTGCTTAGGATTGTACTGGAATTGAAAAAAATACTGTAATCAATCTAACCCACACCTTTTTCAGCCAAATTTACTTGCATTCCTAAGCATATCTACTCAGAAGTAAGTCCTATTGTATTCAATGGGGCCTACTCCTCGGAAAGTATGTTTAGGATTGCATCATTACTCTCCAAACTCAAGGTTCAAATTAGGTTTTGATTATAAGTACATGTCAGTATTCAGTTTAACAGTTTACTATATTGTAATAAAAATGTCATATAAACACATTGTTGTAAAAAGTGGTGCAATTAGGTAAAAATCATAACACAAAACCATTGTCATATTATTATAATATAATTCATTGTTGTATCAGTAAAATTAAATTTTGCACCTACTTTGCAGCTGTGCATTACAAACGCCAGGCAACTTTTTTTTATATCAAGCCTATAAAATAGGGTTGGATATTATATTTGAGTTAATAGGGCACTTCTTTTGGTTTGTATTGAAACTGTTGCTAATTAATTGCAGTGGTGTATTTAGGACAGGGGTCTCCAAACTTTCAAGTTTACTCTCCTGCACCATTATCAAGCATGTAGAGGAGGGAATTTCAGCAGATGCAGGTTGGGATCTGTGAGATAAGAAGCTGCACCCGCTGAAATTCCCTCCTCCACACTATTTTTAAAGGTTCACGAGCCCCAAAATTAAGTTTAGAGACCCCTGATCTAGGGGGACACAAAAAAGTAAGTACTGCAGATGCCACAACATACTGTGTAAGCAGCCCCACATACATCATTGGTGCCAGTCTCAGCCTCAATGGCAATGTACAGGAGACATGCTTCCCTTAGGTGTGGCAAGCACTTATACCATGCCAAACTGGCCAGAATGGTTCTGACAGAAATGGGAGGGGTACCCACATGGTGTGTTATGGCAACATTACTTACTGTTTTACACACCACCAGCAACACCACTGCAATAAGTTCCACTGAACAATCCAGAATGTTACTTTAATCCAGAAGGAAAATATTTTCAGAACTTAATCCAGAAGGAATTAAAATATTAAAATATTTTAAAAATATTTTTTCTATCTTCACACTCATTCGCCATATCATGCCACCACACCTTGCAAAGCAGCTGTCCTTCAGATCCACCAAACACAACAAGACTTACTTCTGAGTAAATGTGCACTAGGTTCCACATGACTTTTAGCAGTTATTTTTGAAAAAAAAATACAGAATCTACTTTGGCTGCAATCCTAAAGACACTTTCCTGAGAATAAGACCCACTAAAAACAATGGGGCTTACTTTTGAGTAGACATGGTTAGGATTGTGCTCTTTGCCAGCTTTTTGCAAACCGATATATTGTCGGGAAGCTGGAGAGGATTTGCTCAAGAAATGAAGAAAGAAAGAACCCAAAGAGGGAAGGTAAGGCATGAAACAGAGGATGGGAAGGTGATGGTGGGCAGAACAGGAGTGGGGAGGAAGCAAAATAGGGCAGGGGGACGGTGGCATTCAGAAATGTCTTTGGAGCCGCTACAATCCTAAAGCCATTTTCCTGGGAGTAAGACCCACTGAACCGAATGGGGCTTACTTTTGAGTAGACATGGTTAGGATTGTGCTCTAAGCTTCCTAAGGCAGAGCCCAGATCTACCTACTTGCACAGTGTTGGTAGTTAAGACACAGTATAACAGAAAATCAAACACACCTTGGAAGTATCCATAAAGTATTATATGTGTATCAAAACATACTTATTTGGTGCTTTTATGTGGTTCCATAGAATAATGAAGAATTCTGGTCAGTGGCTTCACTAGGGAGGTGTGAGGGGTGCAGGCCACACTGGGTGATGTGCAAAGGAAAGTGACATCACTACAGGATTCCAAAAATTAAACTGTTGTTTTAGATAATACCATTGTGTTATATACCAATCAATGTGCGATTTCATGTAGAATATGATGAAATTCTATTCCCCCCCAGTCGTAGAGAACATTATAGGAAGGTACTCATGCAGGCCTCCGTCAGTCTTGAGAGACTATGGTATCGTGCTCTGCGCTGCCTACGCTGCATGCGAAGCACGAAAGCCTGGGTTGGATTGTTATGGAGGATAGGCTGTTACCCAAGCAGCAAATCCCCCCTCTCCACGCCACTGGTACTATGCTGTCACTTTGTTATACCCAAGAAGCCGGACTATAGTTTTTCTTGGTAAGACAGTGTTTGATTTGCATTCTGGAATTCAACATGCAAGCAGCATACAGCCTTTTTGCTGGAGGCATAAATTCATAGATTTTCATTTCTTTTTAAAGCATGTCCTACATTTCCCACTTCCTAATCTAAAAGCGCATAAATGAAGGCATACATTTGCATCACTTTGAGTGGCTTAATAAACAGGGATCCCACTCTCCAATGCAAAAAAGCAAATGCTTTCACTGTGTTATGTTAATCAAGTCCATCATCGATATGATCAGATTGATAAGATTTTGAAATGGAAGACTTTTTGTTGTCTTTGCTGAATGAAATTCTGTCTTTGTGTTTCAATCCTGGGCAATGAGGTATCATTTAACAAAGCTCTGAAAAGAAGCATTGCAGAAAGTGTGTTGTGTTTGCAACCGAGCACTTGAACGGGGGTGGAGCTGTCTTCTTTTGGGTGTCCATGTGGGTGTCCATCAATCAGCCTTTCATCAATCAGCATATTGATATGGAAGCAACGAGAACATGAACACAAATCAAGGTCATAAACAGGAAATACCATGCAATGGAGCGAACATCAAATCTGGTATACACACGTACCTGGGTGTATGTCCCACTGGACTAATTTCTGAGTGCACTTGCATAGGCTTATGTTGTAGGTCCATCCAGGTCAGTAGTGAAGGCACCGACTGTCCAACAATTTGCTTGAGTTTCATATGAGGGTCTCTCCCTGCCCTTCCTAAAAGTGTTGAACATGGGCCATTATCTCACACTGAGCTACAGCCACCCTTGTGTCCCATCGTGTTAGCACATCACCTGCTTCCCTTCTTTCAGGTGTCTGTTGGGGGTGCGTCAGGCATGGAGTCCGACACATTGTTTTGCTACCTCCTGTTTTTATAATGCTCAGGTCTCCTATACAGAAACAAGTTGCTATCAATGCTCAGTTCCTATTTTTACAGACACAAGAAGAAAAAGCATAGCAAAAAAGCAGGAAAGAACGGGACCAGTGTGGCTCATGTACCCATTAATGTGAACCGCTCATCATATGCAAGAGATGGAAAAGACATGCATTATTTAGCATTCAAAAAAAAAACCTTATTAACCTTCCATAACTCAGCCTGACAGTGTTGTATGGGTCACCTGGACTAACATGCTTCAACAACATTAGAGGTAAGTTAATAATGCTTCTTCCCTTCCATACGAGCAGTTTTTCATTTTTATTTTTTTTGTAAACCGGTTTGTGAACTTTTTAGTTGAAAAGCAGTATATAAATACTGTGGGTGGGTGAAAAGCAGTATATAAATAGGGTGGGTGAGTGGGTGGATGGATGGATGGACAGACGGATGGACAGAAGTCCTTTATGAATAAATTGCTAGGTTGGCAAGAGCTGGAACAAGTTACTGGAGCTCACTGTTATGTGTCATTCAGGTCTCAAACCAGGTTGACAAGTGCAGCATCTTTAACCACTGAGTTACTGCAGCCCCTGAGAGAGAACAAAAAGAAGAGAGATAGTTTTCCTTAACTCAGAGAATGATTTTCTTATCCAGGGGCGTCACTAGAGTGCATCGCCCAGTGCGGGAGGCCAGCTCGCGTCATCCCCATATAGTGGGTGGGGCAACAAGATGAATGGTGGGCATGGTTATGTGCCATTGCCCTACCGCCACTAATTTTTTTAGCCACACATTTTAATAGAATAAAGATATTTCAAGGTGGTTTGCTTCACTGCATTCTGCTGTAAATTACGCATCCAAAGGTATATAACATGATGGGATTATTTCTACAAACCATGATTTTAGCCATTTATTTCACAGGGGGTGTCACCCCACTCAAGGGTGCCACCTTTCCAACACCCGAGTGATGTCTCTCATCAGGACCATTTTAGAAGCCTTCCACAGGACTGACCTTCCACTCCAGCCAAGGCATGCACTTGCTTGCTTGCCAGTTTATACAGCTGTGTGGTTCACATCCCCATATCCATTTTCAATGAATTTTCAATGAATTTTCATGGATTTCCATATACATTTTCATTTTCAATGAATTTCAAAGCAAAAAAAAATGAAGAAATGGTGTGAGCAATGACGTGGTTAGGTTTATGGACAACACCAAACTTTTTTTCTGATTGGTGAAGATCAGAAGAGATTGGGAAGAGCTCCAGAAGGATCTCTCCAAACTGGGAGAATGAGCAACAAAATGGCAGCAGATGTGCTTCAATGCAAGTCATTGTAAAGTCATGCACATTGGAGTAAAGAATCCAAACTTTCCAAATGGTTCAATGGGTTCTGAGCTGTCTATGACAGATCAGAAGAGTGATCTTGGGGTAGCTCAAGGATAGTGATGACCAGTGGTGGGCCCGGCCTGGCCCAAGATCCGGGCCAGGGGCGGGGGCGGGGCCAGGGGGCAGGGCCAAGGAGGTTTTTAACTTAAAAATTAAAAAAATTAGAAATTACGTACTTCAGGGTAGACCTGCATAGGATGGATCTCTGAAGCTGCATTCTTCTCCACACTTTCCTGGGAGTAAGTCCCATTGACTACACTGGGACTTACTTCATAGTAAACCTGTTTAGGCTGGGGCTCTGAGACTGCAGTCCTCTCCACACCTACCTGGGAGTAAGTCCCATTGACTACACTGGGACTTACTTCAGAGTAGACCTGCTTAGGCTGGGGCTCTGAGACTGCAGTCCTGTATAGAGAGGAGAGACCTGCATAGGGAGAGCACGATGGTGGCGATGCCCCCCCTCTACTGAGCCTCCCCGCCTGCAGGAGAGGCAGGGAGAGCACGATGGTGGCACTGCCCCCCCTTCTGAGGCTCCCCACCAGCAGCAGAGGAAGGGAGACCGCGGTGGCACCCCTGGCCAGCTGGGAGGAAGGGGGAGGAGGGAGGAGGAAGGGAAGTAGCAGCTATGCTGCCTACCGGTCCCTAGTGTTCTGCTCCTCCTTGGTCCTACCAGCTCCCCATTGGCTGCCAAAAGACAAGAACCTATTCGTGAGAGTAGGTGCGTCCCCCCTAGTGCCCACCTGTGGTGATGACCTAATGTGTGTCAGTGATGAAGAAAAAGAATGATGCTCATCTCTGACCCTGTCGGAAATGCTGTAGGAGGATTTCCTGCTACAGGCATGAGTTGGACTAGATGACCTATTAGGTACCCTTCAACTCTATGATTCTAAGAATTCAGTGATGAAGAATTTAATGCTTGTGGTCATTAGAAAAGGTATAGAGAATAAAATGGCCAATATAATAATACAACTGTGTAAATCGAAGGTAAGTTCACTTCTGGAGTATTGTGCCCAGCTCTGATAGCCACATCTCAGAAAGGATGTAAATAGGGTTGCCGTAATTTTCTTCCACAAGATTGGAAGAGGACCCTCTGTCACACTGGCCAGTATGTGAACACAATCACAAAAAAATTGGGACTGTCCCTGTTTTGGGGGACACGGCAACCCTAGATATAATGGAAATGAAAAGGTACAGAAAAGAGTGACCAAAGTGGTCACCTGCCTTATGAATGTTATGAGGGATACAGGGTTTGGGGCTCTTCATCTAGAAAACAGGAGCCTGAGAGAACACATGACTGAAACATACAAAATTATGCCTGGATGGATAGGGCAGATAGGATGCTCTTTACCCTCTCACACAACCCAGAACCAGAGACATCCACTAAAATTGGATACATTTCTGGAGGAAAATCCATCATGAGTATCAGGGTTCAACGAGGATTTGAATCCCTGACTTATGTCAATGTGCTGTCACTTCCTCCTCCTGTTCCTCTAACCTGAGAGGCCCTAAAGCTGGCCCTGGTACACATGGGTACAGTGACCAGATGATCGGAAAAACCCATATTTGTCTGGATTTTTAGCCTCCTGTCCGGGTGTCCTACATTTTGGCTTAATTTTGAAACTTCGTGATAGTGCATAGAACCCCATCATGCCATATGTCATTGGATTTGTATTGAAGAGCAGAATCCAATGCAAAAATCAGTTTTGAGATATCTCCTTCCTATCAAAAGTTATGGTTGAAAAACAAAAAAAAATACATTTTTGACAATTTTTTTTCAGTGCATAGGAATTTTGGCCTGGGATTAGGAATTTTGGCCTTGAGGTTCAGGAATTTTGGGTTTGGCATCTGGTCACCCTGTGTTAACCTCCCCAAATACAATGCTAGTACTTCCTCCTCTCCATAAATACCTGTAGTATCAGGATGCCGCCTTGCTTACAGGAGTGTTTTAAGTACTACTGAGCTTTAAAAACTGAAAAGCATGATACAAATACTGAGCATTGTGGTGTATGTCCTGTGGAGCTTACTCCCAGACAAGCATGCACAAGCTGTCATTCAGATGTTTCCATGATTTGGAATTTATCCACCTAAACCTTTGCTTTCTCAGGCTTCTGCCAAATCCTCTCTGTTGAATTTCAAAGCAGGGGTTGAGGAGCCCCATCATGATTAAAGACCCCAGGAATACCAACCAGGGTCAAGCTTAAACCCGCCAGCTCAAAATGTTGTGTTTTTTCTGGAATTTATTATTATTACCTGACAAGACTTTCTGACTTTTTTTGTGCTATTAAGACAGTTACAATTCCAAAGCATGAAACTTTTGAATATAAAATTTTTCTGCAAATTCCAATTTATACATAGGATACCAATCGGGTCAAACTTGACCCATGTTGCCTTTCACTGGTTATTCAATATTTTGCTAGCTAAAACTGTACTAAAATCATTATACTAATTATAATCACAATTATACTAAAACTTGACATAACATTTATTCATTATATGTACATTATATAGAATCATAGAATCATAGAGTTGGAAGGGACCGAGTAGGTCATCTAGTCCAACCCCCTGCCTGCAGCAGGAATTCCCCCTAGAGCATCTCCAACAGGTGCTCATCGAGCCTCTGCTTGAAGATCCCCAGTGAGGGAGAGTCCACCACCTCCCTTGGCAATCTGTTCCACTGCCGAACCGCCTTCACCGTCAGGAATTTTTTCCGGATTTCCAGCCAGAATCTCCTCTCTTGCAGTTTGTACCCATTGGTTCTAGTTCTGCTTTCAGAAGCAGCTATGAACAAATTGGCCCCTTCCTCCATATGACAGCCCTTCAGGTATCTGAAGAGGGCAATCATGTCTCCCCTCAGCCTCCTCTTCTCCAGGCTGAACATCCCAAGTTCCCCCAACCTTTCCTGGTAGGGCTTCCCTTCCATCCCACTGATCATTCTTGTCGCTCTCCTCTGGACTTGCTCCAGTTTGGCTGCATATTTCTTCAAGTGAGTGCCCAGAACTGAACACAGTACTCAAGGTGAGGTCTGACCAATGCAGAATAAAGAGGAACTATAACTTCTCGTGACTTGGAAGCTACAGTCCTCTTAATGCAACCTAAAATGGCATTTGCCTTCTTTGCAGACACATCACACTGCTGACTCATGTTCAGCTTGTGATCCACGGCGACTCCAAGATCCCGCTCACATGTTGTGCTGCCAAGCCAAGTATCCCCCATTTTATACCTGTGTTTTTGGTTTTTATTGCCTAAGTGCAGAACCTTGCACTTCTCCCTGTTGAAATTCATTCTGTTTGTTACAGCCCAGGATTCTAGTTTATCCAGATCCTCCTGGAGGTTTCTCCTATCTTCTGATGTGTTTGCTACTCCTCCCAGCTTGGTGTCATCTGCAAATTTGATCAGGCTCCCCCGTATCCCTTCCTCCAAGTCATTGATGAAAATGTTAAAGAGAACCAGTCCCAAGACAGAGCCTTGGGGGACCCCACTAGAAACTGACCTCCAGGTTGACACAGAACCATTTACTAAAACCCTTTGAGTGCGGCCATCGAGCCAGTTGCGGATCCACCTAACAATTGCCCTGTCTAGCCCATATTTTTCCAACTTCCTAATTAAAATGTCATGTGGGACTTTGTCAAATGCTTTGCTGAAGTCAAGATAAATGACATCCACAGCATTGCCATGTCCAGTAAGCTCGTAACCCGATCAAAAAAGGAGATCAGATTTGTCTGGCAAGATTTATTCTTGGTAAATCCATGCTGGGTTGTTTTGATCACCGAGTACTTGTCTAGATGTGCACAAATTGTGTGTTTTATGATTTGCTCTAATATCTTGCCCGGGATTGAAGTCAAACTGACTGGTCTATAATTTCCCGGGTCTTCTTTTTTCCCCTTCTTAAAAATTAGGACTACATTTGCCCTCTTCCAGTCCAGGCTCTTCTCCACTCCTCAAGGATTTCTCAAAGATGATCGACAAAGGCTCTGCAAGGACATCTGCCAGTTCCTTAAGAACTCGAGGATGGAGCTCATCCGGTCCAAATGACTTAAATTCATTTAGGCCAGTTAAGTGGTTTCGAACCAGTTCTCTGTCAATCTTAATCTGCTCTTCTGCACCATCCATGTTTTCATTACCTCTTAGGGGATGTAAACACATCCCCGAATCAGTCAATGATCCCGCACCCCCATTTGCACAGCCCTCCTTCTGTGAATAGACGGATGCAAAGTAGGAGTTGAGCAGCTCCGCCTTCTGCTGGTTTCCAGACTCCTGTTGTCCATCCTTGTCCAAGAGCAGCCCCAGCCCCTCGTCTCTCCTCCTGTTCCTTTGGGCATATCTAAAGAACCTCTTTTTGTTATCTTTGACTCCCCTGGCCAGCCTCAGCTCATACTGAGCTTTAGCATCCCTGACCCCCTCCCTACAGGACCGGACTACCTGCCTGTACTCCTCTCTGGTGATCTTTCCAGTCTTCCACTCCCTATACTTCTCTTTCTTTAACTTCAGCTGATCCCCAAGTTGCCTGTGGAGCCAACCTGGTTTTTTCAGCATTTCCCCCCCTTTCTTTTTTATTGGAATTGTTTCTGACTGTGCTTGTAGAAGCTGCCTCTTAAGGAGCTCCCACCTGTCTTGGGCCCCTTTCCCCATTAGATCATCAACCCATGGGATCCCACCTATGACTCCTCTAAGCCTGTTGAAACCAGCTTTCCTGAAATCCAACATATAAGTTTCACTCTGCACTCCAGCTCATCTTGTTTATTTCCCAGGCTCTGTGCATTTGTGTAAATGCAACTTAAGCCCTGGAGGTTGCAACTCAATGCATTTCCCTCCTTTTTTGTAAGGCCAGGTCCCTCTAAAGATTTTTGAGTTACAGCTGTGCCCTGGCAATTTCCATCCAGAGCATTTTCCTTATTCCTAGGTTCCCTTTGGACTTAACCCACCCCCTTCTTATTTAGTTTAAAGCCCTCCTGATAAGGTTGGCCATCTCCCGTCTGAAGACACTCTTCCCCCAACCCGTAAGATGTAGTCCATCCTTTGCTAGGAGTCCTTCCTCAAGGAAGTTCATCCTGTGATCCCAGAATCCAAATCCTTCCCGATGACACCATTTTCGAAGCCAGCTATTGACCTGAAAAATCTTGCTATCTCTCTGAGGACCTTTGCCAATTACTGGGAGGATGGATGAGAATACCACCTGGGTATCCCCCAGGTCCTTAATCTTCCTCCCCAGAGCGTCATAATCCCCAACTATCTTTTGGAAAGTTTCCCGAGCAGTATCGTTTGTTCCTACGTGGATGAGTAAGAACGGGTGACGATCAGCAGGTGTGATAATCCTCGGTAGCCTCTCCGTGATATCCCGTATCCTGGCACCAGGGAGGCAGCACACCTCACGGGAAAACGGGTCTGGTCGGCATACAGCTTCCATGCCCCTCAGGAGAGAATCTCCAATCACCACCACCCTCCTCCCTGTTCTCCTTCTGTGTCTAGCTTCCCCCACACTAACTGGTTGTGGCTGCTGTCTATGAGGGGGATCTGTAGGCATGCCAGTATGGGCAATGCCAGGATCCGGTGTAGGTGTGCTGGCAAGAGGAACTTCTGCCAGCATGGTGGAATCTGAGAGACTCTGGAAACGGTTGTATAGCTCCAGTGGTTCTCGACTGCTCCTGCCCCTTTTTCTCCTGACTGTCACATGTCTCCATGAAGAGACATCATTGCTGGGGTCTCCACTGGTGTCATCCCTCTGGAGAAGTTCCGTGTGTGTTGTATCAAGGAACTCCTCAGATGCCTTAATTTGACGAAGGGTGGAAACTTCACCCTCCAATGCTGCCACCTTCTCCTCCAACAGTGCAACCAGTTTGCACTTGCAGCATCGATAATCCCCGGGGTCCTTGGGCAAGAAGACAAACATGGCACACGTGGTGCATGTCACGACAACTGCGCCCTTCCCTTCCACCTCCTGTCAACTTCACAAGTCCTCCTTGCTCACAGGCTCCGGTCCACAGGATCGCACCTCAGGCCCTAATAAAGCCCTTGAAAGCTCCTCCCACCAGGCAACCAGCCAATGAACACCTAACAGCAATTAAGCACTCAGCTAAGCAGCCCCCTCCTCCACTCACCTGAGACTCTGTGTTCCTTCTCACCTCTCCTCAGAAAAGGAGGCTGAACCAGGAACAGGCTCTAATAAAGCCCTACAAAGCTCCTCCCACCAGGCAACCAGCCAATGAACACCTAGCAGCAATTAAGCACTCAGCTAAGCAGCCCCCTCCTCCACTCACCTGGGACTCTATGTTCCCTCTCACCTCTCCTCAGAAAAGGAGGCTGAACCAGGAACAGGCCCTAATAAAGCCCTTGAAAGCTCCTCCCACCAGGCAACCAGCCAATGAACACCTAGCAGCAATTAAGCACTCAGCTAAGCAGCCCCCTCCTCCACTCACCTGAGACTCTGTGTTCCTTCTCACCTCTCCTCTGAAAAGGAGGCTGAACCAGGAACAGGCCCTAATAAAGCCCTACAAAGCACCTCCCACCAGGCAACCAGCCAATGAACACCTAGCAGCAATTAAGCACTCAGCTAAGCAGCCCCCTCCTCCACTCACCTGAGACTCTGTGTTCCTTCTCACCTCTCCTCAGAAAAGGAGGCTGAACCAGGAACAGGCCCTAATAAAGCCCTTGAAAGCTCCTCCCACCAGGCAACCAGCCAATGAACACCTAGCAGCAATTAAGCACTCAGCTAAGCAGCCCCCTCCTCCGCTCACCTGGGACTCTGTGTTCCTTCTCACCTCTCCTCAGAAAAGGAGGCTGAACCAGGAACAGGCCCTAATAAAGCCCTACAAAGCACCTCCCACCAGGCAACCAGCCAATGAACACCTAGCAGTAATTAAGCACTCAGCTAAGCAGCCCCCCTCCTCCACTCACCTGGGACTCTGTGTTCCTTCTCACCTCTCCTCAGAAAAGGAGGCTGAACCAGGAACAGGCCCTAATAAAGCCCTACAAAGCACCTCCCACCAGGCAACCAGCCAATGAACACCTAGCAGCAATTAAGCACTCAGCTAAGCAGCCCCCCTCCTCCACTCACCTGAGACTCTGTGTTCCCTCTCACCTCTCCTCAGAAAAGGAGGCTGAACCAGGAACAGGCCCTAATAAAGCCCTACAAAGCACCTCCCACCAGGCAACCAGCCAATGAACACCTAGCAGCAATTAAGCACTCAGCTAAGCAGCCCCCTCCTCCGCTCACCTGGGACTCTGTGTTCCTTCTCACCTCTCCTCAGAAAAGGAGGCTGAACCAGGAACAGGCCCTAATAAAGCCCTACAAAGCACCTCCCACCAGGCAACCAGCCAATGAACACCTAGCAGTAATTAAGCACTCAGCTAAGCAGCCCCCCTCCTCCACTCACCTGGGACTCTGTGTTCCTTCTCACCTCTCTTCAGAAAAGGAGGCTGAACCAGGAACAGGCCCTAATAAAGCCCTACAAAGCACCTCCCACCAGGCAACCAGCCAATGAACACCTAGCAGCAATTAAGCACTCAGCTAAGCAGCCCCCCTCCTCCACTCACCTGAGACTCTGTGTTCCCTCTCACCTCTCCTCAGAAAAGGAGGCTGAACCAGGAACAGGCCCTAATAAAGCCCTACAAAGCACCTCCCACCAGGCAACCAGGCAATGAACACCTAGCAGCAATTAAGCACTCAGCTAAGCAGCCCCCTCCTCCACTCACCTGGGACTCTGTGTTCCCTCTCACCTCTCCTCAGAAAAGGAGGCTGAACCAGGAACAGGCCCTAATAAAGCCCTACAAAGCACCTCCCACCAGGCAACCAGCCAATGAACACCTAGCAGCAATTAAGCACTCAGCTAAGCAGCCCCCCTCCTCCACTCACCTGGGACTCTGTGTTCCTTCTGACCTCTCCTCAGAAAAGGAGGCTGAACCAGGAACAGGCCCTAATAAAGCCCTACAAAGCTCCTTCCACCAGGCAACCAGCCAATGAACACCTAGCAGCAATTAAGCACTCAGCTAAGCAGCCCCCTCCTCCACTCACCTGAGACTCTGTGTTCCCTCTCACCTCTCCTCAGAAAAGGAGGCTGAACCAGGAACAGGCCCTAATAAAGCCCTACAAAGCACCTCCCACCAGGCAACCAGGCAATGAACACCTAGCAGCAATTAAGCACTCAGCTAAGCAGCCCCCTCCTCCACTCACCTGAGACTCTGTGTTCCTTCTCACCTCTCCTCTGAAAAGGAGGCTGAACCAGGAACAGGCCCTAATAAAGCCCTACAAAGCACCTCCCACCAGGCAACCAGGCAATGAACACCTAGCAGCAATTAAGCACTCAGCTAAGCAGCCCCCCTCCTCCACTCACCTGAGACTCTGTGTTCCCTCTCACCTCTCCTCTGAAAAGGAGGCTGAACCAGGAACAGGCCCTAATAAAGCCCTACAAAGCACCTCCCACCAGGCAACCAGGCAATGAACACCTAGCAGCAATTAAGCACTCAGCTAAGCAGCCCCCTCCTCCACTCACCTGAGACTCTGTGTTCCTTCTCACCTCTCCTCTGAAAAGGAGGCTGAACCAGGAACAGGCCCTAATAAAGCCCTACAAAGCACCTCCCACCAGGCAACCAGGCAATGAACACCTAGCAGCAATTAAGCACTCAGCTAAGCAGCCCCCTCCTCCACTCACCTGAGACTCTGTGTTCCTTCTCACCTCTCCTCTGAAAAGGAGGCTGAACCAGGAACAGGCCCTAATAAAGCCCTACAAAGCACCTCCCACCAGGCAACCAGGCAATGAACACCTAGCAGCAATTAAGCACTCAGCTAAGCAGCCCCCTCCTCCACTCACCTGAGACTCTGTGTTCCTTCTCACCTCTCCTCTGAAAAGGAGGCTGAACCAGGAACAGGCCCTAATAAAGCCCTACAAAGCACCTCCCACCAGGCAACCAGGCAATGAACACCTAGCAGCAATTAAGCACTCAGCTAAGCAGCCCCCCTCCTCCACTCACCTGAGACTCTGTGTTCCTTCTCACCTCTCCTCTGAAAAGGAGAGAGGAACACTGTATGTCGCACGGGTCTAAACTGACCCGTGCAATCTCTTAGGTGATAAAAATTGTACTAAAAAATCATTATTTCACAATAAAAATAATTATACCAAAACTTGACACAACATTTATTCATTATATGCACATTATATGTACATCATATGTACATTATATGTACCTAACTGTAGTACAGGGTCCTATTGGACTCATGTTGCCTTTTATTGGTTATTCGATATTTTGCTATCTAAAATTATACTAAAAATCATTATACTAATTATAATCATAATTATACTAAAACTTGACACAACATTTATTCATTATATGTACATTATATGTACCTAACTATAGTACAGGGTCATACGGGTCAAAGTTGACCCGTGCGGTCTTAGGTAATACTAACGGTATCCTGGTATTCCTGGGGTTAAGCACACCTGCAGCCACATGAATCAAGACATCAGATGTGGCTCGTGACGCATTAGACATGCTGGTCTTGTGGGAGATGTTGATGATTTTTTAGCATTCTGACAGATGTTCTGAACCTTGCAGACATGTGAAGCAGCCAGGGCAGGAGTAGTAGCATAGCTAGATGGGGTACAAACAGTGGTGGGTGAGGCCGGTTTGGGCCGGATTGCCCAAACCGCTTCCTCTTTCTGGCCCACCACCACCGATCCGGTGGTGCACCGGTTCGGCACCCGGCCCCACCACTGCACTGCGCAGGCGTCAACCTTCCAACAAAGGTTGACACATGTGCAGGGCGTCCTTAAGCTGAACAGACAGCTTCAGGACACACTGCGCAGTGCGCCAGGGTTGGGGCCCACCCCTCGCCCCCGCTCACCTGTACCCGCAGCGTGCTGGGTGGGTGGTGTGCGCTCCCCAGCCCCGCCCCGACCCTCCCTGGCCCTGCCCCTGACCTGCCCCGCCCCTGGCCCCGCACACTTCCGGCAAACCAGATGTTGGGCCAGGCCGGGCCCACCTCTGGAAAGCACTAAGGCTGCAATCAGAACATCCTGTTAGGCCAGCCTAAGCCCCAGCATAAGTCCTGTGCTGATCTGGAGGTGTCACAAAAGTGCCATTTCTGCACCACTCCTGGGGAAGGTCAGACCAGTCCAGTGCACAGACATGCGTTTGCCTCTCTAAATCACCATGGCACTCCCAAAATGTAGGACACCCAAGAAAAATGTAGGACATTATAAAATAAAAGCTAAGAGCATTCGTATATATTGCTTTCGAATGATTAATTTAAACACTATATTGCTTATGAATTCAATTTAAAACTATTGCATGTAAATTTATTTATTTATTTATTTATTTATTTATTTATTTATTTATTTATTCAATTTGTACCCCGCCTTTCCTCCCCCATAAGAGGGAGCCCAAGGCGGCTAACAATAAAGAATAAAACACCATTAAAATTGCTAATAAATACAAATTACAAATTTAAAACATATGTAATTTATTACATATAGAGCACAATCCTATCCATGTCTACTCAAAAGTAAGCCTCGTGTTTAATGGGTCTTACTCCCAGGAAAGTAAGTGTGCTTAGGATTGCAACCATAATTTATTAATTACAAGAAGACTACATTCTGCCTGCTCACAAGGAAAATGAATATTTCTTCCAAGACAAAGCTTAAAAAGAGGACTTGTCCTGGAAAAGCAGGACATAGAGTCACCCTGACCACAGGTCACACTCTTCTTCCTCCAAATCCAGCTGGATCTTCCAAGTTTTTGTTAGTCTACAAAGGGCGCAATCCTAACAAATTTAGACCAGCCTAACACACCTGGCATAACTTTCCATGGTGGTGTCGGGAGGTTTGTGTATGCCTGTGCAGTGGCTATCCATCCCAGGAGTGGGGTGGAAATGCCTTATGCACTTTTGTTATACCCCCAGGTCAGCCCAGGACATATGCTGCAGTTTAGGCCGGCCTAACTATTAGTTAGGATTGCACTGAAAGGCAGATTAAAGTGACTGGAATTCTGCCTTCAAATAATTCCAAATGGCAAATGATTCTCCCACTTTAAAAAGCGGCAAAGCTTAAAGAAGTGGAGCAGTTTTATTGGTCACTTGACTTTCATCTTTCTTATGAAGTGCCATCTTAACATCCAGCTTCCACAGCTCATAACACACACTAATATTATAAATAGGCCTGCCTACAAATTAAAATTGTTTTTTTTTTCTTTGCCTGATTAGCCAGGCTGCTTGAACCAATTAAGTGATCAATTAATCAATTTGAAGAACTCCAGCAGAATCAGGTTGAACAGTACTTCTTTTTCAGGTGCAAAGAATTAAGACAAGAAAGGTAGCCTGAGCATTAAATAGGTCATTCTGATGCCTTAGAACATTTGGGTGACAGGCAGAAAATAAACAGGTGCTGTTTTTAATTCTCACAAATTTTTATAGCCTACCCTTTCCTATAGCCTGAGGATAGGAGTCCAGTGTAGTTTAATGGGTAATTTTATATACTTTCACGTTTTTATACCACTCTTCCTCCAAGGAGCTCAAAGTGGTGTACACTCTGACCCCTCTTTTTGTCCCCACAACATTGCCAAGTGGAATTCAGTCCAGAGTTGAGCTCAGGCAGGGTGACCAGATGTCCAAACCTCAAAAGGAGGACAAGGTTGGATTCCTCTCAGCCCAGCCTTTCCGGTGGACAAGGGCACATCTGCCTACTCATGAGTAAGGCCGCTATGTAGAGCACTTTCATTTTCCCATAGAGCTCAATGCATATTTTTTATTTTTAGATTCTTGGCTGTGGGTGGCACAAGCGGTTAAGACGCTGTGCCTGTTAACCAGCAGGCCAGGGTTCGAGACCCAGGTCAGCCCCACAAGACAGGGTGAGCTCCTGTCCTTAGCCCAGCTCTGCGACACCAGCTGGATCCAATCGTATCAGCTCTGCCTTTCCATTGGACTAATTCAGTGGTGTGGAGAGGGGGGATTTGCTGCTTGGGTAACAGCCTATCCTCCATAACAATCCAACCCAGGCTTTCGTGCTTTGCATGCAGCATATGCAGCACCGAGCACAATACCATAGTCTTTCAAGACTGACGGAGGCCTGCTTGGCCATAACCTTTGGTAGGAAGGAGATATTTCAAAACTGATTTTTGATTTGGATTCTGCTCTTCAGTATGAATCCAACAGTATATGACATGACGGGGTATTACATGATGGAGTACTCCACACCATTGCAAAATTCTAAAATGAAGCCAAAATGGAGGACAACAAAGCCCTTTTGGAGGACACTTGGACAGCAGGCTAAAAAAGAGGACAGATCCAGAACTTTCTGGTCATATGGTCACCCTGGACTCTCAGGATGAGACCAGCAATGGCTCAAAGTTTTAGTCTGTCATTTGTGTTCCCTGCAGTACAGCATCCTGCATCTTATATATGGGGTTAAGGCTGCAATCCTAACTGTCATTTAGGCTCTGGCATAAATCCTGAGCTGACTTGTGGGTGTCACAAAAGTGCTGTAAATCATTTCTGTCCCACCTCTGGGGTAGTTAGGCCAGTGCACAGACATGCACCTGCCTCCCCACATGACCACTGGAAGATATGCAATGTGAGTTAGTCTGGCCTAAATTGATTAAGATTGTGCCCTTATATTCTGCCTTTTCCATGCCAAAAGCAAATGCCCAAGGCGGTTTACAAAGTATTTATTCTCTTGTCCTCACAACAACCCTGTGAGGTAAGTGAGGCTGAGAGTGAATGACTGGACACCCCGGAAGCTTCAAGGCTCAGGAAGGATTTTTCCCTCTGCCTTATCGCTAACTGATTTTTCCCCATATATGAAGGGATCTGACCTTTCTTATAGCAGGAACTTCACAAAAGCCTTTTCAAACTGTCTGGTTCTTAAACCAAGCATGCCAAGTAAACCAGGGTAGGAAATATAGTTGCCTATAGTCAGAATCAACTTGAAAGTGGAGAGAAAGAGAGACCACAGAATACCTTCAGGAGCCCAAGACAGGCACAGAGACCCTGTGATAATCTGTCTGTGATTCCCAAAGCCAAGAGGATTAAAGTTCCTCGTGCTTCTCAGCAGGATCATATGATGGCCCCCTGATTCCAGCAAAGAGCCAGCACTTTGCAAGCCAATGGTTCACTTCCCAGAGGATGCTGTAACTGATGATTTATCACTTGTTCTCTCTCTCTCTCTCTCTCTTTTTTTTTTTTTTTTTTTTTTTGCAGTGGAGCCTTTTGCAAATCCATTCTGATGTCTCCTCCCAAGCAGGATGCTTTGCCTATACATGAAGCTGCTTCCGATTGAGTCAGACCTTAGTGGTCCAGTGAGCTGAACATTGTCTACACAAGTGATTTTCAACCAGTGTGTCATGGCTAAACCTCAGATGTGGCATGGGAATTTGGAGATTGACATTAATTAATAACTAGGAAAACTGGAGGGTTTGAACAGCCTGGTGTGCCTTGTCAACAGTAAAAACTACTGATGGTGTGCCTTGAAAATTTCAGTGCCTTGTTAAGTGTGCCATGAGATGAAAAAAGTTGGAAATCACTGGTCTACACTGACAGGCAGCTCTCCAAACTTTTTCCATTTTCCCAACCCTGCTTCAAGGTACCAGAAACTGAAGCCAGGATCTTCTGGATGAAAATCACAAGATCCATCACTATGGTCTCTCTCTTATTGGGATCTTCTCATCCCCTCATGACATCTCTCTCTCTCTCTCTCTCTCTCTCTCTCTCTCTCTCTCCTGCTTTTCCTTTGCTAAAGCAAATGCTCAAGGCAGCTTCCAAAGCTTTAGTTCCCCTCTCCTGCTGTCCTCACTACAACCCTGTGAGGTAGTTTAGACTAGAAGAGAGTGACTGGCCCAAAGTCACTCAATCCAGAGTAACTACTGGGAGTCCTTGCTCTGACGTAAGAACAATTTAGTCTAGATTGCAATATGAATTTCCCATAGGTTTTCACTTGGTGGTGCATAGTAAATGTCTCTTATGTGCTCCTCAGTTACTCTGGATTGTAGGGTCAGAAAGCTTCATGGCCATGTTGGGATTCAAACCTTATACTTCCAAGTCTCAGTCCAACTCCCCAACCACTATAGACCATCTCTGTCCCCCAGTTCAAACTGAAACTGTTTACAGTACTCAGTTGGCAGTGTAAATCTTGAGAGTGACGACTTTGGAATCTCAAGATTTGGTCTGCTGCACAAACTATATTTTCAGATGCGGACTTTCTGCATACAACTCAACTCAAATCAGTAAAGTGCAGATGTCATAGGCATGATTTGCATACACTTGTCAGGGATCTGTGATTGACTGCAGCTGCCAGCTGGTTGTGTTTATGATGGCAAAACTGGGTGTGCATCTGCATAATGTGTGAAACTAAGGCTGCAATCCCAACTTACAGTTAGGCCAGCCTAAGCCCCGGCATAAGTCTTGTGCTGACCTGGAGTATCACAAAAGTGCTGTTAGACGCTTCTGTGCCACTCCAGGGGGGAGGTTAGGCCAGTGCACAGACATGTGCTTGCCTCTCTATATCACCACTGGAATGGGAAGACCAGTGAGTTGTGCTGTCCTGGGTTAGGATTGATTCCTAAAACATTTTATATCATTTTGAGTGAATATCCTTCTTCAGGGCACTGATAAAGCAAAGCACAGTAAAATTTGCAAGAGTTGCTTTGAAATAATAGGAAAATATTCTTTGCTTTTTTATAAGATACTTTCAATGGAATCCTACTCAGAAGTAATCCCATTGTGTTCAGTAGTGCTTACTCCCAGGAAAGTGTGGTTAAAATTGCAGCCATTGTGATTGTACAGGAACATACAATGCAATTCACATACACTATCAGGATACAGACTCAACCAGTCACTGCAGTGCTGAGCTGCTGCAAGTATATGAGCTGCCACCGACAATCCTCACAACAACCCTTTGAGATAGGTAATTATCCTAAGGGCAGCTCATAGAACTCTTCCAGGTGAAATCCTTTAAAGCAAGGTCATCATGCTTGCTTTCTTTCTTTCTTTCTTTCTTTCTTTCTTTCTTTCTTTCTTTCTTTCTTTCTTTCTTTCTTTCTTTCTCTCTCTCTTGAATATCAGACAATATACAATCTTATCATGTTTGAAATTTACACTCTTAAACTCCATAAAACGGGATTGAAACTTGGACTGGCATTCCTATGCACCTGGGAGTAACTTCCACTAACCTCAGCAGGGCATCCTTTTGAGAAGATAACTCGTAAGACTACAATGTTTATTAATTATTAATGAACATATTTATTTTAAACATTTATTGGTCTTGTCTTCAATTTGAGACACACCCAGAATGGCTTATACTGAATTTAAACAGTAGTAACACTGCATTTTAAAGGGCATAAATACAGAAAATACTTTTTAACAGTCTAAAGACCAATTAACAATATGAAGATCCGAAAATATATTCATAGGGCTGACCAGGTGAGAGTTGTCAGCTGAGCCTGTCTGAAAAGAGCATCCCATAAGCAGGACGTTACCAAGACCAGAGGTCCAGGTGACTGCTGAACGGCAGAGCACTGGCACTGGACGGGCACTAACATAGCAATGGCTATTACTGAACTATCACTGGTGCTGGACTGAGAACAAGGCCTATAAAGAGCTTTATCACACTTTTGTAACACTCAGGGTGCAATCCTAACCAATCTAGGCCAGCACAACTCATCTATGTCCCAGTTCCCACAGAGGTATAGGGAGGCCATCTATGTCTGTGCTCTGGCCTTACCCCCAGGAGTGGTGCAGAAGTACCTTATAGCAGTGGTCCTCAACCTTTTTGGCCACAGGGACCAGTTTTGTGGGAAAAAAATTTTCCAGGGACCAACCCAGGGTGGGGGGATAGTTCTGCCTCTGGCAATCTGGAGGGTGGGCTTCCCCCATCTAGATCACAGCTCAGCTGCCTCCAGCTGTAAATCCCATTATAACAAATTAATAGTGCTATTGCTAGGTTACTGTGGATAGGATTGCGGGTGAGAGCTCAATGTCTCAATGCATGTCTACTCAGAGCAGGGATTTTCAACCTTTGCAGGATGTATTGAAAATGCACAAAGCCATCCTAATCACTCTTATTGGAGAGTAAGCCTCATTGACTATAATGGGACTTATTTCTTAATAGACAGGCTCTTAATAGATTGGACTCTGAGGCTGCAATCCTCCAACAAAGCCCTCCTACTATGAGGTGGGGAAGAGGCCCTTAGAGAATCATAGAATCATAGAGTTGGAAGGGACCTAGTAGGTCATCTAGTCCAACCCCCTGCCTGCAGCAGGAATTCCCCCTAGAGCATCACCAACAGGTGCTCATCGAGCCTCTGCTTGAAGAAGTCTTTCCACAGACTGGTCCGGCAGCTGCCAAGGACCTCTAGCGGTCCCCAGACCAGGGGTTGAGAAACCCTGCCTTATAGCACTTTTGCAACACTCCTAGGCCAGCATGCAACTTGTCCCAGGACTTAGGCCAGCCTAGCTGGGTTAGGATTGTGCTGTCAGTGCCGATGGACAACCGGCAACAGGCGCATAGCACAGTGCTGCAAACCTCATTGAACAGAATGGGAATGACAACAGGAGAAAGCCTAACAGGGACTGCACTGTTTAATACCATGAACTCATTTACTTTCAGTGAGATCCTACATCATTTGCTTGCAAATCTGTGATCTGTTCCACATTCAAATGCAGAGGAACAAAACAGGCCATGGGTTGGCCCTTTTTCACAGCATAATTTTATGCCTAGAAATGTATCCTAATTATAGATCAACTTTCAAATATTTCACTTAATAGGCTTGACTTGTAGTAATTTTTTAATGGTCCTCTTCAACCATCCGACCTTATTCTTTGGCATATAAACCCAAAATATAAACTCATCTTGTCAAATGTCCCAAGTTCCTGTGTGTGTGATCAGAAATTGCACTCCTCTCAACCGGCACATCAGAAACAGTCATGTGCTTGGCAGAAGACGAGGGCTTTATAGTAAGTCTCTGTATGGCTGGAGCCAAACAGGGAGGGGAGGCAACACTGACTTGGACGTAACCCAGAACATGTGATAATCAGATTAACAGAAAATTCTGTTGTGTGTGTGGAAGGGATGGGAAATTACAAGAAAGCCAAATGATATACAGGCAAGAATTATGTAGGGAAAACTTTCCCATCGGAGGACAGGAAGGGCCTTCCTTCTCTATACAGTGATAGGGAGAAGAACTTGCTCACTGCTGGCTGGAGATCGCCAGCTGCTGCAGTAGGATGTCTCTTTTTTCCATAGGGCTCCTACTTGGGGTTCTCCCATTTACCACTTGCCAGTTTCCTCGGGCTTGTGCCAATTCAGCTAGTTTACTAAGCAAGGAGTGCTGCCCCCCTTGGCCTGGGGATGGCTCCCCATGTGGAGAACTTTCTGGTCGGGGCTCCTGCACAGAGATCCTTCTTTCAGATGCTCCTCTTGGGCCTCAGTTTCCCTTCTCCGGAGTGGACGACCGGGAGGACTGGCCCGCCGTGTTTTATAACAGGACATGCCAATGTTCTGGAAACTTCATGGGATTCAATTGCGGCGATTGCAAGTTCAATTTTGCAGGCCCCAACTGCACAGAGAGACGGCTGCGGGTAAGAAGAGACATTTTCCACCTGAGCACCAGAGAAAGGTACCAGTTTCTTGCCTACCTCAACTTGGCCAAGCACACAACCAGCCGGGACTTTGTCATTGCCACCGGCACATACGCGCAGATGAACAACGGCTCAAATCCCATGTTCCAAGATATCAACATCTATGACCTCTTTGTCTGGATGCACTATTATGTCTCTCGGGACACTCTGCTTGGTGGTACCAGCGTGTGGCGGGACATTGACTTTGCCCACGAGGCACCCGGCTTTCTGCCCTGGCATCGGCTCTTCTTGCTCATGTGGGAACAGGGCATCCAGAAGCTCACTGGGAATGAGAACTTCACCATTCCCTACTGGGACTGGCGAGATGCTGAAGCTTGTGACATCTGTACAGATGAGTACATGGGAGGCAGGCACCCTACAAACCCAAACTTGCTCAGCCCTGCTTCTTTCTTCTCTTCTTGGCAGGTAGGCACAGGAAAGTGTGGAGTGTGTTATCACTGGCTGTTACTCTTATGGAAATGGAGTAAACCGCAGAGTACCTGCTGCCAGGAAGTAATAGTGGGAGATGTTCTACTGAATGATTTTATCTCCTGTTCATGAACGTCTGGTTGCATGTCATTGGTAGTATCTGGTTGGCCATGGGGGAAGCAGGATGCTTCCGCAGATGGACCTTTCATCTCATCTTCTTTTCTTATGGCAGTAGTTCCGCAAAGTTGCATGCAGTGGCATAGCAAGAGGGGGTGCAGAGCACTAAATTTTGCAGACAACTGAACATGCAACTAAAGGGGTTACCTTGCCTTTGGAGCCATTCTGGATGGTGGGAGCAAAGCAACAGCAAATGCCACTCACATAAAAGACAAGTGCTTCTATTTTGCTACCACTCCAGGGAATGGCACTTGCATATCATGGTGATGCTCCCTGCAAATCTTAAGTGCTTTATGCAACTGGTTGCAAGCAGTAATATCTACAACAGGTTTTGGGCACTCACATAATTGCACTTTTTCAAATCTGATTTTCAACGGAGATACTTTGAATATCTGTGATTTTCCTGCTCCAGGTGCTTGTATATTTACCATCATAGGCGTCTCAAACAGGCAGCTGGCTTGAGAATATTAGTTTCTCCCCATTTCTCTAACCACAGTTCTCAAGGTGGCTTATAACATATTTAAAATGCAATCCAATATAACAATAACTGCCAGCATTAAACTGTATCTAAACACAAACCACCAGCTGATTAGAATTCACAGCCAAGTCAATTAATCAAACAATTTACTACTTAGACAACACCAGCAATCTGAGGAGGCAACCGCAGAGTTTTTACCTGGTGCCGAAAACTCATTTAAGTTGGTGACAGGTGAATGGGCATAAGAAGGAAGTGCCATAAAAGAGATTCTCCTATCTGTGGTAGACAGCATAGTATTACTGTAGTTTGATCCCCACACAGTCATGAAGCTTGCTATATATAATTTTTGGGCAGTTGTCCATTCTTTGTCTTGTAAACATGGAAAAAATTGACAGTGTTTCTTAAGCAGTGCTTCGGATACTGCCAGTGGTACTTGACGTCTGGTAGTACATGGAAGACTCGGGAACCCCTCTTGCATGGTAGCAAGAGTAGGAACATGATTCATAAACAACAGTGGAAGGATTGGTGAGCAGAGCTCCAAAGATGCTTTTCCATGCTTGCAGAAGCCTGCACCCTGTGCTTCTTATAGGTCTTTTTCTTCTGGTCTTACTGGTCTTTCTTATCTGATCTGGCTATGGTTGCCATAATTCTTTTCCACAAAATCTGGACAGGACCCTCTGTCCCATTTGCCAGTATGTGATCACAATCCCCCAGAACTGGGATTGTCCCTACTTTTCGGGACATATGGCAACCCTAAATCTGGCCTCCCAACCCAAAAGTACAAATAGGCACTCTCAAAACCAAATGCCCAAGAGATACTGTGCATTGCTACTGCTGTCTGGAATGGCTCTAATTGTTAGTAGGAAGAGTTGCTTACATAGTGCATTGCAGAACCTGCATTAGTACTTTCCACTCATTCTTGTCCCCCTCCAGCTATGCAGGATACTGCAGGATACTGCAGGCAATTCTGGATAAACCTTCAGTAAGACTGCAGTCCTAAAGATATATATCTGGGAGTAAGTTCCATTAAACATTGAACTGACTTCTGAGTAGAGATGCATAGGAATGCATTATAAGGCTATGATCGTGCTTGGAAGTAAGAGCCATAAAAACTAGTGGGACATTCTTCTGAATAAGCATGTTTTGGGTTGGTCAATAACAGTGTTATGGTTGCTTATGTTGGATGGAGTCATCAAGTAAAGAACGCTGAATGACAGAACAGTAGAAGAATAAGCACAGCAAGAACATCTTCTTTTCAGACAGCAATAAAGGATGAAAGTTTTTTTCTCCAAGATTGTGGAAATGAATCAATTAAACATATACCTTAATGTAAAAGAACAGGTTTCAAGGAATGGGTTGTTCAGTTAGTATTGTTTATTGCCAGAGAATTTTTTCTGGTCTTATGATGAAAGATTGCCACAATTAAGTGTTTGCGAGCACTGTGGTGCAATTTTGTAAAGGTTCTTGAAAAAAAAACCAAGCAAAGACATCTGTAGCTTGAGGCCATGTACCGATTCTTAAATGAGCAAATAAAACAAATGGAATAAAAGGCCCATTCAAATTAAAAAAAAAACAGTTTTTAAAATGAAAAGGTTCCTATAATGATCTTTCATGCACGATTAGATCTGTGGTTTTCTAACAGTGTTCTGGAGAATCCTGTGGTTCCTTGATAATGTATGGCCCAGTCCTTTGCGAGCTACCAACAGTGGCCACAAATATGCCACATGACATGGTTGTGGCAGTACGGAGGCCCAAGCCATGGGCAGCAAGGCTGCATTGGCCTCCTGTCACCACTCAGAGGCCTGCACCCATGGGTGCAGATAGGGGTGGGCTGAACAAGGGCACTGGGAGGCATTACAAGGCAGGGGAAGCAATTCAGGCATCAGAGGGGAGGGTGGCCAAAGCTACTGCTCCATTCCATCCCCCCTCCAGGTTGGAAAGCATGATACGGTTTTCCAGATCTGAGTAGTTTCAGATCTGTTTCAGTACATTCCCAAACTGATTCAGCCAACCTGGACAGTTGGTTCTCCACCTAAACAATGTATATGTCCTCTAGAACATGCACCTAAACAATGTATAGGTCCTCTAGCACAACCACAGTCTGTTAAAATTATCAGATTTGGAGGTGGCCTTGTCAACTATCTCAGACAGAATTTGGGTTATTTCAGAAAGCCTAAAATTGGAGAAGCTCCAACTGGTGGCATTGCTAGAAGGGGTGCCAAGCACTAAAATTTGCAGGGGCCTGAACCTGTTGTACAAATGGCCTCTCCACCTCCACTCTGGGGCATTTCAGGCAGCAGGACCAAAATGAAGGTGAATCAGTTTTGCTTCCACTGCCAAGAATGGCTCTGAAGGGGATGGAAATAGATCACTTCCATGGCACATTCAGGCCTTTTGTCCTGACGCAGAGTTTAGGATCTGGGGGATAAAGCCTGTGTCAATCCTACCACCTCCCACTCCAGTTCCTTCACCTGTCCTGCCCTCATTCCACCCACCCCATTCTTGTCGTTGTCCACCCAAGGCTGCACCACACCATTGCCTGGCAGTCTCATTGACTCCCTATAGCGACATTTCCTCCTGTTGGCATTGGGTCCAGTGCCCTTTACTCTCTGTTTATACCCTCTGGGTATACTCTTAAGTCACATTCTTTGTAGGGCTCTGCACCAATGCTAGGTAATTTTAGGATTGGACCCTAAAAATCTTGAGTAGGTAGTTGTGCAATGTATTCTTATAGACAAAGCTATGTGAAAATAAGAATTCCTACAAGGTGGACAGTTTGAAGATCACTGCTTTTGATGTTATCCCCAAATGGAAAGTCTTATGACACCGAAATAAAATGTTCAGTGTTTCCAATGGAAAGAAAGAGTTTCCAGTGCAAAGGAATTCTATTGTAATGGAACTGATGTGGTTTAATTTAGTTATATACTTTTAATTACAGTACAATTTTCAAATTTAAAATTCAAAGGTAAACCAACGGAAATCAAATTACAAGAGATACTGCAATATTTTGGTTTCCAAAATTCTTGGAAATACATTTTGGAATATATTTAATATGTTTGGAATATATATTTAGTGCCCATGTTCATGCATTGCATCCAGCCAATTCTAAGCATCTTTGCTTTGCTTTCTCACTGAAAACGGATGGATGGAAAGCTGCTTAACACTGACTGTCCATCTGAACCTGTTTGCATGAAGATTTATGTGTCAATGTTGGGATTTTCTGAAACAATAAGGAAAGGACAGAAAATGCAAACATGAGTGATGTGGTTCAAAGCAAGAGTGGTGTGTAGAACATAAAAATAATCTTCCATGAAAACCAGGGATACCATTAAGGGAAGGCGGTCAGGGGGCCAATCCTTACCCATATTTCTCAGATTATATGAGATTTATTACTTTAGGTGCAATTATCTTTGTGCTAATGGGAGTGAGCCCCCCCCCCCCCCCGCCGCCCTAGGAGTTAAAGGGAAGTAATCTGGATCCAGACAGTGACGGGGTATACTAAAAGCATCCCTATGGCTCCCATCCTTCTGATCTACAACAACTGCCTGCCACTTAATATAAAATAACAAGGCAAATCCTTAAATACTTAGAGGATTGTTGAACAGGGTAGCTGATCAACTGGTTCAGCTTTCCCAGTTTAACCTACATAACTTGTGCCCAGATTTATTCATGTCAAAATAATGCAGAGATAAAAAATAAATAAGATTGATGTTTTCGGGCCATCCTCTCAGATCATTTTGATCCCACTCACACTGGAGCATCCTTGAGTTTAATGGGGTTTCTTGGACTCTGACTCTATCAGAGTGGATATATAAAGAATATATAGAATATATACAGAATCCAGAGAGAGAGAGAGAGAGAGAGAGAGAGAGAGAGAGAGAGAGAGAGGCCCACCTTGGTGTGGAAACTGCTGAGTTGTGAGCCAGGAGGCTCCATCAGTCTGGAAAGACTAGGGTATCATGCTCGGCGCTGCATACGCTGCATGCGAAGCACAAAAGCCTAGGTTAGATTGTTATGGAGGATAGGCTGTTACCCAAGCAGCAAATCCCCCCTCTCCACGCCACTGAATTAGTCCAATGGAAAGGCAGAGCCAATACGATTGGATCCAGCTGGCGTCGCAGAACTGGGCTAAGGACAGGAGCTCACCCTGTCTTGTGTGGCCAGGGTCTTGAACCCTGGCCTGCTGGTTAACAGGCACAGCGTCTTAACCACTTGTGCCACCCACAGCCAAGAGGCTGCCAGGCAAATAAAATGAATAAAGGGTAAATGAGGAAAGCTGGAAGCTTTTCAGGGTGTTGTAGAAACTGGATTGACAAATAAGCAAAAGTTTTTGTGCCTCTTTAGAAGCAGGAGGGGAGCCCCCTTCCATGCTAGTGGGTCTCCAAACCTTTCAGCCAAATGGCCACATCAAATATCTGGCACAGTGTTGAGGCCTGAAAAAAAAATTTAACTTAAAAATTAAAAGATTACAGATGGAACTTAGATGAATGAATAAATGGGCTCAAATTTCCAAGATTTCTGCAAGAACCGACACACAGCACAGAAAAAAGCACACATTTAAATGGATCCTCATTCCAGACTCCACTATCACAGTTCCCATCGGGTTTGGTCAACTAGGTCAAAGGCTTTTAGGGGACCAGAGCAGTGGTGAGATTCAAATAAATTAACAGGTTCTATGGCTCATATCCTAAAGTCAAATTAAGCCCTTTGCTCCAGAGCAGTTAAGGTGACTTTTCATAAGATAACACTAGAGGGTGACGTAACTGTGTGCTCTGGTTTTTGCCCTATGTCCAGTGGTGGGTTCCAGCAGGTTCGCACCTACTCTATAGAACCGGTTGTTAACAAGAGATAGGACATATAAAGTTTTAAAATATCCATTTAAAAGTGGCTGCCAGATGGGCAGAGAACCGGTTGTTAATTTATTTGAAGCCCATCACTGCCTATGTCCCATTAGTAACTGGTTCTCAGAAGTAGGTGCTTATTAGCAAAGGGTTCTATAGAACCTGTGAGAACCCCCTGAAGCCCACCACCGGACCAGAGGATTACCACGGACTGGTTAGATGCTCACCATGGGCCACATCTGACCCCTGGATTGGGTCTTGAAGACCCCTAAAGTTTAAAAAATCAGTTTTTGTAAGTATAATAAATGAACGTCAGTTACACAGGAGACCAACTTGGGAACACCTGAGATGTGGAGTGGATGTTGTTGTGCGGGGGAAACGCGGAGGGTCTATTTCTAACTCAGCTTCTCCTCCTCTAATGAAAGGAGAAGGTACCGTTGAGAAGTTGCCATGGAAACTGGGGATAATTGTGGATGCTGAAATGCTGACTTCTTCCTCCCCCCCATACCTTTTACTTTCACGCAACCAACTGCTGTTACTCCTTCGCCAAGCGCATTTGAATGTGCTTCATGTTTACAGTCTTCAGAGGTAACTCCCGACCGATTTTCATGCTCTCGCCATCAAAGCTGTTGGAAACAATTTACGTTGCCACCCCCTTCTTAAAAGTGCCAGCCTTTGAAAACTTTCAAAGACACGGAAGTGTACGAGAAATGGACACACATCCCTTACAAGGACCCACATTGGGACAATAGATGCGTTCATATATAACACTGGCAAAATCTACCCGTGTTGCGGGAATAAAATAGCCAATCTACCCAATCGGAATCTATCCAATTGCGGGAGTATAGGGGGATACTCCATCCACTCTGTGTCCTACCCCCCATTGCACAACACCCCCATACACGTCATCTACCCATGCACATCAACCACAAATATGCAACATCCCCATGTGCATCAACCCCCATTTGCAACATCCCCATGCAAATCACCCCTGAAAGCACATCATCCCTGAATGTGCATCACCCCCAAATGCATAACACACCCCCATTGCACATCAATCCCCCATGCGCAACATCCCCCTTTGCACATCAACCTTGGACTCTCCCTTGCTAGGGATCTTCAAGCAGAGGCTCGACAAGCACCTGTCGGGGATGCTCTAGGGGGATTTCCTGCTGCAGGCAGGGGGTTGGACTAGATGACCTACTAGGTCCCTTCCAACTCTAGGATTCTATGAATGCACAACATGTGCATCAATCCCAAATGGCCAACTTTCCCCCATGCACATCAACCCTGAATGCACATCAACCCCTATGCGCATCAACCCCGAATGCACAACTTCCCCCCCTTGCACACCAACCTCGAATGCACAACATTCCTCCATGCGCAACATCCCCCCATATGCATTAAGCCCCCATTCGCCACACCCCCCTCACAACCGTGGGCACTCCTACCAAGCAGGTGGAGGATTTGGGGCTGGGCATTGATTAGTCTTTAATGTTAAGTATAGACCAAAAATGTGTTGTACCCCTTTTAACGCTTAGGGGTTATATGTCCAGAAATCAGTGTTGATGTCACATTAGGAACAGCCTCCCTGAATTTCATGTGTCTAGGTCCAGAGTGTCCTTCAGTCAGGGATTCTTCAATGTAAAGTATAGGGAGGAAATGCATTGTGCCCTATTTCACCCCCTTCCTGTTGGAATTTCTGAAAACTGGTTCTTAGTGGGTGCCTCCATCACGGAAGGAACATCCTCCCCAAATTTCACGCTTCTAGGCCTGGCTGTTTTGGCTGGGCGTTGATGAGTCAGTGAGTGAGTCAGTGACTTTTCAGTTTTATATAGAGAGATTTCTTGATTTTATTCAAGAAATACCAAGATTTTCAACATTTAGATGAATAGCAACGTCATCCTTGGTGTGTGCATCGCTCGGTATGGTTCACATCTCCTAGTGACACCACTTCCTTCAATGGTGTCCAGAATCTGTAAGATGAGGTTCGTACCAGATTTGACTCCAGTATTTGGCCAGAACAAAGGCCAAGTATAGGGTCTGTCCCTCCACCACCTCCAGTCCAGACCAGTCCCACCCACCTTAAGTTTACCAGAACTTAATAGGGCACATTGCATTTGTAGCTTAATTTTTTGGATGGCCTTGAAGCTTTGCTCTGCTCAAAGAGAATCATCTTGCTGGCTACAGCCTGCCGGTGACCGTCAGGGCTGTGTAATGCTGATGTGAGTATTTCCCACATGATATGCTCATACTAATGGCAAAGTTTAAGGATTTTTGGAGTAGGGGAAGCTTGATGGAAAAATGCAACACCACTAAATTGGTTGCCTAGTAACTGGGGCTAACTTAATAGGATTTCCTACTAACCTGAAAACAGGTCCGGCCTTTTCCTAGCTATAGGTCACCTCTGAGAATTTGTTGTATAAAAACCAGGAATCCAGTTATATATAAAACCAGTTATATAAAAACCAGTTGGTAGTTTTTGTTTTTCTCTTATAGTAAAGCTGGAGTATTTTGAATAAAGTTCAGCAGCACTCTTTCCTTATAGTGCACACATGAGCACTTGGAAGTAAATCCATTGTGTTCAATAGAGCTTACTGTCAGGAAAGTGTGCATAGGGTTACAGCTTTAGGGCACAATCCTAACCATGTCTACTGTAAGTAATGCTCCCTGTGTTCAATGGGTCTTACTCCCAGGAAAATGTCTTTAGGATTGCGTCTTAGTGTGCATGCTCAAGCCATTTATACCCCACATGCACAACACACATAAAGGTGCTACATTGTTGTGCTCATTTCATGTGACACCTCCCTTGAATCACTTGGATTGCATCATCCTGTGCTGGATGCCAGTGTGTACATGGGTGCTGTACATGTGTGTACATGTGTGCTATACATGTGTTATTTTTTTATAGCTGTCATTCTCCCAATCAGAAGCATTGCTAGGAAGTACAGTTAGTGGTGGATGATGCACATGGTGTGTGTGTGTGGGGGGGGGGGTGGAGCAATAAGTTGTTAGTAAGAATAAAGTTTCCTTTCCTTGTCTTTGAGATATTAGAACTCTTACTCAGTTGTGTATGTCATCAAGTTGGCCATTGATTTTTTGGGTTGCCTACTCTTTTGTTGGGTGACCTGTATTGTTAAAATAAATGAAGTTAATAGGATGACACAAATCCTATTAATGCTACTGCATTTAGCTCCATATGTGATTTAATTTATTCTGAATGGTCTAGTGTGGGAGAAGGTCCATCTTGAAGGTGATGCAATGAGCTTTTGCACCAAGTGATGCTTCTGTTCCCCATGATGGGCTGAGGGACAAGGCAGGGAGAAGCAGAAGAACAGGGTGATTGCAGAACTTGTTTTTGTATAGCTTTCCATCAACAGTTTTCTTCTTTCTCCCTTGGTCTACTCTGGTACTAAAATCTTTGAAATCAAGAGTTGGAGTACCAATAAAAACAAGGAGATTGTCTCATTTCTCAAACACTTCTAGGTTCAGCCCTGTTTAACAATATTAGTTTATTCAGAAATGGAGGAACCACCTACGGTAACTTCTCACCTCCATATATTCCTTTGAACCTGTTCAACACATTTACAAGTTGCACACATGCAGCATTTCCCCCCTGCATATCACATCATAGCAATATCACATCCAATTTTGACATCCACATATCAGTTTTGAGATTGCGCTGTGATATGTGATTTGACATGTGATAGGGATTGTGATATGTGCTGTGACTTTCCACTTGCAAAACTGAGGGCCAAGTCTGTGTATATGTGAGCAACATTTGCCCTTATGTGCCTCACATGTTCCTTATCTTTCTTCCCACTAATGGGTCTCTGTAAACTAGGGTATATTTCTACCTACTTCAGCAACAGTTGCATTCATAGGATGTATTTTCCAAGTTTCCAAAATGGAGGAGTCAGAGAGAGCTTAATAGTTTGTAAGAAATAGTTATGCAATACACATCCGCCTTCAATAGTGGTTCCTGCAGAGCAAAATCCATTTCTGCATGGCGTGATCTCATGTTCCAGGGCATGTGTGAGAGAAGGGATGGAGAGAGAATTAATATGGTCACCTGGAGAAAAATTATGTGGATCTTTCTCATGCACTCTGTAGTCCACCTAGAGCAGTGATTTTCAACCAGTCTGCCGTAACACACAAGTGTGCTGTGAATGGTACACTGGTGTGCCATGGGAGTTTGGAAAATGTATTTATTAAATCAATATCATTTATTAATTGGGCTATGGAGGAATTGAACCCTCCACAAGCAGCATGCTAAGCCTTGTCAATTGTCCAAAGACTGATGCTGTGCCTTGACAATTTTAGCAACTGGTTGGTGTGCCATGAGTTGAAAAAGATTGAAAATCATAGACCTAGAGAGTGATGATGTGGTGAGTCATACACCCAGGATCCATCTTACCAATGTGGTCCCCTTATTCACATGGATCCCCTTATTCACAGGTTCATTCTGCTAGTGCAGGATCCCAAACAGCTCTTATATCACATGGAGCATGAGCAGTATCATTGTCAGGATATTGGAGACTCTGGGGAATATTGAATATTGAGCATTACAGCCACAGGTAGCAATGATTCAGGGGATGACCTTGCCAGTGGGTCTTCTGCTGGATATGGGTGCCTGACCTGGCTAACCTTTGATGCTACACCGCATGAATGTTGGGGGGGGGGGGGTGAAGCATGAATGAAGGGGTCAAGGAAGGAAGAAATTATGAAAACATTATTACATTAAGGCTGCAATCCTAAACACACTTTCCTGGGAGTAAGACCCATTGAGACAAAATGGGGCTTACTTCTGAGTAGATAGGGTTAGGATGGTGCTCAGAGCCTAGAAGAGTTGTAGATGTGGGTGTTTCTTAGGAGAGTCAAAGATGTGCCAAATACTGTTGTCATACCAACACAATATAAAGATCAGTTCTTTGTCTTTTTTGGGCAATAATTCTGACAGTGAAATGGGAATGAATCTGAAACGTATGCAGTGTACGAAGAAAAAAAAATGTGGAGGTTTGTTCTAGAAGTGCAGCTATTCTGTGGGACGTTGCATTTATGAGTTATATCCACAGGTGGGCCCAGGCCGGTTTGGAGTTCCCATTTCCCCGCCTCTACTGAACCGGTAGCAGCGGGGCCCCCCCAAAACCGGCCGAACTGGTTCGCTGGCACTGCGCGCATTAGCAGCCAGCTGGGCACCTTTCATCTTCAAATTTGGCACTCTTAGCAGCAGTCCAGGGAAGTGCCCCAGAAGCCTCAGCGCTATTCTTTCCCCACTGCTGAGGATTCTGGGGTGCTTCCCTGGACTGCCGCTAGGAGTGGCAAATTTAAAAAGTTAAAGGTGCCTGGCTGGCTGCTGCAGCCTCAGAGCACCATCCTAGGCAGGTCTACTCAGAAGTAAGCTGCATGCTAGTTAATGGGTCTTACTCCCAGGGCAGAGTGGACAGGAATGCAGCCTCAGAGCATCATCCTAAGCAGGTCTACTCAGAAGTAAGCCGCATGCTAGTCAATGGGGCTTACTCCCAGGACGGAGTGGACAGGACTGCAGCCTCAGAGCACCATCCTAAGCAGGTCTACTCAGAAGTAAGCTGCATGCTAGTCAATGGGGCTTACTCCCACGATGGAGTGCACAGAACTGCAGCCTCAGAGCACCATCCTAAACAGGTCTACTCAGAAGTAAGCTGCATGCTTAATTTTTAAAGATTTTTTAAATTTTTAAAAAATCCCCTTTAAATTCTCCCTGGCCCCGCCCCCTGGCCCCGCCTGGCCCCGCCCACTTCTGGAGAACCGGTTGTTAGGGGAGGCTGGGCCCATCATTGGTTACATCAATGGGTTTCAACTTAAGTGGGATTTGCTACTACATGGTCACCGAAGTCCAGTGCTTTCTTCATGACGAAAGCTGTGCTGGTCCTACTCATGTGCTACTTATCAACCTTTTGTGGATAAGGGCGGAGTGGACAGGACTGCAGCCTCAGAGCACCATCCTAAGCAGGTCTACTCAGAAGTAAGCCGCATGCTAGTCAATGGGGCTTACTCCCAGGGTGGAGTGGACAGGACTGCAGGAATTCTAGAGGCACTTAAATGCTGAAAGCATCGGAGTTTCCCCCGATGCAAGATGCTTTGCCCTTCAGAGGGCCATGTGATTTATGTGATATCCCAACTTTCACAGACTACTTTTATTCCCCCATGTCCAACAGTTCGGTTCCTCAACTGTGGAAATAGGGTTCTCCCAATAGCAAACCCCTTTAAAAAATGGGCTGATCTCCCCATTTCTAAGCAGGAAGATTCCCTTAGAATTAATCCAAGTTCAATTTTTTATTGCAACTGATGGGATGGTTTCCCTGGGCAAGCTTATTCAGAACTAGGGAAACGAGCTGGTTACCCAAATCAGCCTCTAAATAAATTAATCACTGTGCACTATTTATTTGCATTAAATAAAGGTTGATTGTGTGCTTGTCTCCCCACATTTAAACTTTTGGATACAGAGTAACTGCTAGGCAATGCTAAACATGCCCTTGACATGCCTCTCTTGAACTGCCCCAGTTAGGGCAGGCCAGGTTCATCTGCTTTGGGACAGCCTATGTTGCCTTAAGCTGCCCCAAGCCTTTTCCAGAATAACTAGTGTGGCCCATCTTGCAGTTGGGTCAGACCAGTGATAGATAGGGTAGCCCGAGTGCACTTCTGCTTTATTCCACAAAACTTTGACACTAATGGTAAGTGTATCCTTTAGGTGATTTGTAGTCAGTCAGAAGAATACAACAGCCGTCAACAACTTTGCAATGGCACAAATGAAGGACCTCTGCTTCGAAATCCTGGGAACCATGACAAAGGGAGGACCCCAAGGCTTCCATCCTCAGCAGATGTTGAGTTCTGTTTAAGCCTGACTGAGTACGAGTCTGGGACCATGGATAAAATGGCCAACTTCAGCTTCAGGAACACTTTGGAAGGTAATCCCTTTTTCCTTTTCTTTCTGTAGTTTTTGTGTGCAGAAATGTTATTCCAACCACCTACCACCCATCTCCAAAAAGAAGTTTCCATACTTTCTAGTTTGCCTTAGTAGCTACAAGTCAGGAAGCCTGTAACACTAAACCATTCTGCACTGATTTCAGGTGTGTTTAGTCCAAATAACTGTCTCTATCCTGATGACTCCTGCATTGATATAAACCTTATACTGCAGATGTGTGATGGGCAACAGATAACAATAACAATAACAATTCAACAGATAACAATAACAGTGACAATTCAACAGATCACAATAACAATTCAAAAAAATTAACAACAGGTTCTATGGCCCATGTCCTACAGTCAAATTAAGTCCTTTGCCCCGGAGCAGTTAAGGTGATTTTCCATAAGATAACATTAGAGCAGTGTTTCTCAAAGTGGGGGTCGGGACCCATTTTGGGGTCGCATAGAGCTTTCCTGGGGGTCCCCTAAAGACCCCTGGTGCAGGGGGCCAGGTCAGGCTTGCCAGACCTCTGGCTGTGGCTGTGCGTGCACTGGGGCTGACTAATAGCCTCAGGGCCCAATGATCCTATGCATGCCTACTCTGAAATAAATCCCATTATAGTCAGGGGGGCCTTTTTTCCCATGTAAATGTAAATTGCAGCCTCAGGGCCCAATCCAATGCATGTCTACTCTGAAATAAATCCCATTGTGTTCAATGTGTGCATAGAACACACATTTCATTTGTAACAATGAAAATACAACCCACATATCACATATTTTTTCTTTTTTTATTATTCTTTTATAGTTTTATTCTTCTATGTTAGCCGCCTTGGGCTCCCCCTTATGGGGGAGGAAAGGCGGGGTATAAATTGAGTTAAATAAAAAAAAATATTTACATTACGATTCATAACAGTAGCAAAATTACAGTTATAAAGTAGCAACAAAAATAATTTTATGGTTTGGGGTCCCCACAACATGAGGCACTTATAAAGGGGTCACGGCGTTAGGAAGATTGAAAACCACTGCATTAGATGGTGATGTAACTGTGTGGACCCATAACTGCTCTGGATTTTGCCCTATGTCCCATTAGTAACTGGTTCTCAGAACTAGGCGCTCATTAGCAAAGTTTTCTATAGAACCTGTGAGAACCCCCGAAGCCCACCAATGGACCAGAGGATTACCGTGGACTGGTTAGATGCTCACCATGGGGCACATCTGGCCCCAGGATTGGGTCTTGGAAACCTCTAAAGTTTAAAAAGATCTGTTTTTGTAAGTATAATAAATGAATGTCAATTACACAGGAGACCAACTTGGGAACACCTGACCAGTGATGACCAGACCAGTGACCAGTCAGACCAGTGATGTAGCTAAAGAAGAGGTGCTAAGCATTATATTATGCCATGGCATGCAAGTGCGCCTCCCTTTAGAGCCTTTCTGGGTGGTGGATGTAAACTAGAGGCATTTTCTTGTTTTGCACCCACCATCCAGAATGGCTCTGGGACAATGTTTGCACACAGTGGTGAGGGTCCCTGCAAAACATTGTGCTTTGTACCCCCTCTAGCTACACCACTCGGTCAATCAACATGAACATATTTTTGTATTCTTTCTAAGTGGCTTAGGATGTTGATTTGGCTAAAAAGTGAAAGATAAACCTAATAAACGAAAACATATCAATATATGTATTTGCTGGAGAGAAAGCTATGCCCCCTTAATGAATGATTTTCTGTGTGAACGCGCATGCGTATTTTTCAATTAAATGTAGAACTGTATATTTATTGCCCTGTCTAAAATGTTTTTGCTGTCTTTGCCAACAATTGATCAGACTGAACATCTTCACCAATATGAGATTTCCATTCAGTGCCCATCTTAAAATATTGGCTTTGGATAATCTCATCCTTGGAACTGTAATTGGAAAGCTGCCTTTAGTACCCTTTAATTTCCATTTATTTCTCATGATTTTAAGTTGATAAAAACTGCAGCCAGCAATAAATCTAAACTGTCTTAGGAGGCAATCCTAACTTAGGCCAGTACAAATCTTCAGTCTTCCCATTCCTGTGGTGATAAAGGGAGGCAAGCACATCTCTGTGCACTGGCCTAACACTCCCCCCAGGTGTGGCAAAGATGTGCCTTACATGCAAGATGGGGTCTTTCATGCTCCTTTCCATTGCTCCTCTCATATAGCAATGAGCCCCATTGACTGTAATAGGCTTAGATCAGAGTAGACATGCATAGGCTGGTCTCTCAGGAGAGGCTGAGCAGGTGCTGACAGAGCACAGAAACCGGCTGTATTCTGACCAGGACTATTTTTTACTTGTTTATCAAGATATTGCTTGTATATCAAGTCAAAATTTATTAGGAAATGTTTGCTTGTCTTGCAAAACACTCTCATTCCAAGTTATTCTCATTCCAAGGTTTTCTGTATCTTGTTCTTTGTTTTTATTGTTCCCATATATATGGGAAGCTAGGTGCAGTGGACCATAGAATCATAGAGTTGGAAGGGACCCAGTGGATCATCTAGTCCAACTCCCTGCCTGTAGCAGGAGATCCTCATCTTGTGGGGACCCGGGTCTCATAGCTAGAGGTCTCAAAGCAGTACTTTTTGCAGGGATCCTCACTGCAGCATGCTAGTGTCCCCTTCCCTTTGGAGCAATTCCAGGCAAGGAATCAAAACAGAGGAATTGCACTTTCTCTAGTTAAGCCCCTGCCTAGGTGGCAGAAAACCTGGATAACAGATTCCTAAATGAATTAACAATTAAGTAAATAATGTATGGCCAATCAGAGAAATCTTTACCAATCAGGTGGGTTTGCCAACCCAAATCTTTTATTTTCCAACTTGGCTTTTCTTTACCATTGCATTCCTTTTTTCTAGATCTGGCAGATCTTGTTGCCTTTTTCCATTTGCTATAAGTGCAGCTTCTCTCCTTTGGGAGTGCTCAGAATTGTGTGGCATGCAACTAGGTATGTGGGTAGAGAGTGATGATTAGTCTACTAGCTGGTGGTGCCACAACTGCCGTTCATTCTACCTGAAGTTTGTATTTCTAATTATTCTTAAACAAGAAGCACTTGGAGGCTTTTTGGCCAGGCACAAGCTCAAAAATTCTCCAGAAACAGCTCCTACCACCCTGTTGCCCTGGGCTTTCCTATGGCACCTCTCCTGTCCGTGCCACTGTCTTTATCACGGACAGATGGACTTGCAGCCAGACATTTTGAAATGTTATTGATGGTTGACTTTTGAAGCGTTCTGGCACAGAGGCCAGATTCTGCTCCTAGCTACGGTGGTGATTTGTGGGCCATAATGTTCTAGTAGGAACTGCCAACAGGAACTCCTGCAGTGTCCTATTAAAGTCTCCCAAACTTGGCAGGGTTGCTTTCAGCAGCCTTTGCAAGCCATAATGGAACTAACTTTTCACTGATGTGGATGGGATCAGGACGTCCTTGTTTATTTATTCAAGAAGTGCGCTAGTTGCAGTTAATGCTTCACTATGTTCTTCTCAATTGTGGTCCTATTCTTTGGACATTTCCCAAATGCCTGTCCTTCTCTTGGAATTGAAAACAAGTGGTTCAAGTGTTTAATTTCTGGAGGGGGGGAACCTACAGAAATGGAGATTATCATGCACCTAATCATGGACAAGCACAAAACAAAAATAAAGGAAACATTGGCTGGAATCATAAAGACACTTTCCTGGGAGTAAGATCCATTGAACACAAGGGGGCTTACTTTTAAGTAGACATGGTTAGGATTGTGCTCATTGCTCCACAGCAGAGTCGATGTACTACAGATACTTCCTGTGGAAGCCAGGATAGGTTTGGAAGATCTGAAAGATCCAGATTCAAATTCCTGCTCAGCCTCAAAGCTTCTGGGGTGATCTTGGGCCAATCTCATCCTAACCTGCCTCATAGGGTTGTTGTGAGAAACAAAGGAGGAAAGGAACTTCTCAAAGTGTAGTCTATAAACATGATATATTATATTATAGATAGATTTTGGGTGAAATCCAGAGTAACTACGGGGAGTCCTTGCTCTGAAGTAAGAACAGTTTACTCTGGATTGCAATATGAATTTCCCATAGGTTTTCACTAGGTGGTGCAGTAACTGTGGGTGCACATAATGTCTCTTATGTGCTCCCGTAGTTACTCTGGATTTTGCCCAAAATCTATCAAATTGTTATAAAATCCAATTGTTTCAACCATTACATCCTCTATTTGTTCTCTGACTACTGCAATCCATTTAACAAGTTTATAATACATTGCAAAGTAGGACTAAACAGCAGAAGAAATCCGATAGATAGATAGATAGATAGATAGATAGATAGATAGATAGATAGATAGATAGATAGATAGATAGATAGATAGATAGATAGATAGATAGATAGATAGATAGATAGATAGGCAGGCAGGCAGGCAGGCAGGCAGGCAGGCAGGTAGGGCTGGTGATTAGACAGTGAATCTCTTGCTGCAAAGATTGGATAAGAAGAATCTTTTTCCATGAATTTGTCATACTTAGAAGAAGTGCTTTTATTAAATGTCCCCACTTCAGGTAGATCATATGTCCCTATTTTCCAAGACATGTCCTATTTCCGTGTAGGTAAAAAATTTTCATTGTCCTTTTGAGGGAGGTCGACTTATGCCTGTGCATTGGCCTAACCTCCCAAGGAGTGAGGTAAAAGTGTCTTACTGCACTTTTGTGACACCCCCAGGTCAGTACAGGAATTAAGCCAGGGTTTAAGCCAGCCTAAGTGGAGGTTAGGATTGAAGCCTATGACTCATAAAAGCTGTAATATATTAAGGGCTAACTTCTATGCAACAGCCTGTGTGCCTTTGCAACAACTGTCACAAGTGTGCCATGAGGTATATAGAAATAATCATGAGGTAGATACACCAGTGGGGAGGGCAGTGCCAGTCAGTTATGGGACTCCATGCCCATTGGGGCCTGTGGATGAGGAGGGCAAGGTGAAATGAGTGGAGGGAGCAAAACTGAGCAGAGGAAGATGGCCTAGAGGCAGTTCATGCCCGAAAGAGGGGCAGAGACAGCAGCAGAGACTGCCACCAAATGATGACAAGTTCTCACAGCTACTTGAATATGCATCAGCAATTGAACAAGTGGAGACCTGAGTAGGCCCACAAGGGCAGTGCAGGCCATACTTGACCTAAGAAAGGCACTATGGCTGCAGTCCTAACCTCCAGTTAGGCTGGCCTAAGACCCTAAGTCCTGTGATGACCTGGGGGTGTCACAAAGTGCCACAAACTGCCCCACTCCTGCTGAGGGTTAGGCCAACACGCACAGGCATATGCTGACCTCCCCACACCATCACAGAACGATAGGTCAGGTTAGTTTGTCTGGCCTAAATTTTTTAGGATTGTGCCCTATATGAAGTCAGGGAACCAATTATCCTTTACACTGAGGGGCTCTCTAACTGGCTCACTGACTCTATAGGATGCAGCGGCAGCTGTTTCAAGATTCTTGTACCATGGGGCTGGTAGCCAGCATAGGATTCAGTTGTATGTCCTTATTAAAATTCAGTCTCTTCTGTGTAGAAGGCACCTTATGGAGGGATGGTAAAAATAGAAAAGCTCATTTCCAAGAATCTTATATCCTCTACAGTGGCCTCCCCTGGGGCCATCCAACACACGGCAAAAAAAAACCTTGAAGGAGCTGGGGCTTCACAATGGGAAAGCACGTTTATTTGTTGTGCACGCCAGTCGCCCACTGGCACCGTTTACCAAGCTTGACACAGTCAATATCGCCGCCTATGCAGTGCGCCATCAGCTATTCAACGTTTAAGGGCTCTTTAGCTAACGTTCCCTGTCTCTGGGAAATTGAGTGCATAGCCTGTGCCAGATCGGATTCTTTGAGGAAACAGAGAGAGCGTTGGGTGAATTGTGGCCTTGTGAAGATCTGTTCAAATCACATGTTTTTGTCCAAAATAATTGTGCCCATGGAACTTAACTGCACCATTTTCCAAGTTGTTGCAGGGGATTGCAGTGGAGGTCGGCTTGTATCTTAAAGAGGGCATCATCAGTCACATTTATTGTGCCACAGGTTCCCAGGAGATGCTTTCCCAGTATTGTATAAATAGCTGGAAAGAGTACCATCTTTTGGAAGGTACCTTTATTTTTAGTTCTTATTTATTTGCTTGCTACTCTAGTAGACCTCCATAGATTCAGAATTACTGTATATTGAAACACCAATGGTAAATTCAGAGGACCAAAGCATTAGTCCTCTGTGGCAAGGGCAATGACACTAAAATGTTGAATTACATCATAGTGCCACTTGCATTTCCTCCTTCCATGGTGCCTCCTTCCAAAGGAAGAGGGTTTGCTGTGATAGCTGGCTTCACTCCCTCCCCATTCCTTCTCTGAAGGTACCTCCTAAGGGGAGTCTGCACAGGAGAAAGAATGGGGGGGGGGTACAGCCAGTGGTGGGATTCAAATAAATTAACAACAGGTTCTATGTCCTAATAACCTATAACCTAAATTAAGAACAGGTTCTATGTCCCATTAGTATCCATATCAGAACCAGGCACTCATTAGCAAAAGGTTCTATAGAACCTGTGAGAACCCCCTGAAGCCCATCACTGGAATGAGCAAACCTTGGTGTAGAACCTACTTGCAGTCCACTGCAATCACTTATGAATTCTCCCTAAAAGGGTGTTCATCACAACATGTTTGTGCCCCCTTTCCTTCTGTTTTGCTCCCACTGCTTGCTTAGACTCTGAAGCGGCTATATGCATACTTTGATGAGACTCCCTGAAAAACATAGTGTTTTGCACCCCATCTAGCTATGCTACTGATTAAGGGTCATGCAGAAACCATGAAGTGTGGGGCAGAATATCCACTTCAGACTTAGTTTCAAAACCCGCAGCTTCTCTAAGGCTAAGCAAATGCTGCTTCTGAAACCTCGACAAGCCTTTCCCAGCTTCCCAAACACAAAAGGTGGGCTCCTTTGTACTCTCAGAGACAATATTTCTGTTCCTGAGTTTAAACTGGAGGCAAACAAAACAGCATGACTCAGTGATGAGATGCGCAGGCCTCTCTTGTGCTGCGCCAGACTGGTCCATGATTCATCACACTGCCTCAGATGTTACTCTTTCTCGCCGGGTTTTCTCATGGTCACATCCTACCAGTTCCTCCAAACTCCACTTCAAGCCCACAGCTATACATATTTAAAACAATAGATTTTAATTAGCAAAATAGACAAAGCAACATGGCAACAACTCCAAATGAGACACTGATCCTGTGTTCCAAAGACTATTGTTTTTTGCTTCTGCATGGATGAGATGGGAAATTCTACCCTAGTGGGGTCAAATTCAATTAACCCTGCTAATTTATAAATAATAACACTGACTTTTTTCCCTGAAGCCTTTTCATACCATTATAAGGTAGCTAAACCGCTAACTGACAGCCCAATTCTAGCCATACTTTTCTGGAAATAAGCCCCATTGACTATAATGGGATTTACTTCCAAGAAGGATTGGAATCTGGATCTCCATAGTGTCCTTAATACTTTAATACATAGTATCTTTAATACATGGTGTCTCCACACTCACCAGTAATGACACCTGACACTGGCTTGAAGTTAACTAGGGTGAATTTATTAACTTATTTACAGAACTTCAGAAGAGGAACTGCTCAAAGAAACTTAACCACAACATGTAGGGTGCTAGTTTTGGTAAACAGACCTAGCTCATAGGTTCTCATAGGGTGTATTACCACTGACTGCCCCAGGCTACCTGGCCTCATTTGAGGCCAGTATGCATGAGAGGGCCAGCGGGCTAGGATCCAACATAATTGGCCCTGCCTTCTGCTCTTTGCCTGCCTTCCCTTCCCCCACATTGGAATGCCTCCCTCCCACCTCCTCCCCACTGTCCCCTTGCTCCCCCCAGACCTCTGGGTTGGCTGTTCTTGGCAAAGGCAACTCACCTGTCCACATGACTTGCATTGGTGGGGATGCTGGCACAACACCTTGCCTGTTCCCCAGCTGAATGGCATTAAAGTGCTATAACATTTGTGACACTTCCAGGCCAATGCAAAATTTGTACCTACCCAAGGGCACCTAAGGATTGCACCTGTAGGCAGACTGGTTCTCCATACATCTGCCTAAACATTAGTAGTACTGTCTGTTTTTAACCACACTGTCCTTAAATCCATACCATTCCATGAAGATTCCTGAAGCAAGAGTAGTTTTTAATGCATTTCAATCTCCTCCAGCACATGGCAGTCCTCAAACCTTCACACCACACAGTTCTCCAGCTGACTGTCTTAGCTCTGCTTGACTACATGCTATTAGAAGCATCAACTGCTTGAGGCTCTTCAGTGCGCAGAAAGACGCCTACTTCTGCCTGTCATTGCTTAGCACAAGTCTATCTCAAAATGTTTTCAGGCTTTTCCTCCCCAAATACTCACAGCGACCTGAGCTATCCAACTTTTTGTTTGCCTTTCAACTGCTCGTTCTTGACTGGAGCACTTTTCTCCTTTCAGGAAGCTTTGTGTAGGATATCTTCATGAACTGAAAGAGCATAGAGTGGAGCATTAATGCATACCCTTTAGCTAGGCAACACTTTCCAAATTAAAGTCTTAAAAAGGTGTCCTCTTACAATACAGTAGCGCCTCACGTAACAAATTTAATTCGTTCTGGAGGCATGTTTGTTACGTGTAACATTCTTTACTCGAAGCGGATTTTCCCATAGGAAATAATGGAAACTCAGACTTCAGAGGAGACTGCGCAGGCGCCAACCTTGGCACCTGCGCAGTGTGTTTTCTGACACCGGCCGGCTGACCACTGGCTGCAATCCTAAAGGCACAATCCTAAAGACACTTTCCTGGAAGTAAGACCAAATGAACTCAGTGGGGCTTTCTTTTGAGTAGACATGGTTAGGCTTGTGCTGTTCATCTCAGCTCAGTATCTTGTCCAGCTGCTGTTGCTAATGTTCTCTAATGAGAAGTTCACTCAAATTTTGGTGCTATGGGAAGACAGCTGAATGTGATCCACTGTGATTGGTGTTTGCCATTTTTATATCCTGTGGCACACATGGGCAAAGTATTGCTATGTGATCAGCCACTTGAGTATTTTATGAATATGAATCATTTATGAGTCTTTTATTTATATCTATAAATAGTTATAATAATATCAAGTTAATAAATAAAGTTAATAATAATGTAAAGTAAAGGTCCCTGGCAGGTTGTCCTGCCAGCCATAACTGGCTGCAGGTCTCACTGCTGCCTATACAGGCACCAGCCGCAGCTGTTGGGTGCGGCACTCATCACTGTCCGAAGACATCTCCTGCCGAGGTGATACCTATTTATCTACTTGCATTTTGCATGCTTTCAAACTGCTAGGTTGGCAGGAGCTGGGCTGAGAATGGGAGATCACTCGGTCTTGCAACACCAGGATCTCAAACCTCAGCCTCTCCAATGAAAGGAGTGTCTTAACCAATGGAGCCACTGCAGGCCTATTATAAGATACAAATAATACAAATATAAATAAATATATAAGAGATTTAAATAAAGTTAATAATAATGAGGAAATCAAAGCGGCCACCAACAGTTGCTAGCCACTGGAGAAACAGAAGAGCCACAGACACTCGTGTATTTTCTCCTCCGGTTCCAAAAACTCACTCCTACCCTTAATATTTCCAAACTCTCCTCAATTTTCACTACTGTTAGGATTGGGCTGCTTCAATCAGTCTTTCTTTCTTTTTGTTCTTTCTAGAAGTCTGTAAGCTCTGATGGCACAAGAATACTTTGAAAGTCAATGAGTAGTTTTTGGAATTTTGGCAGAGCTCAGGGGACACCGGGAAAGCTCCAGCCATTGCTTTGCATCAGACTTGCTCCATGGATGTTGCTGGTGCATGTCTGTGATGATCTGGATTAGTGGAGTAGGCCCAGGAAGAGGAACAGGATGAATTGTGTTCCAGAGCCATCAGTCTTCCCTCCTGGCCCTAATCTGCCCACTTAATCTTAAACCCAACCTCCTACTATCCACCAACCCCACTGCACCCACTCCTTTCCCTCTCTATGCCCCTATGCTGCACAGTGCAGAACTTACCCAGTCCAATGGTTGTCATCTACTGTGCCAGTGAGTGCAGGGAAGCTCTGGCCAATGTGCCAGTGGGCATGCCAGCTCAAATAGGGGATAGGATTGTCCCATCAGTGACTACTTTTGATGCCTTCCAGGTTTTTTAGGGACAGGGAAATACCTTCTTATCCTTTAGCTCTATAAATCTCTTTTAAAGCGGTTTCTGTTGTTGCTGAAAAGCAATGTGTAATTTTAAAAAAATGATTATGTATTATCATGATGAGAAGGATTCTAGATTATTTATTTATTTATTTATTTATTTATTTATAAGATCAGTGTCGGTACATTGATCACAGGCAGTAAGTTCACTTGACTTTCATCCCTCATAGAGTGCAATCCTAATTGTGTCTACTCAGAAGTAAGCTCCATTGAGTTCAATGGGTCTTACTCCCAGGAAAGTGTCTTTAGGATTGCAGCCATAGCCTCTTACTTCTCCCAAATGAACCACCAGTTCTTGTAAGTGGGATAGTGGAATAACAGAGCACACTTATGATTAGTACAATGGGAGTCTCCCTCCTAAAAGAGTCTCAATTCTACAACTGAGACCTCCATATATGGGTCTTACCTATATAAATGTGTTGTTTAGCTATAAGCCCACTGAATGAGTCCTTGAATGCTAAGGACCCATTCAAAAAATAGAAGCCACCACATGGCTAGTGATTGTATTTGTGTGCTTAGAGATCCTATGGAAAGAACAAAGGGAGTCCATATTCACTTGGCATTTCTAGATGCATCGGGCACATGATGAAGATACCATAAATGAACCTTTCTCTTTTTGTGGGTCAGCATCCACACATGTGGAAAAACTATGAATGAGAACACTAGCACATGATGGAGGCAGCAGGCAGCAAGGTCTCTCATGTGACACTATCTGTGATCTAACAACATGAGTCCAGATTTGGAATGTACAATATGAAGGTCCTTTAAGACTATTAAATGCTATAGCCAAGCTTAGTTTGTAAAGCTTGGGGAATAACAGTCTTCGGCTGCAATCCTAACCTGCAGTTAGGCCAGCCTAAGCCCTGGCATGAGTCTTGTGATGGCCATAAGTTGTCACAAAAGTACTTCTGGGGGAGTGGGAATGGGAAGACCGATGAGATGTGTGGGCGTAGGTTAGGATTGCACCCCTAATGGCATAGCTAGATGGGCTGCACAACACTAAATTTTGCAGGGAGCCTCACCACTTCTTCCAAGTAGCCCCTCTTCTTCCCCTTTGGAAATAAACAGAACACCTCAATTTTTGTGAATCATTTTCTGGGTTTTCTGGCCATTTAAAGAGTTGTAGTTGAATGCCTGATGTTTCACCATACATTTTTGATGGCATCAAAGGCAAAAAAGCAGAAGGAATAACAAACAGTCAAAAACAGGAACATAGAGAGCTACAAAGCAGACATCATCTTAAATTGTCCCAGTTGCCTTTAGAGTCAATGAGCAGCTCATTAAGGCTGCATTCCCAACCTCCATTTAGGCTGGCCTAACCTCCAACATATGTCCTGTGCTGACCTGGGGGCGTCACAATAGTGATTGTGCCCTGCTCCTTGGGGTTATGCCAATGCACAGGCATACACCAACCTCGCCACACCATCAGGAAAAATAAGCCAAGTGGATTAGGCCAACCTAAATTTCTTACGATTGTACCCATAGTTTGCTATATTCATTAAAATTAGAGTGTCTGTAATGAATTTTCGTCCCTTTCTTTGCTGCTTTGCCACATTTATTTTTTGATGGATGTTCTTTGATGCCAGCACTTGATCAAAGTTACAACACATAGCAAACTTTGAGAATCCAGTTTTCAAACTTTGAGCTCTGGGACCCACTTTTTAGAATGAGAAATTGTCAAGACCCGACAGAAATGATATCACGACTAGAAGTGACATCATCATGCAGGAAAATTTTTGACAATCACACCCTACAATCCAGAATAACTAAGGGAGCACATATGAGACATTAAGTGTACCCGTAGTTACTGCACCACCTACTGAAAACCTATGGGAAATTCATATTGCAATCCAGAGCAAATTGTTCTTATACCGGAGCAAGAACTCCCCGTAGTTACTCTGGATTGTGCCCTTAGCCTGCACTCTTACCATGTCTTACCCAGGAGTAAGGCCTATATCCTTAAGCCCCTCGCTCCGGAGCAGTTAAGATGACTTTCCGTAAGATAACACTAGAGGATGACATAACTGCGTGGACCCATAACTGCTATGGATTTTGCCCTAAGTCCAGTTTACTATCATTGACACAGTATAGCGTAGCTAAAAGTATAAATCTCTAACATTTCCCCAAATGCAATCACATCCCATAGCATCAAGACTAATATATTTAAAATAAAATATTGACATGAAGGGGAAAACATCTGAAATTGATTTGTGACCCTCCTAGTGTGTCCTGAGTCACAGTTTAAGAAACACTGTGGCTTTCTATTTCTGGTGTTAGATTTAGAATAAATCTAGATAGATCTAGAATAAATGTTTTGTGGCACATTCTAACATGCTCAGTGTATGCTAGCATCAGATGACAGAGATGCACGTGTGAATCCGTCTGCAGCCTTTCAAAAGAAGCACTTTAATGCCCTTGGTGACAAAGGGTCACAGATGTTTGGACAACAAGTGCAGTCATGCAAATGAAGAATGATATGCCAGGTCTATTTCTGTGACCTGCTGAGCAACCCTGATGAATGAACACCCAAGGTGTTCCTTATGAAATATTTTCAAAATACCATGAACTGTCAGCTGAGCAACAGATGATGATCACTGCAGAGGAAACCCCACTTGACTTTTTAAAAAATTCAATTTTTGTGAGAGAAAAAATGCATTAACAACCAGGGAGACTTAAGAACCAGAAATTTCTGGATTTGTCTTCTTTTTTAGCCTCTTGTCTGGGTGTCCTCCAAAAGGGCTTTGTTGTCCTACGTTTTGGCTTCATTTTGGAACTTTGCAATGGTGTGCAGTTCCCCATCATGCCATATGTCGTTGGATTCGTATTGAAGAGCAGAATCTAATGCAAAAATCAGTTTTGAAATATCTCCTTCCTATCAAATGTTATGGCCAAAAAACTTATTAAAAATATGCATTGAGCTCTATGGGATAGTGAAAGTGCCCAATATCGCTACTTTACATGCTGATCAAATGACTGGAAATGCCCGGAGACCCCCGGAAAAAGGGGGCTAACCCCTTTCCGGAATTATGAGGCATTTCCTTGCCCTTTAAAAAATTTCTAGTCCTTTAAAAATCCGGGAAGACTCTGGCCTTCCCATATAGGGTAACCAAGAGGTGGGATCAGGAGGAGGTCCCTCCCCATCTCCTGATTGACCAGAAGCCACCAGAACAAACCTCACCCTGTCCATCCGCTAGACAGGATGGCAGGGGATTGTTGGTAACCCCCCACCAGCCCCCCATGACCACTTCAGTCACTGTGCCACCCCCGCCAGTCCCAAAGGGCTCCAATGGCTGCAACTGGCCTTCAGAGCCCTCCCCACCAACCTCCGCCAGTCCCTGCCGCCTCCTGCCGCTCCCATTGGCCTCCACTCTGGAGACCCCCACAGCCTTCCCCCACTGCTGGACCCCCACCCAGGTACGTGCATCCCACCTACCTACCTTTCTTCCCTTCCCCTTTACCTATCCCACCCCTTCCTGTTCTCTACTTACCTCGCCCACCCCTTTCTTTTTCCCAGCTTACCTCTCACACTCCCCTACTTACCTATCCCACCCCCTTTCCGTTTCCTTACTCAACTCTCCTCTTCCCTACTTACCTATACCACTCCCTTTCCTTTCCTACTTACCTCTCTCACCCCTTCCACTTCCCTACTTACCTCTCCCACCTCCCTTCCTCTCCCTTACTTACCTATCCCACCTCCCCACCTCCCTTCCTATTCCCAATTTACCTATCCCACCTCCCTTCCCCTTGCATAGGTTATGTTGCCATAAACTGCTTTGAGGGCTTCTTACATGTATATGTCACAATCATGTATGTTAAAGTAACTTGTGTGGGTTGTGTTGCTGCAAACTGCTTTGAGGGTATCTTAAATGTCAGGCTCAGAATCATGTACATTAAAAGGTTTTCCATTTTAAAAGTGTTGAAATTAAGTACAGGAAACCAATACGAGTATTTTTGAATTATTTGATCCTACATTTGTCCTACATTTTTTGGCATGTCCTCTATGGGTAAGTGAAAGTGCCCAATATCACGGCTTTATTCATGAGTAGGCAAACGTGCAATTGTCCGCCAGAAAGGCCAGGCTGAGAGGACTCCAAGACCTTGTCCTCCTTTTGAGTTTTGGGCACCTGGTCACCCTGATACACAACACACAATACAAAAATAGACAAAACAATTGCAATCATTGGCATAACTAGAGGGGTGCAAAGCAATATGTTTTGTGAATGCCTCTTTTCTCCCACTTCCTGGAGTGGCTCCAAAAGGAAAGGGGAGCCACTTGCAAACTGCAGTAAAGCTACATGCAATACCTATTGCTTTACACTTCCGATAGATACACCACTGATTGAAAACAGAAACTGAGATTTATCTGTTTCAAGACCTTTACAAAGAGAAAACTGTTTACAAAAAAAATGGCTGAGGGAGGAGGAAACAAGGATATTTAAGCAACTAAATATTAAATATTAAGTAATTAAATATTTAAGGATATTTAATCTTATGTACCGAGACTGCCATTCACTATTCAATTTTCTCTTTGTTGACAGGCTTTGCAAATCCAAGCACTGCGATATCGAATGTGTCCCAAAGCAGTTTGCACAATGCGTTACACATCTACATGAATGGCTCCATGTCCCAAGTACAAGGCTCTGCTAATGATCCTATCTTCATTCTGCACCATGCATTTGTCGACAGGTAAATTTCAGTCTCCCTGAGAACCCGATGTCAGCAGAACAGCAATATTGTTGATATTCAAGATGTGGCTGGAACAAAAACATTTATCTCACATTCATTCATTCATTCATTCATTCTTTCTTTCTTTCTTTCTTTCTTTCTTTCTTTCTTTCTTTCATTCATTCATTCATTCATTCATTCTTTCATTCATTGTGTTTACAGCTTGCTGCTCAACCAAGCTGACTCACACACTGGCTTACTATTAAAATCCATTAGGAGATTCTAGTTCTAACCTAGATCTAACACCAGATCCAACAGAATATCAGAGTATCTTTCAAACTGTGGGTCAGGACCTCTAGGTGGTCATGAAAATTTCAGGTGGGCCCAGGATGACCAGATGCCAAACCCAAAATTCCTACCCCCAGAATTCCAGAATTCCTACCCCCAGGCCACAATTCCTACCCACCCAAGTCAAAATTCCTACCTGCTTTAAAAAATTGTAGGACACCCCCAAAAAGGAGGACACATGTAGGACATGTTAAAATAAAGCAAAATACTCCTATTGCTTTCCTGTACTTAATTTCAACACTTTTATAATTGAGAACCTTGCAAAATGCATTATTCATATCCAGACATTTAAGAGACAGTTTGTAGTAGCATAACACAAGCATAACACATTTAAGAAACTGACATTTAAGTCAGTTTGTAGTAGCATAACACAAGCCATTAAGAGACAATTCATAGTAGCATAATAGAAGCCATTAAGAGACAGTTTGTAGTAGCATAACACAAGCCAGTGACTCCAAGTTATGTGTTTCAGACCCAGACAAACACACACACACAAGCACACACACAAGCACACACTCATATATGCACACTCATACATACATACACAAGCACACACTCATACACACACACACATTTGAGGCCAGTATGCATGCTCATTTGAGGCCAGTATGCATGAGAGGTATGGAAATTTTTTCATATGTGCTCATATGAGGCCAGTATGCATGAGAGGGCCAGCGGGAATACCTGGAATCTTGGAGAGATGGGTCTTTTTTCCCTTTCCCCCATATGCCCGCCTTTTCTGGAGGCGTATGGGAATTTCCGGTTGTCTGGACACCCTGTGTGGGTGTGTAATTATTCCGTGTGTAATTATTTTTAATATATTTGACTTGATACTACCTTGATATGTGACTTCATTTGGGGAAACGTTACAGATAGGCTACTATTTATGTGTTTTTAACAATGAGTCAGTGGAGGTGGCTCCTGGGCAAGTGTGGATTGTATTGTGTCTGTATTGCAGCTGCTTGGAAGGGTTAAAAATGTTCTTTATCTTTAGTTTAAATAAACATCTAATGTTGTACAGTCCCAATTTTGTTATACACAGTTTTTTTAACACACACTTTTCCACTTTTTTATCCACATATTTTTTAATCGATGGCAGGTTCTGGAACAGAACCCTATTGGATAACGAGGGGCACCTTTACCTACTGTAAACCTTTAATTTACTTACCTAATTAATTTGATTTTGCCATATGGGGTTCTTAAACATTTTCCTGCTTGATGATGTCACTTCCAGCCAAGTCATCATGACATCACTTCCAGTGGGTCCCAACAGATTTGTTTTCCTAAAAAAGTGGGTCCCGGTGCTACAACACTGTAAATAGGTCTGTATATAAATGGTGAGAGGGGAAGAACTTAGCATATTCCTTTAATGCTATTTAATTAATAAGAACTCTCCATTTATATTTAACAACAAAAATATAGTTTTTGATGCAATTCTGAACATTCCAGGGTGTTCAATAAATATTTCTTTGTGTTACTAGTTAAGCCTCGGAGACAAAGGTTCTGTATGCAGAGTGTTGGAGTGTTTTCCATCAACTGTTGTGTTTTCTTCTCCAACAGTCTGGGGGTAAAGAGAGTGCACTTCTGTGGCTAGTTATTTAAGCTCCAGCTGGACTGGTTTGTTAACTAAAAAGAAAGTAGTGCTACAATGTTTGCAATACTCATAAATTCCCTTTAGGTGTCACTATAGTGCACATTGTGAGTATATGATGAACAGTTCATTTGGCAAGTCGTCACTGCTAAGAATACAAAAATATCTGGAGTACTCTGGAACCAGGTGGTATTCATTGTACACCAGTAGGGTAGGGGGAGTACAAAAGGTGGGGTGAGCATAAGACAGCAAAGTAGACTGGAAACTGCTGGATCCAGTTCAAGTGTGGATATGTGAATTCTTATCTTGAGCAGAATGTGATATGGAAGACCAATTTAGACTGCAGTCCTGACTTTAGGCCAGAAAAATGGCCCAGTTAAGCTGGCCTAAGTGGGCCATATCCTAAGCTGACAAGTTAAGCCAAATGTTGCCAACATTTCCATTCTTACTTATCATGGACCTCTATGGGTGTAAGATTTATTCCAGCTCCTGAGGTGGTCTAACTTTGAGGAGCTGGAAGATCCATTTCTGCCTTGGAAACAGGCTCTGGATACAGCCTAAGTGCACTATTCTAGGTCGTGCTGAACATGCCCCCAACGTGCCTCCCTTGAACTGCCTATTCAGACAACTAGGCCAGTCCAGGTTCATCTGTCTTGGGCCACTCTGTGTTGACTTACGCCAACCCAAGCCTTTCTGGTGTAACTTGGCTGGCCCATCTTACAACTGGCTGAGTGATAGGCTAGCCCAAGTGCACTTTAGGATAGCAGCCTTACCCTACAATCCAGAGTAACTACGGGAGCATGTAAGAGACATTACGTGTACCCATAGTTACTGTACCACCTAGTGAAAACCTATGGGAAATTCATATTGCAATCCAGAACAAATTTTTCTTACACCGGAGCAAGGACTGCCCGCAGTTACTCTGGATTGTGCCCTTAATCAACCCCATTTTATATGTCCACAGGTGTAACTTTTCTTAATAAAGTATATTGTTTAAGTATTTTTGACATCCTCCCTATAGGTTCTGTGTCTGCTCTCCATGTTATTCAAGCCTCAAAATGCCCAAGGTTTTCATTCTATTGGCTTTATAGTATTTGAAGGGCAAAACTGGATGGCCTTGAGGTTCACGAAGCCTATGAGGCACAGGTCTGATTCAGGCACTTATTGGAAACCAGTCCAATTCAATATGTTCTCAGAGTTTTATTAGAAGTAAGTCCCAATTCAAAGGAGAAATAAACTCCCTTTGGCTCAATTCAGAATCGGCTCTGTATTTTTAGTGAACATTTAAGACCACATTTCCATGTATATGGAAATGAGAGCTGATTCATATTAACAGCTCATTGGCTGTCAGAGCAATCAGTATCACAGTATCATTAACTTGGTTAATTTCACTATCATCAACTTTTGAGTTTAAAAAAACCACTTTTTGTTCCATAGGCTTTTGGGTTTTCATTTTCTGGTTAATTGGCCATAACCTTCATAGAATATAGATATTCTAATGCATGTTTTTTCATTGTATTCTTTACAACAATATACAGTGGCACCTCACTTAAAGAATGCCTCACGTAAAGTATGTTTCACGTAACAAACAAAAATTTCTCTAGGATTTTGCTTCGTGTAACAAACTGTGCTTCACATAAAGAACACATTCATTGGCAGTTGGGGCAGACGCGCTGGCCAGCAGCCTGTTTAAAAACCGTCAGGGCTGCCTAGCGCACCTGCCCATAGTAAAAGCAACACTTCCATGCTGTTCCTCCTGTGGCTGGGCATCCGCTGGGCAGAGGGAGAGAAGAGCAGTGGAGAAGAGGGAAGCAGCTCAGGGCCAGCCAGAAGGGAGCAGTGGGGAGAGAGGCTCAGGATGGAGAGAAGGAGAAAGTGGGGAGACACTTTGAAGTGTCCTCCTAACTATGCATCCTCCTAACCATTGCATCCTCCTAACCATGCCTACTCAGAGGTAAGCCCCATTGTGTTAAATGGATTAAATGGGTCTTACTCCCAGGAAAGTGTCTTTAAGACTGCAGCCAGTGGTGGGCAGAAGCTGGTTCGGGCCTACTCGCCCGAACTGGATCTTCCCACGTGGTGACCGCTGGCGAACCGGCCAGAGCCACGGCTCGCAAGAGCCGCAGGGACCAGTTCGCCAGCGGCCGCCAGGTCTCCTGAAGCGGGGCTTCAAGAGACGCAGTGCGCTAACATCCAACTGGATGCTAGCGCACTGTGTCGCCCGAAGCCACGCTTCAGGAAACGCGCCTGCGTTCAACTTGACGCAGGCACACTAAGTCTCCCTCCAGGAGACGCACTGCGCATGCGCCAAGCGTGGCGCATGCGCAGTGAGGGCCCACCCCTCACCCCGCCCCATGACTCCAGCCCTGCCCCCTGACCACGGGCCCACCCCCAACTTCTGGCGAACTGGATCTTGGGGCTCGGTGGGCCCATCACTGACTGCAGCCTAAGTAGATTTCATAAGATCATGCACATTGAATGCATGTTTTGAATTCAATCCCAGTGTTCTGTCATCATTATTACATCCAGTTAATATTTTTATATGAATATTTTGGGGGTTGTGGAACAATCATCTGAGTTTCCATTATTTCCTATGGGAAAATCCGCTTCACATAAAGAATGTTTCACATAACAAACATGCCTCCAGAATGAATTAAATTTGTTATGTGAGGCATCACTGTACAGTATAACATAATTATATTATCATTCATAATACCCTCTTTTTAATCATTTTAGCAACTAGTGTCAAACTTAGCTTGTAGCGCCCCAAAATGTGTTGCAGATCTGACCAAGGAAGAAGGTCATGATTTGGCAGACGTCATCATCTGCACCTTCCTGGGGTCAAAACATCCACTGCCGCTGCATCTCCTGAACCAATCAACATCACACATATATGATATATACTGAATCTTTTCACCCCTGTATAAGGTGATCCTCTTTTAGCTAAAATATTGATTAATATTCATGCTGCAATTCAGGATTTAAAAGGCTTGAGATGTGTGCCAAGGGTTATTATTATTATCTTTATCATTTGGTATTCACATAGCATGCCTCAAGCTGCTTTGTAAGCTTCGCCTCCCCCTCCAATGACGAAAGTCCCTGCAAATGAAATGCTGTGGAACCACATGAAGTCGGGTTCCAAGCCATAGTAGACCTGCTAGACAAAGGCAGGTCAAGAGGTACCCATTAGCGATGGCCATCCACGCACACTTACAGTAACTCTAAAACATTTTCCAAGTTCCTTGAAAGGGTTGTCAGTCTGTTCGTTGCTGAGAATGAGATTGCTCCCAGTGTTTGAACAGGGTACCAGCAAGGTGGAAACAGTGCTTCAGTGGTAAATATAGCTGTGCAAGAGCTTGGCATTAAACACACACACACACACACACACACACACACACACACACCATAACCATGTTAGACCAGGGCATGAATAAAATCCATTTCCTTCCTGTCTGTCTGTCTGCCTTGCTGCCTGCCTATCTATCTATCTATCTATCTATCTATCTATCTATCTATCTATCTATCTATCTATCTATCTATCTATCTATCTATCTATCTATCTGCAATATTTCTTCTTAAGTGGAGGTATTTGGGCAGAGGTTGGGCAGCCTGTGCCATAGTTGTGGGTTTCCTGAATTGGTAGGGTTTGGACTTCAGCTCATGTTTCCTGAATTGTTTCCTGAATTGGTAGGGTTTGGACTTCAGATCCTTCCAGCTTTGTGATTCTATAAAGACCAAAACTTCAAAGACTTTTTCCCCCATTGGGACCACAATGTTGAAGAAACAGATTAGACTCTCAACACAACAGTCCTGATTTGGATCAATCACTAATGATCCACAGTCACTACTTAAAAAGAGAAATACAGAAGCACTCCCTACAGATATCAAGTAGAAGTACAGGAAAAAGAGAGAATAAGTAACAATATGCGGAAACTATATTTGCTAATTATTTTCCCCTTTTCTTTTTTTAAGCACAGAGATAAAACACAGCAACTTGAAAGTTTGATGTAAAAATACTGATGCATTGTAATGATCATGATCCCTCAGTCTTTTAATCTGAGAACAGGTACTCATTAACTCGTGTAAGATCTTTGACCCTGATTATTTCATTCCAGGTAATTATGGCATATGCTGCTGACCGCACCACAGCTGCTGTAGCAGTGACTCATTTGGAAAAGGTTAATTTTGCCTCTTTTTGACTCAAACTCAAGAAATAGAGGCAGCCCTCCCTTTTGTACATTGTGGGGAAAGAGGGACAGCCACATCTATAAACAGATGCTGACCTTGAGAAGACAAGATCTAGCTGGATTGTGCAGCTAGTATTAGCTCAGATTGTGCAGCTAGTATTAGGTTCAGTGGCATTGCTTAGGGTATGAATGGTGCAGACTGCCACAATGACATCCTTGGGATGGGGCAGGAGCTGGTATCACTACTGGCCAAGTTATGAAAATCTGGGTATTTTTTAATATTACCATCATGTTATATATGGGTATTTTTTTTAAATATTACCATCATGTTATATATCATTTGATAGGTAGTTTAATGCAGATTAAATGAAACAACTGGTACTGAATTATCTGTATTTCATCAAAATTTATGGCTAAATAACCAGAAAAGGAAAATATAACTGCCTTATGTAACAAAAGTGGATTTCTTTAACTCAAAACTGAAAAATGAGACTGACCCCCAAATCCAGGGTAACTACAGGAGCACACAAGAGACTTTACGTGCACTTGTAGTTACTGCGCCACCTAGTTAAAACCTATGGGAAATTCATATTAGAATCCAGAGTAAGTTGTTCTTGCACCGGAGCAAGGACTCCCCGTAGTTACTCTGGATTTTGCCCTGAAGCCACAATTGTAACCAATTTGGTCTGGCTTAACCCACCTGTCTCCATGTTCCCAGTGATGGTGCAGGGAGGCTGGAGCATGTCGTGAACAGGAGTGGCACAGAAGTGCCCCACAGAAGAACAGCACAGAACTTGTGCCAGGACTCTTGCCAGTCCTACTGCAGGTTAAAATTGCAGCCTGAGTGTTTTGAGAGCCAATCAGATGTTATTATTACACTGCAGGGATCCAGTAAAGTATTAGTGATCTCATTTCCATAGATCTGAGCTAATACAATCCAGAGTAACTACGGGAGCTCTTAAGAGACATTTACATCAACATAGTTATAGTGCCATCTAGTGGAAACCATAGAACAATCCATAGTAAATTTTTCTTATGTCGATGTAAGAGCTCCCATAGTTACTCTGGATTGTGCAGCAAAACTCTTATTCTGTTGTGTGTCACCATAAATTGATTTTGTGCACTGGTTTTTTGTTGGTTGATGATTTGTTGGGTGACCTGTACATACCTACATATATAAATTTGAGAGGAGTTACTCCAACTCCAGTGATACCACTGCATTTGGATTGTGCATATGATATTGCAATTTACAGTACTCATGGGTACGCTTGGGGTAACCCAATCCTAACTAAATGCTCATGCAGCAAGTAGTGGTGCTGCCACTTGCTCTGTGGCTTCCTACGGGGGAATTTTTGGCTGCTGCAGGGAGTCCATTCAAGACGGGGGCCAGTCTTCCTGCCATAATTAATACTACCTTCTGCCGTGGTACTGATATCAGAGTTGGCCAGTCTGTGATGACTCTTGCCCTATGCAGCAAAGTTGTTGGCACAAGTGTCTCTGGGCTTGAAGCAGTCACAAGAGGCTCTGATCTGGATTGGAACTTGGCCTGCTATTTAACAAACAAAAATCAAGCATGCCAGGCCAAATTGTGTGATTAATTTTACATCTAGGTTGGCCATGATACTCTCTTCACTGCTCAGTCTGGGCGTCACTGACTGGCACAGGAAGGGCAAGAGGAACGAACCTGATCTGAAAAGGATTAAACTGAAGACTGAAGGCGTTGGGGGTGTAAATCAGCTGTACTGGTATGGGGAAATTTATGCTGGTTGGGATAAGTGTGGCTGCTTTCAATGATCATAGATTAATACAGAGATTTTCAATCTTAATCATCTCATGGCACACTGACAAGGTGCTAAAATTTTCAAGTCACACCATCAGATGTTTGACCATTAACAGGGTACACGGTACTATTGACAGGGGGCTCAAATTCCACAAATGAACCTTCCCAAAATCCCACAGCATCCCTGCAAACCATTTGCAGCACACCAGTGTGCCATGGCACAGTGGTTGATTAACAGTACATTAGAGTTGGAAGGGACCTTGATGGTCATCATCTGCACACAAGCACATCCACTCAGTGCAGACAACCCCAATAGCAGCCCTGACCTGCAGATTCCCGGCTACTGCTTGAAAACGTCCCCCGAGTGAATGTCCACAACTGCTTGATCCACAGGCAGAGGCTCTCGTGAGCCACAGAGAGTAAGTTTCCAATCCTATGCATGTCTACTCAGAAGTAAACCCCATTGAATAATGGGTGTCTGATTGGCCCATTGAATTCAATAGTTAAATAGTAATTTTGGATATTGATAAGGTCTTCCTGGGTATTAGCTATCTCATCTCACCAAGATTGGTGTCTTCTACCTCCTCATCCAGGTAATTTATAAAAAAGTTGAACAATACAGGGCCAAAACAGAGCCTTGTGGCACTCCAATGCATTATGCCTTTATCCAAACTGAAATACGTAGGATCATTATCAGAACTCCTTGAAAACTATTCTCCAACCATCCTTGAATCCACCTAGCAGTAGAGCCATTTAATTCACCTTTTACCATTTTATCCAGAAGCATATCATGGGTGACTTTGTCAAGAACATTGTTGAAAACTGGATACACATTGTCCATGTAATTCCTGTGATTGGTGTGTTGTGGCCATATTCCATAAATACTTCTTGTATGGGGGTGTCAAAAAATGTATGGGCTCCAGATGTCAAATGATCTATCTATGCCACTGCCGTATTTTGTTCTGATTTTGTCCATTGTGACTGATTACAATTATTGTACTTTCATTTGTATTGTCTTGTGCAGGGGTCCTCAAAGTACACCCCGTAGGCCGGATCTGGCCCGCCAGGGCCCTCAATCTAGCCCACAGCCTCCCCACAGCCTGGCAGGAGTGCTCTGCCCTCAGCTGTGCAGGAGGTGGAGAACCAGGAGGAGGACATCCTACATTTTGTCCTACATTTAAAAAAACACTCCTTGAGGGCTTACCTTTGGGGTCTGTTGGAGCCTCTGGTGTAGGCTCCATTTAAAAATGTAGGACAAGGTCCTCCAAAAGTCCGGATTGTAGTCTGCCCCCCAACAGTGTCTGAGGGACAGTGAATCGACTCCCTGTTTAAAAAGTTTGAGGACCCCTGGTCTTGTACTTTATTTTCCCTCTATCTTGTATGCACCTTGAATGCTCTGTTTATTCAGAGGGAACAAACTGATATAGATCATATGAACGAAGGAACGATCTACTAGATACTCTAGACAAAAAACAGTCAGACATAAAAAATACGCTAGACAGACAGGACTTGTTTTTGAGAAAGTGTTCCAGCTTCTAGAAATCACCCATTATTTTCTAAATGCTTACTGACATTCTGCTTAATATAATCTGTTTCAGAGTTTTTCCAGGTATTGATGTCAAGCTGACCGCTCAGATAATCCTTATTATTTCTTGTTCAAGATAGAGATGTTTGCTCAATTCCAGCCGGTTGCCATTTTCACATGCATCTCCAATATGGCCACTGGGCAAATGCTGTCAGCACCACCACATGGCCACTTAAAACAGCAGAAACTTGTTTTGTCGAATTCATGTGTCGGTATTGGGTTGACTTGGTGAAAAACAGGACAGATCAGTATATATTGTATAATCATCATAACTGTGACACTGACCTGAATTTTTCATCCTGCAGCATTTTTGAACAGTGGCTCCGAAGGCACCAACCGTTGCGTGAGGTTTACCCTGCGGCAAATGCCCCCATTGGACACAACCGTGAATCTTACATGGTCCCCTTCATCCCGCTCTACCGGAATGGGGAATTCTTTATTTTCTCAAGAGACCTGGGGTACGACTATGAATATCTAGTAAATCCAGGTAATATAGAAGCACTGAATTGGTGTCTTAAGTGTTAAATATGGTCTTAAGGTATAGCCAAATTAGAAGACATGGATGGTCCTGAACAATTCATGCTTTGAAACCTCAAATTGTTGTCTCTGTAATATTTCTTAGGTTCTCATAATAGAGGAACTCAACAACCCTGGTGTCTCAAAACATTAATTATGCTGGTACCTACATCTCTATTTGACCTATGTTCATAAAATTCCTTTATAACAATAGGAATAATGCACAAGATATAGAGAGTTGTAAAATCCTGGGTGGGAAGATGAAGAAGCAGTGAAGCTCTGTCCTTTCTGGAAAGAACTGAACCTGTAAACCATTGCCATTTCACCAGACATTTTCCGTGCATCTCATTTTTTTCCCCACTACAGCATTTCAGCCAAGCCATTGTTTTGCATTGTGAAGGGGGAGTAAAATTATTTAATTTCCCATTGACAAAACTGAGATTTTTCCAGTGCTAAATTCAATCAGTGCCTAGCTGTGTATATCCAGAATAAACAAATGAATACACAGAAATCTGGCCAAATAAAATATCTCTAAATAGAAAAATCTACTGAACTGGTGCAAATCTAACAGTGAGATTTCTCTTGGTGGTTAAGAGCAGGCTATATGACTGCAGGTTTCTTCTCTGCCATGTCCTCCCTACTTCAGGGTTGGCCTAAGACCTCCTGATTACTGATAGCAGGCTGCTGCACTGCTTCGCTGTCCCCCAAAATGATTCATCTTTGCATGCATGGATGTAGGGGGCAAAAAAGAGGTGCACTCCCTTTCCTAATTCCCTTTACTTACCAGGAGTGTACTTACCAGGAGCGTCCTGGCTGCACCCCACTTCTATTTGATATGAACAGAAGTGATGAATACTGGGTCCCCAGCCTATACCATTCATAAGAAATAGAAACTAGCTAGGTCCACACCAGCTATGCTAGGTCCACCAATTGCACCAGGTCCATACTGGCCCCAGTAGTATAGCTAGCAGGGGTGCAAAGAACTAAGTTCTACAGTGATCAGGAAGGCTGAACACTGTAGTCCTAGTAACTAAAGCTAAAGGTATGGAATAGGCTCCATCTTGGTGCTTTAGTGGACCTAGCTTAGCTGGTGTGGACCTAGCTAGTTGGTAGTACAATGTGGTGCTTCATAGGTCTCTTCAGATTGCTTCATGGCCATGTCAGCCATGTCCCTGGTATGGATTGAATTACCTTCTTCACACCATAACCTGTGTTAAGCATTCTGGCTGCAATCCTAATCCCCATTTAGGCCAGCATAAGTCCCAGCACAAGCCCTGTGTTGGCCTCGGAGTGTCACAAAAGTGCCATAAGCCACTTCTGCACCACACCTGGGGAGGTTAGGCATGTGCATTTACATGTACCAGCTTTCCCACACCACCACAGGAACAGGGAGACAGGTGAGTTATGCCAGCCTAAATTGGTTAGGATCGTGCCTTCATGTGGCAGTGAAGCTGACTGTAGTTCCAGATAGCCAGGAGTCCCACTTTCGCTGGATTTCAAACCATGTTGGAATACCACTGTCAAATCCTAGTTAACCAGTTATTGGGGTGACATGAAAATGGAAGAACAAGTTGCATTGCCAAACTGGGATTGGGGGTGAGAAGGGTGCTAACCCTTTGTCTTTGAGATAGTCCACCACTACATGGATGCTCAGATTGTGAATCTCTTGTATCATGTCTTGGTTCTGGGTCTTGATTTACTCCAATGAAGGGGGGATGCTCCAGAGAAGCATCACTCTCAGGAACAGAGTGTATGTCACAGTACATCACAATCCCACATTTCATGTCTTCTAAAACTCTTCTCTGTGATAGGTCCATGTGGGCCCCAACTGGCATGCCATGTTTACTTGAATCTAACGTGCACCTTTTCCAGCCAAATTTAGTCTCCAAAATGAGGGCGCGCATTAGATTCAATGGCACATTAGACATGAGTAAATCTAGTATTTTGATTATAAGACAGTATTTAGTTTAAGTTTACTACATTGTAATAAAAAATGTCACATAAATCCATTTGTTGTATAACGTAGTGCAATTAGAAAAAAAATCATAACATTAACTCATTGGGCACAATCCAGAGTAACTACAGGGAGTCCTTGCTCCGATGTAAGAACAATTTGCTCTGGATTGCAATATGAATTTCCCATAGGTTTTAACTAGGTGGTGCAGTAACTACGGGTGCACATAATGTCTCTGGATTGTAGGGATTGTCATATTATTATCTAATTCATTGTTGTATGTGGTAAAATTAAATTTTACACCTGTTTTGCAGTTGTGCATTACAGTCATCAATAAACCATTTTTTCTCAAGCCTTTAAAAATTAAATTCAGTGGTGCATTAGATTCAAGGAAATTTGGGTACCGCATATACTCGTGTATAAGCCGACCCTTGTATAAGCCGAGGCACCTAATTTTACCACAAAAACTGGGGAAACTTATTGTCCCGTGTATAAGCCGAGGGTGGGAAATGCACATTTCAAAATATCGTAAAAATAGATACCAATAAAATAACATTTACTGAGGCATCAGTAGGTTCCAGATAAATGTAAAGATTTATTCCCAGGACACAAGAGTAAAAAGAGGACCTGTCCTGGGAAAAGAGGACATGTGGTCACTCAGTACTTTCCTGGGAGTCAGTCCATTGATCATGGTGGCTCAATGCTGCAAGCTCACAAGGAAAAGAAGGGCAATGTATTTTTCCCCACCAGCATACAAGGCTAAAAAAGAGGACCTGTCCTGGGAAAAGAGCACAGATGGTCACTCAGTACTTGCTTCTGAGCAGGCATGCAAAGGATTGGGCTCTGATGCTGCCATCCTATCCACACCTACCTGGGAGTAAGCTCCATTGACTAGGATAGGACTTGCTTCTGAGGAGGCATGCAGAGGATTTGGGCTTTGAGGCCCCCAGTGAATGGAGAGAGAAGAGCAGCCACTCAAAGGTCCTCCCTCCCTCAGGAATTCTTATTGGGGCTCTATTAAAGTGCGACTCAGCATACACAGTGGGAGAAGGGAGGGGACCTCATTTGCATAGACCCTCCTCCTTTGCAAACAAACAAGAAAATACCTCCTCAAAACTTGCTAGAAATAAGGATTTTAAGCAAAATAAGATGTTTAGTAGAGAGGGGCTTCCTTCCCAAGCCATCAGAGCAGAAATTGTTTCTCACCCTCACTGGAAAGTACACAGCTGTTTTAGACACCTACTTATTTAGGTTGGGGGGAATTTAGGCTCTTAATGGGAGTCTGTTTGAGTGATGGCCTTTGCACATGGTTAGCAAAGTGACTAATAGAAAAGGAGGGGAAGGGATGGAGGAGCCTCTGAGGAGGGAATGTAGAGGAACCTGAGCCTACCAGGGAACTCCTGGCTGCTGGACCCTTGTATAAGATGAGGGAGCTTAAGCTCCAAAAAGGGTTAAAAATTCAGCTTATACATGAGTATATACAGTAATGAAAAGGGATGCAAGGAAATAGGTTTTCAGGGAGCCTCACCGCAGCACAGAAGGAACCCATTCATTCCCCTCCTCTTTGGAGCCAGACACACACCTCTGTTTTGATCTTCCCACCTAGAATGGCTCCCAAAGAAAGGTACTGCTTTGCACACCCCACTGTGGCACCCTACAAAACTCAGTGCTTAGTGCTTTGCACCCCCTCTCACTATGCCACTGCCGGCTCCTTCTCACTTTTTTCCTTTGCTGTGTTTTCTTTGATTTATTTGTTCAAAGCAAGCACACGAGACCAGAGAGCTATACCCGTAGCCTGCTTTCAGTTTGCAAGACCAACAATCTGATTTATGTCTGGCTGAAAATGCAGTTTGGAGCCACAAGGCCAGTAATCACACTCTAAAGACAGCAGAAGCATTTAAGCAACACTAATGTTTAAATGGCATCACCCTGCTTCCTCCCTCCACATATACACACAGTCTGTCAGAATGACAGGTTGGCACTCCAGGCAATGCTGCCCCACTGGAAACATTTTGTTTTCCGACTAGAGGGAGATCGAGATTGGTGTTGATCTTAGCAAACTGGCACCAAATGGCATCCAGACTACCCCATTCAACATTTCTGCTAAATGCAGCCTGGATAATCCAGCATCATCCTGAAGCACCAGTGTGACCAGTATGACCAGTATTATATGTATGACAGTGGGGGAGAGTGCAGGCAAGCTGACCTGCCTGTTCCAGCACAAGATACAATTGGACTGTATCAGCACAATACAGAGTAACTACGGGAGCTCTTACGTCAACGCAAGAGACATTTACGTCGACGTAGTTACAGCGCCACCTATGGGAAACCTATGGGAAATGAATAGAGCAATCCAGAGTCAATTTTTCTTATGTCAACATAAGAGCTCCCGTAGTTACTCTGGATTGTGCTGTATGTATGTTTAGAATATTAGTATGTTTAATCAGGTAATTGCCTTATACCTTGGTGTTGTTTTTGAAGTTTCAGAGACTGATGTACAGTGTACTGTGCTCCTTTGAAAGGACGCTGTGGTCAGACACCCATGTGGAACCTACTGTCCAAACATAGCCCCTAAAGCTGTTTTGGATCCAAGAGTCATCAATGAAGAAGTAGCACAAGTAGATGAAATGCTGAGGGGTGGCTGATGGCTGTAATTAGAATTGAAATTGCTAAAGAAATACCCTCTTGGGGGGAAATACTGAATTCCTCAAATGTATGACTGGGGAAAATAAGTATTAAAATGTCAAGTTAAAAGAAAAGATTAGAAAGAAAATTTTAGCCATAGGGATTACCTCCGCCTACAGGGGAGAATAATAAAAAATAATTGAAAAAAGAACTGTAGGGGAGGTAAAAAATCTCTCGTGCAGACAATATAGTGTGCCTTTTATAACCGTTATCTACACTAACTTAATTAATAGCACAAACAGAAGATTTTTTTTAAGGTAATTATTATTTCCTTTCAAGTGTTTGGAGCAGGTAACGTTCAGTTGGGGAGCTCAGGAGACTTTGGAAAGGATCTGGGGAAAGCATCTCAGATTAGTGGTGGATGAAAGTATTTAAGGTAGAAACAGAAAAAAAATTCCGGGACAGCAGAAAAGAAATTCTTCAGCAACGAAGCATTAAACACATGCAATCTTAGGCTACAATCCAGAGTAACTACGAGATCTTTTACACCAATGCAGTTACAGTGCCACCTATGGGAAACCTATGGGAAATGCATAAGCAATCCAGAGTAAGGCCTATATCCTAAAGTGAAATTAAGCCCCTTACTCCGGAGCAGTTAAGATGACTTTCCATAAGATAAAACTAGAGGATGACGTAACTGCGTGGACCCATAACTGCTCTGGAAAGTGCCTTCTCTGTCTTCCCGTAGTTACTCTGGATTGTACCTAAAGACACTTTTCAGGGAGTAAGACCCACTGAACACAATGTGGCTTATTTTTGAATAGACATGGTTAGGATTGTGCTCTTTTAGCACTAGTGAAGACTGACACCCACACCCATGGGTATGAACAAGAAATGTTAAGAATTAGGCTCAATGAAATCTATTATTGAATGTAAAACTGAAGGCATTTTTTTCATTTTCTTTACAGTCAACCCCTTCCAGAATTTTTTGGTGCCTTATTTGGAACAAGCTCGACAGATCTGGCCATGGTTGGTGGGAGCAGCAGTGATCGGTGGCATTATAACAGCACTGATAGCTGGATTCACGGCTCTTGGATGTCGGAAGAAGAAGAAAAAAGCCTCCGAGGAGACACAGCCTTTGCTCATGGAGGGTGACGATTATCAGCATGCAACATACCAGTCACACCTATAACAGTTGCCGAAATGGGGGACAAACAGTTTGGCCTGGGGACAAACTAGACATTGCTTGAGAGATTTGTGATGAGATTTCCCAACCTGTTTTTCAAAACTGATAAAAGGAGGGCTACCCAAAACTGGAACAGGCCAGGCCAAAACCCTTCTTTCCATGCCATTTTCCTGCTCAAGAAAATCCATCCTGCATGCTGCTATTAGGCTCACTGTGGTTTTGGCGGGATATCTATACCAGTGGGATATCCATACTAGTGTTTTTGAAAATGTGGGTCAGGACCAATCAGATGGGTCCTGAGCCAATTTCAGTTGGATCCTCATTCATTTCAATATCTTATTTTTAATATAATAGACAATGCTACAGGGTTGTGAATGTATTTGGGGAAATGTTATAGATTTGTACTTTAAATAAGCTAATAGGGCTGCAATGCTGACCTCCACTTAGGCTGGCCTAAGCCCTGACATAAATCCTATGCTGACTTGGGGGTGTCACAAAAGTGCCATAAGATACTTCTATGCCACTCTTGGGGGAGGAATAGGCCAGTGCACAGGTATGTGATTGCTTCCTCCATCACCAAGGACCAGTGAGTTGTACTGGCCTAGGTTAGGATCTCACTTTATGTCTATGCTTTTAACAATGATAGTAAATTAGATTTACTCCTGTGTAAGTGTAGGTAGGATTGCTAAAAACATTCCTGCTTGATGATGTCACTTCAGTTCATGGCATCACCTCCAATGGGTCCTGACAGATTCTCATTCTGAAAAAGTGGGTCCCACTCAGGCATGGGCCCAAGCTGGTTCGGGCCAGATCGCCTGAACCGGTTGTTCCCATGACCCTGAACCGGTAGCTGTGGGGTTGCCTGAAAACCCGGCATACCAGTTCGGACGCCGGGAAGAGGAGACACACTGCGCGTGCGCCAACCTCGGTGACGCACAGTGCATCTCTTCCCACAGGAAGAGATGCTCTGCGTCTCCCCCTGCAGGAGGAGACGCTCTGCGCATGCGCCGATCTCGGCACGTGCGCAGAATGTCTCCTCCAGCTGGAGGAGACGCACTGCGCATATGCCAACCGCGGCGCTTGCGCAGTGTGTCTCCTGGAGGAGACGCACTGCGCATGCATCCAGGGTTGGCGCATGAGCAGTGTGCCGGGGTTGGAGTCCGCCCTTGCCCCGCCCTGGCTCCACCCCTGACACCTGCCCCGCCCCCTGACCCCGGCTCCACCACCCAACTTCCGGCGAACTAGTTGTTGGGGTGGCCCTTGCCCATTCCTGGTCCCGCTCCTCAAAGTTTGAAAACCACTGATCTATGCAGGTACATGTCCCCCCCATTCCAGCAAAGCTATCATGTTCCAGGGCCTGGTCTGAGTACCATGATGCCTCCATCTTGCTGAAGATAAGCAGGATTAGATCAGATCAGTCCTGATATGAGTTCTATTATGGCAGAGTATAAATGAAACAAATGTTAGCTTTGGACAGGGAGAGGTAATTGATCAGGACAATGACATGGAGACAAGGTTTAGCATCTGATCATGAATCAACTTTGTGATGTCTAGCTTGGCTCTTCATCCATCCGTGATCTCAAGGTGCTAACTGAAATTGAAGCCCAGTCCAATCTAAATATGTTGTCCATATTATGAGTATATGCCCTTTTTATACATATAATCGGAATTGCTGAAAAAGGAATTAAACAGTTTGTTTGCCTTTGCATGCTCATGTATCATCATTACAAGCTAGATTCCTGCATTTGTGGCTTTAAATCTATGTGGAAAGTACGGTGGTTCCCATGCACCAAGCAAGAGGAATAAAAGACTAGAAAAGCTGCAGAGATTCCCATTTAATAAGTAGCTCCAAAGCTACTTTGGATCTCCAGCTTTTCAACTGGCAATGCTTGTTATGCACCCTGCCTGATCTGGATTAGCGCAAAACCAAAAGTATAGAAATACTTCCAGATCAGGTATAAATGGGCCTGACCTCACTGATGGGTAACATCATGCATCCCACTGAATGTGACGGTATCTCATTGTACAAAAGCAGGAGTTTGTACCAAATTTATAGACCGTACGTTGCCGACATATGGGTTCCAGTTTACGTATTTTGGGGCATATTCACAGGCCTCTTTTGTAATGTTCTGTATACCTGCACTGTCATATATGTTTACCGCTATAAAAGATTTACTTCTTACTCAAGCATGAAAGGGTTGCACACACAGGACCAGAGATTGTCCCTTTTTGTCCAGCCTCTTCTTAGGCTCTTGCAGAATTAATGTCCTGGTTCATGAATATTGACTGGTTCTCTTACCTATTAAAATCAACATATCTTATTACAAGTATCTTCAGGATTATATTTCCAATGCTACTGAATCATGGTCACAATTTAATGGGGAGGTGAAGTGTGTCATGCTGCCGCCCCCTGTGATGGTGTACCATCGTCTTCTCTAAACTGAAATGGAGAAAAAGTTTCTTCCATGCATTGGAAAAGAAAGAGTGGGGGATCAGAAATAGAAGCACGAAGAAGAAAAAGTGGTGGAGTTGAGCAGGGTTGGTTGAACCCTAGATTTGTGGTTCAGCTGAATCCTTCCCTTCTGCGACGAGTACCTTTAATTCTGGAGTGCCACTGGATTTCATGTCCCAGATCTAAATGTGCTCCAGCAAGTTGTCTTCACAGAAATCCATATGTTGGTGTTACACCATAGACGCAACTGGCTGAAGTGTCATTCATCCAGCTCTGGGTATGTGAAGTCACCATATCTAGACCTAAAAGTTCTGACAGTGCCAGGGTCCTCATTCCCAGTGCACAGCAGGTGCAAGTGTGTACAGTGCTATGCTAGAACATGAGAGAGATCTCAGACACTCTAGCCCACCATACTTTTCTCCTTCACACTCACTTCCTCTTCTGCTTCACACCCTCACCCTTTTCCAGTGCATGGTGTCCCTCTCCAAAATGTGCCCAAGTTGGTCTCCTCAGTTGACCTTATAAATGGACCTCCTGGACCTCCTCAGTTGACCTTATAAATGGACCTGCCTCACCCTTTTCCAGTGCATGGTATCCCTCTCCAAAATGTGCCCAAGTTGGTCTCCTCAGTTGACCTTCTAAATGGTCCTGCAAGCAGAACATTTGCCCCCAACTCAACACCTAGCATCTTCAGTCAAAACACATCCATACATAACAGCATTGGGAAAAAACTTATGAGAACTTGGAAATCTACTGTACCTTTTTAAATTAGATGGCCCTGGTCTCGTTCAGTATAAAATGACTTTGAAAATGCTCTTAATGGCACAGAGTTGGACTTAAATGTGCTTAATTTTGTACTGGATGGTGACCCAGGAGTATAAATAAGCTTGGTGCAGTGGCATAGATAAACCATCTCTGCTGGGGAAAAATTATGCAATTTTATTTTGACCATAGGCTGCAGGTTATGAAGGTTGCAATCCTAATCTCCAGTTAGGCCCGCCTAAGCCCTAGCATGTCCTGTTCTGACCTGGGGGTGTTACAAAAGTAATGTGAGTGCAAAAATACTTCCGTGTCACTCCTTGGGGAGAGTTAGGCCAGTGCACAGATATGCGCTTGTCTCCCTACATCACCAAGGGAATAGAAGACCAATGAGTTGTGTTAACCTAGGTTAGGATTGCACCCTAAGTCACTGGCCTATCCAGCTCAAGATCATCTGACTTACCTGGAGGACCCAGGGATGGACGCTAGGGATCATTTTCCTTCAAAGCACTATTACAGTCCTCTCCATGGAGTTTAATCCTGAGAAAGATTGTCAAGCTCAAGTATCACAGAGGTTAGAAAACCCAATGGTGGCCTATTGCTTTCAATGTTTGCCTTTTTCTGCCTTGAATAACTGTATGAAAATGCCCCAACCACCATATCTTCTTTCATTCAAGCAGCACTAATTGAAGTTCCATTAAAAATTATCAGCAATGAATGAGTGGCTAATTAAGCAATGCTCTCAATAAATAGCTGGATGCACAATGGATTAATAGAACATCCTGCATACTATTTAATGGAGCCATTTACATACTGAAATCTAATGCACACCATATAGAAGAAACAACATCTATGTTTTTTGCCACTGTCTACTACCGAAAAGCATACGTATATGGATGTTAGGGCACAATCCTTATCCAAGGGGGTTAGGGCACAATCCTAATCCCTAGTTCACCAACATAAGTCCTGGCACTTGTCTTGTGCTATTCTGGGGGTGTCACAAATGTGCCATAAGGCACTTCCTCCCAGGGTGACCATACAGTATGGAGGACACAGTGCCTCTACCTTTAAGCATTGGATAGAAGAGGGAATTTAGGCAGGTGCTGTTTTTTAAACCTCTATAATGAGCTAAACCTGCCTCAATTCCCTATTCTATATAATGGTTAAAGGTAGAGGCACTCTGTCCTCCATTCTTTATGGTCACCCTGCTTCTTTCCCAATCATGGGAGAATAGATCAGTGCAAAGGCATACACCAGCCTTGTTTTTCCCCCTCCATTTCCAAAATGAAAATAATTGTATATATTCAGATTTGTGGATAAATATTTCAAACAGGCAGAAAGTTATTGTTGGGCATACCAAAGAAATTATTGGTTAAAATGCACAATTAAACTTACTAAGCACGTAATGGGCAATGATTCAGATCTGCATTCGTTTATATTGCTGTCTGTGATTTAATTGGTGAACATGATGTGCAATTAATCCAATTGTCCATGCAGTGTATAATAATGATTCAGCTCTCTACTGCTGCCAGTATTTTTGAATGGGGAATGTGGTGTACAACTGCAGAGACATATGTGATACACCACCATTGCAAAAGCAAATATACCATGCTGCATTGCAAGCATGGTATAGCCTACAGTTGCATATAGCCTACAGTTGCATATCCAGAACAGGCAGCATTGTAATTTACAATGGCTGTGAGCAAAGGGTTCAGAAAGAGCTGCAAAAATATGCAACATAGGATGCAATCCTAGACACTTTCCTAGGTATAAGATCCATTGAACACAATGGGGCTTACTTTTGAGTAGACATGGTTAGGATTGTGCTCATATTCCAATATACCCAGTATTCATTTACCTTATCAGCAGATTGGGATCAGCAGATTCCACTTTTAATTGTGGGAAAAGGAATTAGTTCATTGGTTGCATAGGGATTTTTAAAAAGTTTTCTAAACTTTTTATAAGTTTTCTAAAACTTAGGTTTTCTAAAACTTAGGTTTTCTAAAGTTTAGGTTTTCTAAAATTTATGTCATCTTTGCTTTCTAAATGAAATAAACTCATCTCGGATACTGCATTTCTGCACTCAGGCAATTGGTGGATGGGGGAAAGTGTTTGGAGGCTTATAGATGGAAGAGTGGATGGAAGAGATGGAAAAGGAGATCTGTAAAGGACATATAACATATAGTTAGATGTAGGATCAATCGGGACCTGCTGTAATCCCTGAGCTGTCATCAGAGACTCAACAGGGTTTGAAATTAGACTTAAAAATGCCTCTCTTAAGATGCAAAACATTTTATTGCTAAGGCCTTTTTGTGGCACCTCTAGAAACCAGGAATTTGAGATCTTGGTGTCACACAAAAGTTTGTACATTCTCACTTGAGATCAATGACCCACAGAACATTCTCTTTCCCAGAACATAGGGGCAGAGGGACGGTCACACAAGTGGGCTGATGGTTCCTTCAGTAGGGGAGAAAACCTCCCTCTAGAGTATCTCTTTTTCCTTCTTGAACATTTCAGCAGCATTCTGAGCTATACATACCTGCCAAGCTATACATACCTGCCAAGCTGGAAATGGTTCCTTGATCATAACAACCTGGAAAAAAATATGCATTGCTTCATGAGCAGGTTATTGAAACCTCTTCTCATGGTGATACATTTTCATAATGTGGCTGCTCTCTGCCAAGTGCACCTCGGATAACTGCTGCAATCAATATGAATAAAGCCAAAGCACTCACAGATCCTTTGAAGCAGTGGGGCTCAGCCTCATCCAATCTTCTCCTTGATTCCATAGGTAGTTAACTTGTTAATATATCATAAGACTTACATAACAAAACATTGGAGTGGGCTCACCAATAAATCATTGGTAGCAGGAATAGAAGGGAGTAAAAAAATACGGTAATGAAAAAAGGTCAGGAATAGGTCCAACAACACAAATGAAAAAGGTCCAACAACAAAAGTATTTATATACTCCTTTTCAGCAAAAAAGTTCACAAAGTTGTTTACAGAGGAAAACAGATACCCAATGGCTCCCTGTCCCCAAAGGGCTCATAATCTAAAAAGATGGCCAAGAACACCAGCAATAGCAACTAGAAAAGAAGCTACTGGTGTGAGAAAGGCCAGTTCTCTCTGTTAAATAAAAGAGATAATAACAGCACTTTTGACAAATTTTATTAAACCAATGAACATCATTTACATTTGAAAAAACACTGCAGAAATAGTACAGACTTTTGTAACATTATCATTTGATGCAAACATGAGACTGAGTTTGAGTTGCCCAGAAGAGGTGAAAACCAATAACACACTAAGCAATATACGGTTTCCTACTTGAGTGCATTCTCTGGTGTCTATCAAGGTGACCGCTCTGACTGAAGGTCTTTCCACACTGCTGGCACTCATAGGGTTTCTCCCCTGTGTGGGTTCTCTGGTGGATTACAAGATTAATACTCTTCCTGAAGATCTTTCCACACTGCTGACACTCCTAGGGTTTTGGCCCTGTGTGGGTTCTCTGGTGGATTAGAAGATTAAAGCTCTTACTGAAGGTCTTTCCACACTCATGGCACTCATAAGGTTTCTCCCCTGTGTGTGTGCTATGGTGTTTATTAAATGTCCCACTATCACTGAATTCATTTCCGCACTCCTGGCATTTAAAGGGTTTCTCCCCTGTGTGGATTCTCTGATGACACTTTAATGTCCCACCTTGACGAAAGGTCTTTCCACAGTCCTGGCACTCATAGGGTTTCTCCCCTGTGTGGGTTCTCTGGTGGATTAGAAGATGACTACTCTGACTGAAGTTCTTTCCACATCCCTGGCACTCATAGGGTTTCTCCCCTGTGTGGGTTCTATGGTGTTTTTTAAATGTCCCACTATCACTGAATTCATTTCCGCACTCCTGGCATTTAAAGGGTTTCTCAACTGTGTGGATTCTCTGATGGCACTTTAATGTCCATCTCCGATTGAAGTTCTTTCCACAGTCCTGGCAGTTATGGTTCTTCTTCCCTCTGTGGGTTCTTTGTTGTGAAAACTGACCCTGCTTCTTTTTTCTTACAATCTGATCCCAAAGAGATTCTATTGAAGGAAGAAAAGAAATGCTGTTAAGAGACCAATATAAGTATGGAAGTATGGAAATTGTGATATCCAAGACTCCTGGTGACCTTGAGTCAGGGGCAGCAGGGTGCCTATAAGGGTTCTATGAATGACGCCGCACTCTTTTGGTCCCCCTCAACGCTGAGATATGAATCCAGAACAGACCGCAGATATTCAAGGTCAGTTCAATTTTGTTACTAATTTTACATTAATGTGGACTGTCAGGTCAGGTAGGTTAGAGCACTCACTATAAAAAATAACAGGAATTGGTTTGCTTTCTTTCCTTAGATATAAGGAACCACAAGGTTGGCAAAGATGTCTTTTAAGGGCCTCTCTGGAGGGCTAGGCGCATCCCTTTGTGTCTCACCATCAAGATGCACATGCAGGGCAAATTCCTGTAGCATCCCGGCGCCCTGTGCATTAGCAAGTGTGCAACTGGATGTTCCAGAGGGAAGGGAGGGAGGGCAGCATGAAAGTGTGTAAAGAAACGTTTACTGTGACAATAATGTCACAGAAATAGAAAAGGAGCATCAACATCCAGAAGCAATTCAGTTTTTCTTAGCTGTTTCTAGGGGTAGGCCCTAAACCTAAGTGCTTGCTAGATGCAGAGAAGAGAGGAGTCAACTGAAAGGGGAAGAAAGGACTACACCAGTGCAAGGATGGTAGCTGATAAAAAGGGAGGAAAATATCTATTTTCAAATGCATCTGAGTATCCCTTTCTTAGACCTACAGTAGGATTCAGTCATTCACCTCTGCATGTTGTCCCAAAAGCCTTACAGTAGGGGACACCCGTTCCCAAGAATAGAAAATGATTTAGAGCTCAATCCAAAAAGGTCCTTATGCTTGCATAATTCTCTTGTTCCTGCCAGGGATGTTGTAATAGTGCTGTAAGGCACTCTAGAGGTGGCCTAAATCCAAGCAGACCTGTTGGGGCTGCTGCATCCATACCTTGCATGAAGGGAAGAAGGTTTTTGCTTCCCAGGGTAGTGTGGCAGCAGACCCAACGCATACACTAGATTCATCATATGCTGTGCCAGACTGCTAAATTCAACACAAATTAGAATTTTTCTGTCACTTTCCTATATTCGTGGTCTCTCCATTTCTGAACAGGGCTCAGGACTTTATTACAGTTGGCAACCCTGGAGTAAAAACCTTGGACAAGGGGAAATTTCTGCCATGAGACAAGAGGCTGGCAAAGCCCTCTAATCTCCCCTTCTTCCTGTCTCAATATTCTGTAAATTCAAAGATAAAGCCTTATCTTGAAGCACAAGTGACAGTTATCCCGGAGACAGAGACCTTAGCCCCCAACTGCATACAATACCTGAAGACTTACTCAACCATGATTTAGGTCTCCCTCCCTGAATTATCACCCTACACTGAATGGGGTGGCACTGCCATGGAAATAGCAGGTTCACAGCTTGGGGCCTGTGACTCAGGGTGAATGTCACAGACTGGGGACTGTGACTTGGGGACTCCTAGACTCAGGGTGGCTCCTGGAAGTCCAGGGATCAGATATGGTCAGGAGTCCCTTTACCCGGCTTTGGCTGGTATGCCAGGTTCCAGATTAGTCAGATATGGTCACAGCAGCTCATGCCATAGTGAATTCAGATTTGATTATTGCAACACATTCTGTGTGAGAAATGGCTGCCTCTGAAGATGATCCAAAAGATACAGTTAGCGCAGAATGTGGTGGCTCATGTGGTTACTGGTGGTCAGCAGTTTGACTCTTGTCACACCACTGCTCCACTGGCGGCATTGCCTGGCGGCTTCCAGGCCCAATTCAAAGTGTTGTTTTTTACTTCAAAGCCCTAAATGGCATTATTATTATTGGCATCCTTCAGTCTCGAAAGACTATGGTATCGTGCTCTGATTGGAGGTCCTGAAACAGCATCTAGTGTGGCTAAAAAGGCCAATTCGAGAGTGGCAGCCCCTTCCACACTGAGGACAAATAAATTCCGTCCCCTGCCCAGGCCCCAGGTTTCGCTGCTTTCAGGTCTGTCTCTTTGCTTCAGCCTGCCGAACAAGTGTCTCTTCCAGTTGGAGAAGGCCATGCTGGGTCTTTTGCCTCCACGCTGAGCAGTCAGAGGTCAAGGTTTCCCAGCTGTTGATGTCCATTCCCAAGGCCTTTAGATCCCTCTTGCAGATGTCCTTGTATCGCAGCTGTGGTCTCCTTCTTGGGCGCTTTCCCTGCAATAATTCTCCATATAGGAGATCTTTTGGAATCCGACCATCAGCCATTCTCACGACATGCCCAACCAGAGTATTTCAGAGACCACCTTCTTCCATAAAATCAACTCTGTTTTCTGAGGTCACTGGAGAGGACCCTGTTGGATGTGCCGCCATTAAGACAAGTTAGAGGGATGGTGGGTAGAAACAGGGCCTTTTCAGTGGTGGTACCTATATTAAGGAATTTCCTCCCCATTAAGAACAGCTTCCTCTTTATTATCCTACCTGCGAGGCCGGAAGACTTTTGTTTTCAGAAAAGCATTTATGGCCTATGACAGCTGTTTTGGAGTACTTAATTTTTATTTTACAGATGTCTTGCTATCTGCTTGTTTTTATATTGTCTGCCTTTCCCTTTTTGTATTTTTACACTTGTTAGCCGCCCTGTATGCCATTTGGATGAGAAAGGATGACTCCAAATTAAATAAATACAAAATAAAATAAATACAAAATTGACTCCAAATAAAGGACACCTCCTACCCCCTCGGGAATACCTTTCCACCAGCACCATATCTATCCACCACCATATCTTTCAATACTTGTACAGTACTTACATCCTAGTGGCTCCCACCCCAGCCGTGGCAATCCATATCCCAGAATTAATGTTGATTATTTTACCAGCAAAAGTCCATGGAGTGGAGTAAAGCAAGCCAGGTATGTGATCCCTGCATGTACTGCAGCTGCAGAGACCCACTTCCCCTTCCCACAAACTGCCCTGTTCCCCACACAGATCCTCCCCCTATCTTCCCTTGTTACCACCCTACTTGCCGCAGTGGGTCTCTGGAGCTGCTGATGTATGCAAGAAGCCTACAATTGTCTGTGTCTGCTTTCCTCCCCTTTCCCTATATTCCCCCCTTTCCCTATCAGCACCCATGTCACCAACTCTCCTTGGCAGCATCCAGTGAGCAGAGGTTCCTACCTGGAGCATCCAAGTAGTAAGACCCAAAGGACCCTCCTTACCTACAAAGGTGACGTTGTTGTGATTGTCCATCAGGACTTCTTCGTAGAGCCTCCTCTGGGACGGCTTCAGCAGAGCCCACTCCTGGCTGCTGAAAAGCACAGAAAGGTCTCCCAGTGAAACAGGCACTGAAAGGAAAAGGCAAAGTATCCCATTAGCTTCTCGGCTGAGGCCAGAAATGCCACCCAAAGGAGAACTGACTCCTCTTTCCCTGAAAGGACAAGCAGTTCTGATGGGGAGAAAGTCTCCCTTACGCGGCCTGGACGTCTGGCTGCCATTTTGTTCCTCCACAAGGTCTCTTTATGGGATTCTCTGCAATCTGTCAGGAGAGAAAAGGAAACCCTGTGAGTTTATTGTTCTCAGGCTGGTATTCCTGCTTCATGCACAGGCTTCAATCCCTTCCAAGACCCCCTTCCCTCTCCCCCCACCAGTCCTTCTCCCTCCTGGGCTCCCAGTAGAGGCAGCCCCGTCTCCCTTCCTCGGCCACCCAGGACCTGCTTCTCCTTCTGCTTCCAGGCCTTCCTCCTCCCTCTGGCTGGGCTCAGGCCTGACTGGGCTCCCCTCCTTGAGGCAGGGCCTCCTTCCCCTTCCAGGCTCAAGGCCAGACACAGCCGGGCCTGCTGGGGATTGGAGTCCCTGGGCCAGCAGCCCCACACTGACAAGGTCTACTCAGAAGTGAGCCCCATGGTGTAGTCCCCGACCAAGTGACCCCACACTGACAAGGTCTACTCAGAAGTGAGCCCCATGGTGTAGTCCCCGACCAAGTGACCCCACACTGACAAGGTCTACTCAGACGTAAGCCGACCAAGGGTAACTTGGTCTACTCAGGTCTACTCAGGTCTACAAGGTCTACTCAGAAGGGAGCCCCATGGTGTAGTCCCCGACCAAGTGACCCCACACTGACAAGGTCTACTCAGAAGTAAGCCGACCAAGGGTAACTTGGTCTACTCAGGTCTACTCAGGTCTTCAAGGTCTACTCAGAAGGGAGCCCCATGGTGTAGTCCCCGACCAAGTGACCCCACACTGACAAGGTTTACTCAGAAGTGAGCCCCATGGTGTAGTCCCCGACCAAGTGACCCCACACTGACAAGGTCTACTCAGAAGTAAGCCGACCAAGGGTAACTTGGTCTACTCAGGTCTGCAAGGTCTACTCAGAAGTGAGCCCCATGGTGTAGTCCCCGACCAAGTGACCCCACACTGACAAGGTCTACTCAGAAGTAAGCTGCATGGTGTAGTTCCCGACCAAGTAACCTCACACTGACAAGGTATACTCAGAAGTGAGCCGCATGGTGTAGTTCCTGACCAAGTAACCCCACACTCACAAGGTATACTCAGAAGTAAGCCCCATGGTGTAGTCCCCGACGAAGTAACCCCACACTGACAAGGTCTACTAAGAAGTGAGCCCCATGATGTAGTTCCCGACCAAGTAACCCCACACTGACAAGGTCTACTCAGAAGTAAGCCCACAGGTGGGCCCAGACCAGTTCGGGGTGGTTCCCAGGAACCGGATGTTCCTATTTCCCTGCCGCTGGCGATCCAGTAGTGGCGGGGGGCACGATAACTGGGCAGACCGATTCAGCCACTGGAGCAGCAGGGGCAGCCGGCCGGGCACTTTTAAATTTGCTGCGGCAGTCCGGCATGGCGCCCCACAAGCCCCAGCACTGGAGTGTCCTTTCCCTGGCCGCTGGGGCTTATGGTGCGCCTCGGTGGGCTGCCGTGGCAAATTTAAAAGGACCCGGCTGGCTGCTCCTGCCGCTCCAGCGGCAATGGGGCTTACTTCCAGGACAGTGGCTGGGACTGCTGCCTGAGAGCCCAATCCTATTATGACTACTCTGAAGTACGTCCCATGACAGTCAATGGGGCTTACTCCCAGGAAAGTGTGGTTAGAGTTGCTGGGGGGCACTAACAAAAACTTAGATTAAAAAAAAAAATTTAAAAGATTTTTTAAAAATTTCCCCTTTAAATTCTCCCCAGCCCTGCCCCATGACCCCCCCATGACCCGGCCTGGCCCCGCCCACTTCCGGGGAACGGGTTGTTGAGCCAGGCCGGGCCCACCATTGAATAAGCCCCATGGTGCAGTCCCCGACCAAGTAACCGCACACTGACAAGGTCTACTCAGAAGTAAGCCTCATGGTGTAGTCCAACCTCTCTGCCTCCAACATCTCTGTGGAGCACCAGCCCTCCAAGGAACCCCCAGGCTGGGCGCAGGTCCTGCTTATGCTCTCTCTGCACACCACCCTCTGCTGACGTTGCACACGGGGTTCAGCAAAAGTGGAGTTTATTCAGACTTGCAACCTCCAGGCCAGGCAGCCTGTGCAGCCAAGAACCATGCAATACTTGGCAGCAATGTGCAGCCAAGAACCATGGTTAATAATCAGGCGCATGTCTATGGAGAGCATTCGTGGGTGGAGCTAGAGGGGGAGCTGAGGGACAGACAGAATTAGCCTTTTATTAGTATAGAAGACAGTAGACTTAGGGCGCAATCCAGAGTAACTATGGGGAGTCCTTGCTCCAGTATAAGAACAGTTCACTCTGGATTGCAGTATGAATTTCCCATAGATTTTCACTAGGTGGTGCCATAACTACGTTGATGTAAATGTCTCTTACATGCTCCTTTAGTTACTCTGGATTTAGGGTTTACTAAATACTGAGCTATCTTATAATAAAAATATTGTATTTACTCAAATCTAATGCACCCTCTAATCTAATGTGCATCCTGATTTTGGATACTAAATTCAGCTGATAAAAGTGCATGTTAGATTTGCATTAGACACGGTATATCCTGCCTTTCCCATGCCAACAAAGGCTGCAGTCCTAATCACACATTCCTAGGAATAAGTCCTATTGAACAGGATGGGATTTACTTCTGAGTAGACATGCTTAGGATTGCACCGAACATTGGCCAAAGTGCCCAAAACATTTGGAAGCCACTTCTGGTTGTTGTGTTGTGTCCTCACAACAACCCTGTGAGACTAGCCAAAAGTCACCCAGGAAGCTTCATGACCAGGGATTTGAACCTGGATCTGAGATCAACCTGGTCTGAGATCAACCACTACACCATCCTGGCTCTACCACCACATCCCCTGGCAATATGTCCAATTGCTGGAATCTCTATGCCAGAGAAAAGCTTCACCTGTTCAGTCTCTGCCTGCAGAATCACTATTCTTTTTGTAAAGTCTCTGCACAGCCAAAAAAAAAAAAAAAGTTGCAGCAGGACACATGTCTCTTATTGCCTTGTGTGCTCCCTGGTGGGAATCTGGTGGCTGGACTGGATGGCCCTTTGGCCTGATCCGGCCTTATGTTCCTATCCTAGGCTCAGCCTAAGACCCTTTAGTATTTATCCCGGAATCAGCATCAGTGTCTGGGTGACTGACATTACTAGGCAGGAGCACCTATGGGGAAAGGCTACAGCATTGTGGGCTCTTCAGTCTAGTAATGAGGCATCTGGGAGGCATGATGGAGACATACAAAATTTGCAAAGGATGGACAGAGTGGATAGATGCTTTTTTCCTTTTCACATAACACCAGAACTAGGGGACATCCATGAAAATTGACTATTGGGAGAGTTAGGACACAAAAATTCCCAAGGCATCTGGTGGGCCAATGTAAGATAAAGGAGGTTGGGCAAGATGCGCCTTCTATAGGGACTTAAACAAGAAGGGATCACAGGGATGACCATAATAGAGAACAATACTTATTTGAACCATGAGACAGCCAGTTCTTTGGCTGTAAGCATGAATTATAGATTTACAATACAAGCATCCCCCACTTTCTGACAGTTCGTTTTCTGACGGTTCCGCTCTTTCACCACCTTTCAATTACACAGAACTTATTCATTCAACATATGCTTCATTCTTTCAACCTCTCTCTGCTGGTCTAAAGGCTATAATTGTCTTCCCTGACGTTGATTTGCATGCAACTATGATGATCAAACTGTTTTTTGACATTTCCTTATGACTTTTTGGGTAAATACCCATCATTCAAATACGTAAGATAGTCATTGCCCACACCTGCCTTTGTTCATTTTATTGTAATTTGCTCTGTATTTTGACTGTGTGTCAATAAATATGTTAATAAATATATATTAATAAATAAAATAAAAAAAATTATTTTAATAACAAAAATATTTAAGCTTTTGAAAGTCAGATTTATGTCTTTTTGGTGGCCTTTTTACATTTGCAAACTGAAAAAGACTGGGTTCCACTTTTCACTGGTTTTCACTTTTGGATGGTACTCCGGTCACTAACTGTCCAAGAAATGGGGGATGCCTGTAGAGAGGTGAGCAATATTTATTTGAACAACTAGCTTCTTCTTCTTGTGCCATATCTGTCACCGGACATTGGTGATCATGTTGGCGATCCTATTTTTATTAACAGATGCACAAAAAAGTGTTGCTGAGTTTTGCTGAAACCAGTCCCTTAAATTTTGAAGCCATGATGTTCTTCTTCTGCCTGGACTTCATTTGCCTTCAATCTTTCCCTGGAGGATTAAATGTAATACGCCGTATTTTCCTGGGTGTCACATCACATGTCACATTGGATCAGGACAATTCTGGTGTCCTTAGATTCCTCTCAATGAGTCCTTAGATTCCTCTCAAATTCTGCCCTTTCCAATGAACTATAGCACATTTGCCTACTCACGAGGAAAGCCGCTACATGAGTCACTTTCACTTTCCATAGAGATAAATGCATATTTTAGGTTTTTTTAGTTTTTTTGGCCATAACCTTTAATAGGCAGCTGCTATTTCAAAACAGATTTTTGCATTGGATTCTGCTCTTCAATACAAATCCAACAATATATGAAATGATGGGGTTTGATGCTCCATCACAAAGTTTCAAGTTTTAGTTCCCCCAATGCGCGTCACCCTCCTTGGGCGCTTCACTCGGTGCAGACCACACCAACCGCACTGCTTTGGTGACACTATTGAGCCTATAATTTACAATTCTCAGGGATTATTAATAGGCAGTCATTACCCATTTATCCTTTTTGAATCAAGTCTGCATCGCTTTGTTTCTTGAGCAAAATGCCACTTACTCCTAATCAGGAAGATAAAGTGGGAATAATAAATCAATCACATACATGTTCATCTATCCCAAAGAATGCCAGGCTATGGAGTCTGTCATTGCCTTCTCTTTTCCATGGCCTGAAACCAGAGCTGGATTTAGGTTTGATGAGGCCCAAAGCTATTAGACCTAATGGGCCCCCTTATATATCCAGCTGTTGTTTGTCAACGACAAATTGTCACTGTTTTTTGTTAAATATATGCTATGTGGTAATTTATGAATCTAATTTATGGACCTACACAACTCAAAACACTGTTGCTGTATGCAGGTTTTATTTTCTTTTTTAATCTTATACTAGCAAAATGTACCTGTGTTGCAAGAGTAAAATACCCCCATGTGCCTTCCCCATTGCACATCATTCCCCATTATGCATCATCCCCCATTACGCATCATTCCCCCTGTGCATCGTCCCACCCTGTGCATTGTCCCCCCATGTGCATCATCCGCATGTGCAAGAACATCCCATGCACATCAACATCCCATGAGCAACATCTACCCATGTGCATCAACCCCCCATGAGCATCAACATTCCCCAATCACAATACCCCCCATGCGCAACGTCCCCTATGCGCATCAACCCCCCATGTGCATAATAATAATAATACTAGGCATTTCTATACCACGTTTCTGCTCTTTTTGGATTGATCCTCAGACTTTATTCAAAGCAGTTTACATAGTTTACACACATGTAAACCCCTGAAGGGATTTTTACAAACACAGATTGGTTCTCTCATTTCAAGAATCAGCTACATTCAACATGTTACATTCACAGTCTGGTTTTCACAACTGGCCCCCGATGTCTGAGATGCTGGCTGACAAACTTCTCCTTCAGCTCTCACACGAAGGGCAGCTGAGATAGCGTCTTCACTCCCACTGAAAAGCAGATGGAAAATCTAGACCAAACCTCCTGCACATCAACCCCCATGCACAACATCCATGTGCATCAACCCCCCCATATGCATCAACATCCCATGTACAACATCCCCCATACACATTGTTCCCCATGTGTATCATTCCCATGTGCATCAACCCCCAATGTGCATCAACTACCACGCACATCAAACCCCCATGCACAACATCCCCCAGGTGCATCATTTCCCACCCTCAAAATCCCCCCATGCGCACCCTCCATCCCAGTGCATCAGGCACCAGGCACCAAATTGGCTGGATGTTGATCAGTCTGTCTTCAACATGTTGCACCCCTTTTCACCTCAAGGGTTAAATTTCTCAACATTGGGTCTTGGTGGGTGTTGATGTCACAGAAGGAACACCCCCAAATTTCATGCTTCTGTGTCCAGGGGTTGGGGCAGGACTTGGATCAGTCAGGGATTCTTCAATGGAAAGTACAGGGCACATGTTGCGCTCCTTTTCACCCCCTTCCGGTTGAAATTTCCAAAAACTGGTTCTTAGTGGGTGCCTCTGTCATGGAAGGAACACCCTCCCCAAATTTCACACTTCTATGCCCAGAGGTTTTGGCTGGGCGTTGATGAGTCAGTGAGTGAGTCAGTGACTTTTCAGTTTTATATCTATATAGATTTTGGAAATGTATATCCAGTTTTCTTTTCTTTAAATTTTTGGGGGGCCCCCAAGAGAGTGGGGCCCTAAACTATAGCTTGTTTAGCTAATCTGGCACTGCCTATAAATTGCATCCCTATAAGCAGGATGAGGATCAGCATAGCGTAATGGTCTTGCAGGGACAGAATTATAATATGTAGCTGGTTAGAGTGAAGCAATGCAGCAGACTGCCAGTTTCTCTCTCCTCCTCCCTTCTCCGTCCTCCTCACATTGCTAGGTGCGTTCCACATTTATGTAACTCCTAGTTCCCGTCTTCAGCTTGTCCTTACCTGGGGTCAATAAGCAACACAGCCCAGGCTTTATCAAACTGTCAGGACTGCATAGAGCCAGATCATCCTGCTTGTTTTATATAACTGTGATGGGGTTTATGAAAGAGTTAAAAAGAAACTGATTTCCACAAGCAAAGCCTGGACGTTTCAAGCAGGAACGGCCTGTTGGCATCAAGGATGGCTTTTTTGCAACTATAATCACCCCTATTCAACACAGCAGATGCACAGTGGTGTAACTAGATGCTGAAACGGATATCATGATGCTCATTTGGCTTGAATTGAACACTACATGCTTCTCATATAGGTAAACACAAAGAACCTGATGTACAACCATCTGAATGGAAGGTCAATAGATGTTCAGCCTAGAGGGTGGTAGTGATGATGATTGTGAACTGTTGTGTCTTTATGCTCTTCTCTGTTCATTTTAGTGGCTCTCAGTGTGCATGTATAGTGTATTCCACGCCGCCTTGATCTCTGGAATAACTGATACTCGAAACGTGGAACAGAAACTCTGGCAAAAAAAAAGCCCTTTTCAGAAGCCCTGATAAGAAATCTGATTATGAAAAAGGTGGTATCTCAATACAGAAAATAAATGAAAATAAATATGATTATGTTTAACTAGCAGAATTTACCTGTCATTGTGGGAGTAAAATTTCAAGAATATCCATGAGCCCCACACATGGTGGTGGGCACTGCTGGGCACTGAGTGGTGAGCTATCGGCACCAACAAGCACTGGTCACCAGAGGGCATCCTTACTGTGGGGGGTAGCAGCAGTCACTGGGAATCCTTACTGGCCACCAGGCATCCTTACTGGGCACTGGGCACCACTGAGCTGCAGGGAGCACTGGGCATCACTGTGCAGTAGGCAGCAGGCACTACCAGGCAGCATGCATCACTGGGCAACTTCGGGCACCAGTGGGCAGTAGGCATCCCTACTGGGCATCAGGCATCTCTATCAGAAAGTGAGTACCACCAGGCACCACTGGACACCACCAGGCAGCAGGCACCAGTGGGCAGTAGGCATCCCTATTGGGCATCGGGCATCTCTGTCAGAAAGTGAGTACCACCAGGCACCACTGGGCAGCAGGCATCAGTGGGCAGTAGGCTTCCTTAATGGACAACGGGCATCTCTACTGGATAGTGGCCACCTCTGGGCAGTGGGCCATCAGGCAGCAGGCAGCGATGGCACTAGTGAGCAGTAGGCACCAAAGGGCAGCTGGCATCCCTACCAGGCACCAAGCATCTTTATGTGGGAGGGGACAGACCACCCCCCACCAGACAGCAATTAAATTAAAAATGTTTGGAAGTAGCTTGAAGAGGGAAGTGTATGTGGTTTCTGGAGAAGAGGAAAGGGTGATCAGATTAGTGGGACAGGGTTGGGGAAGACAGAATGTGAGTCAGATGACACTGGACCTTGAAAGCTGGGATGAAAAAGGGGAGTGACAGTAAGAGGGGTGTTAATTGTGATTAACCCTACAATCCAGTTTGTAGAGACATTACGTGCACCCATAATTACTGCACCACCTACTGAAAACCTATGGGAAATTCATATTGCAATCCAGAGTAAAATGTTCTTACACCGGAGCAAGGACTCCCCGTAGTTACTCTGGATTGTGCCCTAAGAGACTTGGGGGGATGCACATGTGGGAGGGAGTGGGGTGGGTGAGAAAGAACAGGAGAAAGAAGAGCTCATTGCCTGCTGATATGTTTAAAAGAGAGTGTCACAAAGAGCCTGATCTGTCTACTTAACAGTAAGTCAGTGAGGCTTACTCCCAGGAAAGTGTGCAGAGGATTACAGTGTCAGAGCCCCATCTTGTGCCTGTCTACTTAGAAGAAGCCCTGTTATTGTCAGTGGGACATACTCCTAGAAAAGAGTGGTGATTCCAGCCCCCCTTTGAACCTACCCACTCAGTGCTACAGCAGGATTCTCTGGCTGCCTATGGATAGGGTTGCAATATTTCCTGGAAAACTGGGACTGTCCTGGTTTTCAGGGATTGCATTCACATATGGGCAAGTTTGACAAGGGGTCCTTTCCTGGTTTTGTAGAAGAGAATTATGGCAACCTTACCTAAGGTGTGCTGTGGGGTAAGAGGCGACATAAGGAGAAGCAGCCACACTTCAGGCTGCCTGAGTGAGGCAGCCTGGGTGGCACTGTGGGAAGCGGATGAATGGTGGGTGGGTGAAAGCAAGCCATGGGCTTGCCCAATTTGCCCCAAACCCAATCTCTGCCACCACTCATAAGCAGCACCAACATCTGCAGCTGGGATGATTTAACTCTTTAAGAACAGTGAGCCAAGGACTGAGGCTGATGTAAAAAAAGAGTTAAAAATAGCATGCTGTCCATTTCCTTTCTTTGTATGCTACTATGCTCAAAAGAATGGATTACCAAACAACTCCCTCTCCATTTTCTCTGGACAGTTTATATATATAACTGAAAATACCTGAAGGGCTGTCATATGGAGGAAGGGGCTCATTTGTTCATAGCTGCCTCTGAAGGCAGAACTAGAACCAATGGGTACAAACTGCAAGGAAGGAGATTCCGGTTGGATATCTGGAAAAAATTCCTGACGGTGAGGGCGATTCGGCAGTGGAACAGATTGCCAAGGTGGAGTCTTCCTCACTGGGATCTTCAGAGGCTCAACGAGCACCTACAGGCAGGGGGTTGGACTAGATGACCTACTGGGTTACTTCCAATTCTAGGATTCTGTAACGGAGGCACCCACTAAGAACCAGTTTTTGGAAATTCCAACCAGAAGGGGGTGAAAAGGGGCGCAACGCGTTTTCCTCCCTATACTGTACTTTACATTGAAGAGTCCAATAAAAGCATGAAAATGAATGCAAGTAGATAGTGACCACTTTGGTAGGAAAGGCAATGTCCTGGAGACAAGACCTTGTCACAGGCCAGCCAGGTACCCCTATGTCGTGTCCATCATGGATTGGAGGAAGCTCCAACCCACAACAAGCGGACACCATCAATACACAATGGGGGAATGGGGTATGGGGGCATTTTACTCCCGCAACATAGATACATTTCACTAGTGCTGTAATATTTTTGCTCAAAATCTATGCATTTCAAAGTTGCTTTATTTATGTAGGCTACCAACATGGGGCAGAACTATGTTTTCCATATATATATGGAAATATATATATTTATATTTTCCAGTCTGTTCAGTCTGTTTGTCATTCAACCAATGCCACTTTCTGGAGTCTGAAGCCTTTGGTGGAAAAAATTCAAATGTTCCATATGGATCAATCTCAAAGCCAGCTGCAGAAGCAACTGTATGAACTGCTAATGATCTTCTGTAAATGATCTGCTAATTCAAGCTCTGCAAAGGTGGACTGCCACCCCTTAAGACCACTTTGGTTGCTGTGCATAAGTAGCTGGAACGCATTGCTTTTCAAAGTTGCTTTGCATCTTAGGGCACAATCCTATGCATGTCTTCTCAGAAGTAAGTCTCATTATTTCCAATAGGTCTTACTCCCAGGATAGTGTGATTAGAATTGCAGCGACAATGTATTAAATAGCTATAAATTAAAACAAACATTTTGCTACTCTTTGGTACATGATGTCCGACTATATTGCCCATATCCTAAAGTCAAATTGAGCCCTTTGCTCTGGAGCAGTTAAGGTGACTTTCCATAAGATAACATTAGAGGGTGACGTAACTGTGTGGACCCATAACTGCTCTGGATTTTGCCCTAAGACAGCTAATTCTTAAGCTGTTGTTTTCCTTTTGGTAATTGCACTCGGATCTTCCAGACAGTCCTTGTAAGTCCTGCAGGCTTTCAGCTGAAGGATTCCTTATTGTATTCAAACCTCGTCCCATAAGGATTGCGTCTGTTGCTCAGTTTGTGAAGGGCTTTGGAGATTTCATTTGGGCCACAGCAAAAAACGCCAACAGTCTTCCTGTTGAGATTGAAAATAGGGTTAGCAATCTCACAATAAAATAGGAAAACAGACTCACAACTAAGTACAAAAGGCATAATCTTACAGGGTCTACAAGTGTCAGCTTGCCTCAATAGTTAGCACTACAGTTTCCGCAGTGGTGTAGCTAGAGTTGGTGCAAAGCACTATGTTTTGCAGGGAGCTTCGCTATAGCATGCAAGCAGCTCCTCTCTCTCTTCAGAGCCATTCTGGGCAATAAGTGCAATGCAGGGGCATCTCCTCTGTGTTGCTGTTGCTCTCATGGGCTGGAACAGCTCTGAAGGGGAAGGGAAACATACACAGCACATTGAGGTCCCTGCAAAGCCTAGTGCTGTGCTCCCCTCAGGTAATGAAGTTAGTCATTATTGTTGTTGTCAGCAATAATTTCCCCAGACCCCATGAATCTTCAGGACTCAGAGAGAGGTCAGTCCGTCAGTCCATGCAAACTGAGGAATCTTTCTAGATTCATAAGCATGACTGAGATCACTGCTAATTGCTGCAGACCAGAATGCCCTTAAAGCAGGGTGACTATGGCTGCAACCCGAACCTCCACTCAGGCCGGCCTAAGCCTTGGCATAAGTCCTGTGCTGACCTGGGGGTATCACAAAAGTGCCATAAGAGACTTCTCCTTCACTCCTGGGGGAGGGTTAGGCCAGTGACTTGACATCAGGGTGACCAGATGCCAAACCCAAAATTCCTGAACCCCAAGGCCAAAATTCCTAATCCCAGGCCAAAATTCCTACCTGCTGAAAAATGGCCAAGAATGTATTTTTTGTTTTTGTTTTTTGACCATAACTTTTGGAAGGAAGGAGATATCTCAAAACAGATTTCTGCACTGGGTTCTGATCTTCAATACGAATCCAATGACATATGGCATGATGGGGTACTGTGCACTGTCTCGAAGTTTCAAAATGAAGCAAAAATGTAGGACACCCGGACAGGAGGCTAAAAATCTGGACAAATCCGGGTTTTTCCGGTCATCTGGTTCACCCTGCCTGACATGCACTTGCCTCCCTAAATTGCCATGGGAAGGAGAAGACCAAAGGGTAGTACTGTTCTGGGTAAGGATTATACCCTATATGTCCCTTTTCCCAGGAGAAAAAAAAGATGGTAAGGATGGTGTGGGATATGTGGCAAGGATGGTGGCATCTTGCTAGAGGAAGCACTGCCAACTAAAAAAAAAAATTAAAATGCTGGAAAGAGCAGGAAACTCAACAAGGGAAAAGTCCAAAACTTTGATTTAAAGTTGTTCTTTACAATTGGGTCTTTTAAATTTAAATTGGCAGTAATGACCAGGAAGTGACAGGAACATCTGGCCTGTCTGCAAGAGATCCAGCAGCATTAGAAGAATGTTAATTGGGACTTTTCCTCAGGAGACGATGGGAGTGAGAACCATGGTGGGCCCTGTCAATCTAAGGATCAGATTCTTCAGGCATTAGACTAATTGAACTAATTACAACCACCTAAATGAACAGTGGAAGCTGAGTGCCTTATGAAGACAGACATATGCCAGTGACTATGTGCACTGAATCAGTGGCCAGCAGAGATTTTTCTCCAGATTGTGAAGTGTCAAAGCACCCAATTCCTACTCCTAGGAAAAATGTACAAGAATGTAAAATGTGTGGATGCTCAACAGATAATTTACCTAAACCCCTTCTTGAGGCAAGATATCCTTATATCCAGGGATGCTTCTTCACCTGTTCAACCTACACAGAAGAAAATGTCCCCGTCCTGAGCAAAGTGTTTCTGTATAAGGTATCATATAGGGTAAGATGAAAGGTAAAGATCCCTGGCAGGTTGCCCTATCAGCCATGACTGACTGCACGTTGCCCTGCTGCATCTATGGGTCCCATCCACAGGTGTTGGGTGCGATGCTCGTCCTTGATTCAGCCGAGAGCCAACACTGTCTGAAGAGACCTCCGTGGTCACATGGCCAGCTTGATGGCACTGAACGCTGTTTAGCTTCCCACTGAGGTGATACCTATTTATCTACTTGCATTTCCATGCTTTTGAACTGCTAGGTTGGCAGGAGCTGGTCTAAGGATGGGAGCTCAATCTGTCTTGCAGTACCCAGGGTTTGCACCCAGTACTGCACCCAGTACCCAGTACTCCAGAGTGTTGGGCTTGAGATGCTTGTAACTGGAAATGACAGGAACTTAAATTGGGACCTTTGGCATGCAAGGTGTATGTTCTACAACTGAGGTATCCTTCTCCTCCTGCTTGAACTTCTTCTTTCAATTGTCACCTCCCACAAAGGGAAAACACAACAACAAACAGATTAAATGAAAGTGATAGAAAGGGATGAAAGGGATTGTGGAAGGAAAGCAAATGTTTGAAGTGTAAGTGCATTTTGCCTTCTTATCAGCAGATGGTGCACTTTTTCTCAGCACAGTTCAAGCATCAGAAATGAGAACATAAAGCTGGGCTGAAACGACATCTCAACTGATGAACATACCCTTGTGCGGAAAAGCTTATATCACACTGAATGTGTTTACCCCTGTTTATGCTCTGCTGTGGGCCCCCCATGTTGCTGAGCTGTTTGCTCTATGACAAGATACTAAACCATTTGGTACCAAAAAGATAATGGCTTTCCACAAAAGAGTTAAGCCAGTCTTTGGACTTAAAAGACTGTAAAGACAATGAATGAATGAATGAATGAATGAATGAATGAATGAATGAATGAATGAATGAATGAATGAATGAATGAATGAATCTCTCTCATGCATCATCACCAACAATATTTATTATAAGAAGGTCTCTTAGACTGGGAAGGAGCATTTCAGGGTTCTTGCTGTGGCTGGCATGCCGAATCCTCAAGCTAGCTATATCAATGCATGCTGAACCATGCTGCTCAGTAACTGATTTTTGGTGATGTAAATCAGCTCATTTCCAGAATTTCTTAACATTTTTAGAGTGTGAATTAGAAAGGATGATGGTGCTAATTTTTTTTTAAAAAGGGATATATTCCAGTTAAAAAAGGCTTGTGCAAATCCCAGTGGGAGCTACTACCAGGCTCTGGTTCAGACCTCATTCATTTTAACAGACTTATTTATGTAGGAGAACTTTGCACTGGACCCCCGCCCCATATCATTTATTGATGAATGCAGTGCATCTTTCCAGTTTAATTAAGTAGTTTCCGTCTATCATTTAAAAACTATGATTTAGGAGAACGCAGCTTTAAGCACACAATTCTGTTAACTAACAAAACCTTGGCTGAGCTAGATTAAACACAACATCTCTAGCCTATTATGAAAATATGCAAAACCCTTAAACCCTAATAGCTGCTCAGTTGCCCAGAAAATGAAGTGTCCTAATGGTGAAAGCTGACAGTTCTTTGGTTAAAGTTCCATTACTCTGATCCAACAGATTTGACAGCACTAACCATCAGGTGCTTTGGCATTAAATGATAACATCAAGCCCAAAGCCAGTTCCCACCCCTCACATTGCTGATGCTCGCGCTGAGTTGGGAATCTTACTTACTGTCTGTTACACTTGGCTATTTCATTAAACAGAAGTTTCCAGCGAGGTCGCCCAATGAAAAGCCGACAGTTCAGTGCTTGATATTTCTCTCCAATTATTTTCTACAAGAGACAAGAAATTCCTTTTGTTGTGCCTTGCAGACCACCTTAAAGAATTACTGACTCCTTGTAAGTCAGTCTTACACATATGCACCAAATTCATTATGGGCAGCTCAGTCTGTTGCAGTTATTTATGACGGCACTGCAGGATTCGAGTGCATTTGCATTACAGAGAATAACACCAAACAGCAGTGTAACTACAGGGGGCAATTTGGTAAGTATAGCAGGTTCCACAACGCACTGAATAAGCAGCCCCTACTACATGCTATTGTGGCATTCTGGGAAGGGAGGGGAACATGCTGTTGTCACTGCCTGGAATGGCTTCAACAGGGAGCAGAAGACACTAACATGGCATGTTACAGCAGTGGTATTCAAAGTGGGGGTTGGGACCACCTTGGGGGGGGGGGTTTGCAACCTTGGGTCAGATGGGTTGCAAGATGGTGGGATCCACCTTCTTGGAATCTGGCATTGGGCTTTCCTGGGAGTAAGTCTCATTGAAACTTGCTTCCAAGTAGACATGGAGGAACATCCCAGTAAGATTGACAGGTGGTCTTGGACATATTTTTCTATTTGAAAGGGGGTCCCGGACTGAAATACCCAAATACCACTGTTACAGAATCTGAAATCTTTACCCAATCCTGAACCCAATCTGGATCCTGACTGGATGCATGCCTTTCCAGTCAGAGGAAATGATTCTGGAATAGGCCAAGACCCACAGTTTTTGGTTCAGAATTTATGTTGCCCTTTTGCTATCCACCAAAGAGCTCAAGGTGGTATACATAGAACCTTAGCAGCTATAGCTTTTCTATACTGCTCTAGCAGTCCTGAAAACATACCACATACATGCATCTCTGTGCCAGGGCTTCCCTTTCCCCCTTTTATGATTGTAGGAGTCTGACCCTCTCAAAGAGTCAATTGCAGCCTCTGAAAATCTGCAAACTACATTTTGCCACATACCTGTATTCCATTTGTCTGACTGAGGTAGAGCTGGATGTTTATGAAGTCTGGTCGATTTTCTTGCCAGAACTAAAAGAACAGTACATTTAAAAATAAAATAATTGATTAAGGCTGTAATCCTATCCTAAGCCTCGGCATATGTCCTGTGCTGACCTGCACATGTCACATAAGTGCACTAAGGACACTTCTGCCACACTCCTGGGAGGTTAGGCCAATGCACAGGCATATGCCAAGCTCTCCACTCCATCAAGGAAAGATAGGCCAGGTGAGTTAGGCCAGCCTGAATCTCTTAGGATTGTGCCCAATATGGCTATTTCCCAAATCACACTTATAACTGGGGTCCAGAGTATTTTAAGAGGTGTTGGAAAAGCATGATACAGCACCTATGATTTCTGGAGTCAGCACAGTTAAGGATGAGAAGTTCCTTCGTAAATATGGCCAGTGAAGTTTTTCTCTTACCTTGTTATGCAATTTGCAGAGAAGATCAGCAAACCAGCAGAAAGACTGGATTTCTCTACACACCCAAATAAAGTAGAGTCTCCTGAGTTTGTAGCATTCCCAGTCATCGCTTTATATTATGGCCATGTTTGGAGGGAGGAAATAAAATTACATTTAGAAATCAAGAACTGATTGATTCATCATGTTCTTGACAGTCTGCCTTCATTTTGACTGTGGTTCTTATGAACAAAACAGTACAGATTGTCCTGCTTCTTAAAAGTAATTTTTCTTCACTTCTTTGAGGCTGTTTAGCCTAGAATGAAGGTGCCTGGAAGACAACTGAGACATATAAAATATCCATGGGAAGGATAGAGTACTTGGAGGGAACTTCCTCTCCATCTTTACAACACCAGAACCAAGGGACAGCCACTAAAATTAACTGGTGGGAGAGTAAGAACAGACAAAAGGAAATGTTTCATTGCTCAGTCTCTAATTAAATTGGAACTCCTTGCCACAGGATATGATGGTGGCACCTGGCATAGACAAATCTGCTAAATGGGCAAGAAGCATTCTTTCAAGAGGGTGTTTTTCTTTTATTTAGCAGGGGAAGAATAACTGGCCCTTCTCACCCCAGCAATGTATGTTATAGTGGCTTCGGCTGGTGTTTTGCCTTTTAGATCATGAGCCCTTTTGGGACAGGAGCCCATTAATTTTTTTCATTTTCTTTGTAAACGGCTTTGTAAACTTTTTAGTTGAAAAGTGGTTTATAAATACTGTAGGCATATGGAAGATATATGATAGATCTGTTCAATCTGTAAATCCATAAATCTGTCCAATCTGCCCCTTTGCAACATATTTATGGAGGAAATGGGCATTGTTTTATAAGCCATTTGGAGCCTCTTGGATTGAGGTCAATCCAATGCTCATAAAGAATGGTCAATCAATGCTCATAAAGCTACTTGTGTATGTCCATCCCATGTTCCCTTTTCTGTATTTTCTCTCCTTCTCTACCTCTCCTCCACTCCCAACCAACACTGTTGAAATTTAGACTGTAAGCACTTTGGGGCAGGGACATGTCTCCAATTTATAAAAGTGTGGTTAATCATTGGGTTTTTGTCCCAAAGGGCATAATTGGGAGAACCTATTTTGGGGGGAGAAAAGGGCTTTTAAATCACGAGGCTTACATACAGCAAGGTGTTGAGGATTGATGCGAACGGAGTGACTCCAATGCCTCCAGCCACACACAGGCTAATTTCATAATTGAAAGATTCTTCAAAGGGGCTCCCAAAAGGACCATCTACATACAGTCTATAGAAGAATGAGAAGGAAGGTTAAATTAATATGCCCTGTCCATCCAATAAAGTAAAACAGTAGAATAAAAAAGAGGTTATGCATCATGCTTTATCAGAAGAAATAACAACACAATGGCTATAAGCTGGAGTCCAAGAAAAAGGCTGCAGATTTAAATATCTACACCACTAGTTAGAAAGATCTTAATTTGTTGGGTTGCAAGACGTTTCTTCTCGAGACTGTGGATCTTCAGACAGCAAGAGTAGACAAGCCTGGGCTAGATGGATCAAGAGACCAATTTCCTTTTGTATCTACACCCTGTTTTGGCTCCTGCCTGTCAGTCTCAGTTGTGACCCATTGGAGCAAGAAGGCTCAAAGAATGGGTTTTGCCCCGCTTGTGATCTGTGAGATGAAAAGCTTCACCTGCTGAAATGTCCTCCTCTACATAATTATTAAAGGTTCTGGATCCATGAAGTTAAAAGTTGGGGAACCCCAGCATGATGCATCTGTGAGATACAGGAAGCTGAACTAGATGGGCTGAACTTGCAACCCAACAAATGTTCTTATGGATACATAAATGTTTTTAAATGTAAATTATGGTAAACAATCCTTTTTTATTTAAGATGTAAAACAAAACAGTGAGCAGCGCAGCAATGTAAGGACTGTCCCATCTGCTCACTGGGAGATACATCTCTGTGATGATGAGAGAACCGTTGTGTGTAGTAAACCCAAGAAACACAGCAATTTTGAAGATCCACAGAAGCTCTGGGCTCTCATTCAAGGATCCACATAAGTGTGGGGAATTTTTAAGCATTGTTCCTCAATAAATTGGATATGTAACTAACTGCAGGGAATCAATTACCAAAGCAGCCCCTGCTGAGCCACTGAGGCAATACAATGTTTTCAACCCTCCCACCCTGAATCCTGTGGAGCAGAAACATACTTTTAAGTACCAAAAAAGCTAAGATATTACAGATATTCCAGATACTATAATGTATCTGCTTGCAGAATGACCTGTATACATGCAGCCCATATAACAGTACATACGAGTGAATGCATACAATGTAGAGTGCAGTAGAGACCTTGGATTGCTTTTCCAAACTCAATCTCAGTTCTCAACACTCTAGTGCTTTCCAATTCAAGATACCTTAGATAACTCCGCAAGGTTTTATGAAGCCACATTCTCAGAACTCAGGCATTTTCAAGGCAAAGAAAATTTCTTCTGCTTAACATAAAATGTTTTGAATGTGACCCGAGGGCTCATTAGCTGGTACCAGAGAGAGGGAGACTTGACAAGGATTTTGTAACAGATGGAAAAGTTGCTTTTAGTAAACTGAATTAATCATAAGAAGGGACAACCCTATTTTGACTTATTTTTCATTGAGGGTACAATCCAGAAGTGCACTTGATCTACCCTATCTATCACTGGGCTGGCCCAATTGCAAGTTACAAGGGCCATCCTAGTTACTCTGGAAAAGGCTGGGGGCAGCCTAAGAGCACAATCCTAACCATGTCTACTCAAAAGCAAGCACCATTGGATTCAATGGATCTTACTCCCAGGAAAGTGTCTTTAGGATTGCAGCCTAAGGAAACATAGGCTGCCCCAAGACAAGTGGACCTGGGCTGACCTAATTGGGCCAGCCGAGGCAGTTCAGGAGAGGCATGTTGAGCATTGCTTAGGACAGAGCAGTTACTCTGCATCCAGAGCCTGTTTCCAGGGCAGAAATGCCCTCTTCCAGCTCGTCAGAGTTATACCACCTTAGGAGCAGGTATAGTGATGAGTACACCCATAGAGGTCCATAATAAGGCTGAGTAAGAATGGCAGTGTTGCAAAGCCATGATCTGTCAGACCACAGGTGGAAACACTGCAGTGGCCCACCACAAACCAGAGGACAGAGAGTGCCAACTAATGACAGTGGGACAGCAGAACAAGCAGAACAGAGTTGGGGAAGATGGGATGGGATGGAACAAGAGGTGATAGAGCAGCATTTCTCAAAGTGGGGGTTGGGACCCCTTTGGGGGTCGCCTAGAGCTTTCCTGGGGGTCGCCTAAAGACCCCTGGTGCAGGGTGCCAGGTCAGGCTTGCCAGACTCAGGGTGCTTGTCATCTATCTCTACACAACTTGGAGCAAGATCTTGTATGTATCAAACTTCCTGGTGTGGCTGCTTTGGTGGTTCACAGACAAGTTCAAGGCCCAAGTTCAATGTCCAGCTGTAGCTGCATGCACATTGGGGCTGACTGACAGCCTCAGGGCCCAATCCTATGCATGCCTACTCTGAAATAAATCCCATTATAGTCAGGATGGCCTTTACTCCCATGTAAATGTGGATAGGATTGCAGCCTCAGCGCCCAATCCTATGCATGCCTGCTCTGAAATAAATCCCATTGTGTTCAACGTGTGCATAGAACACACATTTCATTTGTAACAATGAAAATACATCCTGCATATCAGATATTTACATTATGATTCATAACAATAGCAAAATTACAGTTATAAAGTAGCAACGAAAATAATTTTATGGTTGGGGTCCTCACAACATGAGGAACTTATAAAGGGGTCACTGCGTTAGGAAGATTGAGAACCACTGTGATAGAGGCATGTCAGAGGTGGGAGAGATTTACACACCATGCAGCAACTTACAATGGATGATACCCTCTACCTCAACTCCTGAGACATCCACGTTCTCTCTTTAGACTTAAGAGATAGAACAGGTCTGAGGAGACCCACTGGCAAGTGAGAGGTATAGGAGGAGGTAAAGGAAAAATTTTCTCTTACCTCTACCAAACCTGCTGATTTCCCCCCAAAGGCATTTTCCTTAGTGTCCACCCTTACAACCTTCACAGGGAAAAACCCCAAGGAACGACGATTGCAAAAAGGACTGAAAGGTATAGACTGAACATTCACATGAACTCATACAGGTGATCTGATTTAGGTGGAAGTAATAGTTGGGTGACTACTCTTTTTAACAATACTGCCCTTGTAAATAAATTAGTGGCTGATGAGGTTTACATACAACTGCCTCTGTCAAAATTAGAGTTTCCCTAAAATAAACATGATAGGTACATGTATGTCCCCATGCAATATTAAAAATATTATCTACAGCTCAGGAAGTTTCTTTTTTAAATGCTTAAAAGCTCCTGTGGAATTAGCTTTCATCACCCTCTTCCACACTGTGTTGACACTTAGACTGAAAAGAATTCAGCTTTCATTTCACACGTGCGCTGGAAATGCAACTGATCCATTTGTAAGTTGGCTCCAAGCACAGACCTAAAGAAGGGATTCTCCTATTCTAAAGGACAAGATGGAGTCGGACGTTTGATCCATACTTAACACCACACATTTAATCCACTGTGTTTTAATTCAACACAATACTGTTTCCTATCTCACAACACTCAGGGTGCTTGTCGTCTATCTCTACACAACTTGGAGGAAGTTCTTGTATGTATCAAACATCCTGGTGTGGCTGCTTTGGTGGTTCACAGACAAGTTCAAGGCCCATTAGCCAGAGAAGCATGTCCAATCTGTTTCATTTTCTAAAAAAAGCAAGGTCAATCCACAGGCCAGCCCATAATGCTTGTTATGCTCATAAAGAATGCCTTTGCCCTCTCCCTGGAAAGCCATGAAAACTACGTGACCTATGCTGCAAGTCAGCCATTACCTCTCAATAAGTCAGGCTCTGCCTTCTGCTCAAAGGCAAAAAAGTGTGCCAAAGCAAGCCATTTATTTTATCTCTTTATCCAACTATCAATGGATCCTGGCGCAAGGCCACTGACCGACAATTAGCGGTGCGCTGCAGGCACCCCATCTGAGCAAGATGTACAACGAGGGCAAAAAGCACTGAGAAGGCCAGTATTAAGGGTTCACTTTCCTGGGTTCACAACTCCATCTTTGAGAGGCAATTCAACAAACCACCGCCGATTTTATGGCAGGCCATATGCAGCTAGTTGGGGTTACGGGGTTTTGCTGGCTGCCACAGATTGCAGAGAAATGTCAAACAGCTCACCAGTGCACAAGCTGTCATTTGAGTGGAACTATTCTTGGCACTCTTTATTTCCTTCCGTAGCATGACATGTCATTAAGCCAAGGAGGTTCTATCAACATTTCCAACGTTGTTTTCAGTAGTCACCTGGAGATTGATGCTGGTTTTGGAGATTCCGGGACAGTCATGGAGAGTTGGGTTCCCCAACTGTGCAGCAATTCTAAGCTCTCTTCATAGCTTATGCTAGCATCATTACAAATCCAGTGTGTTCACTTAAGCCACCATTGTGTCTGTGGGAAGTTATGTCTATAGAATTTCTACTCATGTGAAGGGAGCGGCCACATGCTTGGATAAAACTGTGCACATAGGGGCTTGCTCACTAAGGATGCAATCCTAACCTAGGCCGGCACAACTCATCAGTCTTTCCATTCCTGTGATAATGTAGGGAGGCAAGCGCATGTCTGTGCACTGACCTAACCGTCCCCCAGGAGTGGCACAGAAGTGTACTTTTGTGATACCCCAAGGTCAGCACAGGACTTATGCTGTGACTAAGGCCAGTGTAACTGGAAGTTAGGATTGCAGCCTTCGTGCATGTAAACTGTAGAAGAATCATAGAATCTTAGAGTTGGAAGGGACCCAGTGGGTCATCTAGTCCAAACATCTAGAGCACAAAGCAGAGTTAGACAGCAGCTGGAACTGATTTCATTGGCTAACATTGCTCTCCTATCGCTGCTCAACCATGTTTCACAGGTGCTAGCTATCCAGCTATTCTACAGTGTGTGTGTATGCGTGTGTGTGTGTATGTACGAGCGCGTGCGTGTGCGCATGTGCATATCCATGGAATTTGGCAAGATGTGTTTCCCAGAAAGTGGAAGGTGGGTGGATCCACATCAGAGCCATTGGAAGCACAGCCTGATCCTTTGCTCCCTTCCTATCTGGATCCCTGTGAAACTATTTGACTGCTTAGGGGAAATCTATGAGTACAGTACCTGTGAACGTTTGTTCTCTAACAAAGCAAATAACAACAGAGAGGGCAGATTCACAAAAGGAATATAACACAAATACAAAAGGTTAAACCTGCCATGCTCCAGAATTGCAGTTCCAACTGCAAGTCTACACACATAGGCTGCATACATCCTATGCAGACTTACTAGGAAGTAAGTCCCATTGAGAACAATTTCACCACTTCTTGTGGCAAGGAGTTCCACAGACTAACAATACGTTGGTTAAATAAATATTTTCTTTGTAACTCTCCCAACACTCGATTTTGGTGTATTTCCTCTAGTATCTAGAATAGAACAATTGAAACCACTACAGAGCAAGAACCTCGAAAGCAATATTTATTTATTTTATTTATTACTTATTTTGTATTCCGTCTTTCTTCCCGACAGGTAATACAGATCATTGTTTTTATTAACAAACAAACCACAGTAATTCAAAACAGTATCCAGAAGATCAGTTAGCAAGGGCAAATAAATAGAAGTTGGTTGGGACAGTCTGTTTCCCCTTTTTTTCTCCTAAGAGAGCCCTGACCTTCAATATAGGAAAAGCTTAGGCTCCAAGAGACACAATACATTATGTTAAATTTCCAACTAGCCTCTCTTCTGACAACCACGTAAATGATACTGAGTAGAGGAATCCAATATTCCATCACTGGCTCCAGGCAGGAAACAAATGGCAAAGCTTTCCTTTGGAATGCCGGAGATGGAAATGGTGAAATGTCAGAGAATGCCAAATGAGCCAAAGGAGGCTTGCGGAGAGGCTGGGAAGCAGTTCATTTCAATGTCCCTTTGGCAGCAGCTGCTCATCTCTTACCTTTACTTCTCCGTCTCCTGCTGAAAAGGAGGCAACAGAAAAAAACCTGCCCATAGCAATGAGCCTTCCTGTGCAAGGTGCCTAAAAGGAGACTTGGCAATTATTTTTTCCCACTTTGAAGTACATTATTTTATGAAAGGTTCGTGCTGCCTTGTGCTGCAGGCTCTATATTGACTTGTAATGGCTCTCAAGGATTACTAGTAAGGGCCTTTCCTATAGGGTGACCATTAGAATGGAGGACGGAGTGCCTCTATCTTTAAGCACTGTATAGAAGAAGGAATTTAAGCAGCTGTAGATCAATAGAGAAGGGTTTGAAAAGCAGCACCTGCCTAAATTCCCTCATTTATGAAATGCTAAAAGATAGAGGCACTCTGTCCTCCTTTCTGAACTTTACCTAGTAAAGGATGGTGATCTGACCAGAAATTTTTGAATTTGTCCTTTTTTAAAAGCAACCTGTCTGGGTGTCCTCCAAAAGGGCTTCATTGTCCTCCATTTTGGCTTCATTTTGGAACTTTGCAGAGGTGTGCAGTTCTTCATCTTGTCATATGCTGTAGGATTCGTATTAAAGAGCAGAATCCAATGCAAAAATCAATTTTGAAATATCTCCTTCCTATCAAAAGTTATGGCCAAAAAAATATAAAAAAATATGCATTGAGCTCTATGGGAAAGTGAAAGTGCCCAATATTGTGGCTTTACTCTTGAGTAGCAAATGTGCCATTGTCTACTAGAAAGGCCAGGCTGAGAGTAATCCAATATCTTGTGTCCTCCTTTTGAAGTTTGGGCATCTGGTCTCCCTGTCCTACCTAGAGACATCAGGGATTGAACCTGATCTGCAGGCAGAGGTAGAACTTCAGGACTGAGCCACAGTATTTCTCTTACATTTTCTTCATTTGTCCCATAAGATGGTGAAGAAAAGGGGGAAAATGTTCTTGTGTGTTTCAGTTCACATCTAGATGAACAATTAACAAATCTGAGAGTGCCATCCCAGATGGCAGGAAGGCTGCCCTCTTCTGCGATGTATCCAGTGCAAATATTGGAACAGCTGCTGCACTAGTATGTGCAAGAGAATGCTGTAGTATCCCAATAAGTCTACTCAGATAGACCACCTTAGGAAATGTCCATCACCCTCCCTTGCCCCAGAATACTTGTCTCCTCCCCCTCCCTGTCCTTCAAACCTCTGAGCTGGCAACTCACCCCTTGTGCTGGTCCCACCCCAGCACACATCCATGCACAACATGTTGGGCCAGGATTACTTAGTGAGTCACATAGTAACTGTGAACAGAAGACTGGATTCTGTTTAAGTCATGTGTTTAATCAATGCTGCTGACTTTACTGCCTACTCAAAATACAAAATGTGACCCTTATTTTCACATAATATGTGAAATTATGTGAAATAATTTTCACATAATTAGCCAACCCTGGCTAATTGGGCAAAAGGTGTTTTTCCAAGTGGGTGTCCCTCTTTTATTTAGCAGGGGAAGATTAACTTGCCCTCCTCACCTCAGCAATGTCTGTTATGGTGGCTTTTTAGGGTGTTATAGTGGTGTTGTTTTGCTAGCTTTTGCATTTTCGATTGTGAGCCCTTTTGGGACAGGGACCCATTAGCCATTAATTTGTTCATTTTCTTTGTAAACCGCTTTGTGAACTTTTTAGTTTAAAAGCGGTATATAGATACTGTAGGTAGGTTATTAGAAATCAAGTGTCAAGAGGTTAAGTGGCATGGTTTGTGTCTGCAATGTCTGGATGTGTCCAGGTAGTATTCTGAGGTGTGGGGAGAATTGTGGTCCACTCAGTTGGCCTCCTGGTGCCTCTGAACATCTCCCAGATGCAACCAGACATTGCGTGAGCAAATATCATAGAAAGTTGCTTCCAGTCACTTTCTAGAAATGTTTCTTGGGGCTGGAAGGCCAGTAGAATTGTCCGTAGGCCCCACTTAGGTCTTGAGGGCCTGACATGACCGCAAACAAAGTACTGCAATGCTTAAACCATAACCCCCTGCTCCCTCCATTGGCACTCCAGGATATAAGCATTTTTATATCCAAAGTGGGTTCTGGAATACCCAGATACCCAAAGCCCACTGTATACAGAATATATGTACAGACTAGCATTAACAAGAGGAGAACAAGACAACCCCTGGTTCAGAACTCAGCCAGCAACTCTCAGCGAATTGCTGACAGCTTGATAAATGAACACCTCCATCTTTTTGAAACCAATCTTTTATGGCTGATGTTAACATTCTCCGATCACTCACACTATATTTAAAGAGATGGTTTTTTTTTTTTTTAAAGGCAGCTATCTTGTAAACGAGAAAGAATATTGAGTTATGTCAGATCTGGTTTTCAATCTATGTTCCATACTCATTCCCCCCATTCCTCCCCCTGCAAAATAAAGTTAGGGGAAAAAAACCCAAGGAAAAAGACAGCAGACTTGGGCTGACAACAGATGTAATATTCTCAGTATGATGAAAGCGATTCAGCTCACACTGTTTTCTAGGATATTTAAAGGGTTCGAACAATTAATCTTTTTAAATGTATAAGTTAAAGCTGAGAGCCCTACAAAACTTGATTGTCAGTGTTTCATGGGGTAGAACAGGGTGGGACAAAAGAATGGTAACAGTGATTTTATATATGACTGATAAAGGGTATATATGAAATTATCACAGGTAATTTCATGCAGAATGCAACAAAACATGTTGCAATATCTTCTGTCAAGAATTATGGCCAATTAACCAGAATGCTGCCATGGGTTTCTTTCCTAGCTGCCTTGGGTTCCTTCCTAGGACGAAAGGTGGGATATAAATCAAATAAACAAACATACAAATAAAAATGAAAAACACAACTGCATCATGGAACAAAAAGTGGATTTTCATAATTCAAAATTGACCTATGACTTGAGAATGCCAATGAGGTGTTATTAAAATACAGAAAATAAGGACTTAGGGTGCAATCCAGAGTAACTACGTGGAGTCCTTGCTCCGGTGTAAGAACAATTGCTCTGGATTGCAATATGGTTTTCACTAAGTAGTGCAGCAACTATGGGTACACATAAAGTCTCTTATGGGCTCCTGTAGTTACTCTGGATTGTAGGGTTAATATGAATCTTTTTTATAATAATGTTATCCCTGCTACATAGATAAAGAGGTGTACATTTTCAAGTTTATTCCTTTTATATTAGCAGGGGAAGAATAACACTCTTCAGTGTCTTTTTCTATTGACTGTTTCCTGACCTTCTTCTGTATCGTTTCAAACTATTTGTGGGGAGAGGCAAACAATCTAACAAGTGTGAAACGAGATGGGGCTTGCAGGGAAATGGCAGAACTCTTGTGTCAGCTCAAGTTTTTTTTAAATTTTAATAAAAGCTGCCCACCTATTCAGCTTTCAAATACTGCTCTCCTATCCAAGCAGCACCATCAATCAAGCCAGCAAGCAAGCAACAGTATTTATATACCACTTTACAACAAAAAGTTCACAAAGTGGTTTACGGAGAAAATTAATAACTAATGGCTAATGGCTCCGTCCCAAAAGGGCTCACAGTTCCAAAGAACGGTGAAATATGAAATGTGCTCATATTTCACATGTTTTGCTATATGTTATCATAGAGAAGAGAAGATTATGTGCTGGATGGGGGGTCTTGTAGAACTCAGCTCTAATTAATACAGGACACACTTTTAATTTAGGCTACTTAGGGCACACTTAGGGCGCAATCCAGAGTAACTACGTGGAGTCCTTGCTCCGGTGTAAGAACAATTTGCTCTGGATTGCAATATGAATTTCCCATAGGTTTTTACTAAGTAGTGCAGCAACTATGGGTACACATAAAGTCTCTTATGGGCTCCCGTAGTTACTCTGGATTGTAGGGTTAGGCTACTTAGGGCTACAAAGGCACCCATGTGCACCCTGATAGAGGTACTAAAGACACCCTGACAGAACTTCCTTCCACAGACCCAACATAATTTCAAAAGCACCATATTTTCACACTGATATATGTTGAAGCAGGGTGGCGCAAGAACGTGCGCTGGCCTTCCTGCATCACACTGGCCCGGAAATGGGTGAATTTGTGCTAGCCTTTCCAGGATGGTTCAGGGGTCTCAAAGGGTGTAGGGAGGAGGCGTTTCAAGGCAGAAGGCAGGATGCAGGTGGGATCATGGGTGGTCATGTGGAGAATGGGAGACAGAGACAGGATCCAGCACTTATTAGTCTTGTTTCCGGGCCACTGAGGCGCAGTCCTGGGCAGCTGCAGAAATTTGGGGAAATTATCATTTTTAATAGGGGCAAGGAGGGTGTAAGCCCTCCCATCAGCAGCATGGTGTATCTTGTCAACACCACAAACTGATGGTGTGCCTTGACCATCTTGCCATGACTTGAAAAATATTAAAAATCACTACGATAGAGTAATTTCCATGTTACTGACAACATTTCTGGAGAATCCCAACAGATTGTCATTCTAAAAAGGGGGTTCCAGTGAAAAAGTTTAAGAACAAAAGAAAAATGTACCCCAAATTCTCTGCATGGTTTTTCAAAAACTATGAATTTTAAGGATACAGTTACATACAAGAAATATCCTGCTGACACCAAATGAGGTCTAGCGTCACCCGGCAGCTGATGGCTAGATCTGATCTAGATCTGATGGCTAGATCTGATCTAGATTCTAGATCAGCTAGAATGCTAGATCCTTGTTTAATTCCACCTATGATCTCTCAGAAAACTACAAATTGTTTGAACCATAATCTTGCATCTCACATTGTTTAGATTACTGAGCTATGGCGTGCTTTGAAATTATATTGATTCCTCATTACAGCCTAGGAACGTGAAGCTGTACCATTCTATGTCAAAAATGAATTTTCCCCCCTCTACGCAGGGGGAATCAGCCATACCTTGGTAGCTAATTAAAGAGAAATCTTTACATATGTTATTCTAAGCCATTGACTGCCACAGTTTGCTCATTTCCAAAATGAGTCATTTGCATCAACTCATTAACAAACAAGTGGAAGGCTATTGATAAACGCCTATGGTTCCCAACCCCTGGGTTTGGAAACCCACTGGTGAGTCACAACCTGATTTTTGGTGGCTCACTATATGATAAGCTCAGATACCTAATTACATCAAGGCTTGCTGCTATTAAAAATCAGTTACTGTTACTGCTAATTACCCTGCAAAGATACAGCTGCTGCAGTTTGCAAGCATTGCAAATATAGGGAGATAAATTGATGAGGGTTTTTTCTTATTATTATTTCTTATAAAATATGTAGAATATTTTTTTCTAGATCTCCTTTTAAAAAAGTGTGGTAAACTTAGGTGGATCCTGACAGAGTGTTGTTTAAAAAAGGGGGTCCCAATGCAAAAATGTTTAGCACTTCTATGTGGATTTTTCATAGGAAATTCCATAGCAGTTGGGTACACGTGTTAGTACTGGGAAAGGACACATGGCTCTTCTGGAATCAAAAGTCCAGGATATTTAAAACATCTTATGCTTTTTATCACCATTTTCTGTCCATGAATTCCTCTTAGGAGATCTTAACATGCCGATAAAGGTGCTAAGCAGGGCCACGGTCTGTCAAATGACAGTCTGTCCTGGAAAACTTGAAAATCTTTAAGTGACTTTCCAAATAGCATAACATTGGTGGAACACTCAGCATAAAACAAAATGTAAATGCTTAATGCTTTATGGCCAATACAAAGCTCTGTATATTTCATGATGACAAATTAATCTTGCACATGGATCCTTTATGTAGACAATATACTAAATTTACCATTCATTTCTGCATCTAATGTGACCATTCAGTGACACAGCTGGGCATCTACTAGCCAAGATCGAAGAAGACATTGGTCTTGTAGAAGACTTTTTTAATGGGCAGTACAATTCCATTGTGCTGCAGTAGGCAGGCTGGCAAACCTACACTGTACCCAGCAAGGCAAGTGTACAGTAAAACCTTGGATTGTGAGTAACTTGGATTGTGAGTGTTTTGTAAGACAAGCAAATATTTTCTGATAAATTTTGACTTGATATATAAGCAATGTCTTGATAAACAAGCGAAAAATATATCCTGGCTGGGATATAGCCAGTTTTGGCATTCTGCCAGCACCTGCTTAGTCTCTCCTGAGAGACCAGCCTATTCATGTTGAAGTAAGCCTATTACAGTCAATGAGGCTCAATCCTATATAAAGGGGCAATGGAAGGAGTATGAGAGACCTAGCCTTGCTTGTCTTCTCTAAAGTAAATCCTGTTATAATCAGTGGGGCTCACTCCCATGTAAGGGGGCAGATTGCAGCCTGAGAGACTAAGGCTTCAATCCTAAAGACACATTCCTGAGAGTAAGACCCTTTGAACAAAATGGTTCTTACTTTTGAGTAGACATGGTTAGGATTGTGCCCTAAGTGGAGGTTAATTTGTTTTAATTTTCTTTATATTTTGTATTTTGTATTATTTTGTATTATTTGAGCTGGGCAGATCATTTGTGGCACACCAGTGTGCCAGGGCACAATAGTTCAAAATTTAGGGTAAAGCACTAGGACTCTCTCCCATTGGGAACTGCCCCACTCAGCAGCTCTGTACCCTATATTTTCAGCTCTGTATTTCCAACGTTAGCTGAGCAGGGTGGTAAGAGACCCACCTGAAATTGGCTTTTAACCCACTTAGTGGGTTCTGACCCACTCTTTGAGAAACTCTGCCTTAGGAAATAAATTCATTGCAGACATGCTGTCAGTGTTTCCATCACAGAACTGAAATTGACAGTCCTGTTATATCCATCTCAACCTCTGGAACTAGTTAAAAAACAAGCAGCCTGTTGGTTTTGAAGCCCCGCTGGAAGCCATCCAGTGGTTGTAATGAAGTATCCTTGTCTCTTCCAGTTTTCATCTGTACATCTAAAGTAAACCTCCCCCAGTCCTGATCCTCCACACAATCTGGCCCCACTTGGTACTGCAGAACCTTTTCTCCTCCACTTCCTGCCATCTGCAGCAACCTCCTTGCAGCCTTGCACTTCAATGACTCATCCGTAAGATCATTGGAGAAAAGTACTTGTATTTCCACATCTAACATTTACAGCAAAAAAACCTTCATCCTCAACCTTGCAGTGTTATTACATTAAAAAAAATTCAAAAAGTAACATAGGGATAATAAAGTCTGCTGTGTGGGTGAATGCAATAAGGATTAGAACCAAATAGTACTGAACCAAATAGTATTGAACCAAATAGTACTGAAAAGAATAATACCATATTTAATAGGTAAAAAAATTATATTCTTATAAGTACATTTCTTTGAAGTCCTACTGAGTTTAGTGGACTTTCCAAGCATGCATACAATATGGGAAAGCAGGGATATTGATATCCAGTCCCCAGTGATGTCGTTAGAGTTTGCATCACCTGGTGCTGGAGCTGCATCACCACTCAGAACGGACCTCCTGCCCATGCAGGAGGTCTTAACTTTTTGACTACCTCTAGTAGTAGATGTGGTGCTACATCATCAACCTGCCTGCCTGATTTTTTTGGCTATGACTTTTGATAGAATAGAAATATTTCATTGTGGTATATTTCATTGCATTCTGCATGAAATTATGCATAAACTAATATATAACATGATGGCATTATTCAAAAATATCAAGATTTAAATTTTTTGGCAAGTTGTGGTGTTAACTGCACCCCATGCATGTCACCCAGTGTGGCCTGCAACTCCCAGCGATGTCACTGCCAACCTGCTAGTGATACCAATCTTGTTATTCCCCAACCACTGATTACTAAAACCTCATTTACCATAGTTTTGCAGCATTTACAGTTAGATTCTTTTAAAAAATCAATTTTTTCATACCAAATTCCAACAGTGTACAAACCTATTATAAAAATGCAGCTAAACAACTGAACTATAACATGCTCATCTTTCATTCACTCTACTTTTCTGCACCAATTCCAACATGGGTTTACTACTCTGAAACAACACAGAATACACATACTGGTTACAGAAATACCGAACACAGAAACATTATGCCTATAGAAATAGCAATTGTACCTATAGAAATTAGCTGACTGTACTTATAGAATTGATAGGTGATTCTATCATTTATCAGTTCAAATAATCAGTTGTGTCTTTGACATAGGTGGGAAGTGAGCTCATGTCAGAGTTTTAAGGGACAGCTTGGTGTAGACATGGATTGAGAGTTGGAATTATACATTTTTATATACTGTTTCTCTGAACTGCTCAATGCAGTTTGCCACTTCAACAGACTTTTGGGTTGCGAGGCATGGACCATATCACAAAGGGACTGTGCATCTTCCAGTTCCCAGATTTCCATCGCATAACCAAGAAACAGAACCCACTGTGGGACTAAGCCAGAGGTGTCTTAACTTTTTGGCACGAGGACAATATCATCTTTCTGACACTATGTCGGGGACTAGAAAAATTATTTACATTTCAAATTTGAATAAATTTACATATAAGAGTGTATTAGAGACAGTTCTGGCGGACTGCATAGCTTGCCTGCGGGCCACACGTGGGCCACATGGGCTGTGGTCTCTTGGTGAGGGCCACATTGAGGCTTGCTGCGGGCAACATCTGACCCCCACGCAGGGTTTGGACACCCTTGGGCTAAGCAGATGAAGGGCTGTGGCCATGTTGGTTGAAAAAAAATCTTGATTCAAAGTGACAGGCAAAATAAGGGAGAAGCTCAGTTTTTGCTCACACTCCGGGCACACATGGCTTTCCCTTGCACAGGGGAACTGAAGAGTTATCACTCTTGCGTGAAAAGGCGAATGCTACACATGAGATCACAGCTGTGGAGAGGTTCAAGCCTCATATTTCACCACAGTTGCTATCACTGTTAGCGGCCTTTAGGGTTGCCATAATTCTCTTCCACAAAATCGGGATAGGACCCTCTGTCTCATTTGCCAGTATGCGAACACAATCCTCCAAAATCAAGATTGTGCCTATTTTTCCTAACATATGACAATCCTAGTGGCCTTGCACAAAGTTATATGCTTGCTAGGTTTTGTTTTTGTTGAGTTTTGCCCACATCCTCCCTCACAATAATCACAACCATCACAATAAGAGGCTTTTTCCTTATTTAGAACAGAAATAGCAACACCCCCCTTAGACGGAAGTTAATTATGGGTATGTTTTAATTGTCTGCCTTTCTTCCAAGACTGAGCCATTTATTAATGAGAAAAGGGCTTGTTTACAATCTGGTTCTTATAAAATAGGATTTCTAACCAAGCCTGCTTGCATGCTCCAATTGTCACATCAGTCTGTGAAGCATGTTTTCTGGTGTCTACCTGTTTCTCAGGCTGCACCCTGTAAAAAAGGATTAGCTTGACAAGATAACCTGCCCGCATCAATACACCGTATCAAGTGAAGTGAGACGCTGCTAGACACAGATCTGTGAGACTGATTTGTGCATACTCTTTTTTAAAAATGTCTTTCCAAGGAGGAAATGATGTTTACTTACTTAGGATAAAGTGTCTGCTGGAAAATGGGCAGAATCTCAGTGTCCCACCTGGAATGTAGTAGCAGCATATCCCGAAATCTCTCTGTCAAAATAATAACGTTGATTAATAAGCCTAAAATTATAATATTGAAGAGGGTTAAGTCCACTTATGCCCATAAGATGAAATCCTAACCAATTTTCCAGCTCTGGGGTAAGGACAAAGCGACTCCAAAGTAAGAGAACAAACATTACCTTCCATTGAGGAGGCCTCCGTGACTATGCTGGTGACTACCTCTGTGACTTCCCACTTCCCAAGTGCCAGAGCTATGCCAGTGCTAGAAGGTTGGATAGGATTGTGTCCATATTCACATTACAGAGCCAATGTGGTGAAGTAGTAACTATCGGATACAGTTATGGAGTGATCCGAGTTCAAATTCTCACTCAACTGTGAAACTCATTGGTTGATTCTAGGCCAGAAGACCCATGTGTGCTTCTACTGGTACAAAAGAAAAAAATTAAGGAAATGGGCACACGATGAGAAGGGCAGAGGGCCCTAGGAACTGTTTTAACTGAAACCATGAATACCAGATTTGTGGGTAGTGGGGAGGGTACCCTAAAAGCTCACTTCCACTTTTTGCTGGGTTTACTGGGGGCCAAACATGGCCTCCGTGGCATTCCAAAGGCATTTATGGGCAAAATCCAGAGTAACTACGGGGAGACCTTGCTCCGGTGTAAGAACAACTTTCTCTGGATTTCAATATGAATTTCCCATAGGTTTTTACTAGGTGGTGCAGTAACTACGGGTGCACGTAAAGTCTCTTACGTGCTCCTGTAGTTACTCTAGATTTGGGGGTCCTTAAGTTTTTTAAAGAGTCACAGTGGCACCACCTACCAGGTGGCATCTCAAAACATTTGCTCCCCTGATGATCCAGGTGTGCCATGCCCTGAAGGACTTGGCTGATGTCAAAACAAAAATAATTTTTTTTTTTGCTTTTTTGCTTCCTGCTTGGAACTACAAAACATTGGGGAGGGGAAAGAGAGAGATCTGTGTTTCTGTGGGTCACGTACAGTTTTGTGGGTTTCTTAGAACTTGTGAACACTCAAGAATTAAAGCACTTCAGTGACTTTACTTTTTCTGGGAAAAATAGTGGATGTTACAAACAATCCTTGGCTAGCCAAAGAAGCGGGGGAAGAAAGCCTCTTGGGGGGTGGGAGAAAGAGAGAGAGAGAGAAAGCAGGCGCATTCCTCGAGAGTTAGAACAGAAACCACAAACCCTCTGAAACAAATTCCCCCCTTCCTAATGAATAGAAAAGGCTTGCAGCAGCAGGTCTAAACAGCTACACTTCACACACAATCAATCCTGCTTTTAGCTGCTAGGTGAAAAATGCAATGGTGCGCTCACACACTTATCAGTGCTCTGGTACTAAAAATCAGATGAGACCAAACAAATCAAAAAGGTATAATGCACAAAGCACACAAAGGGGAAACACACAGGCAGGATCTGGATCATACTATTTACACCAGTATAGACCTAACAATGCTTTCCCTGACCTGGACACAATCCAGAGCAAATTCAGCCTGCTCTGACCTAACTGCACTCTCCTAACTATTCTGTATCCAGAGCAGAAAGTTATGCTGAATCCAGAGAGTCAGGAAGCCTGGGCTGCCCTAACTGCTCCAGAGCATGCTAAGTAACTGACACAAGGGGAAGATTTGCTCCTGAGGAGACACCCCTCAGATCACACTGAACAAGGAACAGCTGTGGTGCCTACAGTGGTGACATGACTCTGCACATCACCTGGTGCGGAAGTCTGTGCGTCATCCCTGGGATGCGCGCCCCCCCCTACCTGGACTGCGCAGTCACCAAAGTTGGCGCCTGCGCAGTTGTTTCTGAAGCCAACTGGCTTCAGAAAGAGTACTGCGCAGGCACCATCTCTGACACCTGCGCAGTACTTTTCTGAAGCCTTTTGGCTTCGGGGGAGACTGTGCAGGCGTCAGAGTTGGTGCCTGTGCAGTACTCTTTCTGAAGCCATTCGGCTGCCGCTCCGCCTCCTGAGTGAGGCCGAATGGCTGTGCAGAGGCGCGGACTTTCTCTGCTCTAAAGAAGTCTCCTCTGAAGCTGTTCGACATGCTCAGTGTGTTTCTGCGCAGTGCACCTCAGATGGCCGTTCAGGCCAGCTCCTCAGACAAGTGGCAGCTTCTGGCTGCTGCTCCGCCTTGGAGCAGGCCTGAATGGGGGTGCTGACGCCCGGGGCCTGCCAAAGGACAGTCAAACTCCTCCAGCACATCACCCCATACGGAGCGCATCCCCAATGCAGCCCACACCAGCCGCACCAGTCTGGTGACGCCACTGGGTGCCTGCCTTATAAGGAGTCCCTGATGAGATGCCAGTACATTCTCCAGTGAATACAAGGGGCTTCTTGGAGTGGCCTGCTGTATCCTGAGGTTTGTGGGCAGCCGTAGTTTGTTCCATATGCTGAGGTTGAGAGGAAGGGGTTGCAGCTAGGCTGGCCAAGAACTCAGATTTGTGGTCAACACTGCCATTCTTACTCGGGCCTTATCATGGACCCCTATGGGTCTACTCATTACTATACCTGCTCCTGAGGTGGTATATCTCTGAGGAACTGGAAGAGGGCATTTCTGCCTTGGAAACAGGCTCTGGATTCAGAGTAACTGCTCTGCCCTAGGCAATGCTCAACATGCCCTCAACTTGCCTCTCCTGAGTTGCTTAGGCTGCCCCAGTTAGGGCAGAGCAGGTCCACCTCTCTTAGGGCACCCTATCTTGCCTTGCTCTGCCCTAAGCCTCTTCCGGAGTAACTGGGCTGGAGCATCTTGCAGTTGCTCCAACCTAGTGTTAGATAGGGCAACCTAAGGGCTCTTATGTGGACAGATTAGTTGCTCTGGATTGTCCTGCCTGTCTCTTGTCTACTTTCCCCAGATCCTCTCTCTCTTATCCATGACTGCAGTTTTCTAACAACAGAAAGAGTGGGAGAAAACAGGCAGAGGTATAGGATGAATATCTAGCATCTCCTGTGCTCAGAGACGCCAATGGTGCAGAGTTCATGAAGAGAACTAGGATAAATGAGCCAATGGTCAAACTGTATTCAATGGGGTTAACTTCCAGGAAGGTGAGCAAAGAATGTCAGCCTTGAATCAGGTTGATCATATGTCCCCCTTTTCCAGGACATGTCCTGGATTTTAGTTTTCTGTCCTGGAAAAAAATCTCCCTTTCCTTGTAAGCAGGCAGTATATAGCTTTCTTGTCATTCATAAATTCTATGTAATAAATTATATGAAGTACCATACAATCCAGAATAACTACGGGAGCACGTAAGAGACATTACGTGTACCCGTAGTTACTGCACCACCTAGTGAAAACCTGTTGGAAATTCATATTGCAATTCAGAGTAAATTGTTCTTACACCAGAGCAAGGACTCCCCATAGTTACTCTGGATTGTGCCCATAGTCTTAAATTTAAGAATACGTAATATTGTGTTTAATTAGCCACACAAAGACAATATATATGAGTGTTTTGAGCTTTTATTTTGTCGTGTCCCACATTTTGTTTCAATGCTGAACATTTTGGGGGGCTTTGTCCTCTTTTTGATTATTGCCTATGGTCACCCTGGCCTTTAAAAATTTAAAGGCCATCCAATAATAAATCTAAAGGAAGAATAACCACCAGCCCTGGTCCTGAGATGTGTGCACGAGCACACACATGTGCATGTACCTTTCTATGTCTACCAGCCTGCCTGGTGCATCAGCACACACTGAAGATACTAGGATCAACTTATTGACAGCAAATCCCCAAATTGAAGTCCTAAAGCAATAGTGTTTCTAGGGGCTGAGGGGGTGCTGCCACACTGGTGACACGCATGGGAGGTGACATTCACTGGAGGGCGTGTGACACTGCTAGTGATCAAAACTGTTAAAATCATGATCTGTTAAGAATAATACCATCATGTTATATACCATTTGATGTGTAATTCACAGCAGAACGCAATGAAACGTACTGTTCTGAAAAATCTTTTGTATTAAAAGGTATGGACGTAAAAAAATCAGGGTGTGTGGTGATGGCACATCACCATGCGTACCACCTAGGTTGTTGCCTCACCCACTGGATGGGAGAAGGTTCATCATGGGGGTGTGGCCTTCTGCAAGGGGTGACATGAACCCTAGTGATACTACTGCCCTCAAACATTTTCAGTTTTACCTTTCTGGATTGCATTTAATTAAAATCAGGGGACAAAAATCCGAACCTAGATCAATCTTCAGAGGTAGTTTTTCACATTCCTATTCTTATATAAGGTGCATCTGAATTAGAGAAAGCATTTGACGATAAGAAAGAACTTTGCTTGCTGTGTGTTCAACCATCTGCCTTTGTTCACAGACCACTGTAAATGCTTTTCCAATCACTGCTCTGAAGCAAACAAGTCCAAGCACACCAGCCAGACCCCCCCAGCAGGATCCCAATTAAATTTCCTGTTGTTAACTTAAAGTTGGAAGGCTTTGCCAGCAATGGTTGTGAACTACTCTATGCATTTTCCCAAGTCCCAGTCCCTTTAGAAATTCCACTTCTTGTAAGGTTCTTATTAAGTACAACACTGAAATTTTCTGTAATGATCATTGTTTGTGGAATGGAAACAATTTTCCCTAAACCTTTTTTTGGCACGATCCATCACTGAAGCCAGCAACAATCTATTTCCTTTCTCTGTTCTCATTTCAGGGAGGGTGACAAAACTCAACTTTAAAAGCATGTATGGACAATACAAACTAGAGGAAGCCCGAACAGCAATAAACTGGGCATACTGCTGTTCAGATCCTGCTAGGATATACTACACACAGAAAAGAAATTAACTGTATTGTTGTTGCTACCACCACCCCTTTTGCCCATTGGCTGCTTAGGAAAATACTGTATTTACTCAAATATAATGCTCACCTTTTTCAGCCGAATTTAATCTCCAAAATCAGGGTGTCCATTAGATTTGATGGTTAATTATATTTGAGTAAAGGTGCTGTTCTAATTATAAGTATAGGGTGGGCATTAGATTCGTTGACACATTAGATCTGAGTAAAGTTGAGATCTTACGGTAGTTGAGGTGGAGGGCTATGAGTAGATCTTACGGTAGTTGAGGTGGAGGGCTATGAAGTCCAGCTTCCTGTATCTTCTGTATCTCCCAGTGACCAACCAGATATCACACATATAAGACAAGGGTCCTGCATCCCTTGCATGTGGGATTCAGATATGGCTTCCATCTAGAACCAGGTTTGTTTGTATCCCACCTTACTCCTGAAGACCTAATGTGGTTGCACATACCCACCGCCACTTGTAACTTATGATGGTCTTTTCCTTCATAAAACTTTCCAATCCCTTTTTAAAAGCATCTAAGCCAGATGCTATCCCCACATCATGAAGCAAGGCGTTCCACCCTGCCTTCTTTTGTTGTTTAATAGAGTGACAGCGCAATCCTAACTCCCAGTTAGACCAGCACAAGTCCCTTTCACTAGCCAAAGTGCTGTGACACACTTCTGCCCCATTCCCAGGTATAACCCAGGTATAGATGGGTTATGTCAGTCTACAAATATATATCTGCCCCTCCCCACACCATCACAGAACTGAGGCAATGGATGAAGTGCACTGACCTAAATTGGTCAGGATTGTGCCCTGAGCGCTCAAACATCTCATGTGCTTTTGTGTGAAAGGGCTGTAAATCAATAGCTGATTCCCTCCCAGTGTCTGTTTTTTTCAGCATAGGCCACTCTGTCCTTGAATGGCTGGGTGGACTGGACATTTACATTTGATTTACCATAAGTCCATGTATGGTAAGCCAGATACCAAATAAATAAGAGAAGGGGATGACCTGAACCACTCTTTTTGCCCTAGTGACATCGAGACTGGATTATTGTAATGCGCTCTACGTGGGGCTGCCTCTGAAGGCGGTCCAGAAGCTTCAACTAGTCCAGAATGCGGTGGCCCGTGTGGTTGCTGAGGCTCCTCGGTTTGACTCTGTCGGGCCACTACTTCAGCAACTACACTGGCTGCCCATTCATTTCCGGGCTGAATTCAAAGTGCTGGTCCTAACCTTTAAAGCCCTAAATGGCTCGGGTCCAGGGAATCTGAGGGACCGCCTTCTCCTGTACAATCCGACCCGTCACCTAAGGTCATCTGAGGGGGCCCTACTGACTGTGCCGCCACTAAGAGATGTGAGATGTGTGGCAGCCAGAAATAGGGCCTTCTCGGTGGTGGCACCCCGGCTTTGGAACTCCCTCCCCTTAGAACTGAAGAAAGCTCCCTCAAGACAGAGCTTCAGGTGGAGCCTTAAAACCTTTTATTTTAAAAAAGCCTTTTAGTGGGGCAGAGGTTGGGGGGTTGTTGTTTTAAACATATATGTTTTTAGCCTGTATGTTTTATTGTTTTTTTTTAATTGTACTATTTATGTTTTTAATTATGTTTTATGTCAGCTGCCCTGAGTTGGGCTAAAGGCCCATGAAAGGTGGGATATAAATTTTTAAAATAAATAAATCAATTTTTGATGTTGTGCTGCCTTACTGGGCTGAAAAGAATGGCATCACCATGATCACAGACAGTAGTCTAAAGACATTTTAGCCCTATTTGCATGAACAGTAATCCAATGGCAAAAAAATTAAGTAAGGCTGCAATCCAGAAGTGCACTTGGGCTGCTCTATCTATCACTAGGATGGCCCAAGTTCAAGATGGGGCAGCCCAGTTATGCCAAAAATGACTTGGGACAATATAGACTTGGGGCAACAAAAGACTTAGGCTGCAATCCTAAGGACACTTTCCTGGGAGTAAGACCCATTGAACAGAGTGGGGCTTACTTTTGAGTAGTCATGGTTGGGATTGTGCTCTAAGTCAGCATAGGCTGCCCCAAGACGGATGGATCATGGCTGCCCTTGTTGTGCCATCCTAGACAGCCAGGAGAGGTATGTTGAAGGCATGTTCAGCACTGCCTAGAACAGAGCAGTTATGCAATATCCAGAGCTTGTTTCCCAGGCAGAAATGCCCTCTTCCAGCTCCTCAGAGTTATACCACCTCAGGAGCAGGTATAGTAATGAGTAGACCCATGGGGTCCATGATAATGCCGAGTAAGAATGGCAGTGTTGACCAAAAATCTGAGTTCTTGGCCAACCTATCTGCAACCCCTGCCTCTCAACCTCAGGAAATGGCACAACTACGGCAGCCCACTAACCTGGGGATACAGCAGGCCACTCCAACAAGCCCCTTGCATCCACTGGAAACTGTACTGCAGCTTCATGCTGCAGCTGTTACTGGTTGTCAGTGCTTATAAGGCAGGCACCACAGCTGTTCCTTGAGGGGGGTCTCCTCAGGAGCAAACCCTCCCCAGCTGTCACTGACTTGGCATTCTCCGGAGCAGTTAGGGCAGCCCAGGCTTCCTAACTCTCTGGATGCAGCATAACTTTCTGGATTCAGAATAGTTGGGGCGGCCCAGCTATGGCCCTCCTCACTGCTCTAACTCTGGATTGTAGCCTAACTCACTTAGCAGGCCAGGAAGCAATAATTATTCAGAAAAGGGCATAGAGAAGGAACCATACTCTACACCCACACAGCGACAGCCTATTTTTTAATGGCAAATTTCCATACAAATTTCCATTCTTTTGCAGGCACTTCACCAATCATTAGTAAGAAATAAAGGCATCACAAAATAACACGAAGTTCCTAATGCATGGGATACTGCCAAAGAGAAGGCATCCACGTTCATCGTCTTTTTGTTTTCTCTTTATTAATAATGTTTTTATTCTTTCCGTATCCTGAATGCTTCAGAAATTGTATTGTGCAGAGTTTGCCATTGGGCAAGGCTGAAGAACAGAGCGCAGTTCCCATAGAAACCCTCCATTACATGGCTTTCAAACCTAGTGGTAACAAGTCTTCATTCATACCCTTTCAAAAGTATTTTGTTTTCAGGAATTATTTTCAAGTAATGACTTTTCTTGCTTTGGAAAGTGGTCACTGTTGAGTTGAAATGGCATTCAAATGAAGGTTTCATGTGAAACCCACTGGAGGGGGAAACATGGCATATATAGTCGGTTGTGGGAAGTAGGATAAGTCCGAAAACTAGATTTTTCAAGGCCACGGGATGCTGAGAAACCATAACCACCAAGGCTCTTGCTTCATTGCATTGATCTTCAACCTGTCTGCCACAGCACACTGAAGTGCCACAAATGGTCAGCAGATGTGCTGCAGGAAGTTTGGGGGTGCATCATTTTTTTAAAAGGGCCACTGGGATCACTGTTTCCATGCTTCTGCGACCTGTTCTGCCCTTTTGCACATTCTGATGAAAATCTGCTTATCCACATCCATGCTCTAATTCTGGATTTTGCCAGAACTGGAATTCTCAAACCAAAGTCACATGGTGAACATCCAGGAGGAACAGGATTTGAAGCTGGGCCTGCCTCCAACATCCAGCACTGTAGGACAATACCCTGGTTCCCTGTGTTAGAGAAGTATCATAGAATCATAGAATTGGAAGGAACCTAGTAGGTCATCTAGTCCAACTCCCTGCCTGCAGCAGGAAATCCCCCTAGAGCATCCCTAGAGGTGCTCGTCGAGCCTCTGCTTAAAGATCCCCAGTGAGGGAGAGTCACCACCTCCCTTGGCAACCTGTTCCACTGCTGAACCGCCCGAACCATCAGGAATCTTTTCCAGATATCCAACCGGAATCTCCTTTCTTGCAGTTTGTACCCATTGGTTCTAGTTCTGCTTTCAGAAGCAGCTATGAACAAATGAGCCCCTTCCTCCCTATGACAGCCCTTCAGGTATCTGAAGAGGGCAATCATATCTCCTCTCAGCCTCCTCTTCTCCAGGCAGAACATCCCAAGTTCCCCCAACCTTTCCTCGTAGGGCTTCCCTTCCATCCCACTGATCATTCTTGTCGCTCTCCTCTGGACTTGCTCCAGTTTGGCTGCATCTTTCTTCAAGTGAGGTGCCCAGAACTGAACACAGGACTCAAGGTGAGGTCAAAGTACAGTAGGTACAATATAAACACAGTAAAAACTTGGATTGAGAGCATTTTGCAAAACAAGTAAACCTTTCTAATAAATTTTGTCTTGAAATACAAGCAATGTCTTGATAAACAAGCCAAAAAATAGTCCCAGCTAGAATACAGCCTGTTTCAGCACTCCTCCAGCACCTTCTCAGCCTCTCCTGAAAGACCAGCCTATGTATGTCTACTCTGAAGTAAGTCTATTACAGTCCTATGTAAAGGGGACAATGGAAAGGAGCTTGAGAGACCTACCATTGTATGTCTACTCTAAAGAAAGCCCTATTGTAATCAGTGGGGCGCATTCCTGTGAAAGGGGAGCAAATTGCAGTCTGAGAGACCAAGAGCACAATCCTAACTATGTCTACTCAAAAATAAGACTCATTGTAATAAATGGGTCTTACTTCCAGGAAAGTGTGTTTAGGATTGTGCCTACTTAGCCCTTTAGCCCTTAGCTGGCAATTAGTCCTCTCAACCAATACGCTGTTGTAGGTGCCACTGGATTTTGTGCATCTTTCACAATGATGCAGAATTATACAACCCCAGGGAGGGAAGGCAGCCTCCTGAGATGTGCGCACCAGCAGGCGGCTTCAGAGCTCTTCTAACCAGAGGAGGCTGTGACACTAATTAACAGCAGGGTGGCCCAGTTGGCAGCCACATCAAGCATGCAATTTTATGTGTAGTATTTGGCAGCTTTCAAACCCACATTTCTGATGCTCTTCCTTCTGTTCTAGGGGCACCACCTGGTGCTATTTTTAGAAAATATTGATCTACTCGACACGCTCATCTCTTTAAGAAGCTGCTGCTGAAAAAGAGGGGGTGATGACATGCTCTTGGGGTTATGACATGTTCTTGTAACGTGATGCAGAAAAGTCATAAGAAAGTCAAGAGCACTGCTGTTCTCAGCCCAAGATGCGAGGGAAGGGATGCAATGTTTACCCCCTGTTGTTGTAGTTCCAAGAACAGTTTCAGTAGCGCTACATGCACTAGAAATGCATGTGCTGTGTGCACCAGTGCTATATGCATTGGTAGAGCAGTGATGTGTAGTGCTAATAGAATTGTTTTACCAAGATGTTGAGCTCCCTTCATTATCAGTGGCTCCAAAAGTTAACCTGGTTGTGGTGCCCTTCTTTCATGGCTCCATGTTGCAGTGGCAGCACTCCACAAGAGGACAAGCCAGCCACAACACTTCCCTGAAATCTTGTGCAAATAGTGTGACATCTCATGAGAATAGCAACCCAGCCAAGATGGCACTTCCAGGTTAAAGCCCACATCCAGAAACCGTTCCTGCATTGCGCTGGGCCTGACACAGCTTCCAGAGGCTTCTGGAAGCCTTGAAACACCTCTGGAAGTAACTTATGGGTAGGGACCTGCAAAAGGTGAGGTTATTTTTCCTAAATAAGCGGTGCTTAAATGGAACAGGAAAAAAAACCTCACCTTTTTCAGGACCCATAAGTAGGGTCTTTCCTATTCTCTGGGACTTTGCCCCCTTCCTATTCTCTGGGACTAACTCTGGGGATGTTTGAAGCAAAATGAAGCTATAGTAGAGGGCATTTGTGGGTCTATGAAGGGGATAATTATTTGATCTCTGTTTATTTACTGTTGTTCATTAGATATCTTTTTAAAAAAAATCACCAGCAATTAGTTTCTGTTAGCTAATGAGCAGGCTTTGTCATGCTACCTCCCCCCCCCCCCCCCTATTTTTTCCTCCTCCTGATTTCCCAGCAGCCCTGATCAAATGCTGTCAAACTGTGGTCACTATCGATTACATGCTTCAGTTCTTCAGCTCTTCTAATCACATCCCTTGGGTTACTCAGGATGATGCATGGCTCAGTGTCTAGCTTTTACTTTTTATCACTAAATTACTGCAGACCTCAATGTGCTTCCAGGCATAGCTTGGCAGTGGGCAAGGCAAACAGGTGGCACAACGGCAAAGAATTTTTAAGACTTTAAGGCTGCAATTCTAACCTTCAGTTAGACCAGTCCTGTGCTGATCCGGGGGTGTCACAAAAGTGCCATAAGACATTTCTGTGCCACTCCTGGGAAAGGGCTAGGAGTGGCATGCACTTGCCTTCTTACACCAGACATGCACTTGCCTCTCTACATCACCATGGGATGAAATGGGATGCCACCCTAAATCACCTCTCTACATCACCATCATCAATCACTGATGAGTGCCAGCCTAGGTTTGGATTGCACACCAAATCAGGTTGCTAGATCTCTTCACCGAAGTTACCCTACAATCCAGAGTAACGACGGGAGCATGTAAGAGACATTACGTGTACCCTTAGTTACTGCACCACCTAGGGAAAACCTATGGGAAATTCATATTGCAATCCAGAGCAAATTGTTCTTACACCGGAGCAAGGACTCCCTGTAGTTACTCTGGATTGCACCCTTAGTCTGCTATTCCCTGAGGCCTACACTATCTTCTGAATTCCTATCATCCATGGCATCACAAGGTGCCACGTGACCTTACCTGGCAAAAGTGTTCCTCTTAGGTGGCAAATCTATCTTTCTACAGTATTTATATACTGCTTTTCAACTAAAAAGTACATAAAGCAGTTTACAAAGAAAATGAAAAAAATTAATAGCTAATTAATAGCTAATGGGTCCGTGTCACAATCTAAAATGCAAAAGAACACCAGCAGAAACCACTAGAATTGCTAGGGGTGTGGAGGGCCAGTTACATTGCTGGGGGTGTGTAAGGCCAGGTACTCTCCCCCTGCTAAATACAAGACGAACGTCTACTTGAAAGAGTGCCTCTTGTCCAGTTAGCAGGGGTGAAATGCAATTGCAACCCACAAGGATTTTAACCCCTGCCAAGGAGGTACTTCTGTAGGTGTGCCACATGGTTGCCCCTTCTAAGGGAGCTAACAATGATAACTGCAACCAGTGCCAAAATGTACACCGTTGTCCATATCCTGCTTTCCATTCTGTGACAATCTGAAAAGTATTTAGAGAGAAAGAGAGGGAGGAAAAAATCTCGCTCTGCCTCACATTCGAGATGTCACCCTGGGAAGACAGCTGAGGGTAGAGGGCACATCTCTGCTTTCCAGCAATGCAGTGGCAAGGAAAATGAGCCGGCAATGCCGGCTCATTTTCCTTGCCACTGCATTGCTGGAAAGCAGAGATGTGCCCTCTACCCTCAGCTGTCTTCCCAGGGTGACATCTCGAATGTCAGCCTTAAAACAAACACCTCACATTAGCTAAGGGTACGACAAGGGGAAAGACAACAAATGAACAAAGAACTGTGGACTTATAAGTTCACCAAAGTTAAACTTCTCAGGCTGCTTTATCAATCATGCCGACTGAAGGTCTCAAAGATGCTCAGCAGTTTCGCTTAATGGCCGATTCCAAGAAATGTACCCACATTTTAACGAGCTCTAAAATAAATCATATAAACTTCTCTGTAAAAATAAAATAAAATTCTGCAACACTCAAACATCCAAAGGGGAAAAACTGAAGAGACATGTAGAACTATCTCAGTACACACACTGGGGAATGTCTACAGATCCTTTAGACTGCAAAGCTATAGATCAATGATTCCCAAACGGTGGGTCAGGACCCACCGCTTGGATACGTGATTTTTGGTGGGTCCCGTATCAGCAGAGCAGAACTTCCAATAAAAAGATCAGATATAAATTATCTCAAGCCCTAAAGCTAGTCAAAAGTCAAATAGTTGCTAACTGACCTGTAAAGAGCCTCCATCAGTCTTGAGAGACTATGGTATCGTGCTTGGTGCTGCATACACTGCATGTGAAGCACGAAGGCCTGGGTTAGATTGATATGGAGGATTGGCTGTTACCCAAGCAGCAAATCCCCCCTCTCCACGCCACTGAAATAGTCCAATGGAAAGGCAGAGCCAATACGATTGGATCCAGCTGCGTCGCAGAGCTGGGCTAAGGACAGGAGCTCACCCTGCCTTGTGGGGACCCGGGTCTCGAACCCTGGGCTGCTGGTTAACAGGCACAGTGTCTTAACCACTTGCACCACCCACAGCCTTGTAAAAAGCCTACTGTGATCTGAAACCCTATTGGGGTCCACCTAATTTACGAGATAAAAAATTCACTTTACCTCTGTTTGCAAACCTGTTTTTGAGACCTACATTGAGAGAACTGTCTGTTCAGCCTGGAGAAGAGAAGGCTAAGAGGAGATCTGATTATACTCTTCCAATACCTGAAAGACTGTCATGTGGAAGGAAGGAAGCATTTGTTCTTTAAGCCTCTGAAAGCAGAAGTAGAATCAATGAGTACAAACTCCAAGAAAGGAGATTCCAGCTGAATATCGGGAAAATATTCCTGATAGTGAGGGAGGTTCAGCAGTGAAATAGATTGCCATTGAAGGTGGTGGACTCTGTCTCACTGGGCATCTTCAAGCAGAGGCTCGACTAGCACTTGTTGGAGATGCTTTAGGAGTATTCCTGCTACAGGCAGGGGGTTGGACTAGATGGCCTTTAAGGTTCCTTCCAATTCTATAATTCTATGAGTCTATCTATTTTACTATGAGGGGGGCATTTTTTGGATCATGTGTTGACCTCCATATTCACTGGATCAGAACCATTCCAGTGGTCTGCATTCCCCTTCACCTGCTTCAAGACTAGCCAAGAAACATTTGCTTACTTGCAAGTAAATGTGCATATACAGCTCAGTCTCACCGCTCACAGGGATCAATATATTTTCATCTTGGGGGCATTACTTCTTGTGTTTTTTGTTTGTTTGTTTTTGTTCTGTATATAGATCCAGGCCATTCTAGTGGTGTTGCATCCCTACCTCCCCGCCCTTCAAAATAAACTGTGGAATGGTTGCCTACTCATGAGTAAACATGCACATGCCAGCTGAATTTCAATTTCCATAGGGCCCAATACATTTCCCTTAGAAACTCTTAATTCCAGTTTCAGCTTCATGACCCGCCAACAATCAGGTCGTGACCACTGGTAGGAGTTGACACACAGTTTGGGAAACACTGCTTAAGAAAAAACTCAGTTTTCTGGACTTCCTATATGCAGTGCCTCATGCCATCAGTTTTTCTATGACACACACACAATTCTGTTTTCCCAACACAAACACACACAATTCTGAAATGGGTTCATTCAATATTTTCCGTAATATCCAGGCTCCCTCGTGCCACAAATCAAATCAGAAGCATTTCCCCTATGGAATCCAATAGTCTACTGGATGTTCAAGGTCTATTATAAGCACATCAGAACAGGGAAGCAATTCAGTAACATCCACATGACATAGGTGTTAACTAACCTGGAAGCCAACCAAACGACTGGCATTAAAATCCCCTTATCTAGCAACTGCACACTTCAGCATTTGTACCGTAGCCACTACCATATGCGACCTAAAGGCAAGCAGGTGACTAAACAGAAAATAAATGCTTTTATTTCATACTTCTGAACCAGGGAAGGGGGGAGGAATGCCAAGCTGAGATGCAGTCAACTTGCTATTAATTAACATGACAATCAGAGTTATTTGTACAGGCTAAAAATAACAGGCCATCTATGAGCAGAGTTTAATCAACCACATAGTACAGCCATACAGCAAAACAAACTGCTAGTGGGGGGATCAGTATAAGCACTTAGCTGTGATTTGAAACTGTGTGCTCACAGATTTAAAAAATAGGTCGGGTTTGAAAAGCTGCTGCACCTTCCTCTTGTGCTGCAGCTCAGCACCAGTACTATTTCCCATTAGGATTGGGTCTTTAGTACTGTAGTGGTATGCACACTTCCTGGGAATAAGTCCGGCTGATATTCCTGGGAATATCTTTAGTACTGTAGTGGTATGCACACACCATGGGACTTGCTTCTGAGTAGACATGCATATGATTGTACTTACAGGGATTTCATGGCAGAGATAAAGGCTGAACTGGGGAGGTCGTGACTGATAGCCAAATCTCATAATCGTTATACTGAACCGGTTCAGCGTCAGCATATTTGTGAAGTGTGGAAACAAAAAGGTTCACTTTTCACATACCTGTCCAGTCTCCTACAACTTTCAGGTGGATTCCAAAGGTTGCCTTGCTGGGTGTTGGACACTGGAAACAATGAAAATATAGCAGTGAATAAATGGGAAGGACTTGCAGTATGTGAAGTCATACATTGGTTTGGACACCCCGGCTTCAGACAAAAAAGCCTGCTTAACATGGTAACACAACAGGCAGGCAATCAATCAACCTCCCTTTCCCTTTCCCTTTCCCTTTCCCGGGCTTTGAAGAGCTTTGTTTTAGCTGGAAGGCAGACCCTGCCCGAGAGAGAGAGAGAGAGAGAGAGAGAGAGAGAGAGAGAGAGAGAGATTGATTGATTGATTGATTGATTGATTAATTGATTGATTGCCTATATACTACTATCTTTAAATGGATGCCAACATAGCAGTTCGAAAGCATACAAATGCAACAAGATAAATAGGTACCACCTTGATGGGAAGGTAACAGCATGTGGACCACATGTCCACAGAGGGGTCTTTGGACAATGCTGGTTTTATGGCTTAAGAAACAGGGATGAGCACCACTACCTAGAGTAACAGCCAGTCACTCTCCCCCTGCTAAATAAAAGAGGAACACTCAGATGAAAGAGTGTCTCTTGCCCAGTAAGCGGGGCAACCTTTCTCAGGGGACACCTTTACCTTTACATTTAATCATGTAATGCTTTTACACAAAAATAGGAATCCAAGAAGGTTCCTGGAACAGAACCCTCATGGATGTTTAAACTTAACCTCTACATTATGCTCCCTGCTGCTCCAGGTTCGGGGGCTACTTCTGAATTGAGAAATCCAGGTGCCACTGTTAATTTATAAATGTTTTTAAATGTTTTAAATATTTTATGATTATGTGTTTTTAATCCATGTTAGCCAACTTGAGTCCACTTTGCAGAGAAAGGCAGAATAAAAACCCAGTAAATAAATAAATAAATAAATAAACAAATAAACTTTTCTGTGCTGTAGCTATAGATTGCATTTCAAATCAGCAAAGCATTTAATGTACATATGCTACCTAAATAGTCATTTGAACAGCTCTACAAAGTAAATAGTACAAGTATCGCCATATTGCAGATGTGGAGGACCAAGGTGGAAGAATATTGGAAGACTATTCCCTCTAGTGAGGGAATGTCCTATTTCCACACTGTTCTTGCTTTCAATGCACCTTCTGCGGGAAGGTGACAAACCAGTCTCCATCATAATGTGCGGTGATAAGCCTCTTTCTGCAACATCTAGCCTGCCTCCAGCAGCATATTTCCAACAAGTTCCATCATGGAGCTCCTACTGCTTTCCTCGGAAGTTCAGTGGAAAATAAAAAGCTAGGCAAGCCCTGCATTTATGACTCCCATGGATGCTCTTATGGTGTAACTTTGACAAATGACCCATTTTTATTGTTGTTTCCTCCTCAGTTTTTTGGCAACATTATTCAGCACTGACCACAGATCCTAAGGGCTCCTTAGAGGGTTTTGGAAAACCTTACTAAAACTTGCAAGAGAAAACCGAATCCATCCTAGGATCTTAAGAGAGAGGCCAAAGAAGTCCTTTTGTATCCTAGGATGAATGTAATGCACTTGACCAGTGGTGTAGCTAGAGGAGGTACAAAGCACTAGATTTTGCACGGAGTCTCACTCCAGTATGCAAGCAGACCGTCCCTTTATATGGGTGTTATATGTTATAATTAAATAACATTACAGTATATGGTGTTATATGTTATAATTAAATAACATTATATGTTATTATATAATGGGTATTATATGTTATAATTAAATAACATTACAGTATAACTTAGGACACAATCCAGAGCAAATTCAGCCTGCTCTGACCTAACTGCACTCTCCTAACTATTCTGTATCCAGAGCAGAAAGTTATGCTGAATCCAGAGAGTCAGGAAGCCTGGGCTGCCCTAACTGCTCCAGAGCATGCTAAGTAATTGACACAAGGGGAAGACTTGCTCCTGAGGAGACACCCCTCAGATCACACTGAACAAGGAACAGCTGTGGTGCCTACAGTGGTGACATGACTCTGCACATCACCTGGTGCGGAAGTCTGTGCGTCATCCCTGGGATGCGCGCCCCCCCTACCTGGACTGCGCAGTCACCAAAGTTGGCGCCTGCGCAGTTGTTCCTGAAGCCAACTGGCTTCAGAAAGAGTACTGCGCAGGCACCATCTCTGACACCTGTGCAGTACTTTTCTGAAGCATCTTGCAGTTGCTCCAACCTAGTGTTAGATAGGGCAACTTAAGGGCTCTTATGTGGACAGATTAGTTACTCTGGATTGTGCTGTTACCCTACAATCCAGAATAACTACGGGAGCACGTAAGAGACATTATGTGTACCCGTAGTTACTGCACCACCTAGTGAAAACCTATGGAAAATTTATATTGCAATCCAGAGCAAATTGTTCTTACACCGGAGCAAGGACTCCCCGTAGTTACTCTAGATTGTGCCCTATGTTTTAGTTATATGTTAACTATAATTATAACTAATTTTTAGTTATAACTAAAAAAAAAAATCCCCCCCAAATGTAGGACACCCAAAAAATGTAGGGAATGACAAAATAAAAGGTAAAAATTCTCTATGTATTGTTTTCATGTGGTTAATTTGAACATTATACTATTAAATTTAAAACTATTACATATAATTTATTAAATACAAGAAGGCTATATGCTGCCAGTTCACAAGAAAAAGGAGGACAATGAAGTTTTTTTCCAAGGGCATAAGGCTGAAAATGAGGACATGTTCTGGAAAAATAGGCCATATGGTCACACTGTTCTAGGAAGGAGGGCCAACTGGAAGCAAGTGCAGGGAGTGAGGGAGGCAAATGACTCCACTTTGCTCCCCTGCCCAGAATGGCTCGGAAGAAGATGGGAAGCTTCTTCCAGAGGAGGCCTGCTGGATCAGGCCAAAGGTGCATCGAGTCCAGGTTCCTAGATCTTACAGAAGCCCACCAAATGCTCCAGAGAGAATACAAGACAACAAGAGACTTGCATTCTGGTGCCCTTCCCTTCATCTGACATTCTGAAGTAGCCTACATCTAAAATAGGCAGGTTGCACATGGAAAACATTCAACTTAAAATCCTTCAAGATACAAAAATGCCTGGCCACATGTCCATAGATGGCATTAGCGCCCATCTCCAGAATTCTCAAATATTTCCCATTTAATTCCAGACCATATCAGCAGGTCCTGTTAGCCCAGTTTTCATGTAGGACCATACAGCATACAGAGCATGGCTGAATGCAGAGGGGCTTCAAAATATTGGCAGTTAAGGTTTGAGCCACTATCACACCTTAAGACACCCATTTTCAACTATGGTACCAAGACAAACTGGTGTGCAGTGAATGGTCCCCAGGTGGCAGGAATTTGGGAGAAAATATTTTATAGTAGGGCCAATGGACATGTGAATCCCCCCCTTGACCATTTTATGCCTTGACCATTTTAATGCTTCGCTAGTGTGCCATGAGATGAACAGAAACTGAAAATCTCTGCTGTAAAGCAACAAAATTTTCTTCATTTTTCTTTTCTCTTCCACAACTCTACTCAGGAAAAAAAATGCAAACACAGGTTTTTATTTTTCTACTCAACTGCAAAGAAAAATCTAAGGGCACAGCCATACTTTGCCTGATTTTCATTAAAAAAACTGATTTTAAAACTTTTTAATGGTTCATTTCCTAAATAGGAAACAACGGCAAAGGATGATGAAAACTCAGGCTTGTTAAACTGAAGAAAGAAACCTACTCAATAACAAAATAAAACCTGTCTTACATATGACTCACAGAATGCAAACAGTGTCAAATGGGGTCATCCACCTTTTAGTTAATGAAGTAGACAGTGTTTTTAAAGCAGATGACTGCTTTCTGAAAGGGGTGCTTCTGTGCTGTTGTCATCACCTTCCATTTCTTTATTAAAATGCTGAAGCAAAAAAAAAAACAAATCAAAAAACGACAGGCTGATGGAGGAGTTTATTTGAGGTGCTTTGATGAGAGGTTGTTCAAGGTTTACCTCTGTTCATTGCACCTACTTTTGGCTGTTGCAAATGGTTTCTCTCCAGTAGACACTTATGGGCCAGTTCACCAGAAGAACTTCCAAACCTGTCCCTGTCTGAAGCTTTTGGCTGCCAGTAGTAGATAAAGGTATCCCCACTTTGTGTTATTTGATGATCCACTCTTTCAACACCTTTCAGTTATACCCAGAGCTCATTTGTTCAATGCATGATCCACCCTCCTCTCTCACCTATCAACTCCAGGGAAAGGATCTGGCGTTGGCGTCCTGTTCCAGCTTACCCCCTCTGATGGGGGTCTTAGATCTGCTGGTACATAGGAAACGGATCTGGCCTTCCTGCTGGACCTCCAACCACTTGTGCTGCTGGAATGAGGCTTTATACAGCAGCCAGTGTCAGTGGAACTCATGTTCTGCCAGTGAACAGGATGAGGCTGTTAAAAAAATAATGGGATCACACTAGATTCCCATCAAGCTAGAAGTGGGGTGCTGTTTACTGAAGTGAACACTAGAGATGCAGAAATCAGCTGTTTTGTGACCAAAGAGCCACTTCAGGAGGAAGACGTTTTGCTGGAAAATTAGCACAGGGGCAGCTGCCTAACTAGAGTGGTGCAAAGCACTAAGACAGCAATCCTAACCCCCCAGTTAGGCTGGCATAAACCCCAACACAAGTCCCGGGTTGGCCTGGAAGTGTCACAAAAGTGCTGCAAGGCACTTCTGCACCACTCCTAGGCTAGTGAAAAGAAAGATGCTTGATTCCTTATACCACGACGGAAAAGGAAAGACCAATGAATTGTGCTGGCGTAAGTTAGGATTGCACCCCATGATCTACAGTTGCCTCACTGTATATGCAGTTGGCCCCTCCTGTCACCGTCAGAGCCCCTCCACCTTCCCTTTGGCAGTACCTCTATTTTGCTCCAGGAGCCTGGAGTGGTTCCAGTTGAGGGGTCACTTTAATGGCTCAGCAAGGTGTCTACAAATTTTTTTTGCTGTGCACCCCCCTCAAGCTACACAACTAGCCTTCCCTGCCCAAATACTAAGATCCCATTGGGTTCCCCACGGATATAGCTACTTTTGGGGAAATAAAAAGGGACACTTTCAAATTCCTTCCTGCTTTAAGCATATTCCTAATGATGGGATGAATTTAATGTGCAGTTTGGCCTTTGTATTCATATCAGTTCCATATGGAAACCTGTTCCATGCCATTAGGCAATTCCAGGTGATCCTTGATGCAAAGGAGAGTTGGCAGAAAAGGACTCTCTTACTGTAGAGTGGGGGGAAGGATAAAGACTGCACCACCACCACATAATTAAAAATGGGAGACAGTGCATATAAAATACAGGTGGGGCTTCGGTATCCACAGGGGATCCGTTTTCAGATTCCCCTACTAAACTGAATTTCATGGAGAAACAAATCTGTGATTTTCAGTCCCTTTCTTGAACCCAGGGAACCCACATCGAACCAGATCCAGAGATGAAAATTCCATCAATAGGCTTCATCAGCAATGGGGAAAGTTGGCAAAAGTCCTAATGCTGAAAGCAGAACTATTAAATCTACCCAAGTAGGTCGAACAAGAGGAGGAGGAGGGGAAACAACAGAGTTAAGATATTGTTGACATTCTCTATGAGGGTAGTCCCAAGACTGATATTATACCGAAGCAGGGATGAAGTGAGCAAATAAACATCCAATTCTCTAGGCAAAGTAGCCGCCGCGGGCAAAATGGTGACCTAGAAAAATATTTGGAGATTGCTACCCTCTGCTTGGAATGGACAAAGATTAGAAATGTATCTGGAATGAAGCATTTTGGTAGTGTTGTTTTTATAAAAATATATAATGTGTTCCAAAAAGATCAGGCACTGTTAAGGAATTAAGATGCTCCAGGGCTTACCAGAAATACAAAGCACAGAGCAGAGTTGCAGAGAATGTAAGAAAACAAGAAAAGCTTTGCTGGATCACGCCAAAGACCCATCCAGTCCAGCATCCTATTTCCCACTTTGCTCCACCAGCTACTGCTGGAAAGCCAACAAAGCAGGCATGTGGCCTGCAGCTGTCCCTGAAGCGCCACTGAACTGTGAGAGGACATCCCACACTCAGCAACGATGTCATCGCCTGGCGCTGGAATTCCCTGATGTGCCAGCCACAGGCCAGATGAGTATGATCTCAGAGAAAAGCAGGATCCTGCCTGTTATGTATTGAATATATATAGTTGTGTTAAGCCCTGCTAAAGTGAAACTAACCTTTTATGACCCTAACTGTTAACTCCAACTATTCTGGAGAAAAACTTAGAACATTCACACAGATTTTATTCATTCAACATGAATGACCACTGCAAATCAGCGATTAAAAAAACTGCTTTTCTACTGTTGTAGAGAGATATAGTCACGCACATAAACATTCCATTTTTTCAGTCCCAGAATCAAACCCCTGCAGATACTGGGGCACTATCTTAAGCTGCAATCCTAAAGACACTTTCCTGGGAGCAAGACCCATTGAACACAATGGGGCTTACTTTTAAGTAGACATGGTAAGAATTGTGCTCTTAGTCAATTAGTCACAAGAGAGGAGCAAGAAGCCAGGAAGTGGGTCTTTAAACCTATTTTCCATTGTTTTATTTAATCACCAATTTTTTATCCACAGGAGGTTCCAGAACAGAACCCGAGTGGGTACCGAGGGACACCTGTATTAGCTTTTAGCAATGATAGTCAATGATGCCTACTACAGGATAAGTGTGCACAAGACTGTACTCTTTGGCATTATTTAGAGCAGTGATCCTCAACCTTTTTGGCTCCAGAGTCTGGTTCTGTGGGAAAAAAAATTTCCCAGGGACCATACCAGGGAGAGTTGTGCCTCTGGCAACCTGGAGGGAGGGCTTCCCCACCTGGAGCACAGCACAGCTGCCTCCAGCTATAAATCCCAGTATAGTGAATAGAGCTATTGTTAGGTTACTGTGGACAGGATTGCAAGTGAGAATCCAATGTCTCAATGCATGTCTACTCAGAGCAGGGATTTTCAACCTTTTCCAGTGTAGGATGCAGTGAAAATGCACGAAGCCATCCTAGTCACTCTTATTGGAGAGTAAGCCTCATTGACTATAATGGGACTTCTTTCTGAATAGACAGGCATTGGATTGGACTCTGAGGCTGCAATCTTAACCGTGCCTTCCTGGGAGTAAGCTCCACTGACTACAATGGGACTTACTACTGAGTAGACAGGTACAGCATTGGGGTCTCAGGCTGCAATCCTCTGACAGAGCCCTCCTGTTGTGAGGAAGGGAACCCCAGCCTGAGGGTCGAGAAACCCTGATTTAGAGTATTTTTAAAAAATAGATCAGCAACTGCTTGAGATGATAAGGAAGGGTCTTCCTTATTTTAAATATTTTTTAAAAATTATACTAAGGGTGCAATCCTAACCTACATTTGCACAACACATCATCTTCCTATTCCTGCAATGACGTAGGGAGGCAAGCACCTGTCTGTGCACTGGCCTACCCCACCCCCAGGAGTGGTGCAGAAGTGCCTTACAGCACTTTGGTGATAGTCCCAGGCCAGCACAGAACTTAAGCTGGTGCTTATACCAGCCTACCTGAAGCTTAGAATTGCAGCTTTAATATAAATTTTATTTTACTTAATTTTATTTTTGTATGGGTTATATAAAGAAGTTTTGTGCCAAGTGCTAGATTCACTTCCAGCCATGATGTAATTTCTAGGTTAATGACAACACTTCTGCATCAATAGACTTTTAACCTAAATAGTGGATCCTGGTGCTAAATGTACATTTATACAGTATATAATGTAGGTAAACATATAGGTAGGTGTATATAGGTAAGTACATGGGTAATATATATGTAGGTGAATATATATAAATGTAAGTAGGAAAAAACAAATACTGGCATTGTCAAATAAGAGTGGGCTATAAGTCAGTAACAGCATAGCGCTGAAATCTCTGGCTCTACAATGAAATGAGACAATCCAGAGTAACTACGGGAGCACTTAACAGACTTTACGTTCACCCATAGTTACTGCACCACCTAGTGAAAACCTAGGAGAAATTCATATTGGAATCCAAAGTAAGTTGTTCTTACACCGGAGCAAGGACTCCCGTAGTTACTCTGGATTTTGCCCTAAATGTACAATCCTAACCATGTCCACTCAAAAGTAAGCCTCATTGTGTTCAAAGCATCTTACTCCCAGGAAAGTGTATTTAAGATTGCAGCATAAAATGCTTTCTAAACCATAGTGCCATCTCCTAAAATGTGGGTACCAGTACTGACCTACCTTACAAGGTCACCTTAAGAACTTCAACAAGGTTATGTACATGCAATGCTATGAACACTCACTCAGAAATACCACTGAAATTCTGTGTAATACAAAGAACTGTGTTCTTTATGACTAGGCAATACATAAATGAAGCAACACATTTTTACAGAAAAATAATGGAATCTCCATTCAATATACAGTGGTACCTCATGTAACAAATTTAATTCGTTCCGGAGGCATGTTTGTTACGTGAAATGTTCTTTACGTGAAGCGGATTTTCCCATAGGAAATAATGGAAACTCAGACAATTGGTTCCACAACCCAAAAAAATTCATATAAAAATATTAACTGGATGTAAAAATGATGACAAAACATTGGAATTGAATTCAAAACATGCTTTCAATGTGCATGATCCTATGAAGACTACTTAGGCTGCAATCCTAAAGACACTTTCCTGAGAGTAAGCCCCATTTAATACATAGAGCAGTGGTTCTCAATCTTCCTAATGCCGTGACCCCTTTATAAGTTCCTCATGTTGTGGGGACCCCCAACCATAAAATTATTTTCGTTGCTACTTTATAACTGTAATTTTGCTACTGTTATGAATCATAATGTAAATATCTGATATGCAGGATGTATTTTCATTGTTACAAATGAAATGTGCGTTCTATGCACACATTGAACACAATGGGATTTATTTCAGAGTAGGCATGCAGAGGATTGGGCTCTGAGGCTGAAATCCTATCCACATTTATATGGGAGTAAAGGCCCCCCTGACTATAATGGGATTTATTTCAGAGTAGGCATGCATAGGATTGGGCCCTGAGGCTGTCAGCCCCAGTGCACGCACAGCTACAGCTGGAGGTCTGGCAAGCCTGACCTGGCCCCCTGCACCAGGGGTCTTTAGGCGACCCCGGGAAAGCTATAGGCGAGCCCCAAAGGGGTCCCAACCCCCCTTTTGAGAAAAACGCTGACATAGAGTAAGCCCCATTTAACATGGGAGTTAAACATTTAAACATTTAACATGGGAGTTAAACATGGGAGTAAGCCGCATTTAACATGCTTAGGAGGCTGGAATCAAAAACACTTTCTTCTGTAATCCAAGACACCTTCAAAGTGTCTCCCCACTTTCACCTTCTCTCCATCCTGAGCCTCTCTCTCCCCTGCTCCCTTCTGGCCAGTCCAGAGCTGCTTCTCTCTTCTCCACTGCTCTTCTCTCCCTCTGCCCAGTGGACGCCCGGCCACAGGAGGAACAGCGTGGAAGTGTTGCTTTCACTATGGGCAAGCGCACTAGGCAGCCCTGATGCTTTTTAAAAGGGCTGCCCGCGAGTGCGTCTGCCCCAACTGCCAACAAGTTTGTTATGTGAAGCAGAATCCTAGATAAATTTTTGATTGTTACATGAAACATACTTTACGTGAGGCGTTTGTTACGTGAGGCAGAAAGCAAAAAAGTACAAATTCAAAATTCAAGGCTTTCTTACCAGTGTTAGGGTAAATGGGTGGCTTTCCAAAGATGACACACTGGGACAGTGCAGAATAATGTACTGAAATAGATCCACCAAGGAAAAAAAGAGAGATCAAATTATTTGTCTCTTACAAATGAGTAAACCACTAATTTAGGACCTGTTCAGATTATTTCTTTTTTCTCCTCCCCATAACTATGAATTATCAAATTATTTAAGTAATATACATATGAATTATCAACAGAGTAACTATGGGATCTTTTACACCGACGTAGTTACGATGCCAACTATGGGAAATGCATAGAGCAATCTAGAATAAGAGCCTATTACGTCTTCCCGTAGTTACTTTGGATTGTAGGGTCATTCATACAATTATGTGCCCTTTCATGTTCTCTCACTTTGGACAAAATACAGACCTGGAAAGCCTGTTCATGTACATGTGGTCCAATTGTGAGAATGATCCAGAAAGCCACATTCTTGTAATGACATCTTCCCAAAATCTCACTCCCAGGTCCCCAAGTTCAAAGTAAGAACGTTGGAAAAAAAAATAAATCGAACCCACTGGATCTGGCCAAAGACCCATCTAGTCCAGCTTCCTGTATTACACAGAGGCGCACCAGATGTCTCAAGAAGCCTCAGGTGAATTACTGCATCCCTAATCTCAACCATACTGGTTTGCTTCCTGCTTCTTTTTATAAACTGAGATTGTAGGGCAGGAGAGGAAACGAAGGTCCAAAACATGCTATGAACATGAACCTTGAGTTGGTGGCCTATTCTGCATTCCTTTTCCATTCCCAAACCCTATCCATAAGCCTGCCTCCTTTTCCCACCATTCGGGATTATTTAGGGACGGGAGTTAAATTAGGGATGGACGATCAGTACACTAGATGAAGTCGGGACAAATATTGCCAATTAACAAACCTGTCCGGGTCTTGCTTTAAAGTCCTTCTTCATCATCCGTATCTCCAAGACATCACAGGGGTGGCTGATCACAGCAGTTATCATGACGGGTTTATTGCTACTCCGGATATAGCGGTAGAGCCTTTCTGCACAATACAAACACAGTGGTCCAGAGATCCAAAGCCAGGTCTAGTAAGAACAAAATGGAAAGAGTATGCAATTATCTGCAGAACTCCTTGCCACAGGATGTGGGGATGGAATCTAGCCTAGATGCCTTTAAGAGTGGATTGGACAAATTTCTGGAGGAAACGTCCATCATGGGTTTCAAGCCATGAAGGGTATGTGCAACCTTTATATTTTAGATGTACGCTGCTTCAGAAAGCTAAATGCAAGGGAAGGCATCAGGATGCAGATCTCTTGTTGTTTTGTGTGCTCCCTGAGGCATCGAGTGGGCCACTGTGAGATACAAGGAGCCGGACTAAATGGGCCTGTGACAAGGAATTGGCCAGTAAAGGTCAAATTAAATCAGTATGTGAACTATTTTCTCACCAACATAATCACTTTGGCTTGGTTTAAGATAGCTACAGAGCTGCTGTTATGGCAGTGGTAATATAATACTAGAATTTCTCTTAACAAATAAGTAGGATTTCTATAAGGGTCGAGGACCTTTGCTGAGCAATACTTTGTCCCCTTGGATTCCTGATCCTTCATTTCTTCCTTTCTACTACCTCCTATAACATAAAAAGCCCTGTATGACTCCTAGACTCATATGTGGAATTTTTGTGGACATTTGTGGAGTTTTTCCCTAATCCTGCATTCAGTTTGACTCACCAACATATGCCAATGGATGGTCAAGATTTTGCATTTATCAGTATCTGAAAGAATGTCATATTGGCATCAGCTGCGCATATTTGAGAATATCTGGAGGCCATTTCTGGATATTATAGTAAAAGCCACATGTGGGATGTGCATAATTTATACTTATGTATAACCCTTTAGTCATGTATAAACCTTTTTTGTTTGTTTCTGTCTATCAATGTAATTGTTAACAATATATCCATGTAACGATTTCTTTCTTAATAACGATTTCTTTTTTTACTTAGCATAATAAAAAATTTTTTTAAAGGCCAGCATTCTAACGACATCCTTTCCTGAGTCGTTAAAGTGTTTATGAATGTTCAAAGCATTCACACCAGCTCAGCTGATTGATCTCAGAGGTTCCTTTCACCCCCACAAGTGCAATACAATGGAGATGTTCATGCCAACCTCAGGGAAATGGGCTTGGAATTTTGGCTCCTCCGTACAAATAAGGTTCTTTTGGATGACGGGCTCCATCTCTACGGACCTTCCCGAGAAAGGTTCTGGGGCGTTTTCAGAAAGCAATTCATCCAAACCATCTGCAAATTGGCTGTCTTCTGGCAGTGTCACATTAGGGTTAAAACAGCCCGGGGGGTGCTCCTTTAGATTGGTTTGATATTTCAGAACTCCTCTGAAAAAAGGAGGAAAAACCTATCAAAACAGTAAATTAAGCCCCATGCACAGTTCACATTTGAACGATATAATGAAGTGTATTGAAACTTGCATTTTTAATCTTCATAAGCCTTGATTCAACAGTTCCCGGTCCCTCCCACTGAACCCATGGAATAGTCCCTACAATAGTATTCATGTATTTAAAACATTTCAATTCCACATTTCATTCAAATTATCTTTCCTTCAAAGAACTGAGCACATCTGAGTGCTGGATGAAAGTTGGTGGGGGGAACAAGTGGAAAGATTTGTTGTTTTTATTTGCTACGGTCAAACTATTGGGGGACAGAAACCCATGCCAAGCTACTGAAAATCACCCCATAAATCTTCACAATAGTTACGATCGTAAAGAAGCGCACTGTTTTTGCAAAGTCTGTGTTTTGGTGTTTCTCCCAGCATAACTTCAGGCATCCTACAACTTTGAAGAAACTCTGAGGTGAAATTGACAGCATTGCTTTTTTAGTTGTTGTTACGGAGGTGTTCTTAATTTCACAAGTCCCTTCCTACACAACCTGGGAGTAAGCTCCACTGAACACAATGGACTTACTTCTGAGTAGACATGCTTAGTATTGCATTGTTAATCATTCAGTCATGAGCCAGGGTGACCAGATGCCAAACCCAAAATTCCTGAACCCCAATGCCCAAATTCCTACCCCTCAGGGCAAAATTCCTACCCCCCCAGCCAAAATTCCTACCCACTTAAAAAAATTGCCAAAAATGTATTTTTTTTGTTTTTATATTTTGGTTTTTTGGCCATAAGTTTTGATAGGAAGGAGGTATCTCAAAACTGATTTTTGCACTGGATTCTGCTCTTTAATACAAATCCAACAACATATGACATGATGGGGTACTGCGCACCATACAAAGTTTAAAAATGAAGCCAAAACGTAGGACAATGAAGCCAAAATGTAGGACACCTGGACAGAAGGCTAAAAATCTGAACAAATCCGGGTTTTTCCAGTCATATGCTCTGGTCATGAGTAGAAACCACTTTAGAAACTAAGGGTGCAATACTAACCTTGTCTACTCAGAAGTAAGTCCCATTATATTCAGTGGGGCTTTATTCCCAGGAAAGTGTGTTTAGGATTGCAGCCAAAGTAACATAACCAAGGAGGGAAAAACTCCCGCCTTTCCTTTAATTTTATGGTTGGCAGTAATAGGAATGTGTCCATGGGAGATTATTTTTCAGAAAGAGAGAAAGTGTGAGTGTTTTGTGTGTGAGTTTGTGTGTGTGTGTATGTGTTTTACTGGTTTGAAAGTTACATTTATATTGATATATAAAGGGGCAGAGGTTTTGAAAACACCGTTGGAAATCAAAAGAAAAAAAATGGAATCTGGTTCTGCCTTGAGACACACATGAATAGTTAAAATAGTGTGATGCTGAGGTAAGCGATAAACTTCTTTATTTTTCCACTGTTTTCTTTTTCTTCTTTCTAAACAGATGTTATTGCAAAGAATAGCAAATATTTTCTGTTGTCATCCAGGAGTTGTACAAGCCCCAAGCTGTGGACCTGCTCCGGCAGAGGGAACGCAACCTATTAAGCAAGGGCCGAATTTCCAATACCTGCATTGTGTATTTCTGGACTGAAAGGACCTCTGTTTTGTCTATCTTGTCTTCTCAGTCCTCATCCAGACTCTCAATACCTCCAGAGAGTTCTGAGGAACTGTTTGAAGGTCTGTAGAGTTTGGGGTTCATCCTGGCACCACCAAGAGATGGCAATGGCAGGAGGGTCAGCCCAGTTTAGGATGAGCACTGGCTCATCCTAAATCAACCTAGATCTGAAATCCAGATCTGACATCAGTCCAATATAGGCCACTGCTATCATGTACATACGAGGTGACTTGACCACCACACAGCACTGTGCCATTTGCTGCAATATTCTGAAGTCACTGCTTCTCTGCAACACTTCACAGCTCAATAATAGGCCATGGATTACTTCATAACAATCCCAGGGTGGGGGGGGGATAACACTGATGTAACAGGTAAGAACAGTATGTGTTTGAGTGCCTTTCGTACTTTTGATTTCTTGGCAGAATATCAAAGGGAATCTGGTTGTGTGTGCGTGTGTGTGTGTGCACACGCGCGCATCTGTGCCACTGGTTTATACATATAATTATAAATTAAAATTATATATACAGTATTGTTTATCTATATATATAAAACTGAAGAGTCACTGACTGACTCACTCATTCATCAACAAACAGCCAAAACCGCCGGACCTAAAAGCGTGAAATCTGTAGACAGTTTTCTTTCCGTGATAGAGACACCCATTAAGAACTAGTTTTGGAAAATTCCAACTGGAAGGGGGTGAAAAGGTGCGCAACTTGTTTTCTTCCCTATAGTTCACACTGAAGAATCCCTTACTGATGTATGCTCTGCTCAACCTAGAAGCATGAAATTCAGGGAGTGTATTCCTTCTGTGATAGGAGCACCCACCAACAACTGATTTCTAGAAATTTAGCCCCTAAGGGGCTGAAAAGGGGTGCAACACATTTTCAGCCTAAACTTTTCACTGAAGACTGATCAACATCCAGATCCCAATTTTGCACCTACCCAGTAGGGTTGCCCACAGTTGTGGGGAGATGATGCACATGGTTGGGGGATGTTGCACCGGGGGGGGGGATGAAGCACATGGGGGGCCATTGTGCAAGAGGGGACAATGGGTATTTTACTCAGGTGGTATTTTACAGTGGTGTGGCTGTGGGTGGCGCAAGTGGCTAAGACACTGTGCCTGTTAACCAGCAGGCCAGGGTTCGAGACCCGGGTCAGCCCCACAAGACAGGGTGAGCTCCTGTCCTTAGCCCAGCTCTGCGACGCCAGCTGGATCCAATCGTATTGGCTCTGCCTTTCCATTGGACTAATTCAGTGGCGTGGAGAGGGGGGATTTGCTGCTTGGGTAACAGCCTATCCTCCATAACAATCCAGCCCAGGCTTTTGTGCTTCACATGCAGTGTATGCAGTGCCGAGCACGATACCATAGTCTTTCAAGCTGACGGAGGCCTGCTTTTTTTATTTTACTCCTGCAAAGCAGGTATATTTCACTAGTACTGTATATTTATTTGTTTATACACACACACTTTGTACTGAAATAACTGTGTACAGCATTTTCCCAATGACATAGCTAGAGAAGGCACATAGCACTAAGGGTGCAATCCTAACCTAGGTCAGCACAACTCATCAGTCTTCCTATTCCTCTGGTGATGTAGGGAGGTAAGTACATATCTGAGCACTGGCCTAACCCTCCCACAGGAGTGGTGCAGGTGTCTGACAGCACTTTGATGACACACCCAGGTCAGCACAGGATTATTCCAGGGCTTAGGCCAGCCTAACTAGAGATTGCAACCTAAATTATGCAGGGAGCCTCACTGCAGCATGCAATTTTTCTGGGGTTTGATTCCATTTTTTAACTCTTGTCCAGAAGCTGTTTGCTCCCTGTCCAGATAATTTGCTTCCATTTTGCTCACTATGCCCAGAAGAGCACTGAAGAGTAAGGGAAAGGAGCCACTTGCATGCTGTGATGAGGCTCCCTGAAAAACATAGTTTGCTGCATCCCCTCCAGCTATGCCACTGCATTCTGCACTTACCATGTGGTTTCCCCCACCCTTCCTACTCCCAAAGAGCAGGTGATCAGTGTAGCATAGAATCAATATAGCATGTCCGATTACACACCATAAACATAAACCTTTCTGAACTATAAGTGTCAGAACCAGATATACTCTCCTGCAACGAACACCTCACTATGAATCATTCCACCAGTGCCCCAAATCCCTTTGCAAAGATACACAATCTATTACCGCAATGTTAGAAACTCTCAAGGCACTTGACAGCCGCAGCTTTGCCACATTACTCATTTCTCTTGCTGGTGCTATCTTTTCAGGGACTGTATCTAAAATGCCAAGAAATATTGGCATGATCAATATATTCCAACCTATCAATCTCAAATGAAGATAGCCATCTGACAATTTCATATAAACAATATTTTTCTTCTGAGGCAAGGGTTCGAGCCTAAATTTAAACATACTGTATGAGTAATCACTTCAAGAGTCTGCTGGCAGTGACAATACAGGTCCAAACTGATTTGGGATTTAAGAACATAAGAACAGCCTCCGCTGGATCAGGCCAAAGGGTCATCTAGTCCAGCTTCCTGTATCTCACAGCAACCCTCCAGATGCCTCATGGAGCACACAAGGCCAGGTGCATCCACCTACATCCAGGTGCCCTCTCCTGCATCTTGTCGACTTACAGGTGTAGCCCAATTACTGTATTTACTCAAATCTAACACTCACATTTACAGTCAAATTTAGGGCACAATCCAGAAGTGCACTTGAGCTACCCTATTTATCACTGGGTTGGCCCAATTGCAAGATGGGCCAACCTAGTTATTCTGGAAAAGGCTTGGGGCACCCTAAGGCAACATACGCTGCCCTAAGACAGGTGGAACTGGGCTGTCCTAGCTGGGCTAGCCTAGGCAGTTCAGGGAGGCATGTAGAGGGCATGTTTAGCATTGCCCAGGGAAGAGCAATTACTCTGTATCCAGAGCCTGTTTCCAGGACAGAAAAGCCCTCTTCCAGCTCCTCAATTATACCACCTCAGGAGTAGGTATAGTAATGAGTTGACCCATAAGGGTCCATGATAAAGTTGAGTAAGAATGGCAGTGTTGACAAAAAATCTGAGTTTTTGGCCAGCCTATCTTCAACCCCTGCCAATCAACCTCAGGATATGGCACAACTACGGCATACAGCATGCCACTCTAAGCATCCACTCTCCACTAGAGGTACTGCTGTACTGGAGTCTCATGCTGCAGCTGTTACTGGTTGTCAGGAACTTCTGGGCTTCCTTATAATGCAGGCACCACAGTTGTTCCACAGTTGTTTCAGTGTGATCTGAGGGGTGTCTCCTCAGGAGCAAGCCTTCCCCAAGTGTCACTGACTTGATGCCTACTGAGCATGCTCTGGAACAGTTAGGGCAGCCCAGGCTTCCTTATCCTCTGGATTCAGCATAATTTTCTGCTCTGGATTCAGAATAGTTGGAGCAGACCAGCTAGGGCTCTCCTCACTGCCCTAACTCTAGATTGTGCCCAAAGTCTCCAAAATCAGGGTGCGCATTAGATTTGATGGTTAATTACCGGTAGATTTGAGAAAATGTGGTATTTTGGTTATGAGTATAGGGTGTGCATTAGATTCGATGGTGCATTATATTTGAATAAATACAGTATATACAATTTATTTATATGCTATTTTGTCTCAAAGCAACTGAAGTTGGCTCTTTAAATTGAAAGGTAAGCTTCCCTTAAGAAGCAGTTAATAGCTTAAAGGCAGAATGCTTATCATGGCAGGGGGGCAATTAAGCTTGCAGGAGCTGAGATCCTCTTGCAGGAGTTCAGCTTTTGTAGGAGTTCATTATTTGCCTTGTTACCATGTTAACTAATTGCCTTTGTATAATATAAAAGTAGTTAATCATGCAGTTTCCTGGAACTAAATGTCATGAATGGAGAGGTTCAACCTGCATATAACTATGGATTCAGAACCCACAAGTTCAACTGGACCTGATCCTCTGATCTCAAACTGAGCTGTATCTCAAACAAACCAGCTCTATGTTGAGAGCAGAGGTCCAGGGACACCACACATGCCTACTGCTGGTCTTCCAGAAGAAGGCCCTCTTAGGGTTGGAGATGCTTCCTGATCCTCAGAAGGTCTCCAGATTTAAACTGATACAGATTAAAAAAAAACACAGGGGGCTGCTCATCCAGTAAGGGTTCTGATGTTCCTTTACCCCTTATTGATCTCAACTTGCTTCCCTGGCCCTGCTATTTTGGTGCCACCGTACCATCGGATGGGCAAAAAGAATAGGATTGGTTGATACTTTCCTTACAGTTTATAGTGTTTTCCAAATTTTAAAAAGAATTATTCTTAAACCTGACTATAGCCATCTTAGAATATTTTTCCTGAAATGTAGGATAAAACAATATAAATAAAATTTAAAAATTGATTTACAGGAAAGAATGATCTAGGTATGTATGGGATCGTGTGTGAAACTGACTGAAATGCTGCTTATCCCATGACCTCAAGTCGCACGTTGACTCATACATTACCCAACCTGAACTGAACGAAGGAATAAATTCACAACATTTGGAAAAAATAACAAGCTTGCTCTCTACCCATGAGATCTGTGTTTTGCTCGACTTTTGCTCCTTTGGTGTCCAAGAGTCCATTTTCTTCTCACATTTCTTGGACCTGATCAAAAACTCAAATAGATGAGGTCTTGGGAAATGCTTTTGCCCATCTGGCTCTTATTGTGGCAATGACTCCAACATCAAATGTACAGATCATCCCTCCAGGCAGCACAAAGTGGCAAAGCTCCATCAAAGCAAACAGAACAAGAGTGATTAACACCAGCTGAGGACATGGCCCCAAAGGTTTCCATAAGCCCAGCTTTTGCTGAGTCATCGATTGACAACATGTGCTTGGAGTTTTGCCGAAGTGGCTATTGTTGGCAAAACACTGACAAGAAGCCAATTTAGACTTAGACCAGACATTAGTCCCCCCAAGATGATTTTGTTTTTCAGGATCTGTGACACCACACTGTGAGGGCACCACCCTAGGGACCATTAATGAATTATTGAATATAGTCATTAGCAAAAGGTATTTTCACTCCTGAGAGGTTAGCCCTCTTTCTTCCCAATAAATAAATATGTATTTTTAGGTTTGATATGAGATGTTCTGTTTTTTTGGGTATAGTGCCTTTCACCACACTAAAAAAAGCAGGCCTCCATCAGTCTTGAAAGACTATGGTATCATGCTCGGCGCTGCATACGCTGCATGCGAAGCACGAAAGCCTGGGTTGGATTGTTATGGAGGATAGGCTGTTACCCAAGCAGCAAATCCCCCCTCTCCACGCCACTGAATTAGACCAATGGAAAGGCAGAGCCAATACGATTGGATCCAGCTGGCTTCACAGAGCTAGGCTTAGGACAGGAGCTCACCCTGTCTTGTGGGGCTGACCTGGGTCTCGAACCCTGGCCTGCTGATTAACAGGCACAGCGCCTTAAATTTTCAACTAATACAGAAGAGCATTTTTGTCGGAAAATTAGAATCAAAATACAAGTGATAACTAAATAAAATGAACACACTTACAAAGCTACCTTTAGATTATTTTACCATCTTGGTCCATCCATCTGGTTGATAGCCAGCCAATTTCCCCTGGTCACTGCAGACTTGATTATTTCATGCTACTCAATTCCTTTAACTAGAGATGCTAGTATTGGACACAAAAGCTTCTGCATACAAATCATGTCCTTACTACTGAGCTCTGGCCTCAGACCAGTAATTATGAAAGTTTTGATTAATTAAGCAAATCAAAGAATATTCATCTAAGACAGACTGGCAAAAACATATCATCTGCTTAACAGGATGTACTAAGACTAAGAAATGTCAAGGCACTTAGACTTTCTCCTTTTATATTTGATTTTTTAACCTTTCATGAATTCCCATGGGCTTCACTGAACTTTTGCTGCAAAAAGCTATTCAAGTTGTTTCTGCAGGACTAGATGAAGAGAAACATGATATATATTTTGGGTGCCCATGATCTGCCCCCAAATCCCAGCATAGTTGGCGTATAAAAACACCAACGCATCTGATTCCATGACATTAAAACCCACCCCTAGTGGTATAACAAGTGGGGATGCAAAGCACTATGTTTTTCAAGGAATTACCCCTGCATTTGAATAGTCTTAAACTTTGATTTACTGTCTCAAAAAAAAAAGTTATGGTTTGGTTTGGTTTGTTCTGCCCAAATATATTTCAGCTGTCACATACCGGCGGTTCTTCTATTTTATAACATTCTGTTCAGGGACTATGACTTACCCTGAAACATGCAACATCAGCAGCAAATAGAAGACAAAAAAGAGGTTGTGAGTGTACCAGAAGATGTCATAATTAGAAACCCTGCAAACAATAAAGTACAACTTAATTCCAGACCATCAAACAACTATGTAATGTTTTCAGTTAGTGCTGCTGGCTGGGTCAGATTTTTAGTTGCTTATTCTCAGAGTGGAGAGTGCAAAAGTGAGCATAATTGTACATGTTTGTGCAAGGACAAGAATAAGTGAAGAAACGAGAGCAGAGTTGTTCAGACAACTTAATGCACTCATCAAGTAGGTGATCATTTCTGTGGCAGAGGAACAGCCATGCACTTATTTTTATATAAGGCATTGTGTAGTTGACACACTGGTATGTGCAAGCTTGACTCGCATCTTTCTCTCTCCTTCTGTGCAGAAAATGGCCACAATCTATCCTAATGGCCACAATTAGGATATTGAACTATCCTAATTCAATAGTCCATTGAAGCCTATGAGTAAGATCCATTGAACACAATGGGACTTACATCTGATGAGACATAGTTAAGATTGCACTGTAAGTGTGAATACACTTAGAGCACAATCCTAACCATGTCTACTCAAAAGTAAGCCCATTGTCCCAAGAAAGTGTCTTTAGGATTGCAGTCTAAGGGCTCAATCCTAACCATGTCTACTCACTAGTAAGCCCCATTGTGTTCAATGGATCTTACTCCCAGGAAAATGTGTTTAGGATGTAGCAAAACTGAGGTCTACACTATATAGAAACCCAAATCTTCATGCACACTGTGGTTTGTTTGGAATTGACAAACCAGGATCTAAAACAATGATTGGAATATGATTTATCGGTGCTAATTACGTTGTGTTATGTCTGAAGTCTCAGACTAGTGATAAACTACAGTCAGGGATGCCACAAGAGTGAATTTTTGTTCTTAGTCCAGAGCAAATAAGCTGTGCAGATAAGCAGCTCTAAACCATGGTTTCCCTGTTTTAAACCCCCACTCAAACCACAGTTTGGATTCATAACTATGATTTATATAAACTATTGTTTTGCCTTCTGTCTGAACATGGCAAATATATTCCTGGTCTCTTCTCTTCAACTCCCCAGACAGATGTTTGTAAGTGGTGGGGAATGTGTAAACCTTTCCAAGAATAAAAGCCATCAGTTCATGACTGCCAGAACAACGCATTTAAAGAATGCATATATGTATGTAAATACAACGTTTGTACTAAGTAACAATGAGGGGTACAAATAACTCATTCCTAGATTCAACATGCAAAAAAGCGCAGACTTGCCTCCACTTCAACCACACAAAGACACTATAGGATAGGATGAAAACAAAGGCCAGATAACAAGATAAGGTATTCATATTCATTTGGATCATATCCCCTAACACAAGGCAGAACTCATTAATACATTCATATTACTTTGGCTACAATCCAGAGTAACTACAGGAGCACGTAAGAGACATTACGCGCACCCATAGTTACTGCACCACCTAGTGAAAACCTATGGGAAATTCATATTGCAATCCAGAGTAACTTGTTCTTACTCCAGAGCAAGGACTCCCCGTAGTTACTCAGGATTGTGCCCTTTGTCTTGAAACTAAAATCCTTGTCTAAAATGATTCAAATGGCTGTTGTTTTGCTGTGTTGTTAAGGACTGAACTAAGATTTTCCAAAAGCATCTGCTCGCAAGACCTTAGAGCTGAATCATATTTAGCAAAGTTTATCTTAGCTTACAAAGTAACTGAGATCATATATGGAATTGAATATAGGACATCAATTACATGCACAAAAATATGCATGCAATAAAGCAATAATACTTGGATTTCATCATTTGTCATATGAAAAAAAATGATGCTGATCATAGGCATGCAGTTCCACCATTTCTCTGTTGTTTGTCTATTTTATTACATTTTTCTTTATGCTTATGGAATGCATCCCTAAGTACCATCATGGTACACTGCATGGGAAAAGTTTTCAGTGTCTGAAATAGGAAGAGAAAATTGGCACAGTGATACGGTTAGCTCTTACCTAATAGAATAAGTAGAAGCTGTAGACATCAGGAATAAAACCAGCACCATAAAAACTCCAGTTAATCCTGGAACTGAAACAAAAAATAGCATATTTATTGCTAATGGTGCTAAGAAAAAAAGTTTTATCATGAGTGCAATGAGCACAGTTCAGTCAATGCTTGATCAGTCCTTTTCAAGTTCCACTGATTTGTATGGAAGACAGACCATACCAGGTTTGTCTGGTTCCGACCCCAATAAAACTAACTGTTCTTCAATTCCATTGAGATGAATAAGAGTTTCACAGCACAAACCTATGCATGTTTACTCAGAAGTAAGCTTTGCAGTGTGTAAAACAAATTACTCCCAGGTAAAATAGTCACTTTCCCAGAATGAAGAGGATTGTAGGCTAAAGTAAGTTGTGGCTATCTTGTCATATTGGCAGTGGAGCAGCTAAACGGGGTGCAAAGGAATAATTCTTGCCGGGAGCTTCACTTAGCCGCCTGGGGTCCCTCTGGGAGAAAGGCAGGGTAGAAATAAAGTTATGATGATAATGATGATGATGATGATGATGATGTACTATTTCACAGTTGCCAGGTGTTTGAAATTGGCTCTATTGTGATTTGGTTCCTATCCAAGGAACAAGGAATCACAAAGGTATCCTCTCAATATGTGTTACGTTCCAGGAGTCTTCTTTTTGTAACTGGGCAGTTGTGATCTTCTGGAGGCCCATTAAGTTTAGAAGTTCCTGGAGACTTGATGGAATCGCTCCAAAAGCACCTATTATTATTAGAATCACTGTGGCTTTCTTTTCCCAGATTCTCTGAATTTCTCTCTGTAGGTCCTTATACTGCATGATCTTCTCATGTTCTTTCTCTTGAAGATGATGATCTCTGGGTATATTATTATTATTATTATTATTATTATTATTATTATTATTATTATTATTATTATTATTACCCATAAATACACAGCGAACAATTTCGTGCTGGTTTCATTCACATCACCAGTTGGACCCTTCCCAAGAGTCTAGGACTGTTTGATGTAGCAGCGTATAATTCGTGCTGATCCCAGAAGAGCGGCTTTCTGTGGTTGGCAGAGTGATATTTTGTCAATGCCAATAGTTTTCAGGTGCCTGCCAAGGTCTTTGGGCACTGCACCCAGTGTGCCAATTACCACTGGAACCACCTGCAATGGCTTACACCAGATACGCTGTAATTATTATTATTATTATTATTATTATTATTATTATTATTATTATTATTATTATTATTCACTGCAGTGTGCAGTGGGTCCACTGGTCATTCAAGATGGAGGAAGCCAAAAGGTGGCATACACCTGTCTCCAAAGGAAAGGGGCTGTTTGCACACTGTGGTGAGGCTCCCTGCAAAATTTAGTGCTTTGTACCCTTCTAGCTACACTACTATACACTGATCTTGGCATAAATAACTTCACAAATTGCAAACAAGCATAAGAACCCTTGCATAAGGGATGAGAAAGCAGCTTGGATGAGCAAGCTTGAACAAGAAGATAGTGAACAGAAAAAAGGTTAGGGATACAATCCAGAGTAACTATGGGACTTTTTACACCGATGTAGTTACAGTGCCATGTATGGGAAACCTATGGGGAAAGCATAGAGCAATTCAGAGTAAGTGCCTCATGTCTTCCCATAGTTACTCTGGATTGCAGGAGGAGATCTCCTTTCTCCTCTTCATTGTTCCTCTTCTCTTAATGTTCACTCCTGAAGCCGCTTTTGAAGTTAGAAGTGGACTATTGGAATATACAGTAGTTCTGCTGCTCCACAGCTATGTCCTACCTTCTTATTCTCAGATTGAATATGAGATGTTGAAGCTAAAAGGCAGTGGTTTGTCTAAGATTACTCAATGATCTTACTCAATGATTACTCAATGATCTTGCGGCTAAAGTAAGATTTGAACCAGAGACTTCCCAGCTCACAGAACACATGTTCAGTTATGCACTCAGCCAGTGAATCATAATCAAAGCATTCTTAACAGTCCCTCCGAGATTTCCAAATGAAAAAAGAACAACACTTTGAACATGGAAAAATATATTTCAAACATGTTAACTGTAGTTCACTGACAAAAGTTGTTGCATTGTGAAATGAGAAAAACAGAGGGATTAATCTGTGTTACATTCTAACTTTGCCTATACATGTCCAGAAACCTATCTTGTGGAACCTACAAGAAACACAAATTCACATCCAGGCAGGAAATTTTTTTGAAATACAGTGGTGCCTCACGTAACAAATTTAATTTATTCCATAGGCATGTTTGTTACGTGAAGTATTCTTTATGTGAAGCAGATTTTCCCATAGGAAATTATGGAAACTCAAACGATTGATTCCACAACCCCAAAAATATTCATATAAAAATATTAAATGGATGTAAAAATGATGACAAAACACTGGAATTGAATTCAAAACATGCATTTAATGTGCATGATCCTATGAAGTCTACTTTAGGATGCAATCCTAAAGACACTTTCCTGAGAGTATGCCCCATTTAACACTTCTGGGTAGTCCTAGTTAGGAGGCTACAATCAAAGACACTTTCCTGGGAGTAAGATCCATTTAACACAATGGGGCTTATTTCTGGGTAGACATGGTTAGGATGCAGCAATCCAAGACACCTTCAAAGTGTCTCCCCACTTTCTCCATCCTCAGCTTCTCTCTCCCCTGCTCCCTTCTGGCTAGCCCTGAGCTGCTTCCCTCTTCTCCACTGCTCTTCTCTCCCTCTGCCCAGCGGATGCCCAGCCACAGGAGGAACAGCTTGGAACAGCTGCTTTCGCTATGGGCACACGAGGCAGCCCTGACACTTTTAAAAAGGGCTGCCAGCCAGCACGTCTGCCCCAACTGCCAACGAGTATGTTTGTTACATGAAACACAGTTTGTTACATGAAGCAGAATCCTAGATAAATTTTTGTTTGTTATGTGAAACATACTTTACGTGAGGCGTTTGTTACGTGAGGCACCACTATAGTTACGTATCAAACTGTAGAATTTACGTATCAAAAGTGATGGTCCAGAAAATTTAAAAAAAATCAGGACAGGAACCGAAACCATGGTGCATAACTTGTGAGTATCCTACATCTGGATGCACACAAAGTGATTCATGGTTTTGCCAACAGAGCTGATTTCTTTAATGAAAAGGCTATTTAGATTGTAAATCTGTTGACTTTGAGCACAATCCTAACCACAGTCTACTCAAAATAAGCCCCACTGTGTTCAATGGGTCTTACCCTACAATCCAGAGTAACTAAGGGAGCACGTAAGAGACTTTACGTGCACCTGTAGTTACTTCATCACCTAGTGAAAACCTATGGGAAATTTATATTGCAATCCAGAGCAAATTGTTCTTACACCAGAGCAAGGACTCCCCGTAGTTACTCTGGATTGCGCCCTTAATCCCAGGAAAGTGTTCTTTAGGACTGCAGTATGTAAAAGTATTTCCATCATACCCTACCTTCTAGTCAGGGTGACCTGATGCCAAACCCAAAATTCCTGAACCCCAAGGCCAAACTTCCTAATCCCAGGCCAAAATTCCTACCCGCTGAAAAAAAATTGCCAAAAAAATTTTTTGTTTGTTTTTCTGTTTTTTGACCATAACGTTTGATAGGAAGGAGATATCTCCAAACTGACTTTTGCTTTGGATTCTGCTCTTCAATACAAATCCAATGACATATGGCATGATGGGGTACTGTGCACTATCACGAAGTTTCAAAATGAAACCAAAATGTAGGACAATGATGCCAAAATGTAGGACACCTGGACAGGAGGCTAAAAATCCGGACAAATCCGGGTTTTTCGGTCATCTGGTCACCCTGCTTCCAATAGCAGAAGGAATGCTCACAATCCCATAGTCTAGAAAATGCTCTGCAACAACCACAAGAACTACAATACTTCTGGCAATATCTTCATCTTGGCTTGTGGACTTCCTGGAAGCAACTAGTTTGCTATAGTTGAAAACTATAGTTGGGCCAGATCTCTGGGCCAGATTTGATCTGAAGTTGGGCCAGATCTGATCTGGGCCTGATCTGGGCCAGATTAGAAAATAACTTTTCTATGGCCTGATTCACACATTTCTTGCCCAAATTAGTATGAGCTTCAAAGAAGAGTTGGACAGAACTGAATTATTCCATGCAGAAAAATTTTAGTGCAGCGTGGAAAGATTCAGTTCCTTTTAAACTCTGGAGGGTGTCATGAGTTCTGCAGCAGATCCACTCAGGACATACAATCACAAATGGATTTTGTAAACATGCACTCCAGAATCTATTCAGGACATGCACAGGGAAGCCTAGCGTGTTTACCACACCAGAGTTCTTCGAACATGTGCAGTGAGCATCTACAATTGTCTAGGAATACTGACAACCACTATTGGCTAGGATTGGGCCCTAAGCCTCCCTGTCCCCATAACTGCTATTTTTATGGGGGGGGGGAATAAAACAGATGACACTTTTGACATCATGCTTGTATTTACCCTGAGGCTGCAATCTTAGACACACTTACTTGAGAACAAGCCCATCTGAACATAACAACAGGTACACATGAGCAGCAGACTAACTCTACAATCCAAAGTAACTATGGGAAGAAGAGGCACTTACCCTACAATCCAGAGTAACAACGGGAGCACGTAACAGACATTACATGTACCTGTAGTTACTGCACCACCTAGTGAAAACCTATAGGAAATTCACATTGCAATCCAGAGCAAATTGTTCTTACACTTGAGCAAGGACTCCCAGTAGTTACTCTGGATTGCGCCCTTTCTCTGGATTGTTCTATGCATTTCCCATAGGTTTCCCAGATGTGGCAACGTAATTACATCAGTGTAAAACATCCCGTAGTTACTCTGGATTATAGCCAGAATGCTGAAAGCTCTTGGTAAACAGGATATCCTTTCTTCTATTTTGCAAATTAAAAGACTTTGTTAACCCTTCTTCCCTATACCACTGCAGATATTTTCAGCATTGAAAAACACATTAATATAATAAAGGCTTAGGCTGGATGTGTGTGTGTGTGTGTGTGTGTGTGTGTGAGTGAGAGAGAGAGAGAGAGAGAAAGTATGTCATTGCTATCATTTTCAGTCTTTCTACCCCTGTAACTGCAAGGCAAAATTGTGACTCCCCTAAAACAGTAGCATTGAGCTAATCATCCATTTGTTTTTTGGATATAAACAGGATATATAGCCAATAAAGCACAAGGGGAATGAAACTTTTGCTGACTTACCTGTAGCGAAAAGGAGTTTCCTGGGATCCTGGAAAATAGACACAAAAAGCATAAATTATTTTATAAATGCAGCCAAAAAAACAGATTTTTTTCCAGGCCTGGTATCTACTTATAAAACTTTATATGCTCTACCTCCAGTTATAGGTAATGCCCTGGGCCTCTTAGAATTTGGGTCAGGAGATGCCAGAAAAAGAAAAAGCATTCCCAGGGCAGTTAACAGATTTGTTAAAGCAGAAGGACCAAAACTGTTTTGTCACTGGTTTGCAACCTCAGCATTTACTGTCATTATGCATGTGTTACAGCAGCGTTTTTCAACCTTTCTCATCTCATGGCACACTGACAAGGCACTGAAATTGTCATGGCACACCATGCTGTTAGCGAGTGGGCTCATATCCCCCACTGACCCCCATTAATAAATGACTGTGGCACACCTGTGGACCACTCATAGCAATGTGCAATGGCACAGTGGTTGAAAATTGCTGCATTACAGGGTTTACCGCTATGTGGTCAATAAGATATAGTGACCTAGTGTTTAATTTTTCAACAATCTTTGACATGTTTTGATGGATCCCACATTTCAGAAAAGAATATTCTCCTCACCTCGCCATGGTAGCTGGCTGCATTGAGCGCAAGGAACTCTTCACTGTAATTCATAGAGAAGTTCAAAGCATTCACCAGGTGAGCAGCAACATGAATCACTAAGAAAAAACAGAGAAGGGCTCCAATCACCAAACCACACTGCAAACAGGTACCCTATAAAGCCACAATCACAATGTTCATTGCAAGCACTCTAATATTGCAGAGACATGATGCTTGGAGTCTCTGCAATACTGCAGAAGTACTGTATTTACTTGAACCTAATGCTCACCTTTTTAGCCAAATTGAGTCTCCCAAATCAGGATGCACATTAGAGTCGATGGTTCATTAGATCTGAGTAAATACAGTACAGTGGTACCTCGCTTAACAAGCGCCTCACATAACAAGCGTTTCACATAAGAAGCAAAAATTTCCAAGAAATCTTGCTTCACATAACAAGCTCTCCTTCACTTATCAAGCAAATGCGCTAGAGGCACACATGTATGCAGCCCTGATGCTCTGCATGGAGGCTCTTTAAAAGGGCTGCTGGCCAGCACTGCTGTCTCTAACTGCCCCCAACTTGGGGGCAATTGCCTGGGGGTGCCAGAGGCAGCTGCCACTAACTGCCCCCAAGTGCCCCCACCAACCACCTTGAACCTTCAGCAGCAGCGCAGGTAAGCTTCCCAGGAAAGTGTCTTTGATTGCAGTCTCCTAACTATGCCTAGTCAGAAATAAGCCCCATTGTGTTCAATGGGGCTTACTTCCAGGAAGGTGTCTTTAGGATTGCAGCCTAAGTAGACGTCATAGGATCATGCACATTGAATGCATGTTTTGAATTCAATTCCAGTGTTTTGTCATCATTTTTACATCCAGTTAATATTTTTATATGAATATTTTTTGGGTTGTGGAACCAATCGTCTGAATTTCCATTATTTCCTATGGAAAAGTCTGTTTCGCTTAAAGAGCAGGCCTCCAGAATGAATTAAGCTCTTTATGTGAGACACCACTGTATTTTGATTGTAAATGTAGTATGTGCATTCGATTTGATGGCACATAAGATTCGGGTAAATACAGTAGGAACTAGGTATGTGGAATAAGAAAAACACAGTTGCTCCACAATTCCACTCATTCTGATGACAGCAAAATCCCATTGATGACACTGCCCACTTCTGGTTGCATCAGCAGCAGATTGTGAGAGATTCAAAGGGGCGACCAATTTGGTGTGGCCCTGATCATGAGTCTGCACTGAAACCTTCCTCCAACCTGGGGCTGACAAGCTGCAATGATCTGGTTTCCATTCACTTAAGCAGAAGGCAGGTGATTCCTCTTCTTACCATATCCTTTGCACAACGCCATGAAACCTGGCAGTGCAGGTCTTCCAGGTTTATTTACAGGGGCGGTGCAAAAATTTGCGTTGTTCCTATAAATGAAACTGGAAGTTTCTTTTGAAACTGGAAGCACTTTGCAAATGGCATAGCAGCCTGGTGAAGATTTTAGTTTGCTTTGATACCTTTGAGGCTGTGGTTGCAAGAGAGCATTAAGAAATATTATGGATCACACGGCCCTAGCTGGGGAATCATTCCATGATCTCCTGCTGAGGATAACAAAAACTCCTATGGCAGCCAGGACATGAAAGGGGGAAGAGAGATCCCCATTTAAGTGCCACTGGAGAAGATCCCTGCTTCCTCCTGCCTGGTAAACAATTCTGTCCTATCCAAATCAAAGAAGCTCAGCTGAATATCCGAGCATGCACTCATGTAGCCAAAAAATCCCACTATAAAATACAACAAAAGGAAAAAGCAAATCCAAAGTACACAAAATTGGACTTGTACAGTCAAAACTGTTGACTTGGAATTGACCTGCTTTTGCAAAGGAAGGCAGAAGAAGCACAGGGCACAGCAATGCGTTTATGATTTTAGTTAGCAACCACACTCGACCCTGCTAAAGTACTCCAATCCATTCTAAACTGGACTCTGAATGCCCTTTGTCAAATACTTCTTAAAGTATGCCTGATGAACTGATTTTTACAATACATTTTATGTGACAATTCAAGCAATGAATTACAGTTTTCAATTGCAAACCCTTTTGCCATAACATAGATGGCCCTAATCAGCACAGTATTGTACAGACTTACAAAAGGAGTCCATTGCCTGGTTGGTGGCCTATGGCAAGACAAGTATTCCTTCCATGTACAATACTATAAAAAGTCATTCTTTGATGATGCTGCCACACTAGCAGCCCAAGCCTAACAAAGGGTGAAATCCAGAGTAACTACGGGAAGTCCTTGCTTCGGAGTAAGAACAAGTTACTCTGGATTGCAATATGAATTTCCCATAGGTTTTCACTAGGTGGTGCAGTAACTACGGGTGCACGTAATGTATCTTATGTGCTCCCGTAGTTACTCTGGATTGTGCCCTAACTATCTTAATTTATGAGCAGCCCAATCCTAATCTGCCTGCGTACAAGACTCCTGTGGTGCAACAATGACTGTTGCCTATGCTATAAAGAGGAAACTTTCCATGGGCATCACATTGTGGATCTTAACTAGATCTTAACTTTCCAGATCTCAATTGGGATCTGAGCCTTGCGGTATTATTGGATACTCCCCTGCTGCCAGATGTGATGACCACACAATTAAGAATTCCATTTGGAAGAGTTTTACGTGCTGCCCATAGATCAACCACTTACCTCACAGGGTTGTTGTGATGACAAAAAGAATAAAAAGCTATATGAGCTTCCTTGGGGATTTGCATTAGCATGGAAAAGGCAGGATATGTATCCCAATCAATCAATCAATCAATCACTCGATCGATCAATCAATCAATGCATGCTATTTGGAGGGTGGTATGGAACTATCAGCCCAATCCAGAGCAACTAATCTGTCCACATAAGAGCCCTTAGGCTGCCCTATCTAACACTAGGTTGGAGCAACTGCAAGATGCTCCAGCCCAGTTGCTCTGAAGGAGGCTTAGGGCAGAGCAAGGCAAGATAGGGTGCCCTAAGAGAGGTGGACCTGCTCTGCCCTAACTGGGGCAGCCTAAGCAGCTCAGGAGAGGCAAGTTGAGGGCATGTTGAGCATTGCCTAGGGCAGAGCAGTTACTCTGAATCCAGAGCCTGTTTCCAAGGCAGAAATGCCCTCTTCCAGCCCTCAGAGTTATACCACCTCAGGAGCAGGTATAGTAATGAGTAGACCCATAGGGGTCCATGATAAGGCCCGAGTAAGAATGGCAGTGCTGACCAAAAATCTGAGTTCTTGGCCAGCCTAGCTGCAACCCCTTCCTCTCAACCTCAGGATATGGAACAAACTACAGCTGCCCACAAACCTCAGGATACAGCAGGCCACTCCAAGAAGCCCCTTGTATTCACTGTAGAATGTACTGGCATCTCATCAGGGACTCCTTATGAGGCAGGCATCCAGTGGCGTCACCACACTGGTGCGGCTGGTGTGGGCTGCATTGGGGATGCGCTCCGTATGGGGTGATGTGCCGGAGGAGTTTGACTGTCCTTTGGCAGGCCCCGGGCGTCAGCACCCCCATTCAGGCCTGCTCCAAGGCGGAGCAGCAGCCAGAAGCTGCCACTTGTCTGAGGAGCTGGCCTGAACGGCCATCTGAGGTGCACTGCGCAGAAACACACTGAGCATGCCGAACAGCTTCAGAGGAGACTTCCTTAGAGCAGAGAAAGTCCGCGCCTCTGCACAGCCATTTGGCCTCACTCAGGAGGCGAAGTGGCAGCCGAATGGCTTCAGAAAGAGTACTGCACAGGCACCAACTCTGACGCCTGCACAGTCTCCCCCGAAGCCAAAAGGCTTCAGAAAAGTACTGCGCAGGTGTCAGAGATGGTGCCTGCGCAGTACTCTTTCTGAAGCCAGTTGGCTTCAGAAACAACTGCGCAGGCGCCAACTTTGGTGACTGTGCAGTCCAGGTGGGGGGGGACGCGCATCCCAGGGATGACGCACAGACTTCCGCACCAGGTGATGTGCAGAGTCATGTCACCACTGTAGGCACCACAGCTGTTCCTTGTTCAGTGTGATCTGAGGGGTGTCTCCTCAGGAGCAAGTCTTCCCCTTGTGTCAATTACTTGCTCTGGAGCAGTTAGGGCAGCCCAGGCTTCCTGACTCTCTGGATTCAGCATAACTATCTGCTCTGGATACAGAATAGTTAGAAGAGTGCAGTTAGGTCAGAGCAGGCTGAATTTGCTCTGGATTGCAGCCTATGTGTCTCTAGCATCAAAGCAGCCTGAGAACATAAATCATTCCACTTAAAAGCTTTCACCTATGTGTTTGGGTATCCTCATCTCGTGGCTAACCTTCTGTGTCAGTCAAACAGGCTAAGGAGATGCAACTGTCAACATTCCAACAGTCAACTGACAACTGGCCAGCCCAGCCTGAGAAGAGGCTGGGCAGAGAAGGGGGAATTAAGAAAAGTCACTGAAGAGAGAGGTGGCCAAAAGCAGTTGAGATGCTGTAAAGGAGGGTGGCAACATTTCTTTAACTGTATATTCTTTACTCGTATATTCTTTATTAGTATATTTGTATATTCTTTATCAAATATATATTCTTTATCAAATATATTTGTATATTCTTTATCAGTATGGCAAAATACAACAGCATAACATAGAATTTTATGGGAATATTGATGAATTTTATGGGAATGAATGGTTTTTACTGATGCATGTTTTTATATTGTACCTCTGAAAGCGACAGCTGTGCTGTTACTATATTTGCTCGGAGAAGCAAATAAAAATATAGAAGGCTTCATTTCAAGGCATTCAAATACAGACTGAACCAAAATTGGATGGTTTCAATATCAGCCAAAAGATATCACTCTTGGCAAAGAGCCTTCACTGAATGAGAATTTGGGCGCAATCCAGAGTAACTACGGGGAGTCCTTGCTCCAGTGTAAGAACAATTTACTCTGAATTGCAATATGAATTTCCCATAGGTTTTCACTAGGTAGTAACTACAGTAACTACACAGTAACTACGGGTGCACGTAATGTCTCTTATGGGCTCCCGTAGTTACTCTGGATTGTAGGATTTGTACTTTTAGGTTTAAATTGGCCGCACTTGATCCAATATTCATCATGCCTGTCCCTTATACAAGAATTGAATATACAAACCGTGCTGATCTTGGACTGTTCTGAACCCAAACGTAGACCCTGTCCTCCCACACTCAACAAATGCCTTGCAAAACACTCAGGACACACACACACACACACATCATATCATATCATATTGTCATATAAAGTCATCTATGGGGCTAGTCATATATATACTAGTCCCACAGATAAAAAGCCATAGTTTCCTTATAATGCTGAGTGAGCTTCACAATGTGTGCCGTGGTTTATGAGCCAAGTGAAACAAACCTGAAAAGACGCATATTGTAGCACCGCATGTTACATGGAAAGACCTGCTTTTATCCAGCAGCCTTCTTGTTTTTCGGCTGGCCACCTGAAGGAAGAAAAAGAGTCTCAAAGTAAGGTGAAGGTATGTAAATTTATTCACATTTGAAACTTAATACTGGTACTGCTGTTTATTTTTTATATTGTTTTCAATTGTATTTTATTGTTTTAGCTCTATTTTACTGTTATTGTTTTATTGATTGTTAGCCGCCTTGGGTCCCCTTCAGGGAGAAAATGCACAATACAAATCTAATAATAAAATAAATAAAATAAATGTAAATAATTTTTCCAGCCCCCAAAACAGTGTCAGAGAGATGATGTGGCCCTCCTGCCAAAAAGATTGGACACCCATGATCTAAATCATCGTTTCTCAAAGTGGGGGTCGCCTGGAGCTTTCCTGGGGGTCGCCTAAAGACCCCTGGTGCAGGGGGCCAGGTCAGGCTTGTCAGACCTCCAGCTGTAGCTGCACGCACACTGGAGCTGACTGACAGCCTCAGGGCCCAATCCTCTGCATGCCAACTCTGAAATAAATCCCATTATAGTCAGGGGGGAGTTTACTCCTATGTAAATGTGGATAGGATTGCAGCCTCAGGGCCCAATCCTATGCATGCCTATTCTGAAATAAATCCCATTATAGTCAGGCGGCCTTTACTCCTATGTAAATGTGGATCGGAATGTAGCCTCAGGGCCCAATCCTATGCATGCCTATTCTGAAATAAATCCCATTGTGTTCAGTGTGTGCATAGAACACACATTTCATTTGTAACCTGCATATGAAAATACATCCTGCATATTGGATATTTACGTTACGATTCATAACAGTAGCAAAATTACAGTTATAAAGTAGCAACGAAAATAATTTTATGATTGGGGGTCCCCACAACATGAGGAACTTATAAAGGGGTCACGGCATTAGGAAGATTGAGAACCACTGATCTAAATGGTGGGTCAACAAGAGATCAGGCTGAGAACAGAGTTGTCAGGATTATACCAGTTCCATTTCATGGAGGAAAACTGTATGTCAAGATGCACTTTCACCATCAGCAATTACCCATTTATAGGAAACAAGCATTGTCAGGGGAAAGGATTCAAACTGTCAATTGATAATTCCTGTTCTTTCATTCAGAAAACCATCTGCTGCCTCCTCTATTGTTCCTCAGAGAAGGGACAGGATCACAAGGAATTAATTAATTGAGATCTGAAGAAGTTGTTGTAAAGGTTGCTACATAGTGTACATAGTACACAGTTGTGTACATAGTACTGAACACAGCCCAATGCACTGCAAAGCCAAGGCCATGTGTTGATTCATCCCTGGAAGTATCATCACTTGCTCTAGGGTAGGCAGTTAATTTCAGATTTATTTTTTCTCACCTTCCGAGATCCTCGGAGGAAGGCCAGGAGACCCCGACACATGGGTAAAAGGACCAGGCTACAGTTGAGGTTGAGCACAGATGCTGAAGCTCTGCTGAGGCACAATCCTAGCTGAACAAAAACTGCAAAGGTTAGAAGCGATTCTATGATTCTATAAGTGGACATGCACCAGCTCCTGAGTCACTTTCCCTACAATCCAGAGTAACTACGGGAAGATGTAAGAGGCACTTACTCTGGATTACTCTGTGCATTTCCCATAGGTTTCCCATACGTGGCACTATAACTACGTTGGTGTAAAAGGTCTGTAGTTACTCTGGATTGTAGCCCAAGCCATGTATGACCACCTGTGTATGATACATACATCTGTCTATGTACATACATACATCCAATGTATGTAAGAACACCCATATATAATAACTGGCCAAAGCTGGACAAAACTCAGGTTTGCTATACCAGTCCATCAGGAAATACATGAAGCTGCCTTATAGGTTCTCAGGCAAGCAACCCAAAGATCTGCAGCATTTCAGAATCTTTCCCAGTCCCACTAGAACAGGGTTGCCAACTGTACCCTTTTTCCAGAATATGTGGTGGATTTTAGCATTTTGTCCTAGAAAAAACAGTCAATGTCCTCTTGTTTTTTGTAAGTGGGTGATATGTAGCCTTCTTGTAATTAATAAAATCACATGTAATCATTTTAAGTTTTACAATAAGTACAGTAATAAGGTCTTTAAATTAGCCACATGAAAGCAATATTCATGAGTATTTTAAGTTTTTATTTTGTCACGCCCGACATTTTTTTAATGTGTCCTACATTTTGCAGTTAGGACATCTGGTCAGCCTGGACACTTATTTATTTATTTAATGAATTTTTAAGAGGGATATTTCCAGTGCAATCCTAAGCATGTCTTCTCAGAAGCAAGTCCTACTGCATTCAACGGACCTACTTCCAGGAAAGTGTGTTTAGGAATGCAGCCTTTATCTGAGAGAATTATTGGCCCTAAAGTCACCAGATGAGCTTCATGGTTGATCAGATATTAGAACTCAGGTCTGCTTACTACAATCATAGAATCATTGAGTTGGGTATACCCATAAGGTTGTCTAGACCACCCCTTGCTAGTAACAGGGAATTTTCTTATATGTCAAGATCTACAATGAGGAAAAACCCACCACCTCCCTTGGCCATCTGTTCAATGGATGGACTGAACTTACTACCAACAATTTCTTCCTGATATTTAATCTGACCTGCTGGCAAGCTAGATATATAGATTGCCAATGTTGGGGACATTTGGGCAACTCTCATTTTCCCACGATCTAATTTTGTCCCTGTGAGATCCACCCTCCGAGATCCTTGCAGCAGGCTGTGGGTTTGTGCCCCTTCAACCCTGTGGTTTCAACAGCTGTCCAATAATATGTGAACATAATTCTCAAAACTTCTGTTTCCTCCTACCATGATGCGGAGGCGGGGAAGACGCTTGTGCTAATATTGGAGAGAAGAATTACAAAGGCTTTCTTATGTTGTATCAGAGGGCAGCAAACCCAGGGAACATCTGGAACATATTCTGAGTGAGGAATAGAGAACCTCATTATCGGGCCATCAGGAAGCATCCCTCTGTAGGGTGACAAGACAATTCTTGAAGTAAAGCAGTGTTTGTACTCTCAGTTGCATATCCAGGGGTGGTATTACTTCCCAATAATTCCCACAGGAATGCAGATTTTTTTTTTTTAGTTTTGGACTATAAATGAAGAAAGAGCATCTCCCCCTCGGACCAATTTCAAATTGAATATGGGGTGCACTGAACAATCCAGCTCAGAAAGACTCAGAACACCACTAGATGTTATATGACATACATACATCAGTGGCATCACTAGGATCTGAGTCACCTGGTATGGGAAGCTGGCACATCACCACTATGATGCAGTGGGTGACTGCAGTATAATGCAGTCTTTTCATGCAGTGGGTGAGGCGACACTGTGGGTGGTGGGCATGGTCGACAGACAGACAGACAGACAGACAGACAGACAGACAGGAACTCACTCCTGTGAATGGCTATTTTTCTTGCAGAATTTAATACTTTTATTTCCACTGACATTTGAATTATGATTTGAGCAGGGTCTGGGATTCTGACCTTGCTGCTGCTGCTTCTCTGAATATTTTGATGTTCTTATGGCCACTTTCATTGAGATTTTAGTACCACTGACTGTTTTGGATTTATTGCGAACTGCTGCTCTGCTTTTATTTGTCCAGTTGGGTTCTCAGAATGGGTTTTATCACTGTTCTTAATTTGCTGCTGTTTAGTGCACTCACATTATATATTTATGCACATTGATGGCTTTTTATATATTATTTTTAATTGTTTTAATTGAGTGTTTAGGATGCCATTGCTAGGCACCTATGTGAGTAGGAGAAAAATAGGATTAAAATGTATGAAATAAATATGAGAATTCTTAGATCCCTGAATTTTGCAGTACTTACTGCACCACCCCTCTAGTTAATACCATAACATATAATATGGTACTGATAACAATGTAATACCATAAACACAATACCATCCTGAGAGCCAGGATGGTGCAGTGGGTCATCAGGTTCAAATTCCTCTTTGGCCATGAAGCTTCCTGGGTGAACTTGGGCCAGTCATTCACTCTCAGCCTCACCTACAACGCAGGGTTGTTGTGAGAACAAAAGGAAAAAAATCTTTATAAGCTGTCTTGCCTTTGCTTTGGCCTGGAAAGCAAGGGGTATATTTAACGGGGTATGTTATTTAGTGGTATATTATTTAACGGGGTATAAATCCGTTAAATAAACAAACTCCTGTTTCCCTCCAGCTGCCTTTCCTTTCAACGGATAATCCCACATGTCTGTTCATAAGCCAAGCACTCTGATAATCAGGTTTCCTCCTTCTTGAACTGTTTTTTCCCCTGACTTTCTTTTTTGGCTGGCCATGTTTTATGAATTGACAGCGCCAGGCTCATGAGAATGAGATGGAAAGGATGTGAACATTCATAAAGAGCATTTCCCTTGAGGAATATACATCAGACCAATTGGCATGTAAGTGCTCGCCGGAACAGGCCCACGTGGTTGGTTAGAGTTACCATGACTTAACAGTGCAACTCCGGCCATCCGCTGATCCCAAAAAAAGCTGTCTGCAGCTGGGAGTGATGGGGGAGAGCTTCTGCTTTCCCAGACACTTGACAAGAGTTTTCCCTTCATTCAAAGACAGAAACAGATCCTTTTGTTTTTAGCCTTTTCCCCTTTCCTGCTGAAAAATTCCTCCTGTCCCCCAACCAGCCTCTTCCCCTACTTGTGATACACCAAGGAGCCCTGAATCATCTTGGTTTGCTGTCCGTCCCCTTCCCATATTTGCAAGACATGTACCGCTTCTGCTGCACTTACCCCCAGCATCTGATGCAGGTAGAAGTACTGTGGCTCGCGATCGTATCGCCGGAAAGTTTTCCAAAACACCCCCACGTTGAGAGAGAGCCAGAACAGCTGAAAAAGAAAGGGGGAAGGGGGAGATTTAAAGAAAAAAAGGAATCCCCAGTAGATGCAGAACTTCCTAATACTGATTTCTGTCAGATACACCACACAGGGAACAGACACAAATCGAGAGAGAGAGAGAGAGAGAGAGAGAAAGAGAGAAAGAGAGAAAGAGAGAAAGAGAGAAAGAAAGAAAGAAAGAAAGAAAGAAAGAAAGAAAGAAAGAAAGAAAGAAAGAATCTGATAGCATAACCGTAACCAAACCAGCTTCCTCCAAACCAGGCTAGGGGTTTTGCAAAAGTGCCATAAATCCAGAGTGATCATATGATCAAAAATTTCCAGATTTGTCCTCTTTTTTAGTCTCCTGTCCAGATGTCCTCCAATTCATTGACCTCCATTTTGGCTTCATTTTGGAACTTTACAATGGTGTGTAGTACCCCATCATGTCATATATCTTTGGATTCATACTGAAGAGCAGAATCCAATATGCAAAAATCGGTTTTAAAATATCTCCCTCTCTTCAAACTTTATGGCCAAAAAACTAAAACTAAAAACATACGTTGAGCTCAATGGAAAAGTGAAAGTGCCCAATACTGCAGCTTTACTTGTGAGAAGGGAAACGTGCCGTTGTCCGCTGGAAATGTCAGGCTTAGAGGAATCCAAGAACTTGACCTCCTTTTGAAGTTTGGGCATCTCTCCCCCCCCCCCCCCGCATAACCCTGGGAAGGTTAGGCTGGTGCATGGATGTGCGCCTGCCTCCTCATGTGACTGTGGAAGTGGGGTGACAAGAGAGTTGCACTGGCCTAAATAGGTTAGGATTGTGTGTTCTGAACTGCATTTATTGGAGCAATTGATATACTAACTAGTCTCTTGATGCATGCAGAATTTAGAAATTGGGGAGGGGAGAGAGAGCGAGAGAGAGAGAGAGAGAGAGAGAGAGAGAGAGAGAGGGAGAGAAGTAGTATAGCTAGGGTTAGAAACACTAAGCACTCAGGCTGGAATCCTAATGTCCAGTTAGGCCAGCCTAAGCCCCAGGACAAGTCCTGTGCTGACCCTATGGTATCACTAAAGTGCCAATAGGCACTTCTGTGCCTCTCCTGAGAGAGGGTAGGCCAGTGCACAGGCATATGCCAACCTACCCACATCACCACAGGGAAATATGCCATGTGAGTTAGGCCAGCCTAAATTTGTTAGGATTGTACCCTAAGACCATCCTGGAACCATCTGGATATTGTGACGGTAATTCATGCTTTAGTAACTTCAAGTCTGGACTACCACTATACATTCTTTGTGGGGCTAAACTCTCAAAAAAATTGAGAACTCCAATGAGTGGAGAATGCCTCAGTTTGAGTGGTTATGGGGGCTGACAATATGACCCAGCTGGCCCTATTGCTTCAAGAGCGGCACTGGCTACGCATTCACTTCCAATCCCAATTCAAGTTCTAGTTCTAACTCCTAAGGCCCTCCATGACCTGGGTCCACGCTATATGAAAGACCATCTCCGGCCATTATCTGAGGTAGCCTAAGAAGGCTTTCCTACAAGTGTTGGCTTTGTCCAAGCAAGAGGGGTGACAGCTCCGGGACAGTCCTTCTCTGTAGTGGCACCACAACTTTAGAATTCCCTCCTTGGGGAATTGAGATGTGCTCCCCCTTTTATGGCAAGGCCTCAAAACACCCATTTCATCTGGCGTTTTGACTGCTGAATGGATAATAGCGCTCCTTGCATCTAATACTACTACTGTAATTTGACTCCCTCCATGGACCTACTTCATTGACATTTTTACTGGCTGCGTTCCCATTTTGTCATGTGAAATATTTAATTGCTGTTCATTCCTTATTTTGATGTTTCCACTTACTGTTATACTTTGTACATGTTTTATAAGCTTGTAGCCGCCTTGGGCATTTGCTTCGGCATGGGAAATGCAGGATGTAAATCTCATAAATAAGTAAATTTTGCAGGTGCCTAAATGCACCATGCAAGAGGTCCATCCACATCCTCTTTGGAACCATTCTGGGAGGTGTTGAGAAAAACAGAGGTGAAATGGATCTACGCCACTGAAAGAAAGTCCTTTTATTGAAGGATCAAGTTTGTAGATCAGGAATATTGCATAATTGCTTCTAAGTATTTGGATGAGTAACACTTAGGTCAGTGATTTTCAACCCTTTCATCTCATGGCACACTGACAAATTGTCAAGACACACCATCAGTTTTTTAACAACTGACAATAATAATACGGTAATTAATAATTCATAATAATAAACTCTAGTTATATCCTGGAGGGACTCAAGGCAGCTTACAGAACAATCCATAAAAACATCAACAATAGACTCTAATTCATCAAAACAGTTAAAAACAGATAGCTTAAAACAATAATGATAAAATATCTACATTAAATCTCTGATTAAAACCATAATCAAAGAGTTGTGCAATAGAAGTAGCCAGACTAAATAATAATAATAATAATAATAATAATAATAATAATAATAATAATAAAGGAACATCATGCTGCTGGTGGAGAGTTCACATCCCTCAATGACTCTGTTAATAAATGATATTATAAATTTTCCAAACCCTCACGGCACACCTGTGGACCAGCTACGTCACACCATAGCACACTGGATGAAAATCACCTACTTAGATGGTGGCCATGTATTCCCAATCCGTTGAGACTGTGTGCATCCCTGGAGAAAGCTATGTTGGCTTCAGTAATGAATGTCTCACAGTGCAATCCTAATTCTGATTAGGCCAGCACAGTCCCATGCTGGCAGTGGTGGGATGCAAATAAATTAACAACAGGTTCTATGTCCCATTAGTCACCGGTTTTCAGAACCAGGTGCTCATTAGCAAAGGGTTCCACAGAACCTGTGAGAACCCCCTGAAGCCCATCACAGCATGCTGTGCTTCGGGGTGTTGCAAAGGTGCCATAGTGAGCCACTCCTGGGGGGATTAGGCCAGTGCAGACATGCACCAGCCTTCCCATGCCACCATGGGAATGGGTCCCACTTTATTTGAATTACTGCAACACATCTGACATAGGACCATCTAGAAACCTCAGCTGGCACAAAATAATGTTGCTAAGGTTCGGATAAGTGCCTCTCCTTTAATTTCTTATGCTCCATTATGAGAGATGGAGAAACAGTCTGCCTGATTCTGAGTCAGCCCACTGGTCCATCCTGCGGAGTTCTGTCGACACTGATGTTTCTCAACCAGTGGGCATCACTTGAGGTGGTATCCAGTGGGACTTGTGGGACCCTCAGACCCCGTCCACTTGGCAGCAAGACCATCAATGTAATGTAACAACCAGCATGGGAGGATTAGCTCAGTGGGCAGAGCTCCAGCTTGTGCTTTCCATCCACTTGAAAAACCTCTCCTGCCCGCCCCGAGCCTCTTACTAGTATTTGTTGCATTGCATCTGGCCTCCCAATCCAGAAATAACTGGCAAAGACATCAATGGCAGTGCCGGATTTGCGTATAAGCTGAACAAGCTATAGCTTAGGGCCCCACTCTGTTAGGGGTCCCCAAAAAATTTAAAGGGAAAAAAACTAGACATACATTTCCAAAATAGAAGATAAAAAACAAATAAAACCTACATACAGCAACAGTATTTTGTGTTGTGTAGGTCCATAAATTAGGTCCATAAATTACCATATAGAATATATTCAACACAAAAAAACAGCACACAACAAACAACACACAATTTGTTGATGACAAGGAACAGCTGGACATATAAAGTGCCCCATACCTTCAATAACTTAGAGCATCAAACCTAAATCCGGCCCTGGCCAGTGGTACTTTTAATAGGTGGCACATGTGAATGAATGTTGAGAAACACATGGACAGGTGGTACATTACCAGGGTTTCAAACCAGGGACTTTCCCAATGCTGACCTCACACTTAGGGTGCAGTCTTAATCTAGGCCAGCACAACTCATCTGTCTTCCCATTCCTGTGGTGATGTAGGAAGGCAAGCACATATCTGTGCACTGGACTAACCTCCCCCAGGAGTGGTGCAGAAGTGCCGTATGGCACTTTGGTGACACCCCCAGGTCAGCACAGCACATGAGCTGGGGCTTAGGCTGGCCTAACTGCGGCTTAGGATTGCAGTCCTTAATCTGGAAACTTCTAAGCGTAATGCTCTATCAAGGCTCCATTTTCCTTTATAATAAATCAATTTATTTTGATGTTTCTCTTCTACCCTATAGACTTCTTTGGAAGCTCTTTGGTGGAAAAGTACCCTGAAAAATGTAAATATTAGTTTGTTTTTAAGGTACAAATCAAACAGAGAAACCTTCAAAATGTCACTGTGAGTCTGGAATCAGAAGTGGCCCTTCCCTTTATAACTTTCTTCTAATTTGGGTCTACACCTGCAACAGGATGAGGTGGGAAAGTCCTCAGGAGGTGGACCAGAACACTTCAGAGTACAGGTAGGTTATGATGCTTTGAATCCCCCCCCCCCCCGTTTTACAAGGTCAAAAATTTTAATAAATATATTAGAGATGGAACGTAGATTAATAAATAGAGGTACTCAAATTTCCAGGATTTCGGCAAGTACCAACACATGGCACAGAAATAAAGCACCCTTATTCCACCACCCCAACATCACAGCCCCGGTCATGTTTAGTCATCTGATCAGAGACATTTAGGGGACCAGAGGTTGACAACATGCCAGTTAGGACTTGCCATGGGCCACATCTGGCCACCAGGCTAGGGTTTGGAGACCCTGCTCTCTAGTAAGCATTAGTCACCAGATACTCTCCGAAGCCGTTTTCTCAGGGCACGTCCTAATGCATTTGACTGCAAGAAATTATTTTTACAATGTGCAAAATCAGCATCTTTAATTTTAACACAAGTCTACAAGATCACACCCTCCATCCACTAATCCAGACGAGCCATCATGGCTGCAACATGTGAAGAACTGAAGCTAGTTAGCTAGCTGGGGAACGTCAAAGTTATTTCATATAATGGGCCTTTATTTTAGCGTATGGCAAAGATACGGACTTATGGTAAGACAAATGCTAATGTCCAGTCCACCCAGCCATTCCAGGACAGAGTGGTCTGTAGTGAAAAGTTCACCTCCTTGTGGTGCACCCTGGATAGCAAAGAAGTGTGAACTAAATGGACTAGCAACAATTGACAGCCAGGCTACATTGTAGAACTCCTGGCTCTAAATACATGGCAATGGATATAGTGGGCCAAACATCATTCATGGTGCCTGCCGAGGGCTGGAAGTGACACCTTTAAGCAAGAAGTGATGTCATTAAGCAGATGTCATTAAGTCATGTCATTAAGCAGATGATGGCCAGAAATAACATCTTGTTCTCATATAGAAACCCATTAGCTACAAATGACAGAAGAGCAAATGTGCAAATCTTGTTCATAATTGCAAGAAATAAGAGAGCCCAATTATCATGCTGGGAGATCCCTATAACAGGAGCAGGATAAATTGATTTTTTGGGGGGTGGAGGGGTGCACATGGCCAGATGCTATTATTTATTATTTATTTATTTATTATTTACAATACGATAAACCTTTATTGGCATATACAGCAATAAAAGGACACTAGTGAACATAACAAGGAAAAGTAAAACACTAGTGATGCTCACACCCTGAGTTCACAGGAGAAACTTGTGGAACATTTAAAAGGAAAGTATAAACAGATAAAATATCTTGTAATTGAGTATTGCAGCTGACAAGAAGTGAATTTATTTATTTATTTATTTATTTATTTATTTATTTATTTGTATCCCGCCTTTCCTCACCTGCAAGAGGGAGCTCAAGGCGGCTAACATCAATCAGAAAAATAAAAACACCATTAAAATAGATTATAAATATAGATTAAAACCATCCCAATATCTCCAGGCATCTGACAAGTACCCTGATAAATGATGCTGCCTGTCAGTGTAGAAAATGATTAGCAAGATGGTCTAATGGTCTGACTCAGTAAATTGATACACATAGATTCACCCTACAATCCAGAGTAACTACGGGAGCACGTAAGAAACTTTACGTGCACCCATAGTTACTGCACCACCTAGTGAAAACCTATGGGAAATTCATATTGCAATCCAGAGCAAATTGTTATTACACCGGAGCAAGGACTCCCCGTAGTTACTCAGGATTGTGCCCTCAGTATTGTTTTACACACATTTACAATGGTTGCTTAATTATTGGGAAGACCAGTTGTAACCCAGGCTGGAACAGGGAGGACAGTTGGCCTGTCCTATATCCAGAATGGGGTTGCCTGTAGCACAGTCCTGGGGCAAGAAGAATTCATTCCACTTACCCCAGGTAATGTTGCAGCAGCCCCAACTGGACTACTTGGATTTGCACACCCTAAAGAAAAAAGGGGTAACTCAACCCATGGAAGTGATCGGGGCATTACCTTTATTAATACTGACTTTAGATAGCCCATTTAGGCACATAGCACCTGCATGGTGTTTTCTTTCCAAAGCTGGGGCTCACAGGCTAGAAATTTTGATGAAGGACTATAGCTCAGATAGGGGAAAAGTTTGCAGAAAGTCCACTGTGGTTTCAGAGTTAGACCTGGAAGATTCCTGCTTGGCCATTAAGCTTCCAGGACAACTTTGGGCTAGTCATGAACTCTCAGTTGCACCTACCTTGCAGGGTTGGAGTGAGGACAAAAGGAGGAAACGAGAAACTACATACATCACCCTGAGCTCTTTGGTATAACAATGTGGTATAAAAATGTGACAAAAGGAAAGACCACTGAAAGTGGACTAGTGTACACTAGGATGGCACAATATAGCCATCCTTAACCCCAAAACCTCTTTGCCCTAGAGTTTCCATAATTTAATACATATATGGTGCAATCCCAACCTAGGCCAGCACAACTCATCGGTCTTCGCATTCCAGTGGTGATGTAGGGAGGCAAGTGCATGATTCTGCAGTACAACCCTTCCCCAAGAGTGGCACAGAAGTATCTTAAGGCACTTTTGTGACTTCCTGGGTCAACATAGGATTTATGCCAGGGCTTAGGCCAGCCTAAGTGGAGCTTAGGATTGCAGGCTCAATTTATTAACTACAAGAAGGCTTCATGCTGCCTGCTCACAAGGAAAAGGAGGACAATGAAGTTTTTACAGGACACAGGGCTAAAGTATTTGTTTGTTTGTTTGATCTGTATTTCACTTCCCCCCCCCAAGAGGAAACTCAAGGCAGACATGTCCTGGAAAAGAGGACATAAGATCACCCTGATGGAACCTTTCCCAAGGCATCCCACACTCTGCAAGTGCTCAGGAATACCTTTTCTTTCCCAACCATTTTACCTGTCCCAAGGCATTAGCACCCACAGCAGTGATTTTTAACCAGTGTGTTGTGGCCTGCAAGCCTCTTGCAAGATGCCAGGGACATCTTCTGGGATTTTCCCAGGCACTCTGCACATGTTTAGGTGCACTCTTTCCAGGACCAAGACATCACCCACAGATTCTGCAGCCTTTTTGGAGTCAGGACTGCAAGCCTCCTGCACCATGCCAGTGACATCTTCTGAGAGTTCCCCATGCACTCTGCACATGTTCACGGGCACTCTTTCTAGGATAAAGCATCATCATCATCCCCAGGTCCTGGAGCCTTTTTTTGCAAGGTTTGCAGGATGTCAGGGACACCTTCTGAAAGTTCCCCATGTATTCTGCACATGCTCAGGCTCACTCTTTCCAGGACCAAGTCATCACCCTCACCCCCAGGTCCTGCAGCCTTCTTGGGCTTGGGGGGCTGCAAGCCTCTTACAGGATACCAGGGACATTTTCTGAGAGTTCCCCATGCACTCTGCACAATCTCAGGAGCACTCTTTCCAGGAACAAGGTATCATCATCACCCCCAGGTCCTGCATCCTTTTTCTTGCAAGGTTTGCAGGATGCCAGGGACATCTTGTGAGAGTTCCCCCATGCACTCTGCACATGCTCAGGGTCACTCTTTCCAGGACCAAGTCATTACTCTCACCCCCAGGTCCTGCAGCCTTTTTGGAGATGGGGGGCTGCAAGCCTCCTGCAGGACTGCCTGGGCATCTGCTGGCCCCGATCCCTGGTCCCTGCTCGCGCCCCTCTTACCAGGAGGAGGTGTTTGCAGCCCTCGTTGGCCATCCAACTCCTACAGGAGGGGGAGGCAGCAGCAGCAGCCATGGTCCCATCGGGAGGCTTTGTCTGACTGGAGGGGGAGGTAGGGAGGCTTCCTTTTCAAGGGCTGGCAGCCCCTGCCCGGCCTTCTTCCGGCCCCCCAGCCCCCTCCCCTGCCCTGGGGGGAGAGATCTGGCCACCTCCCTCCCTCCCCACCTTCCCTGCGCCTCCTCCAAGGGTTCCTTTGTCTGGGATGAGGGAAGAGGGAGGGGGTGGATGCAGTTGGGGGGCTTTTTGCATCCCTCTTGGGAGCCCCCATCTTAAGTGGGGCAACTTTGGGGGTGCAAGACCCTCAAAACCAGGTCCCCACATCCCCAAAGCAATCTGATCATATACTAGAGCTCAGCATCCTTACCCCAAACCTGCATCCCTACCCCCCCCCCCACTTTGAGCCACAGGTGTTTTAAAGATTCAGCAGGTGAATTTGGGGGGAAGGAGTCCCCCAAAGGTCATCTAAATCAACCGCCTACCTGTAGTAAGGAATCCTCCTACACCAGTAGTTCTCAAACTTTTTACACCAGGACCCACCTTTTGTAGAATATCTTGGGGACCCACCGCAAGCAGAGTGACCATATGTCACAACCCCAAAAAAGGAGGGCAAGTGCCCTCCAAAATGTAGGACAGCCAAGAAAAATGTAAAACATGAGAATACAAAAGCCAAAAACACATATGTACAGTATTTACTTAAATCTAATGTGCCATCAAATCTAATGTGCACCGTATACTTATAATCAAAATACCACATTTACAGTACTTGAATCCAAATAACAATTGAATCTAATGTGCACCCAGATTTTTGAGACATAAGAGCACAATCCTAACTATAGGCAAAATCCAGAGTAACTACGGGAGTCCTTGCTCCAGTGTAAGAACAACTTACTCTGGATTGCACTATGAATTTCGCATAGGTTTTCAGTAGGTGGTACGGTAACTACGGGTGCACATAAAGTCTCTTATGTGCTCCCTCAGTTACTCTGGATTTGGGAGTAAGTCTACTAAGAAGTAAGCCACATTGTGTTCAGTGGGTCTTACTCCCAGGAAAGTGTGTTTAGGATTGCAACCTGTATTTGACTGGAAAAGGTGAGCGCAAGATTCAAGTAAATATATTGGCTTCATGTGGTTAATTTAACTATATTGCTTACTAGCGAAAAGTGTACCTGCGTTGCAGGAGTAAAATTCCCCTGTACGCCATCCCCCCACTCCGCCTGAATTCCCCATGCACATCAACCCACATGCGAATCCACCCCCATGTGCAACATCCCCCATGCTCATACGCATCAACTCCCCTATGTACATCATCCCTCCATGCTCATCAACCACCCATGCGGAAATCCCCCATGCTCAACATCCCCATGCGCAACATTACCCATGTTCATCCCCCATGCTCATCAACCCCCATGTGCATCAACTCCCCATGCACATCAGTCCCCCATTTGCATCAACTCCCCATGCACATCAGTCCCCCATTTGCATCAACTCCCCATGCACAATCCATGCACATCATCTCCCCATGCACATCATTCCCCAATGCACATCATTCCCCCATGAGCATCAGCCCCCATGCGCAAATCCCCCATGCATAACATTCCCCATGTTCATCCCCATGCACATCAACCCCCATGTGCAACTTCCCCCATGCACAACTTCCCCATGTGCATCAATCCTGCATGCACAACTTCCCCCATGCGCATTATGTCCCCATGCGCAACATTGCCCATGTGCATCATTCCCCCATGTGCATCAGTACCCCATGCTCAACTTCCCCACATGTGCAACTTCCCCACATGCACATCAACCACCCATGAACATCATGTCCCCATGTGCATCAAACCCCCATGTGCACCATCCCCCATGCACATCAACTCCTCGTGCGCATCATCCCGCATGCGCATCTTCCCCCATATGCAACATCCCCCATGCGCATCAACACCCGAATGTGTATCAAACCCCCATGTGCATCAGTTCCCAATTGCAACATCCCCCATGCACATCATCAACTCCCCATGTGCAACATCCCCCATGTGCAACATCCCCCATGCACATCAACCCCCAATGTGCACCTTCCCATGTGCAACCCCCTCATGCGCAGCATCCTCCCCATTGCAACCTCTTCCTCCGAACAATATCCCCCCCAGTTCACCAGGCATGGAACACCAAATTGGCTGGATGTTGGTCAGTTTTCCATGTTAAGTATAGGACAGAAACACGTTGCCCACTTTTCAGCCCCTGAAGGGTTAAGTTTCTCCAGATGGTTCTTGGTGGGAGTTCAGGTGACAGAAGGAACTCCCAGAATTCCATGCTTCAGGCCCAGCAGTTGGGGCGGAATGTTGATGAGTCAGCAATCCTCCAATGCAAAGTATAGGGAGGAAAACGCATGCGGCCCTTTTCCCACCCCCTCCGGTTGGAATGTCCAAAAATTGGTTCTTAGTGACTCCCTCCATCACAGAAGGAACACCCTCCCCAAATTTCATGCTTCTAGGCCTGACGGTTTTGGCAGGGTATTGATGAGTCAGTAATGATGAAGATTAGTTTTATTAAACGCATTGTCCCCCTTTTCATCCCCTTCCGGTTGGAATTTCCGAAAACCAGTTCTTAGTGCACCCCCAGTCACGGAAGGAACACCCACCCCAAATTTCACGCTTCTAGGCCCACCAGTTTTGGCAGGGCGGTGATCAGTCAGTCAGTCAGTCAGTCAGTGACTTTTCTCTTTTATATATATAGATAGAAGACTAGCTTAAAAGCCAGTCAGTGACTTTTCCGTTTTATATATACATGCCTCACATAAAGAGCTTAATTTGTTCTGGAGGCCTGCTCTTTAAGTGAAACGCTCTTTAAGTGAAGCAGATTTTTCCATAGGAAATAATGGAAACTCAGGCTATTGGTTCCCTAACCTCCAAAATATTCATAAAAACACTGGAATTGAATTCAAAACATGCATTCAGTGTGCATGGTCCTATGAAGTCTACTTAGGCTGTAATCCTAAAGACACTTTCCTTGGAGTAAGCCCCATTTAACACAATGGGGCTTACTTCTGAGTAGACATAGTTAGGAGACTGCAATCAAAGACACTTTCCTGGGAGGCTTACTTGGGCTGCTGCTGGAGGTTCAAGGTGGTCAGTGGGGGCACTTGGGGGCAGTTAGGGGTAGCTGCCTCTGGCACCCCAGGCAACTGCCCCACATGTTGGGGGCAGTTAGAGGCAGCAGCGCTGGCCAGCAGCCCTTTTAAAGTGCCTCCTCGCGGAGCGTCAGGGCTGCATAGCACGCGTGCCCATAGCACTCTTGCTTGTTAAGTGAAGCGGAACTTGTTATATGAAGCAAGATTTCTTGGAAATTTTTGCCTTTTATGTGAAACGCTTGTTAAGCGAGGCACCACCGTATGTAAACTATGAAATACACATGAAAGCATGTGTATTTATGTGTATTTAGCTTTTATTTTATGTGTTTTTAGCTTTTATTTTGTCCTACATTTTTCTTGGGTGTCCTACACATTGGGGGGGGGGGCTTGTCCTGTGGTTTAGACACACAGTCACCTTGTGTATAGAAGGACAAATTTTGGCAGCTGCAGTCAAAAACTGTACCTTCTCACTTCTGTCCCCCATTAGTTAAAGTCATAAGAGCCCTGATCTCCTGTAAACTGGCGCTTGTATATGGCACAGCACATTCAGTCTTCACAACAATGCCTTGATGAATGTTAAGCCCAGAGATTCCAACTTTCCCAGGGCAATAGGACACCATTCTCCTTTTTATGCTCTTGGATAGTAAATCTAAGCACATCACTGAGCACAGAAGGACTTCCTTGTAAGCAGGCATGCGGAGACCTGCATCGTTAATCACCTGATTGCATCAAGCTAGGGCAGTGGTTTTCAAATTGTGGGTCTGGGGCCCACCAGTGGGTTGTGACTCAATTTTTGGTAGTTTGGAAAACCAACAGGGCAGATCAGTCCATGTACATCAAGGGTTAAATAAGCTGCTACCAGATGTGGGGGGGGATCATTGCTGCCTCATCACCACCACAGCCACAGCCTTTGCCATTTATACATCAGGCAGCAGCCTCTAAGGCAGGGGTGTCAGATGCAGCCCCGGAAGCCATTCCTCCAACCCTCGTTCCACTGGCTTCTCTCCACATGATAATGGGGCTCTCATGTACTGAAGTTATGAACAAGATTTGCAGATTTTTTTCTTCTGTCACTTGCAGCTCATTTCATTTCAGATCCAAGTGTTTCCAGCCATCATCTACTTCATGGTGTCACTTCTGGCTTAATGACGTGAGTTTGTGCTGAATGATGCCACTTCTGAGTTGGAGACCCTGCTCTAAGACCTTTAGATCTGCCAAGCACTGAGCGAGCAGCAAGGATTTGCAACAGGCAGACATTCAACAGGTTGGGATTCCAAACAATTCATCACTTCCTCTGTTGAAAGCTGTTCAAGGTCCTGCAGTCCAAATAGACCTGGGTCAGAAAGATCTGCTGAAGAAACTCATCCAAATCCTCCTCCCTCATCCATAGACCTTTTTTGAACAGGCAGCTACACAACCTGGATGGTTTGAAAACGGCGTTGTCTTTGGGTTGCCATTCCCAGTGCTCCATCTGTGCGCTCTGCTCCTTGTCTAGTAAATACAGTAATAACAGCAATGTTGACAAATTTTATTAAACCAATGAACATTGTCTACATTTGAAAAAACACTTCAGAAATAGTACAGACTTTTGTAACATTATTATTTGATGCAAACATGAGACTCAGTTTGATTTCCCTGGAAGAGGTGAACACCAATAAAACACTAAGCAATATTCGGTTTCCCACTTGAGTGCATTCTCTGGTGTCTATCAAGGGAACCACTACGACTGAAGGTCTTTCCACACTCCTGACACTCATAGGGTTTCTCACCTGGATGGGTTCTACAGTGGATTATAAGATAACTACTCTGACTGAAGGTCTTTCCACACTGTGTGGGTTCTCTGGTGTTGTTTAAGTGTCCCACTGTCACTAAATCCATTTCCGCACTCCTTGCATGTAAAGTGTTTCTCCCCTGTGTGGATTCTATGATGGATTATAAGTGCACATCTCTGACTGAAGGTCTTTCCACACTCTTGGCACTTATAGGATTTCTCCCCTGTGTGGGTTCTACGATGGATTATAATTACACTCTGTCTGAAGGTCTTTCTACATTCCTGGCACTCATAGGGTTTCTCCCGTGTGGGTTCTATGGTGGATTATAAGAAGACTATTCTTACTGAAGGACTTTCCACAGTCCTGGCACTCATATTGTTTGGCCCCTGTGTGGGTACTCAGATGGCACTTTAACATCCATCCCCGATTGAAGGTCTTTCCACAGTCCTGGCATTTATGGGTCTTCTCCCCTCTGTGGGTTCTTTGTTGTGAAAACTGAGCCTGCTTCTTTTTTCTTACATTCTGATCCCAAAGAGATTCTACTGAAGGAAGAATCTGTTGAGAGACCAATATAAGTAAGGAAGCTGAGTGGGAAATTGTGATATCCAAGACTCCTGGTGACCTTCAGTCAGGGGGCAGTAGGGTGACCATAGGTGTTCTATGAATGAGCCCGCACTCTCGTGGTCCCCCTCAATGCTGAGATATGGCTCCAGAACAGGCAGCAGATACTCAAGATCAGTTCAGTTTTGTTAGTAATTTTACATTAATGTGGACTGTCAGGTCAATGATAGGTTAGAACACCCACCATATGAATTAACAGGAATTAGTTTGTTTTCTTTCCCTAGATATAAGGAACCCCTCAGGCAAGGTTGGCAAAGATGTCTTTTGAGGGCCTCTCTGGAGGGCCAGGCGCACCCCTTTGGGTTTCACCATCAAGATGCACATGCAGGGCAAATTCCTTTAGCTCCTGGGGCCCTGTGCATTGGAAAGTGTGCAACTGGATGTTTCAGAGGGAAGGGAGGGAGGGCAACGTGAAAGTATGCAAAGAAATGTTTACTGTGTATACGTACAGAAATAATGGCACAGAAATAGAAAAGGGACATCAACATCCAGAAGCAATTCAGCTTTTCTTAGCTGTTTCTTGAGGTAGGCCCTAAACCTAAGTGCTTGCTAGATGCAGAGAAGAGAGGAGTTAACTGAAAGGGGAAGAAAGGACCACACTGGTGCAAGCAAGGCAGCCGATAAAAAGGGAGAGAAACATGTATTTTCAAATGCATCTGAGTATTCCTTTCTTAGGCCTACATAGGCTGTGTTCATTCCCCTCTGCATGTTGTATTAAAAGCCTTATAACAGGGACACCCATTCCCAAGAATAGAAAATGATTTAGAGCTCAATCCAAAAAGGCTCTGATGCCCGCACAATTCTCTTGTTCCAACCGGGGGGTGTTATAAAAGTGCTGTAAGGCACTCTAGAGGTGGCTTAAATCCAATTAGACCTGTTGGGGTTGCTGCATCCATACCTTGCAGAAGGGGAGAAGGTTCCTGCTTCCCCATGGTAGCGTGGCAGCAGACCCAACACATGCACTAGATTCGCCATTAAGAGAAGTGGGTGGCTATTAAGGGATGGTGGGTAGAAACAGGGCCTTTGTGGCGGTGGTACCTATATTAAGGAATTCCCTCATCATTAAGAACAGCTTCCTCTTTATTATCCTTCCTGTGAGGCTGGAAGACTTTCGTATTCAGAAAAGGCCTTCATGGCCTATGATGGCTGTTTTGGGGTACTTGTTTTTTTTAACTTATGTCTTGCTGTCTGCTTCTTTTTATATTGTTTGCCTTTCACTCTTTGTATTTTTACACTTGTTAGCCACCCTGTATGCCATTTGGGTGAGAAAGAAGGACTCCAAATAAAATAAATACAAAATAAAAAAAAATACAAAATTTCCTCTAAACAAAGGACTCCTCCTACACTTTAGGGAATACCTTTCCACCAGCACCACATCTTTCCACCACCATATTTCCACTCAGTGATCAAAAGAACCCAGCATGGATTTACAAAGAATAAATCTTGCCAGACAAATCTGATCTCCTTTTTTGATCGGGTTACGAGCTTACTGGACAGTGGCAATGCTGCGGATGTCATTTATCTTGACTTCAGCAAAGTATTTGACAAGGTCCCATATGACATCTTAATTGGGAAGTTGGAAAAATATGGGCTAGACGGGGCAATTGTTAGGTGGATCTGCAACTGGCTCGACGACCGCACTCAAAGGTTCTGAGATCAACCTGGAGATCAGTTTCAAGTGGGGTGCCCCAGGGCTCTGTCTTGGGCCTGATTCTCTTTAACATTTTCATCAATGACTTGGAGGAAGGGATACGGGGGAGCCTGATCAAATTTGCGGATGACACCAAGCTGGGAGGAGTAGCAAACACAACAGAAGAAGGAGAAACCTCCAGGAGGATCTGGATAAACTGGAATCCTGGGCTGTAACAAATAGAATGAATTTCAACAGGGAGAAGTGCAAAGTTCTGCACTTGGGCAATAAAAACCAAAAATACAGGTATAAAATGGGGGATACTTGACTTGGCAGCACAACATGTGAGCGGGATCTTGGAGTCACCGTGGATAACAAGCTGAACATGAGTCAGCAGTGTGATGTGTCTGCAAAGAAAGCAAATGCCATTTTAGGCTGCATTAAGAGGACTGGAGCTTCCAAGTCGCGAGAAGTTCTAGTTCCTCTTTATTCTGCATTGGTGAGACCTCTCCTTGAGTACTGTGTTCAGTTCTGGGCACCTCACTTGAAGAAAGATGCAGCCAAACTGGAGCAAATCCAGAGGAGAGCAACGAGAATGATCAGTGGGATGGAAGGGAAACCCTACGAGGAAAGGTTGGGGGAACTTGGGATGTTCAGCCTGGAGAAGAGGAGGCTGAGGGGAGACATGATTGCCCTCTTCAGATACCTGAAGGGCCGTCATATGGAGGAAGGGGCCAATTTGTTCATAGCTGCTTCTGAAAGCAGAACTAGAACCAATGGGTACAAATTCAAGAAAGGAGATTCCGGTTGGGATATCCGGAAAAAATTCCTGACAGTTCGGGCAGTTTGGCAGTGGAACAGATTGCAAAGGGAGGTGGTGGACTCTCCCTCACTGGGAGTCTTCAAGCAGAGACTCAATGAGCACCTGTCGGAGATGCTCCAGGAGGATTTCCTGCTGCAGGCAGGGGGTTGGACTAGATGACCTACTGGGTCCCTTTCAACTGTAGGATTCTATGATTCTTTCTTCAATATTTGTACAGTACTTACGTCCTAGTGGCCACCCCAGCCCTGGCAATGTGTATCCCAGGATTAATGTTGATTATTTTACCAGGAAAACTCCAAGGAGCGGAGGAAGCCAAGCCAGGTATGTGATCCCTTCATGTACTGCAGCTGCAGAGACCTACCTCTCCTTCCCACAAAATGCCCTGTTCTCCACACAGATCCTTCCCCTAAGTTCTCTCTGCACCAGCCTACTTGCCTCAGTGCGGCCTCTAGGAGAAGCTGATGTGTGCACGGAGCCTACAACTGTCTGCATCGTACTTTTCCCTTTCCAGGCATATCAGCAGCCATGTCACCAACTCTCCTTGGCAGCATCCAGTGGGCAGAGGTTCCTACCTGGGCATCCAACTAGGAAACCCAAAGGACCCTCCTTACCTACAACGATGACGTTGTAGTGATTGTCCATCAGGACTTCTTCGTAGAGCCTCCTCTGGGACGGCTTCAGCAGAGCCCACTCCTGGCTGCTGAAAAGCACAGAAAGGTCTCCCAGTGAAACAGGCATTGAAAGGAAAAGGCAAAGTATCCCATTAGCTTCTCGGCTGAGGCCAGAAATGCCACCCAAAGGAGAACTGACTCCTCTTTCCCTGAAAGGACAAGCAGTTCTGATGGGGAGAAAGTCTCCCTTACGCGGCCTGGACGTCTGGCTGCCATTTTGTTCCTCCACAAGGTCTCTTTATGGGATTCTCTGCAATCTGTCAGGAGAGAAAAGGAAACCCTGTGAGTTTACTGTTCTCAGGCTGGTATTCCTGCTTCATGCACAGGCTTCAGTCCCTTCCAAGACCCCCTTCACTCTCCCCCACCAGTCCTCCTCCCAGGCCCCTGTGGGGCCATTTCAGACAGGCCTGCAGGAGGAGACCCCCTTCCTTCTCCCCCCGCACAGCCCTTCTCCCTCCTGGGCTCCCAGTAGAGGCAGCCCCGTCTCCCTCCCTCGGCCACCCAGGACCTGCTTCTCCTTCTGCTTCCAGGCCTTCCTCCTCCCTCTGGCTGGGCTCAGGCCTGACTGGGGTCCCCTCCTTGGGCCAGGCCTGAGGCAGGGCCTCCTCCCGCTTCTAGGCTGAAGGCCAGACTCAGCCAGGCCTGCTGGGGAATGGAGTCCCTGACCAAGCAGCCTCACACTGACAAGGTCTACTCAGAAGTAAGCCCCATGGTGTAGTCCCTGGACAAGCAGCTCCACACTGACAAGATCTACTCAGAAGTAAGCCCTATGGTGTAGTCCCCAAACAAGCAGCTTCACACTGATATGGTCTACTCAGAAGTAAGCCTCAGGGTGTAGTCCCTGAACAAATAACCCCACACTGATAAGGTCTACTCAGAAGTAAGCCCCATGGTGTAGTCCCTAGTCCAGTAGCCCCACACTGACAAGGTAAGTAAGAAGTAAGCCCCATGGTGTAGTCCCTGAACAAGCAGCCTCACACTGACAAGGTCTACTCAGAGGTAAGCCCCATGGTGTAGTCCCTGAACAAGCAGCTGCACACCCACAAGGTCTACTCAGAAATAAACCCCATGGTGTAATTCCTGGGCCATCAGCTCCACACTGACAAGGTCTACTCAGAAGTAAGCCCTGCTGAGTTTAATGAGCCTTACTCCCACAAAAGCGTGCCAAGGGTTGCAGCACCAACAAATCAAACAGCAGCGATTTGCCCAGATTGCCCCAACCCCAGCATGTAAAGTTTCAATTTTACTCAAGAGTAAAGCAGATCATGATCCAGAACATCCCCATATAGACATGCAGTGAAGCAGGTAGAGAAAGCAAGACCTTCTCTCTTGTCAATCCGGTTCCTACACCCAGAGAGTCAGGAGATGCCGTTACCAAAGGGAGAAGCCAGAGATGGTGCTGGAGGGCCTCCCCACTCGATCAGGACAGCCTGGATCCCTGGAGGATGGAGCTCTGCCTCCCACTGCTCTGTGGAGCACCAGCCCTCCAAAGGACCCCCAGGCTGGGCGCAGGCCCTGCTTATGCTCTCTCTGCACACCACCCTCTGCTGATGTTGCACACGGGCTTCAGCAAAAGTGAAGTTTACCCAGACTTGCAACCCCCAGGCCAGGCAGAGTATGTGGTGCCAGCTAATCATTGTGTAGCCAACAACCGGTCAAGGCCCCCTGCACAGTAAGACCCCCCCCATCTGGGATATGGACAAGGCTTGTCATCATTTGGATCTGTCTATAATATACTCTTATATGTAAATTTATGTAACTTTATTCAAATTTGAAATGTAAACCATTTTCTGGTCCCTGAGAACCATGCAGGCGGGTGTAGGAACTCCTCAGGTTCTGACCCTAGAACAGTTCACCCATGCAGGTTAATGGAGAAAGGCATTCCGTGGCGTGGTACCAGTTTGGTGTCCACATTGCTTTGAGGACAAGTGAAAAATCAAACCTTTGGACAATGCTGCATCCCTTCACTGTACAGAATGGCAGAATGTACAGAATTCTTATGTAACACTAGGAAAAACATCCGGGCAGGTCCGGGTCCAGAGAGGCTGGCTGCATTTCGGGAATAGCCAGCAGACGAACAAATAAGGCGCCCAGGGTAGGTAGGCAGCGACAGCCTCCACTCTGCCCACAGCCACAAATCCTTGTCTGGGCTGCAGGCGGCTGCAGTCTAGGAAGTGGGAGCGCGCACCGTCTGTGTTCCTGCAGCAGATGCTCCACCCACGGCTGGCACACATGCTCCTCTTAGGACCTACGTGCATGCGCGAACATAGATTTAAAGATGACTGCCAGCCGGGCAGCCGAAACTCACACCATGCCAGCCAGGCAGCCCCTATTGCCCCCCAAGCACCCCCCTTCCACACCCTATTTGGCTGGACAATTCCTTTATTGGAACAGGCAGTCCGTTCCAATAAGGGAAAGCCGGACATGTCCAGCCAATTCCGGGTAAATGGGAAGCCTGCATTGGGGTCATGAAGTCTCATGCAGCTCCTAAGGCTGCTCATGCTACTACTTCACAGGGTTGTTATGAGTAAGACTTTAAAAGTTAGGGGAAAACAGGTGGACATGTTTTGGAGGTGATGGGGACGAGTGGATTGGAGCACAGAAGAGGGACTGTATTAGCAGTGGGACCCATTCTTATGTATGTATGTATGTATGTCTTCTTGTTCATTAGTGTTTATTCTGTATGATGGCAGGGTCTGCTCTGTATGCATGCATGTATGCATGTATGTATTTCAGTGGAGCCGGAAGCCCTTCCTCTTCACTACAGCTTTTGATTGATATGAAGGTTGGTGGTTTTATACTGATTTTAATTGTTTTCTATTGCAGCCTGATTTTTAAAAATATGTTAAATGTTTTTAATGCTCAGTGTTTTATTGCTAATTGTACTTGTTTTTTTTAATCTAGTTGTATATATGTTGTTGTCAGCCGCCTTGAGTCCCCCCCCCCCATAAGAACACTATTGTCTTCACCTCTTATTATGTCATTTGTAGATTCTGGGAAACACTTGTGGCTTATGTGGCTCTGTTTCTAAGGTTAATAGTATTTATTTATAGGATTTATCTGCTATTCTATGTTCCCCTAAAATATAAGATGCTTAAGGCAGTTTACAGTTAAAAAAACAGTAACAATAAAAAAGTATGGACAGAATCCTAACCAATTAGAGTAGGGCAATGCAAATTCATAGTAAGGAAACAAACATTCCCTTACATTGAGGAGGCCTTTGGGACTACAACTGCAGAAGGTTGGTTAGGATTGCACCCTAAGAGCAGGATTCTATCCAGGTCTACTCAGAAGTAAGCCCCATTGTGTTCAGTGAGACATACCCTACAATCCAGAGTAACTACGGGAGCACGTAAGAGACATGTGTACCTGTAGTTACTGCACCACCTAGTGAAAATTTATGGGAAATTCTTTTTGCAATCCAGAGCAAATTGTTCTTACGCTGGAGCAAGGACTCCCCGTAGTTACTCTGGATTGTGCCCATACTTCCAGGAAAGTGTGTTTAAGGAATGCAGTGTAATGTGTTTAAGGAATACTCAGGAATGCAATCCAGAGTAACTACAGGGAATCCTTGCTCCAATGTAAGAACAATTTACTGTGGATTGCAATATGAATTTCCCATAGGTATTCACTAAGTGGTGCAATAACTACAGGTACACATAATGTCTCTTACGTGCTCCCGTAGTTACTCTGGATTGTGCCCATAGTCATGCAAACTGGAGTGAGGCAATAAGGGCACTTAACCCACATCAAGCCTTGACAGTTCAGAGCTCACCTGTTAAAAAAGTGTGAATTTATTCTGGACACACAGCAAACAGATATCCTCTTAATGAATCTGTGTTTAATGAAACAGTTATGAATCAGTCTCAAGGGAGGTCCTGCCTATCATTGTCTAGGTTGCAAAGGAGCCTCAGAGGTGTATAATACAGTCACAGTTATTAAAATCATGTTAAATTATGCAATGTTTCCTTTCCAGTTTGAAGTAATTAGATATTATTTTCAAGTTGGTTGATGAAAAGCCAGATATCAGCTGGCTGAAGGCTGAGTCATGAGGAAGAGGAGGAGGAGGAGGAATACCAGTGCTAGATGATGTTGCAGCTGCAGAAGCATATGACAGCCAGCTTAATATGTGATGTAAGCAATAAGGAACACATAGCAGCTCTTCTAAATGAGCTTCACAGGCTTCTGACTTGTTTCTGGACCTAAATCTAAAGTTCTTGTGCTTACCTTTAAATCACTTTGTGATCAGGGCTCAGACTATGTGAGAAAAAGCCATTTTTTTCTGCACATTAAAAAAAAATGTGGTCACCACATGTCTTATTATTGCTTTGTTATTTTATTGGAATGTTTGTTTCTTTCATTGTAATCTGCTTTGAGAACAAATATTCCAATGTAGGCTAAACATTTGCGCAATACAGTGGTGCCTCACATAACAAGTTTAATTCATTCTGGAAGCATGCTTGTTGTGTGAAACACTCTTTATGTGAAGCGGATTTTCCCATAGGAAATAATGGAAACTCAGATGACTGTTTCCAGAACCCAAAAAATATTCATGTGGCATGAATGGATTCCACTTTAGCTCTGTGATTTTAGTGCTGTAAGACTCCTTACAATACATATTGCATTACCCTGCAAACTTACCACTCAATCCTGATTGCCAGTTAGGATCTCCAAAGATCACCAGGACAACTCTTAATAAAAAAACTGGTGCCTGATGTCTCAAATCTGTAGCATAACACATCCCCCTGTCTCCATATCATAGCCATAGGTAAGGAAGGAGTCATAATATTGGGGGAGGGGAAGGCTAACCATATGCCCTCTTTTCCAGGACATGTCCTCTTTTTTAAGCCTTGTCTATTTATTCTATTTATACCCCACCTTCTCCCCTTAAAAATGGAAACCTGTCAGCTCAGGTTTCCTGGAACAAGTCTTCCTTGTCATCCTTTTTCTTGCAAGCAGGCAGCATGTAGCCTTCTTGTCATTAATTAATTATACGCAAAAAATTACATATAATAGTTTCAAATTTAATAATTAATAATGTGGAGCACAATCCTAACCTTCCCTACAATCCAGAGTAACTACGGGAGCACGTAAAAGACATTACGTGTACCCGTAGTTACTGCACCATCTAATGAAAACCGATGAGAAATTCATACTGCAATCCACAGCAAATTGTTCTTACACCGGAGCAAGGACTCCCCGTAGTTACTCTGGATTGTGCCCATAGTCTACTCAAAAGTTAGCCCTGTTGTGTTCAATGGGTTTTATTCCGAGGAAAGTGCCTTTAGGATTCCAGCCATATTGTTTAAATTAACCACATGAAAGTACTATACATGAGAGTTTTTAGCTTTTATTATGTCATGTCCTGCATTTTTCTTGGGTGTCCTACATTTATCCTTTTTTATTTATATGATCACTCTGGGAGGGGAGAACACAGATGGACAACTGCATCTGGGTCCTAAACACAAATCCTTTTTATTGCTCATCTTTACTTATTTAAGATGTTATGAGTGCTGCAGAAACTGTAATGGATGAGAAAGACATGCAGTTCGCCATTGCTGTGGTCTCTTGGTGGGACAACTTTTTCCCAGTCTTTTGTTGATCAAGACGATTTCATCGTCTAGTAATCCCAAACCTTAATGTGAGCCATGCCCAGGCCGACAATGTGGTTTTTAGGGTGTGAGACAAACGAACAGCTGAAGCAAAGCTAAAGAGAGAGAATATCAAGAGCACATTTGGGACACTTGTATGTAAGTGCAAAGGGTGCTAATGTGGTTCATTACATCAACTCTACTTGCTTGTGTACCTGCTCCCATCCTCCCTCAATAGGAAGAATCAAGCTTTGATCCTTTTTTCCAGCCCCAACCTACTGTTTCTAAAAGGTTGGAAGGAGCAAGATATGGCTAGGTTTGGGGGCAGTGAGGGTATGGAACTGGTGGGTTTAATTAAGGACTTCCCTATTCATTTATTTAATGTATTTATTCCCTACCTTTCCCATGCCAAAGCGGCTTATCATTTTACCCTCACCTGTGAGGTAGGTGAGGCTGAGAGTGCATGACTGACTCAAGGTTCATGGCTAAGGGGGGATTTGAACCCTGATCTTTCAGGTCTCAGTCTAACTCCCTAACCACGATACAATCCTGGCTCCCTACTGATTCTCCTACAATTTAAACATGCTCTGCTTGTACATTTGTAAGTTGTAATAAAACTGATTATTAGAAAGACCTCCTTGCATTGGCATCATTTGCTTTTCTAAAGAAAACTGGCATTCTGTAAAAGCTGTCCTGAATGTCCAGCAGCTCCCGGAAGGGAGAGTATCATAACAATCCTCACCATGTCTACTCAGAAGTAAGCCCAAATGTGTACAATGGGTCTTGCTTCTAAGAAAGTGTGTTTAGGATTTGCTATGTAAGTTAAAGTTGGCTTGATCAGATGTCATATGTCTCTGCCTACATTATTCAAGATTTAGGCAAGATTGTTCTTGTGTGTCCATAATTGGGGCGGGGGGGGGAGTTGTCCTCTTTTTTGATTATGACATATGGGCTACAATCCAGAGTAACTACAAGACCTTTTACACTGACGTAGTTACGGTGCCACCTATGGGAAATGCATAGAGCATTCCAGAGCAGTCCAGCCTCTTGCGTCGTCCCGTAGAGTTACTCCCAAGTCATATGTAAAATGGAGGTAGTCCTCAGTGCACCAGGTGTTGTGGCAGACACAGTAGGGTCATCAGCCTTTGCTAGAGGGATTCCACTCCACTTGAATGGACAAAACAGGGAACAAGAAAGTGAAGAAATAGATGAAAGGGTTGAGGGAGGTGATAGCAGAAGAGATAGGCAAGGAGAAGCTGGGGAGATTAAGGAAGAGTTTAAACAGGTGAAGAAGGACGGATGGACCATGTCACATATTATGCTATCTAGATTTTGACCTACGTATACACTAAATGTGTAATTAATGAATGAAAGCACAGTCTTTATCTTCCCCCCTCCTTGGAGTCTTGGAGGTCTCCTCTAAGTAAGGGAACTTTTCCCTTTACCTGGTGGGTAAGCTTCTATGGCACATAGAGAGGCATGTCTTTTAGTCAGATCAGCACTAGTGGGAGAATGAGTTTAGTGGCGAAAGGAACCCCCATTTCTCAGGATTTAGGTGTCAAGAATGATTTATCTACTAGGAAATCAAAGGGTAAAACAAAATAATGTTTTCAGGACTCAGATTTGCAAAATTGTGCATAATCAAAGATCAGTACAAAGGCAACCATTTGGAATGGCATTAGATAATTTGGAATTGCATTAGATCAATTGCCCATTGCATTCCTGACACGTATTCCCCATCCCTCCAAATCCTCCTTATTCAAACAAGCTAACATTCTTGTGCTGCTTAAGGATGAAGATGATGAGTGAAGAGGAAAAACTGGTGTTATTTGTGCCCGGGGCCAGCCTTCAAAATATAGAGTTGGAAATGCCCATGTATATATCTATTGCCCTCTATCTGTCCCTGTAAAGCAAGGACACTGTTCACTGACTCTGGGGAAAAAAATCACTGTCCCTATTTTTGTCTTATAGGTAAGTGTGTGCCTTGTCAACATGAATATTTTTGTGAGTTTCTTGTGTGGTCGTTTTATATATATATATCTAAGATTGTCTTCCTTTTAATCATTGCTAGTTCCCAAGTCAGCAGCTTAGACCAAATTAAAACACAATCAATCACAGAAGCAAAACAATTAAAAAGAATAAATAAGAACTAAAAGACTGACCAGGAATAGCCAATGGATCAGAAGAATTGCCTGCCCAAATCCTAATGCCTCTGAAAGTCTGAATAGGAAGATTTTTAACAGGCACTTAAAACTTGGGAATGGAGCACGGTTATCATATGTCCTCTTTTTCCAGGATATGTCCTTTTTTTTAGCCTTTCATTAGCCTCTTTTTTCTTGTGAGCAGGCATCATGCAGTCTTCTTGTAATTCAAAATAAATACCATATTAAATTCTTTACATTAAAGCAATATATATGAGTATTTTTAACTTTTATCATGTCCTACATTTTGGGGGGGATGACAATGACTTATCCTCTTTTTTCATATGTTCACCCTGCAGTGGAGGCAGATGGCAAGTGTAGTCCTAGGACAGAAGAAGATTTTAAAATTGGGACCAGGTGTAGTGAAGGAACATCGTCCTAGAGACATCCATAATAGATAAAAACAGGGTTGGAAAATATTAATGGTCCAAGAAATTCCTTGAATTGGAATCTCCATCATGGAAACAGAAATGGAAGCAATGGAAATTGAAACCAAGAGGATAAGCTGGTGGTTTCCATGTTTAGAAGTCACATGTATCTGATGCTATTTTCAGGAGCATGGTCTCCAGTCCATCCAGTGCTTTAAACTGCATATCTACTATACGAACAGAGCAGATACAATAAAATATCACAAGACGTCCACCAAAGGAAAGTTGAACCTGGGCTATGATGCACTTACTAGAACTTCATACTACTCAGAAAAGTGGAGCACGATTTCAGGTGTGGTCCACCATGAAGTATGGTAGATTGCTTTGAGTGGTGGACTGCAGCCTGCAGATGAGAGGTTCCCTGCACCCATATGTACCACCCACGCCCACCACATACCCATGTGCTCCACCACACCATTGCCCCAACCTCTTTTTGCTTGCTATTGTTGTGAAATAAACATGAAGAGAATGGAATTGGGGGATCCTACCTCCCTATTCAACACCACTACTAAATCATACAGTGACAATATGGTAGGAGAAAATAGTAGAGGAAACAGCACCGCTACTAAATCATACAGTGACAATATGGAGAAAATAGTATCTTCTCCAGCACTGTCCAACAACAGGGGATCATCATCTCCCTGTGGCTCCTCACATCTGCCCCTACATCTTTACTTTTCAGGTAAGAAGGATCTTGGTAGCAGGACTCCTAAAGAACATCTAAAGTACTCCTAAAGAACATCTCAATAAGTGATGAAGAAGATGGGTGAAGAATGGCATACTCTTGAGGTCTGGAGATGAAAACCCATGAGTTTCCTAAATCAAAGTATGGAGGAAAGTACTAAGCAATATTTTGTGTGCATTTCTTCCCATCCCATCTCCTCCCCCACCCTGTGGCACATGTGAATGGCATCTGCTTGCCAAGATCCAGCATTCAGGGACCATTCAATTCTCCAGTGCTTTGCCCCTTAAGCTGTGCTTACTTCAGCAATACCTTCTGATTAAGCAATTCTAAATCCACCAGAAGAAACAAGCCGTGCCTATCTCAGCTCCTGGCAGCTGTCCATTACGACACAATAACGCCCTCAGCTTCAAAGGCTTTAGACAGGCCTGCCTAGTGGTGTCCTTAGATAACATCTCCAAGATCTTTGCTCTATTCAAAAGCAACATTAGTTGTGTAAACAGAAAGTTACCTTAAGTCCATCTCTTCATTTTGGACTGAGAGGACTAGATGATGATGATGATGATGATGATGCAATCAACTTAGAGAGGCACACTTTTAAGAAGCAAACTTTGGCTTTTAAACGCACAAGAATTTTTCCAAGCAATAACTGGGGCATCATGATGGTAGAGGATTCAAATCTCCCCAAATTTTTTTGAAATCGCACAGCAGAGCAAAGGACAACAAGGGAGCTAGTAGAAACAGAAGTGGGGTGACGATACTTCTCCTGGCTTCCTTGAACCACCTTCCCCTGCCTTGCTACTTCAACCTATACAGCAGCTGAGCAAAGAAGTGGCCCATCTGAGCTAGCTGAGACAGCCGTGGAAGTGCTGTGTGACATCTGTGCCACTAGATGCAGCCTGTGTCATCACTGTTCATGGCCGAGTCTTCTGCATGTGCAACTACCAAAGACATTAAACTTCTGTACATAAAATGATGCCTTCAGTGGCATCACTACGGATTGAATCACCAGTGCATTGTCCCCATGATGGACCTTTTTTCAGGCAGTGATCAGGGCAATGCCCTGGGTGGTGGGCATGGTGAAGCACCCTCATAGACCCCTTGTTTTTGGCTATACCTCTTGATAGAATAGAGCTATTTCAATATGGTTTATTTCATAGCTTTCTGCATGAATTTTTGCATTGTACAATAGCAACACTACTAGATGCCTCATAACAATTGACTTTTGCATCCCAGAATAGCTCCTTTTAGTGTTTTCAGAAGGATTTTTCAGAAGGACTAACAGTGCAATCCTAAGCATATCTACTCAAAAGTAAGTCCCATTGTGTTCAATAGGTCTTACTCCCAGGAAAGTGTGGTTAGGATTGCAGCCATAAGACTTTCAGGATCTTTCTTTCTTTCTTTCTTTCTTTCTTTCTTTCTTTCTTTCTTTCTTTCTTTCTTTCTTTCTTTCTTTCTTTCTTTCTTTCTTTCTTTCTCTTAGAGAAAAACAAAAGCAAGATCAGTTAAAAATATATACATAGTTCACCCTTATCTATTTTTGCGTTTTTAGTGCTTGCATGCTATAATTTGCAGTCTGCTTTTCCAGATAATATCTGCAGTCACCAAAGGAGCATTAAGTCAGGCCATTAGGCCTGCCCGCATTGTCCCGTCACCATTCCTTTTGGAAATGAAGTGAATAAAAGCAGACAATGAATACACACAGCCCCAGAGAAAAGAATAAGAAATAAAATAACTGTTATTTGACAATCACACCTTCTGTGAGAACCAGGAGAAGAAGAAAAAACAACGCTTTTGTGCACCGACTTTTTGAAATCAGTGGAGTTTAGTACCTGGCATTTTTTAAACCAGTTGTTTTGTCATCACCGGCTTGAAGAGAAAAACATAAATATAATTTGAAAAGGAGCTTGGAGCCGTTAGGAGGAATTGCACTGCAGTCTTGGTAATTGCTTTGCTTTCTTTCCCAGTTGCAGTTCTGTTTTCCTTTGAAAATCCACTGGCCATCCAAAGGATTTTTTGCAGGCAAGCAGCTCCTTGAAGGACATGTCATTATTTTGAACAACGAGGCATCAACTGGAAAAATTGTGTGGTATTGTTGCTCTGACATATCAGTCTCTACAAGGCTTTGGATGGGTCAGGAGGCAGGTGGGACATATAAAAGAAGCTGACAAGCTTGGTGATGATCAGAAAATTTGGTTTTTCCTTCACAAATAGGGAACATCTAAAATGCCTTTCTGGAACAGCCTTGTGTTGACACTTAGGACCTCGGTATTCTTTTTCTGGATGGCAAATAACTGAATCTTTAATCCGTCAGTTAATGCTACAGCTACATTTTCCTTCTCTTTCCCACAGGGGCAGATGCAAGGAAGGCATCGGTGTATGATGGTGAAGGGTGCCCGCCAGGAGCGGGGGAACAAATTTGGGCACCAGGAGAACAGCACTTGGCAGAGCGATTGTTGGCAAAGTCATATCTGACCAATGCTCTGGCTGGCCCTAGGTCTTGTATTCACAAGACCTATAAATACTGTTGATTGATCGATCAATTGATCGATCGATCGATCAGTCATTCATTAACAGTTCAAAAAATGTCTTGGTCAGATGGGACATCCCCACTATCCAGCCGTGTTCTCTCCTGGTCATCGGTCAAAGCTCTGGCAAGGGAGGAGGGATGAGGGCAGCCAAACACACCTGGCAAATAGTCTCCACTCTCAGAAGTAGTTACACAAGCTTAACTCATCGAAGGGCCAAAAAAGTCTTCAAGTCTGGACTGTTTAGAGGCTGGGGAAGATGCACCAAGGTCTGGGCTCTCAGAAGAGAGACGTTTCCTCCCCACTTGAGAATGCAAGATGAAAACAGCAAGAAGTTTAAAAACTCCTACTCTCAGTTCCCAAGATAATGGTGGTCAAGGTCTCAGTCCAGGCATTGAGTGTAAAAGCTCTAGATAGGTATCAAAACACTCATAACACAAACTCAGCACAGTTTGACAAGTAAAACAAGGGAGGGAACTTTTTAAAAGTCTTTAAAAACAAATAAACTGGTAAATCAGATCAATATTAATTGGGCATGGTGGAGCTCCAATTCATGCTGCAGCTCATGTTGGGGTCAAGCCAGAAACATATGGGACATGTGGCCAGAAAGGGGGGACTCCCAGTCTCATAAGGAACATATGGTAACTTTGTGACAGGGTGACCAGATGCCCAATTCTCAAAAGAAGGACAAGGTCTTGGACTCCTCTCAGCCTGACCTTTCCGGCAAAAAACCCTCTAAAAATAGAAACAAAAATAGCAAAGAGCAAATAAAAGTTATTGCCAAAAAAACCCACTAAAAATAAAGAATATGCATTGAGCTCTATGGGAAAATGAAAGTGCCCACATCGCAGCTTTACCCGCAAGTAGGTGAATGTGCCATAGTCGATCGGAAAGGGTGAGCTGAAATGAATCTAAAGACACTGGTCTAGATTCAATTAATGCAGTCCCCCAAATCATCTCAGAAAATGTCCCTTTTAATTGCATTGACTTTATATAAATTGAAATGGAACTATATCGTGCGGCGGCCTTTACTTGTGAGTCGGCCAGTTTCCCTTAGATCAGGCTAAGAGGAAGCAGGTCCTGATCCAATGAATGCAGCCCCACTTGTCACCCCAGAAGGAAGTCCCTGGTCCTGGCTCCACTGCATTGAGCTCTATGGAAAGTGGAAGTAAACTGCACAGCCATGTTTACACAAAGGTAAGCAACCATGCCTGGCCTCCAGTTCATGTCAGACTTTGGGGAATACAAGTCCCCCACGGTGGTCCTGATTCAGCAAAAGTGGAGCTCAGCCAGTAGTCCAGAAGGTAGCCTCACCTCTGCCCCTCAAAAGACTAAAGGCTAAAAGGGTGGTTTAAAATATGAAAATATTAATATTTTATTAGGTAATTGATACTGATTATAATTAATTAAATAATTTTGTCATGTGGGGGTGTAAAAACGTTTATGGACCTTGGGTGCCAGATGACCTAGCTATGCCACTGGGATCCACCCCGCTGTCCCATCTGTACAAGCTTCAAACCTCTTTAAAACGTTTGATTGCTTCCATTTAGACTTGAATTGAGACATTCATTTGTTTTCCCACTTCAAGTGTTAATTCACGCAGCAAGGCTAAGAAAATTATATTATCACCAATTAAAGTGGTTGTGATAATTACTGCGCTTGCATTGGCCTGGATCCAAACAGCTTCTCTGGAATGCCTAGAGGAATCTTTGATTTTCTACTATGAGAGTCACATCCCGATTCCATACCAAAAAAGCTGCCAGGCACACTTTTCTTGGGTTCAAAAGCAAGGAGAGCTGCTGTTCAAAAAAATTATTGGTATATTTGAAGGGGAAATGAGGGAGTGGAGCTGCAGGACTTCTCCTCCAGTAGAGTGGTAATGGCATCAGCAGGCATGCTCAAATTCTGTCTTTGAAACTTTATCTAATTTTTTTTATTTATTCAATTTTATCCCGAGACACTGCAGAATGCAAGGGGATCTTCCCCTTCCCTTACAGAGCCATTCTGGGTGGGGGGAGCAAACTGGAGCTGAAGGGGTTGTTTGCATGCCGCATGTTTGTGCTTTGAACCAGTGGCATCACTACAATTTGCATCACATGGCACAGGAGGCCAGCATGTCACCTCCATGACAGGGTTACCATGCATACTCTTTTTCCAGGACATGTCCTCTTTTTTAATCTTGCATCCTGGAAAAAAAAAATCTTCATTGTCCTCCTTCTCCTTGAGAGGAGGCAACATGTAGCCTCCTTGTAATTCATAAATTATATGGAATAAATCATATTAATAATTTTAAGTGTAAAAATAAGCAGTATAGTGTTTAACTCAAAAAGCCGGCCTCCATCAGTCTTGAAAGACTATGGTATCGTGCTCAGCGCTGCATACGCTGCATGCAAAGCACGAAAGTCTGGGTTGGATTGTTATGGAGGATAGGCTGTTACCCAAGCAGCAAATCCCCCCTCTCCACGCCATTGAATTAGTCCAATGGAAAGGCAGAGCCAATACGATTGGATCCAGCTGGCGTCGCAGAGCTGGGCTAAGGACAGGAGCTCACCCTGTCTTGTGGGGCCGACCCGGGTCTCGAACCCTGGCCTGCTGGTTAACAGGCATAGCGTCTTAACCGCTTGCGCCACCCACAGCCTTCAGTGTTTAACTACACAAAAGATAGGTTTGTGTGTGTGTTTAGCTTTTATTTTGTCATATCCTACATTTTTCTTGGGAGTCCTCCATTTTGGGGGGCCTTGTTCACTTTTGGGGTAATGCCATAGGGTCACCATGCCACCATGATGAACCTCTTCTGATGCAGTGGGAGATGTAACACCCCAGGCAATGGGAGTGATGATGTACTATCGTCCAACACCTGCTTGTTTTGGGGCCATAACTTTTGAAGGAATAGAGATATTTCAGTGAGGTTTGTTTCATTGCCTTCTGTGTGAATTTATTGTTTGAATGAATAACATGATGGTATTCTTTTGACAATTTCAAAATTAAAAAAAAATTCACTCCCACCTTGGTGCAGTCTGCCGCCACTGCATTGTCTCTCAGTGGCATGACTGGTGATACTTGGTCAAACCTTTTGGTTGTTGTCACAAGCTGTGCTTTTTTTCTAGGATCCCCATATGACTAAGGGCAAGATCCAGAGTAACTGTAGGGAATCCTTGACCCAGTGTAAGAACTTACTCTGGATACCAATATGAATTTCCCATTGGTTTTCACTAGGTGGTGCAGTAAAGTCTCTTACATGCTCCCATAGTTACTCTGGATTTGGGTATGCTCCCCATATGATCCCCATATGACTAATTAACTAACTGCTGGGGGGAGTAAGTGGGAAAATGTGCCAGTACTGAGAACTGGTGAGTTCCCCCAGAAAAAAGCCCTGGTCATAAGTAATAGTTATGCTATCATCCAACTTCATGACAATCAGTTCCATCAGCAACTTCTACATTTTCTTTCACTTGTCTAAAACGGGTTCATTTTGTGTGAGAATGGGGTGAATTTCAACTCTTTGGGTGTCACATCTCACAATGACATGTATTAACTGCCACCACTGGTCCTTTTTCAGGATGGAAAGGTCTCACACAACCTGACAGGAAACCTCCAGCCATTTAATGCACAATGACAGGGCTGAAGCAGAACAAGTCGTTGTTGGTCACAGAAGGAAAAAATGCTGGCCACGTTCCAGGCAAGAAAAAATGAAGAGTCCTTCCTTTCCATGTTTTGAACCACACAGGTGTGAGGGACTATATGTGTCAGACTATAAAAGAAACCCATTTTCACTGGTAAGGTGTAAATCCTACATGTGATTAAAAATTAATAACGGAACAAATTAAGGTTTTAGAAAATAAAACATAAACATTAAAACATTAAGTATAGATAACGTTATATATTTATACAAACTTTACTTAGACTACAGTTTCTTACGCATATTTTGAGCCGCTATAAGGAACTTTACTTCTGAACAAGAATTTGAACTCGGGACTTCTCAGTCAAAGCGCATCCTGAAATCACACTATCCTGATTCTCTTGTTTGTTAAGAAGCATTGCATGCAACATGCCAAAGAAAAAGCAGATTCTGGAATGTCAATGGGGCTTACACAGTAATGGGCGTTAGGGGGTTCTCACGGGTTCTATAGAACCCTTTGCTAATGAGCGCCTGGTTCTGAGAACCGGTTATTAATGGGACATAGAACCTGTTGTTCTATAGATATAGAACCTGTTGTTAATTTAGGTTATTAGGACATAGAACCTGTTGTTTATTTATTTGAATCCCACCACTGGGCTTACACTCTGGTATGTTTGGATTTCAGACATTGAGATGTTTGGGATTATTTTTAACTAAATCAACCACAGAGAGGATTAGGAAGGTTTTTATTTAAAAATTTTTTTAACTAATCATTCTTGTAAAATTTTAATTTACTTGCTTAATTAGATTTCGCACCCCACACCCCAGCAATGTCTGTTCTAGTGGCTTCTGCTGGTGTTCTTTTTGCACTTTAGATTGTGAGCCCTTTTGGGACAGGGACCCAAAATTAATTAATTAGCTATTAATTTTTTTCATTTTCTTGTAAACCGCTTTGTGAACTTTTCAGTTGAAAAGCAGTATATAAATACTGTAGACAGACAGACAGACAGACAGACAGACAGATAGATAGATAGATTTGATTTGATTTGATTTGATTTGATTTGATTTGATTTGATTTTGTCTTATGGGGGTGTTAAAATTTTGTCCTGCTTGATGATGTCACTTCCAGCTGTGACATCACTTTCAAATTAATGATATCACTTCCAGTGGGCTAAAAGATTTGAGAACCAGCAGATGAATTAAATCTAACCCTCTACCCTTCAGAAACTGCAGGACTTCCTATGGCTGTTTTACCCAGGGAAATGGAAAAGCCAGGTATATCTACCCCCTACTCCCATATGCTACACTATGGCAAGGTTAACTCAATTCCCTTTTCCTTGCCTGGATATATGATGAACTTAGGTCCCAATCCTAAATAGTTGCACCACCAGATTCTCGCCTATGTAACCACTTCCATCAGTGGAGCTGCTGGCTTTAGGATTGGGCTACCCAACTCTACATTTCCATTCCTATGGGGAACCCAGTGACATTTTGCATAGTTCTCATAAAATATGATAATTGGAAGCAAGACCTTTTCACTCATCTTCAGTACAGCTGAGAGCTACATAGATATCATTAGGTGGTACTTAGAGAAGAAGAACCTTGATTAAAGGAGCATCAGCTGCTCTTGAGACTACTAGATATTGAACATTCCTATTTACTTGACTCCTGGCTAGTGCTAAACACCTTGATCAGATGAAGCCAGTGTATGGGGCAGAAATCTGTATGTTTGCAGCTGGATAGAAAAGAAGGGGAAATGTGCCCACTACTTGCTGTTGATGGTTTGATCCTGCTTTATAGACTAGACCAGAGGTGGCAAATGTTGCTGGCACCATGTGCCAATTGACAACATCAGTGCCAGTGCGCATGCTGGTGCCCTGGGCATGCGCAATGGGCCAGAAGCTCCCTGTACCCACTGAGCATGGCTGGATTTAAAGGACATGCATCGTGCACACACTGGCATGCTCACTTCGGCTCAGCACCGAAGAGAAGCAGATGCTCCTCTTCAGCGCTGAGCCAAAGTGAGCACATTGGTGCCTGCTGTGTGTGTCCAAAACTCCAGACATGGACAGTGAGAACAGGAAGCTCCTGGCTTATTGTGCATGCCCAGAGTTCCCTAGGCATGCACGTTGGGCACTAGCATGCACACTGGCACTGCAGTCATGCCAGGAGTTCCCTGCACCCATTGCACATGGCTGGAGTTATGGACATGTGCAGTGTGCACTGATGGGCTCTTTTTGGATCAGCGCCAAAGAGAAGCAGCTGCTCCTCTTCAACACTAGGCCAAAGTGAGTGCATATCCGGAATTCCAGGCATGTGCAGTGGGCCAACAGCTCCCTGTGCCCATTGTGCATGCTCGGAGTTCCAAACATGCACAGCAGGCACCAGCACACTCAGTTTGGCTCAGCAGCTGCTCCTCTTCGGCATGAACCGAAATGACTTGGGGGTGTGTGCCATAGGTCCACCACCACTGGATTATCGTGGTGTATGTGGAGGGTGTACAGTATGTGGATGGATCAACGTGGTGGCGTAGCTACAGGGAGTGGAGAAGGCGGTGTTGGAGGGAGCCTCACCAAGGTGTTCAAGGGGCCTCTCCCCTATGGGCCATTCCCGACAAGAGAAGCAAAATGTAGCCATACTAGTACTGTAATCCCTTGCTTGTCATGGTGAGGCTCCCTCCAGCACTTCCTGCTCTGCACCCACCCAGCTACTCCACTGGATCATGGTGCTTGCTTTTTTCTTCCAAGTCCATAAAGATAAGAAATGCGATAAATTAAAAGCCCCTTAAGATTGCACAACTCTCTTTTCACAAAGAACCTGATAGTGTGAGAAGTTACCTACCCCCTCCCTTAATCTTTGTATCGCACAGCATGGAAAAAATACCGTATACAGAGGTCATCCAAAAAATGAGTAAGACATTTTTCAGTGCAGGACAAGGTTATGTGGTGCAAATGAGAATAATATTTTATTATTTTTGCCAAAGCCAAGAACCTCAATGTGTTTAAATAACGTCATGCTCCCAGTTTATATTGCAGGTTATTTGAGGAATTCAGAATTCATCCAGAGGGCAAGGTTGAAGCAAAGAGGGATTAGAGGAAGACAAATTAATTTATTTTTTTTTCCTGGTGATCAGATGATTATGTTTTTACTGGAGAAGATCATTGAGTTTGGAATCATATATGCTTGTTGGTGGAAACCTTGTGTAATCTGGAGGGAGAAGCAACGAGGCTGAAAACAGCAAAGAAGAACTAAAGTATTCAGGTTTGGGAAAGAACCTTGTAAGTTTTTTATATGGCTTGGCAAGTTTCTTAATATGTCATGGGCTTCATCTTCCCTTCAGAAAGGAAAATGAGCCATCAATGTGGATCATCTATGGTTGCAAAGCCACTGATTGGGAATGTTCAAACATGCATCATCCAAATCAGCCCTTAGCTTCAGATGAACCCCATTCTTTCCTGCATGCCTTGCAAAAGGTTGATGTCAAACCTGATGCTTCCTGCCACAGTGTATTAAAATAGATATTGAAATATTGGCCTTGAAATAAACCAGAAAATTTTAAAGAAATGCAGGTTGGTTATATTATGATGTTTAACTGGATCTTTCAGATATATTATATTATGATGATTTTAGGATCATCATAATATATTATGATGTTTAAAGGATCTTTCTGCTTTTCTTAGGATTTGTATAATGGAATAAGGGTTGCCATATGTCCTGGAAAACCGAGACTGTCCCAGTTTTCGGAGATTGACTGGCAAGTTTGACGGGGAGTCCTGTCCTGGTTTTGTGGAGGAGAATTATAGACACCCTAAATAAAATGTGTTATTGTTTATATATATTAAGTGCAAAAGCCACTTTGTGTGCTGTATGGGAGAAAGGCAGTATATGAACCCTACAAGTGAGTGATACTTTAGAGGAAAAATTCTTCCAAAATTGTGCTGGAAAATGGGGTTGTGATGGGAGAGGGAAAGAGGCAAAATTAAGGAACCAGCAGTGTCATTGAGGGAAAGATTTCCAGGACAGGAGGAACAAAATAAGAGTTGATTCCCAGACCCATGAAAGACAAATAAAGGGTATAACATGTACTCAGGCCTAGGGTCAAAAGGGGTTCCTTGGAGCCAAAAGAGGGGGCCCTGACATTTATGGGGATTTTATTTCATCTCAATTCACTGCCCACATGTGGCACTACAGTGCCACAAGGAGCACTATATGGAGCCCTGGTAGTGCTGTGGGTGTGGGAGCAGCTAATGGCACAAGTCATAGGCGCTGGGCCAAGGAATGCATTCAGGCGCCTGAAAAACATAATGCTTTCCACCCTTTCTAGCTATGCCACTGCTGGTCAGTGAATCCCTGAAAATTCCATCCCCAATCTTTTATTGTGGTATATTTTGGTCTGAGTATATAGACAGGGACTGTTGCTTAATGCACATAACACTCCCCAGTAGATTGTAAAACTGAAGGTTCAAAGTGCTTCAAGGAGGGCACATAAAGCTATTTCACACTGCAACACATCATCCTTTAAGTGCTTTTCTAAGCAAAACTCTAAAATGGTTCTGGGAAGTCGGGGAAGCAATCATATGCTGTCTTCAAAAGCTGGGCAGTAGAGAGGGACTTAAGCTTCAGAACTGATACACTTTGGAACAACAAAACCTACAGCCTCACAGCACAAGCCTCTGTATATCTACTCTGAAGTAAGTCCTAAGCTTCCTAAGTAAAACCTAAGCTTCCTCTGCAGCCAGAGCATCAGCAGCAGCAGACCTCCTTCAGTCTTGGAAGACTATGGTATCGTGCTCTGCGCTGCATACGCTGCATGCGAAGCACGAAAGCCTGGGTTAGATTGTTATGGAGGATATGCTGTTACCCAAGCAGCAAATCCCCCCTCTCCACACCACTGAATTAGTCCAATGGAAAGGCAGAGCTGATACAATTGGATCCAGCTGGTGTTGCAGAGCTGGGCTAAGGAGAGGAGCTCACCCTGTCTTGTGGGGCCGACCCGGGTCTCGAACCCTGGCTTGCTGGTTAACAGGCACAGCGTCTTAGCCACTTGCGCCACCCACAGCCCTCATCAACCAGAGCATCAGTGGTGCCAAAATGGTCAGTTAGTATATTTACTTGAATCTAATGCACCATCAAATTTAATGCGCACTCTATACTTATAATCAAAACACCACATTTACTCGAATCTAATTAACCACCACATCTAATGTGCACCCTGATTTTGGAGACTAAATTTGGCTGGAAAAGGTGCGCATTATATTCAAGTAAATACAGTATATCCTGTGGGACCAGGGAAGCTGTCTGAAGACGCAATGAGCTCAATCAGCCCCATGTGCCTGCTTGGATCTATGGCAGCTATTGAGCAGATACAGAACCAAGGAGTTGTGTGTCAGTCTCTATGGCTCAGAAGGGGTTTTAGAATTTACCAGCAATTTCTGCCACCATCTTTGCCCCCTTCTTGGGCCAGATCTTCCCTCCAGACTCCCACTGAATGTAAGAGGTCAGTTCAAGGTGAGATCATCCATACCAATCTGTTACCTGAGACAATGGCCCAACTGCGTGTAATAAATGTGTAATGAGTTTTCTCCTACATTTCCTTATTTTTTGACACTTCTAATCCCCCACAGGTTCTTTGCTGATCCAGTAGCCTAAAAACTGCCAGGACATCCTCCTGGAGGTGTCTTTGTCCTTTATTTGAAAACACTTTTCCCAGAAAGGCAGAATCTGAGGATCCTCGTATCATCCCTGGAAACTCCTGAAATAAGTTCTATAAAATGCATAATTGTTGTTAAGATCAGAAGGGCTGGGAAGCATTATTCACTTGATTTCTGCATATCCATCCACTGCTCTTCCTTTAACAGAAGGAATTTCAGCCAACTCTGCTTAACATGCAAGGAAGGGAGGAAGGTTGTAACAAATAGAATGAATTTCAACAGGGAGAAATGCAAGGTTCTGCACTTAGGCAATGAAAACCAAAAACACACGTGTAAAATGGGAGATACTTGGCTTAGCAGCACAACATGTGAGCGGGAACTTGGAGTCACCGTGGATCACAAGCTGAACATGAGTCAGCAGTGTGATGTGTCTGCAAAGAAGGCAAATGCCATTTTAGGCTGCATTAAGAGGACTGGAGCTTCCAAGTCGCGAGAAGTTCTAGTTCCTCTTTATTCTGCATTGGTGAGACCTCACCTTGAGTACTGTGTTCAGTTCTGGGCACCTCACTTGAAGAAAGATGCAGCCAAACTGGAGCAAGTCCAGAGGAGAGCGACAAGAATGATCAGTGGGATGGAAGGGAAGCCCTACGAGGAAAGGTTGGGGGAACTTGGGATGTTCAGCCTGGAGAAGAGGAGGCTGAGGGGAGACATGATTGCCCTCTTCAGATACATGAAGGGCTGTCATAGGGAGGAAGGGGCTCATTTGTTCATAGCTGCTTCTGAAAGCAGAACTAGAACCAATGGGTACAAATTGCAAGAGAGGAGATTCCGGTTGGATATCCGGAAAAAATTCCTGATGGTGAGGGTGGTTCGGCAGTGGAACAGATTGCCAAGGGAGGTGGTGGACTCTCCCTCACTGGGGATCTTCAAGCAAAGACTTGACAAGCACCTGTCAGGGATGCTCTAGGAGGACATCCTGCTGCAGGCAGGGGCTTGGACTAGATGAGCTACTAGGTCCTTTCCAACTCTAGGATTCTATGATTCTATGAAGGTACACTTGATGAAAAAGTCTCTTCTTAAAGGTGGCAGAGCTTGTTCCATTTTACTCATGAGACACTTTATGAATAGTAAATAGTATTTTTTGGATAAAACATTTCCCTAGTTCCCTAAATGTGATGATGAGAGTATGAACATCACAGTGAATTAGGTTGTGATGGTTTTGGAAGATACTAAAAGAAGAGTTAATCCTCTTCCCTTATCCAAGGAGATCATCCAGTCAGCCTCTCTCTCTCTCTCTCTCTCTCTCTCTCTCTCTCTCTCTCTCTCATGAGAAGAAGAGGGAACCCACTTGTGTCTGCTAATTAGGTCTCCAAAGGAAATCTTTGCTTTGGCAAGTTTCCTGTTCTTAATTCACACTCTTAGGCTGACATATTTGGAGTGGCGCTTCTAAGCCCCTGAATGCCTTTCCTCTTTTGCACTTCCTTGCCCATTTTCTACTTGCTGCTGGAGTGCTGAACAAACATTGCCAGGTGTTACTGCAATGTGATATCGCAAAGCTAAGAGAATTTGCCGATCTGACTGTACGCATTAAAATACTATTGGGCATTTCTTTCCAAGGCGCACTGGCCGATGTCAAGAAGGGTCTCACATGCATTCAGCTGATAAACACTGACCCACTACTCCAATATAGTAAATAGTGATGTTTTTCCCCCTTTGTTTCATTCTCGCCTCCTCCTTTTCATAAAGTAAGGAGCAGTGGCATAGCTGGAGGGGGTACAAGCACTAAATTTTCCAGGGATCCTCACTGCCCCATCCACGTGGTCTCTCCCACTCCCATTCAGAATCATTCTGGGAGGTGGGAGCAAAACAAAGATAGAACACTATGCCTCTAGCTGGCATATAAGAACATGTATGGGGTCAGATGGGAGCCAATGCACCGTATGGGGTGACATCAGTTCTTTGCTTCAACAGGGAGAGAAACGTTTGCTGGAAGCATTAATACCATAGGGAAAATACAAGTATAGAATGGGACTTTGCCTTCAATTGGCAGTAGAAGAATATTTATGATTGACAAGTACCTCTGAGGTTGTGTCTTCAAATTTGCATGAAGCCGTTTTACTGTTTCATCCAAAGGGCATTAAAAAATTCTGGATTCAGATACATTTGATATTCATTCTGCCTGTTCAGTCTTCTAATTACAGAGGGACAGTACTTTAATTAACTGCATTTGCTATAACCGGCTGAATTTTCTTAGGGAATACTTGGGTCTGTGATTGAGAGAGAGAGAGAGAAGGAGAGGGAGAGTGGAGGGTGGTCTTTAATAGAGAACTCTTACTGAATCAAAAGAAATAAAAACTTTAGGACTAGCCTATAGACCCTAAGGGTCTACCTAAAGGGTCTACCCTATAGAAATGCAATAAAGAGTATGCATATCCCTGCATGGCAATGTAAAAAGCACCACCACATAATTCTATGGGGGAGTTTTGGTCTCCAGAGACCTCCTAGAAGTCACTGAACTTCTAGAACCTCTAGAAGCCCTTTTGGGTGCTTCTGCCCATAAAAATGCTAGCAACTGAATTCTTATGACTTGGACTTTTGGGGAAGTGCATTGATTGGGTTCAGGGTCACACCACCAGAAGTAAAGGGACATTTGTTCCTTTGCCCTGGGGTTAGCTCCTGCAAGCCCAGTGGGTCAACTCAGACTTGTGCCAGTGATACTGCTGGTGCAAGTCCACATTGGTCTGGGAAGGTGGGTCAGGCTCAGGAACGGGATCAGGATTTGGTGGGTGCACTGTTGCTAAACCTGCCCTCTTTTCCAGATCTAAACCTGCCCTCTTTTCCAGATCTAAACCTGCCCTCTTTTCCAGATCCTCATGCCTACTCCTGTTATCACTCCATTTTGCTTCCTTCCCTCCTCTTCTGACCCTATACATGTTGGCACTAAGAATCCTGTCAGGGAGATGTGTATATGGAGATAGGTATAGATCCAACACCTATATGGAGCCCAGATCCAAATAAGAGGTTCAACAGTTATCACACCAAGCTTCTGCCCCTAAAAATGCTAGCAACTCAATCCTTATGACTTGGACTTTTGGGGAAGTACATTGATTGGGTTCAGCATCAAACCACTTTGACAATGCTACAAAAACCGATGGTGTGCCTTGACCATTTTAGCATACTTCAGTGTGCCATGAGTTGAAAAAGACTGAAAATCACTGACCTAGAGGATTTTCCCCTAGTCTGTGAACTCTGAATTTCTTTTCCAGTTTGGCATTCTGTTTACTACTACTGTTTAAACCCTTGTTCGTTTCATCTTTTATGTGTTAAAATTTTTCAGTGGTTTAGATCCTTATGACGTCTTATGATAAAACGTCTCCAAACGTTTTGGCAAGAGGACCACATCATCACTCTGACAATGTGTCAGGCGCTAGAAAATTTACAATAAATTTTCAATAAATATTATACAGTTACAATAAATAAATTTATTTACAATAAATAAACTTTACAATCAATCAATAAATAAATTTAAATTGAAAATCTGAATAAATTTACATATAAGAATGTATTGGAGTGGATTACAAGGCTTGACCTAGGGCCAGATAGCAGGGTCTTGCTAGGGGCCATACTGAGGCTCACCAAGGGTCTCATCTGGCCCCTGGGCTGGGATTTGGAGACCACTAGTTTAGAGGAATCCTGTTTTCATTGTCCCTGGAGGAAGTGGGGGACACATCTGTGGAAGACAATAGAGCGCAAAGCTTTTCTTTCCCTTTTTAGCAAAAGGAAGACTATGGGCGCAATCCTGAGTAACTACGGGGAGTCCTTGCTCCGGTGTAAGAACAATTTGCTCTGGATTGCAAAATGAATTTCCCATAGGTTTTCACTAGGTTGTGCAGTAACTACGGGTACACGTAAAGTCTTTTACGTGCTCACGTAGTTACTCTGGATTGTGAGGTAAGAATAGAATCATAGAGTTGGAAGGGACCTAGTATGTCATCTAGTCCAACCCCCTGCCGGCAGCAGGAAATCCCCCTATAGCATCTTATTTTGCCCACGTTGTTCTGGTCTGAAAGAATTGAACAAGTTGTACTACTTTTGAAAACAAATATACAAACATTGAAAAATGAGATTTAAAATATGTTCTTAAATAGGACAAGAGTTGTCCTCTTGAGATGTCACTTCTGATGTTTGGGAGACTCATTTAGCTTTTGTGACTCAGTTTCTCAAACTCCAGCAGCTCATCTGCAAATGTTAGATGACACAATGATAAAATAGAAGTTATAATTGATCCCAATCTGTTTTCTTCCCAGCCCTGCTGTTAAACACCACGTACCTTAAAAGCACCACTTAAAAATAAGAATGTCACAGAATCTGCTGTGGAAACCCCATTACTCTACTACTCTTCCATCCCCTTCACCCAAAGTGTGTGCCAGGATTATGTACTGCATATCCAGGATATGTGCTCCTCTGGCACCACTGTCCTCTGTTTGTGCACCAGCAGTGCAACAACTCTCTTGTCTGAAGCTTTTGTATACAAGTACAGATGGCTCTATTGGGACTGCCTATGTGGCTAGCTATGCAAACAGTTCTCTTGCCCAAAGGCAAATGGATCTAATGTGAAACCTTACTGTGAAACCTACTACTCTTCTGGCAAATAATTATCTCTTGGAAACATGACAGAATGTTTTTTCCCTTTAATACCCAGAATATTGGTAATGCCCATGGCCTGTTTTCAGTGGAGACTTTTCTCCGTAGCAGTTTGTTTTGCAGTGACTGCTGTCTGAATCTCTGAACTGAAAAGCAGTATATAAATTGTGTTAATCATCATCATCATCTTAACAGATTACTTAACAGATTCTTTTTTGCTTCAGGCTTTACTCGCACTGCAAAACAAAATAGGGTTGACAGCAGTGCTTCTTTCACTGCTTTCACTGCTGAATTTAGTGGGCAAGATGATCCTTTGGCCTAACCCAGCAAGGCTCCTCTTATTAGTGGTCAGGTTTGATCCATCATGATCTTCAAGCTTCATTACATGAAGTTGATGAGTTCCTTTATGCTGCCTTTATTAAGTGTTTTTTAAACATTAGTAGTTAATTTGATATTATATTTTGTTTGTTTTTACTTTATTACTGTATTTTGCCCTAAGGATCTTAATGGGGTTCATACTAATTCTGGAAATAAAGTTGCCCCTTTTGCATGAGACTCTGATGTGCAGAAGGAAGACATATTAATTTTCCATCTTGAAAATTGATCAACTCAGGGATTGTTGCATTTAAGGTGCACAAAGAATAGACAGAAGGTATTTAAAAAACCATACTAAATGGGTTACACCAGTTTTGGGTAAGATAAAACAAATGGTCCTTTGGTTTTCATCTGGGTTAATCTCTGTCTCCTATAGATGTTGGATGCCTTCCACAAGTTTCCTAATTTCTAACACAATACCGACAGTACAAACTGTACAAACACTGAAGAAGTTGCCTTTTCGGATGTACAGTGGCTGATGAAGGATGGCTGATACGTACCCAGCACCAGATGTTCTCTCCAGCTGCTGCTGGATAAATGAGGGCCTTCTCCAAATATGGCATTGAGTAATCATCTTGAACCTGCAACATCTGGTCCATTTGCAGGTGCCTCGTATTGTCCTAACAGAATCGTGTTCAACGTCAGAACACTACATTGACTGAATAAGAACACAGTCCTCATCATGTCTATTCAAAAGTTAAATCAAATCAAAATTTGTTTTATTGATCTATACTCCCAGCAAAGTATCTTTAGGATTGCAGCCTCTGTCAAGCAACTATTTCAAGAGGGAGAAACAAAAGAACATGAGTGGATAAAAAAGATGGAAAATAAGATCAACGAAAGAAAAACAACAGAAAGATGGAAAATAGAGCATGCTGTTATCTTGGGAGTACAGTTGGACAAAATGCAAAGTACGTTTGCGGTAGAATGATTGCCAGCACTTCTGACTCCAGGCTGTAAGTTTAGCACTTCCAGACCATGCAAGATATTGTGCTAAATTCTGTTTCTATTGTCGCTCCTGGCAAGAGAGAGAACTTCTGTTTCCCTCCTGGGGCCTGGAATGAATAATATGACAACACTGACCATATGTCATAACAAAAACGGAAAAATCTCCCCCCCAAAAAATGTAGGACACCCAAGAAAAGTGTAGGACATGACAATATATAAACTGAAAACTCTAGTATATATTGCTTTCATGTGGTTAATTTAAACTCTACATTGCTTACTGTTAAATTAAAAAAATTATATATAATTTATTACATAAACTTGGCATCCATCAATCTTGAAAGACTATGGAATCTTGCTTGATGCTGCATGTGAAGCACAAAGGCCTAGGTAGGTAGATATGGAGGATAGGCTGTTACCCAAGCAGCAAATCCTCCCCCTCCACGCCACTGAAATAGTCCAATGGAATAGCAGAGCCAATATGATTGGTTCCAGTTGCATCACAGAGCTGGGATAAGGACAGGAGCTCACCCTGTCTTGTGGGGACCTGGATCTCAAACACTGGCCTACTGGTTAACAAGCACAGTGTCTTAACCACTTGCGCCACCCTTATTATATAGAATTTATGAATAACAAGAAGGCTATATGCTGCCTGCTCAAAAGGAAAAGGAGGCCAATAAAGTTTCCCCAGGACACAAGGCTGAAATCCTGTACATGTCCAGGATAAAGAGAATATATGGTCACCCTGGGTTTCCCTGGAAAATTGTCTGTCCGAGCGGTTGGAGATATTCTATAGCAATGTCCATTCTTTCCTCCATATCCTAGCTGCCCAATCTTGTTAAACCAACCCAATCTTCTCTATTGCTTGCAGAGCTTTAAATGTGGTTTCCAAATCACCGATGAGATCCTTCTGGTCACTGTGGAAGCAGCAGAAAAAATAAGCAAGTTGAGACTCAAAACAGACTAGTGAGTCTGTTTATTAGCATGTTTATTAGCAAACAAACACTCAACGTACGTAACTTGAGTTAACAATTCAAAATTTGTTTTATTGATCATTGGATTGATTTTTAAAATACTCTACTCCTGATTTTATTTTATTCTTAACTACTTCAATAAAAATATAAATATAAGGCTGGTTTTGTGGTAAGTAGATCTACTATGGTTGTTTACATCATTCACATCAATGAGAATTGCTAAAAATAATTTTTCCACAGATTCTGTCCTAAAAAGGAAGAAGTTGGCTGTAGGAAGATGGGTGGGGAGGCTTGGAATCAGAAAGGAGCTGGTAGATCAATCAATATATCTATATATGCAGCACAAACTAATGAGATTATTATTTCCAAAAAAAGGAGATGGCACAGCTAGTGGTAGAGATAGCATTTGGGCCAGTATTATAACTCTTGGGCAGAGGTTCATCATTTAATTTTTTTCTACAGGGTGCACTGGATAGTTGAGAAAAACTATAAATATCCGCTCTTTTATTACAAAGATAATAAAAGAAGGCAGAAAAGTAAGAAAATTCTACAAAGAGGAGAAGAAAGCTGCTAGATATACTGCAATACTGTGCACACTTGCCTGGGAGCAAACCCCATTGAACATAATGGGGCTTACTTTGAGGTAAACCTGCTTAGGAGTGGGCTTTATGTAACAGAAACTCACAGATTGTAAGGCGGCAGCAAGCAGCGCAGAATTTGAACCCAAATCAGTGAGAGTAACTATTTTTATTTCTGATCCCCATTGTGAATGAGAGATTTTCACCCCTTGTCACTCCCTCCCAAAATATTGCCATAACCAAAGGGACAGGGATCTATTTTTTCCTCCGTACATGTTCTTGATTTAATTTAGGGCTACAAAAGCCCCATCTACATTCTCAAGCAGTACAGCACCAAAAGAGTTGAATATATAGGTTTTGGGTTATGCCAGATGCAAAGTGGGCGTGCAGATTTAATTATTCTGTGTTCTTCTATGTGTAATCTTGCGGAGGCCATCAAAGCTATTTTTATGGCAACAAAAGATAACTAGGCATCTTGTCTTTGAACTAACCATCCCCTTCTCATGGGAGCTTCTTTGGTTCTTTATCCCTACATAATGCATTCCAAAAATGAGCTGGTCCTCACCATCATTAGCATGGCTTTTAATGGAGCCAATCGTCTTAAATAGCAATGTAAGTGGGAAGAGAGATAGCATCTAAATCCCAGTCCTGTGCATATGTATGCACAGAACGCCCACATTCCCGCTGTGCTTTCTCTTTTCCAGCAGGTAAGGTAAGGTTTTAAAAATGCCACTTTTGCTTTTTCTTCCGGAACCCATGTCTGACTCAAAAGCAGGCAAGCAGAACCAAATCCTACAAACCGACATGCATGGAATCTGTGGGGAATCCAATAACTCAGGCTGATGTTCCAGGAGTTGACACATGCTAGCCTAGAAACAGCTTTTAAAAACAGTCGCTAATCCAGTTGTGTAATGAAGCCCATTGTTCACAGTTCTCTCCCCTCAAATCAAGGCAGATTAACAATATTTTGTATGATAAAAAGCTTATGAATTGATCAGTAGATGAGTTAATAGGATTGTACCTTGAGTCCTTTCCTTGGATCGGGTCCTGCCAAGACCAGATGGTGTGGCAATTTCTCCATACAATCCAGAGCCGGGGTGGCCAACCATCTAGAGCAGTCTCCAAACCCTGGCCCAAGGGCCACACGTGGCCCTCGACAAGCCTCAATGTGGCTCCCAGCAATACCCCTTTATCTGGTCCTTGTATGCGCTTTGCAAGCAGCCCTTTCCCTTTCAGAGCCAATTAGCTATTAATTTTTTTCGTTTTCTTGTGAACTGCTTTGTGAACTGTTTGTTGAAAAGCGGTATATAAATACTGTAGGTAGGTAGACAGGTAGACGGACGGACGGACGGATGGAACGGAACGGAACGGAACGGATGGATGGATGGATGGATGGATGGAAAAAAACTGAGGTACTCACCCAAACTACACAGGGGCATTTGCTTCCATATTGCTCCCCCCACCTGCAATGGCTCCAAAGAGCCAGGAGTGTCATTTACATGAAGCATTTGATCGCCTGTAAAACTTAGTGCTTTGCATCCCCTCAAGCTATGCCACTGCATAACATAAAACAATTTAGTATGGGTCTCCCATTTGACTGGAGTGTATCCAGGTTAGCAATAAATAGCCATGCTAATAAATTAGCACCCCCACTTCTCTCTGCAAGGAACGCAATGTCCTCTGTAACTGGTGGTCTTACTGAAAAAGCAAGACATTGTTACTGCAGTGGTTTGTGGTACAACCCTGTCATCTAGTGGTAAAATATCAAATTACAAACAACTGAGGGAAATATACAGTATTTTTTCTAGTTAATCAGGGTGAGGGAGACAAACATAAGAACCCTGCTGGTCCATTACCCTTTCCGCCACTAGGGCCAACTTAAAGCAGGCCTCCATCAGTCATGAAAGACTATGGTATCATGCTTGGCACTGCATACACTGCATGTGAAGCATGAAAGCCTGGGTTGGATTGTTATGGAGGATAGGCTGTTACCCAAGCAGTAGATCCCCCCTCTCCACACCACTGAATTAGTCCAATGGAAAGACAGAGCCGATACGATTGGATCCAGCTGGCGTCGCAGAGCTGGGCTAAGGACAGGAGCTTACCCAACTAGATACCTACCATATCCCTCAATGTATGCTGGAAGCAATGATTGGATGGACCATATAGTTATACAGGTCCAATCTTGTTATACATTGATTTTTTTTTTACACTGATTTGACACAACACAAATGGCCAGTGCAATTCACAGTTTTAAGAACTGCTTTTCTACTGTTGTAGATAGGTAGTAAGGCAAGCAAACATTCCACTTTTCAGTCCCAGAAAAAACTCTTTTAGGTAGGTGAGGCTGAGAGTGAGTGACTCGCCCAAAGTCACTCAGGAAGCTTTGTGGCCAAGGAGAGATTTGAACCTGGATCTTTCAAATCTTAGTTCAGTCCCATAATCACGTCACTATCCTTGCTCTCCAGCCACAGCATCATAACTAGATGTTAATCAATAGATAAAATGGGAATAATTGGAAGTTTTAAATTTCTCTTGCACATGGGGTGGGGAGGCGAGAACATACATGCCTGAGGCTTATTGCACCATATGTCATAATTTAGTGTCAGGTTTAAATAAGACCAGTGAAGGATGGGAGAGTATTAGACACATATTTTTAAGTGTCACACGCTTAATAGGTAATTTGTGAAAAGAGGGCGCCTATTATCATCTATCAAACATTGCAAGTTGTCATGGGGTCCAATTTTCCATGCATGCAATATTATTGGGATTTATGTCTGGGATTCTCATTCTCAAAGAACAACACTGATAAGTAGCTGTGCATCATAGATGAATTCTCATTTACATAGTGCAACACAAAAACTTTACATGCAGACAGCGGCGTCGTTACAGGTGGTGGAAAGCACTACGTTTCGCAGAGAAACTCACTGCCCCATGAAAGGGGCCCTTCTTCTTCAGAGACAGGCATATTCCTTTGTTTTGCTCCCCCCTACAGGGTGACCATATATCCTCTTTTTCTAGGGCATATCATCTTTTCTAGCTTTTTGTTCTTGGAAAAAAATCTTAACAGTCCTCCTTTCCCTGGAAGCAGGCAGCATGTAGCCTTCTTGGAATTCATAAGTCATATGTATTCGTTTTAAATTTAATAAGTAAATATACAGTGCAGACCTAAGCATGTTTGTTATTGTGTTCAATAGTACTTACTCCCAGGAACGTGTGGTTAGGATTGCAGCCGCAGTATTTAAACTAACCACATAAAAGCAGTATATATGAGTGGCTTTAGCTTTTATTTTGTCATGTCCTTCATTTTTCTTGGGTGTCCTATATTTCGTTCTCTTTTGCGATTATGACATCCGATCATCCTGCCTGGAATGATACCAAAGGAGATCCTTACATGTGAGGCTCCCTGCAAAACCTCATGCTTTGCACTCTCTAGTTACTCCATTTCATTCAACATCCTTGCAACCAGTATGTCCATTTTCTAGACTGGGGAGTTGAGACTTAGGAACAGCGGTCCTAGTGAGCCTATGGATGAGCATCAAATTGCACTGAGGATGAGCATCAAATCCTGCTTTGCATTTTTTGCCACTATGCTCCAGGGCACGGCAAAAGTGATAGGTCCAGAAGGGCAACTTCGGCCTGAGAAGGAGACTGTCCCCAGTGCCTCTGTGATCCCGAGCAAAGGCATGGTGGTGCCAGGCTGTGCAACTTGGCAGCAGGACAACAGTTGGAGCCTGGCCTGTTTCAGAGTCAAGGGATTCAGATTGCTGTTATTGCATTTTTCTACAGCCTGCAGGAGGAGTCAAGACCTGTGCATCAGAGTGAGGACTTTGTCCTCTTGAACAGGGGAGCAGACATCACTGGAGGAGATCGGGCTGGATCCAGACACTGGAAAGTCTTTTTTGCAGCTGCCCTGTTCAGAATGTGGAGCTCCCTCCGGACTGTCTCTGAGCCCACCTACCCTACAAGGACCAGCAGCTGTGGCAGCAAGCCTCGCTTCTGGGTTCTGGTTGTGGGGGCAGCACTCGGAGTGTTCCTCCTTGGTTTCCTATTCGGTACAGTTCAAACTGAACAGGGCTCGTCTTGCCCTGCAAAAGCAATTGTCGGAAAGGGTTATGGGGTGGGGGTGGCCTGTCACTCATTCTGGAAGTGAAATTTTCTTCCCACATTCCAGAGAGAGACAGAAGTCTATTCCTGAAAGCTGATGGGGTGGGGGAGACAGTAAAGGTCCTTTCGGCTGGTGAGCAAAATTCAGTATGACATTTTTGATGCATAATTTCTCAATCCGACACATGATTGTGCAGAAGACTCACTGTGTTCAAAGGAATTTTGCTCCCAGGTCAATGTATATCAGATTGCAGGCTTTGTTTTTCTTACATCTTCCACAGTCCCTTTTTTCAAAAAGATGGGAAAGCACTCGCCTGCCTGGCCCAGCAGCTCATGCACCCCACAGATCTGGGCAGACGAAAGAAAGAGGTTGTGGAATTCAGTGCTTCGTGCTGCTGCTGAGTTTAGATGACGGGGTTGGGGTGGGAAAGAAAAGGTTTGGGCAGAGGTCTGTCAAGGGCTGTGTTTCATAGTAATCCATCTGGGTACCTAAATCTGATTGAAGGTTTCCCATGGGCTTCAGCCAGAAAGAACTTTGAACTTTAAGGACCTTAGGCTTGATCCAGCAAAGCAATTCTTCTTGCTTATAGGATAAAGATTATACTCAATCCACATATAGGAACTCTGCTAGCACATATTCTGTTTTTCTTTCTCTCTCTTCTCTTCATTTGATATCGATCTTCATACTTGTTGCTATCTTTTTCACATTTTTATTCTGACTTTCCTCCAGTGATCTTAGTTCTTCCCCTCTTTTTGTTTTTACAACAGCCCTGTGAGGTAGGGCTGATTAAGAGAGAGAGAATGAATGGCTGGCCAAAGGTCGCCCAGAAATCTTCATGGCTGAACAGGGATTTGAAACTGGACATTCCAGATTTGAGTCCAACTCCAGCTCTACTACAGCATCTGGCTTTAATACTGCCATTGATGCATATCTGCTTTTATTGTGTTTCATGTGCAAGTTTATTGAGTTTCATGTGCAAAATATGCAAGTTTCTGCACCAATTACCTTACAAACCAAAGGTGGGCAACAGGACATGGAGGGAAGGGAAAAATACCCAAGGAAGTCATTTCTCCCATCTAAAAGATATAGGCTGCAATCCTAACCACATTTCCCTGGGAGTAAGTTCTACCGAACACAATGTGGCTTACTTCTGAGTAGATATGCTTAGGATTGCACAGATAGAGAACAGAATGATATAGGGATAATGTATGGGTGATATAGGGATGAACTGCATTGATGAAATCTGAGATGTCATTCACGTTTGTTGATGTCAGAGCACAGCTAGAGCCGTAACTCTCACAGAGGCATAGTGGCAACCTCCTTTGTAGACAGATATTTTAATTTTTTTAAAAAAGGATTTTTAAAGGACTTTACAGAAGGTTTTTATTTATTTTTAAAAACTGATTGAATGCTTAACAGATCTGGCATATGGTTTGGGAATTAGCATGTGACAGTCATGGAGGCAGCTGCATCTTGTGGTGATGAATCTGATAAATCAATGTGTGTGTTTCTCACACTGCAAATTTTGGGATTCTCACACTGTTTATGGGATCTTTTGCAGGCTGGCTGAGTAACTCCGCAGGTCATTTGCCAGCTACAGGTTCAACTGAGAAAATGAAGAAGTCATTTATGGCAGAAATGAAAGCAGAGAATATCAAGCAATTTTTGCGGTAAGCGGAACACACAGTTTGCTGACTCTTCTTACTGACGCGTGTTTTACCCCTGCTCTTTTAAGATCAATGCGGTGAACAACCCACAGCAGGCATGCAAGGCAAGGACCGAACCACACACCAGTGTTTACACATGGCAGTCAATGAGGATCAATAGGTTTAAGTAGGGTTTCCACTTGGTGCCAGCAGGAATTGTGAATGCTCTGACATGTCACAACACTGGGAGCCGTCCAGATGGCAGCTCTTTGTCCAGCTGTTATGCCACTTTCAGACATACTAATGAACATGTGTAGTGGGGATGGTGGATGGCAGCAAGGTGGATAATATTATTATATTCTATTTTCACATAATCACATTGTTTTTGACTGGATTCAATTTAAATCCACCTATTGAATCCTTCCCAGCGACCTAGAATAGATAGCTAATTTTTGTTGTTGTTGTTATGATACAAATATTACCCAAGTATATGCAGTGTACCTAATACTGCAGCATTTTAATTTGTCCCACAGGACATTTATGGCATTCAAAGACCCCCAGTTTGGTCCACAGGGATCACCTAGTCTACAATGAGCCTCTGGCTCATCAGAGAATGTTGGAGCCCACACTGATCCATGGGCATTATTTTAACGCCCCCCATTGCCTCTGAACAGCTTATGTCTCCATATGTTTCTGGCTTGATCTGTAAGTTTTCACTGTGCAAGTGGTGTGTGGCAAACAGCTCATAGTTTTCATATGGTGTTACATGTCTGTATTGCAGATCTCATGTGTATTGTAAATACGCTCAGTAAAATTCATTCATTTATATAAGTTCTATCTCTAATATATCCATTTATGTAAATTTATCCATATATATATATAGTATCCATGTATCCAAATTTGAAATGTAAATTAATTCTGTTTCCCCCGTATCCTGTCAGAGAGATGATGTGGCCCTTCATCTAAAATATTTGCCCACCCTTCTTTGATTAATCAGCTACAACTTTAATTTGCAGATTAAATGTTGCCCCTTCAAGATGCAATCCTAATTAGTTCAGGCTTCACCCATCTCCCCATTACCGCAGTGGTGTGGAGAGGCAAGTGCATGTCTTTGCGCGTGGCCTAAACCAACCAGAAGTGGCGCAGAAGTGCCTTACAGAATTTTTGTGACACCCCTCCCCAGCATGTGACACCCTCTGCATGGGACTGGTTAGGCTGACTTGTGCTGGCCTAACCTGGTGTTAGGACTGTAGTCTCAGACCAACGACAGGAGAAGCTTTCAGAATTGTTACCACACAATTGAAACAGTCAGGCCACATTCCATCAAGGATGTGGAATAAGAAAGAGTAGGGGTGGGCAAACCTTTTGGTCACACACACTTGCACAGTGAAAGTATACAGACCAAGACAGAAATGCATGAAGACATAAGTTGTTCTGAGGCAATGGGGAGCCCCTAAAGCCCACAGGCCAGTGCAGTCTCCAATGGGCCAGAGACTCATTAGAGATTGGAGCTCCCTGTGGCCAAATTGGGGTTCCCCAAAGGCTGCAAATAACTCCCAAGCCAGGAGATATTCTTTGTGAAAAGCTGTGAGCTGAAGAAATGTACACAGCCACATGCATTCCCTGGTATTGGAGGGGGGGCATGTTCCTCCCTCCCCAAGTGGCTACTGGCACTCATTAGCCATTAATTTTTTTTCATTTTCTTGTAGACCACTTTATGAACTTGTTAGTTGAAAAGCTGTAATTAAATACTATAGATTAGATGATTAGATAGATAGATAGATAGATGCATATTCCAGTTATTGGATGGGTTAGGGACCGCTGCGGTATAGCCCCTCACCCTCCAGTAACATCTAACTCATTTTCACTGCAACTGAGAGGAACAAGAAGATCCTTGTCAATAAGAAGCACCACAATCTCTGTAGGGAGAGAAGTAGAAATGGGAAAAGAATAGTAGCTACTAAGGTTTGACTAAGTGATGTCCCTTGTGTTACTCATCTAGATCAGGAAATGACCCCCCAGGAATAGCTCCTGAATCAAGTCTAAGACAGAATCCTATGGGTCACCTTCTATTAACAACAAACCACCAAAAGGACATGTCCCAATTTCCTCTCTCAAACCAATAATGCCTTTTCCCCTCTTCCAGCAATTTCACTCAGCGCCCTCACTTGGCAGGCACACCGGAGAACCTGCGCCTTGCGGAGCAAATACGAACCCAGTGGGAAGAGTTTGGCTTGGATTCTGTTCATTTGGCTCCCTATGAGGTCCTGCTGTCCTACCCCAATGAAACAAACCCCAACTACATCTCCATTGTTGACGAACAAGGCCAAGAGGTAAGGGAGAGAAGGTCTGTTAAGAACAGTGGGACAATCAGGATCTGTGGGTTGGCCAAGGGCAACCACTCTAGAAGGGGACATGAGCATATAATCATATGGGTCTTCAACAGGGTGACAAGATGCCAAACCCAAAATTCCTGAACCCCAAGGCCAAAATTCCTACCCACTTTTAAAAAATGCCAAATATATATATTTTTTTGTTTTTTCCCCATAACTTTTGATAGGAATGAGATATTATGCATGAACTGAGTTTTGCATTGGATTCTGCTGTTCAGTACGAATCCATTGACATATGACATGATGGTGTACTGCACACCATCACAAAGTTTAAAAATGAAGCCAAAATGTAGGACAGTGAAGCCAAAATGTAGGACACCCGGACAGGAGGCTAAAAATCCAGACAAATATGGGGTTTTCCGGTCATATGGTCACCCTGGTTCTTCAATCAGTCAATCTATCCATCCATCCACAGTATTTATATGCCACTTTTCAAAATTAGTCATATTCTTTGACAAGAGAACCTAAAGCCTGCACCAAGAATCAATGAATGCCCACTTACCCTACAATCCAGAGTAACTACAGGAAGATGTAAGAATTACTCTGAATTGCTCTATGCATTTCCCATAGGTTTCCCATAGTTGGCACCATAACTACATGGTGTGAAAGGTCCTGTAGTTACTCTGGATTGTAGCATAGGTCAGTTTATTCATCATGTAAAACAGAATTTACTAATGATGAGAAATTTACACTGGCTCCCTTTTTGCAGGGTAGAGTGTAAAAAAAATAACAAACCTCCCAGCAGCATTGGTGTAGAGGAGCTGTAAGGACCAAGACTTTTTCCTGGGCATTCTCAGTGGTACTCAGTACTGGCACCTTTTTCCACCGCATTTGCAGCAGCTAATTAATAATTCTTCTTAAGGGGATGACCTGTGCACCAGCACCTTTTTCAAAAAATAAAATAAAATAAAAAGCACTGATAAGGACCATCCTTTTCCCTATTAACTTGCCTTGGAAAATCTACAAACAGGAAGAGTTTTTATCCCCTGGGACAAAAAAAAACCCAATGCCAACCAGATTGATATCTAGCTATTAAATCAGTGCTTCCTTGCTAAGTATTGTTCAGCTGCTAAAGAGCCTGCTAATGTACTGAGGTCATCAGCCAAGATCCTACATCCTTGGGGTGAGGAGGTTGGCAACCAGAGACAGGGCATTTGTTGAGGCACCCTGACTGGCAAACAGCATCCAGGTCCATCTCAGAAGGCAGTTGTATTGGGCAGGTAGTTACATAAGAACAGCCCTTCTGGATCTGGCCACAGGCCCATCTAGTCAAGCTTCCTGTTCCTCACAGTGGCCCACCAAATGCTTCAGGGATCACGCAAGAGAAGAGACCTGCATCCTGGTGTCCTCCTCTGGATCTGGCATTTGAGGTAGCCTACATCTTAAGGAGTTTGCACATCCCCATTATGGCCTGTAACACGGGGTAGACTTTTGCTCCAGAAATTTGTCCAATCTCCTCTCAAAGGAGTAGACTAGATGTCATCACCATACCCTGTAGCAAGAGCAGTGACAGTGACACTGCCCAGTCACTGTAATGCTGTTGATTTCCTCACTTATTTTTGTCAATCCCTAAATGCATTCCTGTTTTGAATTTTTAATTATATTTATATTGCAACATTTATAAGACACCTTATACCCCAAGTGTAAGGAGACCCTATAAAGCAAGGTGGAATAAAAATGTCTTAAACCTGTTTATGCTATGTATAGTTTGCATGACTTGCATGGTTTGTGTGACTTCCATGAGTCTTGGGAAAGGTAACTGTGCCACTGAAGTCTTTAGACCCTTCCCTTTGGAAATCCTGCTTATCAATCAAAACTTTGACTACCTCGATGCTCCTTCAATCTGACTGTTTTGAATATCTAGTTTTTTTAAATCTTCCCAGATCTTCAACACCTCATTGTTTGAGGAGCCTCCTCCAGGGTACGAGGATATTGGAGATATTGTCCCACCCTACAACTCTTTTTCAGCGCAAGGCACGCCAGAGGTATGGACTGTTGAAAGTAGCATGTTGTGATGTTACACCTTTTTGCAAAAAATGACATTTCATTTTGCAGGGTTTCCGTAGCCTGGAGGAGCCAAATGACTACTTCACACCACTGGATTTGTGTCATTGAGGGTGAAATCCTAACCAATTTTGGTCAGCACAACTCATCCGTCTCCCTGTTCCCATGGAGGTGTGGGGAGGCTGGCGCATGTCTGCACTCTGGCCTTATCTCCGAGGAGTGGCAGAGAAGTGCCTTACAGCATTTTTGTGACACCCTCAGGCCAGCACAGGACTTCTGGTGACTTAATTGGGGGTTAAGATTGCAGCCATTAATTAATTAGCTATTAATTGCAGCTATTAATTAGCTATTAATTTTTTTCATTTTCTTGTAAACCGCTTTGTGAACTTTTCAGTAGGAAAGTGGTATATAAATACTGTAGGTAGGTAGATAGGTAGGTAGATAGATAGATAGCCACAGTGTTGGTCTATAGGTGGTTAAGACGCTGTGCCTGTTAACCAGCAGGCCACGGTTCGAGACCCAGGTCGTTCCCCACAAGACAGGGTGAGCTCCTGTCCTTAGCCCAGCTCTGCGACGTAGCTGGAACCAATCGTATTTGCTCTGCCTTTCCATTGGACTAATTCAGTGGTGTGGAGAGGGAGGATTTGCTGGTTGGGTAACAGCCTATCCTCCATAACAATCTAACCCAGGCCTTCATGCTTTGCATGCAGCATATGCAGCGCTGAGCATGATACCATAGTCTCTCAAGACTGATGGCTGCCAGGTCTATAGTCTTTAGAGTCCAATCCTACTCAATCCTATCCATACTTTTCTGGGAGAAAGCTCCATTGACTCTAGAGGATTTCTCTGAGTAGACAGGCAATGGACTGTCTAATGGGACTGAGAGCCCTATCCTATTTGAGTCAATGGGGCTTATTTGCAGGAAACTGTGGATCTCATTGTAGCCTCAGTGTATTTACTCTCACTGCAAATGAACTGGGGTTGTGTCTGGGGTACAAAAGATGCTTGCAGTGATCTTGGGGAAAAGCAGAAATGCAATCCCAAGAACCCCAAGAAATGCAGTTGGTCTCAGTGGGTCAGTAGAATTTTACTTGTTCCTCCCGACCCCCTTTTTAGCTGCAGTCTTACAGGCTACTGACAGGCCCATGTTGTGGTAGGTTGTAGCTGTTCCCCATTCCTGGTCTGGTCCCATAATCAAGCCTCCTGTCTTTCTGTATATGTTGCTTGTCTTTAAATGGATGTTTCTTACACTTCAGGGAGACCTTGTGTATGTGAACTATGGCAGAATCGAAGACTTCCACCGGTTAGAGCGAGAAATGGGAATTAATTGTTCTGGGAAAATTGTCATTGCCAGATATGGGAAAATCTTCAGGGGAAACAAGGTAATGAAGATATCCAAGGGTTTGTGCTCTTCTCTCTAGGTACAGAGATGGAATTTGTTGTCAACAAAATGCCCTATAAGCAGCGGTGGGCTTCAGGGGGTTCTCACAGGTTCTGTAGAAGCCTTTGCTAATGAGCGCCTGTTTCAGAGAACCGGTTACTAATGGGACATAGAACCTCTTGTTAATTTAGGTTATTAGGACTTAGGTTATTATAGTTTATTAGCAGTGATGGGATTCAAAGAAATTAACAACCGGTTCTCTGCCCATCTGGCAGCCACTTTTAAATGGCTATTTTTAAACTTTATATGTCCTATCTCTTGTTAACAACCAGTTCTATAGAGTAGGTGCAAACCTGCTGGAGCCCACCACTGTTTATTAGGACATAGGTTATAGAGAAATAAGTTAATTTAGGTTATTAGGACATAGAACCTGTTGTTAATTTATTTGAATCCCACCACTGTTTTTAAGTTTTCAAATTAGGTAACGCTACTCTGAAAGGGGGCCCGTGACAGACAGACAGTTCATTATCTGCATACTTAAGAGATCTGGTTCAGTTTGCTTGGGATTGCTATGAAAATTTGTCCCCTCTTCACACATATACATGTTATGGGGGGGGGGGGGGGAGAAGAGGACGGAGGCAAATTAGTAAAGGCAAATAGACAGGAACATGAATACTGGAACGCAAATGAGATGTGGGAATACTTGCGTCATACTTTTGAACTGAGATATTTAAAATTATGCATGGATAGAGCAGACAGGGAAATGTTTATTGCCCTCTCTTAAAATCAAGGAGACATCACTAAAACTGAGTGTCTGGAGAACTGGAACAAACTAGAGAATAAGAACAAACAAAAAAGAATAGACAAAATAAATATTTCTTTACCCAGCTTGTGATTAATCTGCGGAACTCCTTGCCACAGGATGGGGTGATGGTGCATGGCCTTATTGATACTGTCAATGTAATTTTTTCATGGTATCAGGCAAAGGTTAAAAGAGGTAGAAAGAAAGGAGGACGAAAGGTCCATCACAGGTTATAAGCCATAATAGGTGTATGCGACCTCCTGGTTGTAAACATAGGCAAAGGGTGTAATCCAGAGTAACTACGGGGAGTCCTTGCTCTGGTATAAGAACAATTTGCTCTGGATTGCAATATGAATTTCCTATAGGTTTTCACTAGGTTGTGCAGTAACTACGGGTGCATGTAATGTCTCTTACGTGCTCCCGTAGTTACTCTGGATTGTAGGGTAAGAGTGCGATTGCAGCCTAAAGCCCATATCCTAAAGTCAAATTAAGCCCTTTGCTCTGGAGCAGTTAAGGTGACGTTCCATAAGATAACACTAGAGGTTGACGTAACTGCATGGATCCGTAACTGCTATGGATTTTGCACTAAATCAGAATGCCACACGCAAGGAATAACCACAAGCTGCAGGTATCTTGTGGTTTTGCATGCTCCCAGACATATCTGGTGGACCAATGTGAAATATAGGAAGCTGGACTAGTTGAACTAGATGGGCTGATTCAGTGAGGTTCTTCATAAACTCTTAACCAGGAAAGTTTTGCACTAATATCCAGGAATGTATTTTAAGTTCCTGTACACATAGATGCACACGTAGATGCATACTTTTCTTATGTTCTCAGTCTTGGTCCATGGATCTCAACCTTTTGCATCCAGTTTGGACCACATGCTCAGATATGATGGTTTCCAGCAACTACTACCAGGCTCCACCATACAGAGGCAGTGTCCCATTTTGCATACTGTTCACAGTACCAAAATACTTTTTTTGGACCTAGGTGAAGAATGCAGAGCAGGCTGGTGCCACTGGTGTTATTCTATATTCAGACCCTGCTGACTCCTGTGCTCCTGGAGTAGACCCTTTCCCAAATGGCTGGAATCTCCCTGGAGGGGGAGCCCAACGTGGGAATGTGATGATCCTGAATGGTGCCGGAGATCCTCTCACTCCAGGATATCCAGCCAAAGGTGAACAATATTGAAGGGAATCCTCAGTTTCATCTTTCCCACTTGAAGTGGCCCTGGCTCTAATCAGAAGTTGGGAGGAATGGGAGTGTGGTCTTCCACTGACAACACTTCCATTCCAAGTGTTGACAAATGTTCTGTCAATCCCCAATTATTTTATTTGGGATTTATTATTTTATCCCTAATTATATTATTATTAGTACTAGATGTTATTATTATTATTATTATTATTATTATTATTATTATTACTAGATGATAAAAAGAATTCATCCCTGAGAAAGACTGAACACACCGCCCAGAATTATGTTGTCATTGTCATTGCTTTAACTGTCATTGCAATTCTTCCACTTTTTGTTTTTATGTTTGTTTTTTTAATGTACAACTTTTGATCTGTATTTCTGAACTGTCTTTGTATTGATGATTCTGTAGAGCCTTAAAGTCTTGCCACCCTCTTATGGTGATCAATAGTCCAATTCTATCCAGGTCTTATGGTACTGGATATAGCTAAGTCCCAGGTTGATAGTGGGAAAGACATATATACCTGTTGGTTGATAATTCTTAGGTTATTTACAATATTCCAACCAGAAGGGGGTGAAATGGGGTGCAACACGTTTTCCTCCCTATACTTTGCATTGAATACTGAGGGATGCTCTGTCCCAACCCCTGGACTTAGAAGCTTGAAATTCAGGGAGGGTGTTCCTTCTGTGACATGAACACCCACCAAGAACTGATGTGGAGAAATTTAACCCTTAAGGGGCTGAAAAAGGGTGCAATGTGTTTTTGTCCTATACTTAACATTTAAGATTGATTAACATCCAGCAATTTGGTGCTTGGTGCCTAATGCACAGGGAAGGAGGGTGCTCATGGGAGATGTTACGCATGTGTGTTGATGCGCAATGCAGGATGTCGCGCACTGGGGGGTTGATGCACATTCGGGGGTTGATGTGCATGGGGGATATGCATGGGGGTGTTGCACATGAGGATGTTGCACATGGATTTTAATGCGCATGGAGGGATATTCATGAGAGGATGTTGTACATGGGTTGATGCACATGGGGATGATGAGCATGAGGGATGTTGCGCATGGTGTGCTTATGTGCATTGGGGATTGATGCACATGGGGGATGTTGCGCATGGGGGTTGATGCGCTGATTGGGGTGTTGTACATTGGAGTATTGTGCATGGCGGGATGTTGCGCATGAGAGGATATTGCTCATGGGGGTGTTGTGCATGATGTGCCTGGGTACTGTTGCACTCGGCAGGGTGCTGTGCATGGGTGTTGATGCGCATGGGAGGGTGTTGCAAATGGGAGGGTGTTGCGCAATGGGGGGTGGTGTATGGGGGGATGTGCAACTCCCACAATGTGGGTACTCCCACAATGCGCTAGTAAAACAAGAATATTTTTTAAAGGTTGATTAACTTAAACTGCAATTAAAAATCACAATATTATATTGAAACTCATCTGACATTACAGTTAAAAGTTTGATATGCTTTATTCACAAGAATAGCATTTGTTGATGTTTGTAATGATTCCTGGGTTTCCTGCTCCAGGGTACATCTACCGCTATGATGAAATGGAAGCAGTGCTCTTAAAAATTCCTGTCCACCCAATTGGCTACCATGATGCAGAGCAGTTGCTGAAGTAAGTACACCTGATAAGATTATTTTATTTATTTTAAATTCCAAGACAAGAACATCATCTGATTACCGTATATTGCATTTGAGGTCATGAAAACAGCGGCCTGGATGGCTTTATCATGGGACAGAAACAAATTCTCCACTAATTTTTCCACTGCTTTTTCAAGTAGAGCAGTTAAACCTTTTTGGCCAACAAAGGCTAGATAGGATCCAAAGAGTTCGCTATGGCTCATAATGGGTCAATCATGGGTTTGAATCATATTGGGCTTTTCCGCATTGAATTTAATGGACTTTTGTTTTTATAGTAATACCTACACTTTTTAGGTATTTGCAAGGGTGCCAGTGTTTACATGTTTTCTCCTGTTCTGATAGATATTGTGAGGGTGATGCACAGGAGGCGATGCACTGCAACCAATAGCAGTTTCAGACAAAATAATGGTAACAAAAGAATTTGAAGTTTTTTTAAAGCATTCATATATATTTTTGATCATGTTTCTTTTAAGAAAGAGGGAAGCACAGGTGGCAGTGGAGTCACTAAAGATTGCATCACCTGGTGCAGGAAGCCAGTGTGTCACCCCAATGATAGACTTCCTCCTGGGCAGTAGGCAGGACAACACCCCTGGCAATGGTGGTGATGCACCATTGCCCTGCCTCTGCTGGTTTGGGGGCTGTAACCTTTGATAGGATATGATATTACAAAATGGTTTGTTTCTCTGTATTCTGCACGAAATTACACATCTGTATATATAAAAGAGAAAAGTCACTGACTGACTGACTGACTGAATGACTCACTCACTGACTCACTGACTCACTGACTCACTCACTCATCACCGCCATGCCAAAACCCGCCGGCCCTAGAAGCGTGAAATTTGGGGTGGGTGTTCCTTCCATGACTGAGGGGTACACTAAGAACTGGTTTTCAGAAATTCCAACTGGAAGGGGGTGAAAAGGGGTGCAACGTGTTTTCCTCCCTATACTTTGCATTGGAGAATTGATGACTCATCAACATTCCGCCCCAACCTCCGGACCTAGAAGCATGAAATTCAGGGAGGGAGTTCCTTCTGTCACCTGAACACCCACCAAGAAACCATGTGGAGAAATTTAACCCTTCAGGGGCTGAAAATGGGTGCAACGTGTTTTTGTCCTATACTTAACATGGAAGACTGACCAGCCTCCAGCCAATTTGGTGCTCGGTGCCTGATGCAGTGGGGGGGAATGTTGTTTGGAAGAAGAGGTTGCACTGGGGAAGGTGCTGCGCTTGGAGGAAGTTGCGCATGGGGGAAGTTGCACATGGGGGAAGTTGCGCATGCAGTGTTAATGCGCATGGGGTGTTGATGTGCATGGGGTGTTGATACGTCATGGGGGAATGGCGTATGGGGTAATGTTACTCCCGCAACGCGGGTATGCTTTTTGCTAGTTAATCAATATATAGCATGACAGTGTTATCAGAAAATGCCAAGATTTAAAATATTATGGCCAGTAATGGTGTCAACCCCTTACCCTATGCAAGTCACCTGATATGGGCTTGCACCCTCTTAACAATGTTAAGTGGAGGGAATGAAGTCAAATTAAAAGTCAAAAGGCTTTCATACCTTTGTAAAAGGTATACAAAGGTTTTACCCCGTTGTGAAATTTCACTATGATGAAGAGCACAATCCTAACCATCTCTCGTTAAAAGTCCCATTGTGTTCAATGGGTCTTATCACAGGAAAGTGTCTTTAGGATGCAGCTATATACTCACAAAACCTTGCGCATATAAGAATGAAATGTGTTTATAATTTTAATTCTGAAGATAAGTTTTAATTCTTTGGCGTGAAGTTTAGGAAATAGTGTATTAAACTGCTTATAAAACAAGAACGTGTGGGTATGTTTAATATTAATTGATAGGAAAAATACAGGGTGGCCTGAAAGTCACTCGACAATTTTAAAACATAATAACTTTTTCCAATTAATTATTTCAAACTTTTTGTTTCATATTATTAATACGTAATCCGTGGAAAATATTCGTGGAGAAATTTGTGAGAGAGCAAAAGTAAAAATAATCCAATTGTATCTACAAAATAAATTATTTAAGACGCTAAGAGCTTACGTTCTATTTTATCCTATTTAAAATTGTTCTAGTGAATTTTGGTCCACTCTGTATAATGGGAAAAACAAAGAAACCTGTGGAATTTTCCACTATTTGGGAGACTGTATGCAAAATTTTTAGAGAACTTAACTGAGATCACCCAACAAAACTTTGGTTAAAAGAACACAGTGTGCTGGTACATGTTTTTCATTCTCCTTTACACCCGCAACCCCTTTTCCTGGCCTTACAGAAATCTTGATTTGAGCCAGAAAAGTGCAGGGGGAGAAAGGAAGGAGCCAATATTAAATGTGGAGAATAAAGAGGTCAAGGCTCATATTCTCAAAAACTCTTAAAAAATAGAAGTGCAAACTGCATTATCAGTAGAAAAATCCTGTAACCCTTGAAGTACAGTTCATTGCTCTGTTTCCTTTCTTTTTTGGGACAGCCGAACACAGCCCTGCAGTAATTTTTCTCTCTTTTACGTCTGTGTGGCTATGCACCAGCCTAAAGGGAAAAAAGGAAACACTTTTTTGTCTTTCTTTATAGAAAGGGACACATCAGTGAGTTAGGCGCACACAACTACACTGCATACGGGAGGACTGGAACCAGAGGTCAAGGGCAAAGGACTCCTAGGTTTGGAGGAAAGAGGGAAAGATGTGGCAGAAGACCAGATAATCCATTGTCCTAACAGTGTGTGAAGGCTGTGGGTAGCACAAGTGGTTAAGACGCTGTGCCTGTTAACCAGCAGGCCAGGGTTCAAGACCCAGGTCGGCCCCACAAGACAGGGTGAGCTCCTGTCCTTAGCCCAGCTCTGCGACGCCAGCTGGATCCAATCGTATTGGCTCTGCCTTTCCATTGGACTAATTCAGTGGCGTGGAGAGGGGGGATTTGCTGCTTGGGTAACAGCCTATCCTCCATAACAATCCAACCCAGGCTTTCGTGCTTCGCGTGCAGCGTATGCAGCGCTGAGCACGATACTGTAGTCTCTCAAGACTGACGGAGGCCTGCTTTTTTAATAGTGTGAGTAATATTTCTGCATCCATAAATATAACAACAGTTTAGTAGGAGAAAAAACCACAACTAGAGTGGTTTTATAATTTGTACAGTGTTTTCAGCCTTGCCCGTAGCTGCCTAATGTGATCTCTTAGAGAAGAGTTTCAGCACTATGTGCCATGAATGGTTTGCAGGTGTGCTATTGGAGTCGGGGGACTTATTTATAGGGCCATTGGAGATAATAGCCCTGGTTAGGCAGTGTAGTCTGCCTGGATTGTGTTCTCTGTTGTGGTTAGGGAATTAGACTGAGACTTGGAAGATGCAGGCTGCAATCCTAAAGACACTTTTCTGGGAGTAAGACCCATTGAACACAATGGGGCTTACTTTTGAGTAGACATGTTTAGGATTGCGCTCTCAGTCTCACAGGGTTGTTGTAAGGACAGCAGGAGGGGAGAAAAGCTTTACAAGATGCCTTTGGCATCGGCTTTGGCATGGGAAAGGCAGGTATAAACAAGCAAACAAATGAACAAACAAACAAACAAACAGTAAACTCATTACAGGTTGGCATCTTTCTTAGTGCTGAAACTTCTTGAAATCAGGAAGCTATATTTTTCTCTTTTCCAACAGGGAGATGGGAGGACCTTCTCCGCCAGATGGGAGTTGGAAAGGAAACCTCCCCGTGCCTTACAACCTTGGGCCAGGATTTATAGGAAATTCCTCAAAAAGGTGGGGGAAAATATCTTCTTGTGTTTTGTAACAAATGATCAACAAGAGGAGGAAGACTTTGGGACAGAACATTCTCCAGCACTATCCTGATTTCAGCAATTTAGGGTCTCCCATCCATCTCTGGGCATTTGGCTAAGCTGTTTTTCTTAGCTCAAAATTTTGACGTTCTTCTGGTTAAGGCGTATTAATATTTTTAATGTGTTTGATTGCTCTGAGGCTAGAATTTTTAACTGTAGTCTTTTGATGTGATTTCGTTATCATTGCCTTGTAAACCACCTTCCTCCATTTCCCCCTTACCCATGTTACACAACCTTTTGGCTTCCCCCTCTTGCACCAGAGTAACTTGTTCCACCACAGAGATAATCCTAATCAATTAAGGCCAGCATAACTCACTTGGCATAACTTTCTGTGGTGCTGTGGGGAGGCCAGCACATGCTCTGCCCCACTCCTAGAGGGGTTAGGCCAGTGCACAAGCACATGCCAACCTCCCCGCAACACTACAAGAAGTTATGCAAATTGAGTTATGCTTCCTAAACTGGGTAGGATTGCACCTAAGTGTCATTTTGTGCAACATGGAAAGGCTTTGGTCTTCCCAGAGACGTTGCTAGAAGGCACACTGTCACGAAGTGCTTTCAGCACATGCCAACGAAATGCAAGGTTAGGATTGAGCCACTAATCTTCTAACCTTAAACTCTCTGACTTTTCCAAAGCACTTATCTTGGTTAATCTGATTTTTTTCTTTGAATTTGTTTTTCTGATTGTATTATCAGGGTCAAAATGCACATTCACAGCTTTAAGAAAGTGGCAAGAATTTACAATGTGATTGGCACTCTCCGAGGGGCAGTCGAACCAGGTAAAACCAATCTTTTCTTTGGTTCTGGGCAATTCCCAGGCAACTGGGGCAATTTTTGAAGAAGATTATCTCTACAGATGGCAGATACATGGTTACTATATGTTCTCTTTTCCAGGACATATCCTCTTTCTTAGCCTTGCTTCCTGGGGGGTGGGAAATCTTCTATATTTTCCTCCTTTTCTTTGTGAATAGGCAGCATGTCGCCTTATAATTAATAAATTATATGTCTTAAATCCAACACATATTTTTTATTTAATAATAAGTAATATAGGGTGCAGTCTTAACCAATTTAGGCCAGCATAACTGGTATGGCATAACATCCTATGTGGTGTGGGAACTGGAGGCTGGCCTATAACATCCTATGTGGTGTGGGAACTGGAGTGCATGCTCTGCCCCATTCGTAGGGGGGTTAGACCAGCACATGACTATAGTCATGTGCTGGCCTCCCTACACCACCACAGTAAATTATGCCAGATGAGTTCTGTTGACCTAAATTGGTTAGGATTGCACCCTATAAGTATAAATTAACTATATGAAAACAATATATATGAGTGCTTTATTTTGCCATGTTATTTCGCTTTTATTGTTCATGACCTGCGTTTTTATTTGGTGTCCTACATTCTGGGGGTCTTAGTCCTCTTCTGTGGTTATGTTATCTGGTTCCCAAGTCAGGATGGGCACAATCCAAGGACCGACACTGTCACAGGCCTCACCTTGCCAGACCAACTCCTAAATTTTCAGTATCATTGCAGAACCCATGATGGATGGGCAAAGAGATCATGGAGAATCCAGTGCAAGGCTTTGCACCCAGGACACCAGTGACCAGCATTGACAGCAGGCTTCTAATCCTATTTTCCTTTTCTTCTGTACAACTTCCTTGAAAGGACTGCTGGCTAGTTGAAAGAAAATACAGGCAGACTGTTGGCTACCTGCATGATAATACATGAATACCCCACAGATATTGGGATCCATGGAACCCCAGATAACAAAAACTATGAATGGATCCGAGGGTACCAGTGTGCACATGTACCCTGATATCCTTGACCTTACATCTCCATGTCTCCAGACAGGTATGTTATCCTCGGTGGCCACCGTGACTCTTGGGTATTTGGAGGAATTGATCCTCAGAGTGGAGCTGCTGTTGTCCATGAGATTGTCAGAAGCTTTGGGAAACTAAAGCAGCAAGGTAAGGCCCAAAGAATCCAGACCCTAAAGTTTTGCATCATTTCTGTGATATGTGAGGATGGTACCCTAACATAGCGACTTTCAAATCTTTATGCTTACACTTTGCTTCAACAAAGAATCTGCATCTGCATCATCTTGTGTAAATGAAGCAGATTGTTGTGTTTTTTTCTTTAGCATAATTTGGGATTTTAAAAAATTCCCCCGTATCTACATGGTTTATCCTGGATTTGATAGATCCAGCAATACAATCTAAATCTGTGTAGGTTTGGAACCAGAATGGTTAGTATTCACTGCAAGGAAAAAATAACTAAATGCATGTTAAAGTTTTGGCTTTGAATGATTTGCTGATCATAACAATAGGGAGGCTTGATGAGACAATAGCTTGTTATTTCAAATGACCAAATTATCATTGTAAGGGACAGAGACAGTCTGGCTTGAAGGGCATCTTGCAAGAAAAATAAGGGCGGCTTATTGGTCACTAGAAAATGAATGGGACAGAATACAAAACAAAGGATCAGAAACTCAGAGGCAGAAATTAACAGGATAAATTGCTTCCCCCTAAGTCCTTGGATTGCCCCAGTGGCATAGCTAGAGGGGTGCAAATCACTAAATCTTTCAGGGAGCTTCACTACAGCATGCAAAGGTCCCTTTCCCCTTTTGGAGACATTCTGGGAAGTGGAAGCAAAATGGAAGCTTCAAAGGGAAGGGGGTGTTGTCGCTTGCACATTGGAGTGAGACTCCCTAAAAGACTCAGGCTGCAATCCTAATCTCCATTTAGGCCAGCATAAGTCTAAACCCCGGCATAAGTCCTGTGCTAATCTAGGAATGTCACAAAAACACCGTAAGACACTTCTGCACCAGAAGTTAGGCTATTGCACAGAGATGCAATGGGGAAGGTTAGGCCATTGCACAGAGATGCAGCTGCCTCCCTACAACACAATGGGAACGGGAAGACCAAAGAGTTGTGCCAGCCAAGGTTAGGATATCAACCTACATTCCACAGATGATAAAAGGTTCTATATGATGTTGAGAGTTCCACATTACAAAGTCTAGTCCCTCCCCATTAAAACAATTTCAAATTTCAGTAGGGGCACTGAACTGGCACTGGTGCAGGGCCCCTAAAAGAGTCAAAATCATATCCTTTATGTTCAAAATGGGGTGACCCTAAAAAAACTGGGAAAAAAATTTCAGGGAATGTCATCCCTCCACTATCCTAAGTAAAAATTTCAGTCATTCTAAGAACTTTTTCAACACTCATTTTTTAATATTGCTTTTAATATCTTTGGATAATAATGTACTTGAATGATTTATGATGAATATCAACATCCAGATTTTCTGTTATCTAGATATAATAACAATGCTATAAATATCACTGCTGTAGGATGGAGGCCTCGAAGAACAGTGATGTTTGCCAGCTGGGATGCCGAGGAGTTTGGCTTAATAGGATCTACCGAGTGGGCTGAGGTAAATCAGTAGTAAATTAAGAATAATATTTTATATTGGTGCAGCTCTTTCAAGTGTACGGTGCAAAGTCCTGTTATATTGCAGCAATCCTGTAGGAATAAGTGAGAATTATTGTCTCTGTGTTGCTGATACATGGGTGCACACGGAGATATCCTGTAAGGAGAAGAGGGGAAACCTAACTCTGTTACATCTCATGTGTTGCCTTTTTGTATTCTTCTTTTTATTTTCTTTAAAAATTCTTTTTAATAAATAAAAACAAAAATAAAAAAAAGATCTCATGTGTTGCATAGTGACTAAGATTGCAATTCTGTGGACACTCCTGGAAGTCAATGCAATTGAACACGGTGGGGCTGATTTCCGAGTCAATGTGCATAGGCTTACACCATAAGATAACAGTAGCTGGGAATCAGTTTGGGACCTGATCCAATATGTTCCACTGCCAAACTGAGCTGTCAGGAATTCAACAACCTGTTTGTTTTGGAATAAATGCAACCTGATATAGATGAGTCAAGTTCCATTCATTCAAAAAACCATGCATTCAACCAGCAAATGCACATACCCATCACTCTAGATATTAAAGGATTTTTTTCTTACATATTAATAATCCTATGTATTTGCACATTGAGTGGTGATTAACTAATGTTTGTTAATCACTTGAATTCCCACTTGTCCTTGATCAATATGTGATTAATCCAAGCCAGATTGTGTGTTGGTCCCTGCGAATATATGTACCTATAAAACAAGGGTGTCCAAACTTTAAATTTAAGGACTCTTGCACATTTAACAATTGTATAGAGGAGGGAATTTCAGCAGGTACAGCTTCTTATTTCACAGATGAGAAGCTACCCCTGCTGAAATTCCCTCTTCTGCACAGTTGTTAAAGGTCCAGGAGCCCTAAAGTTGAAAGTTTGGATATGCTTGCTATAAAAGATAACGCTGTAGCCATCTTGCAGCACAGCACTATGCATGTTTGTTCAGAAGTGAACTCCATTGTGTTCAATGGGACTTAGGGTCCAGTCCAGCCCAACTTCCCAGTGCCTGGGTCCAGTCCAGAGTAAAGGATAAAGTTTCCCTTACTTTGAGGAGAACACCATGACTGTGTGTGCACAGAGTACAATTGGCAAGGTTGCATCAGTGATGGAAAGTGGAAAGGCAAGTGGCGTAGCTCAAGATGGTGCAAAGCACTAACAATGCAATCAGTGGTGGGCACTTACCGGTTCGGGCCTACTCGCCCGAACCGGATCTTCCTGTTTCCCTGCCGCTAGCGAACCGCCAGCGACAGGGAAACGCAAAAACATAGCGGACCGGTTCGGTCCGCCATGTTTTGCGCCCACTGTGCCTGCCTAGAAGTGGGCAGGCCCGCTTCTCGGCAGGCTCCACGCAAGCATCGACATCGACGCTTGCGCAGAGCCTGCTTAGAAGCCGGCCTGCCAGCTTCTAGGCAGGTTCTACTGTCTGGTTCCCCGCCCCTGACCCGACCAGGCCCTGCCCCTGGTCCGCCCCGCCCCCTGACCCTGGCCCCGCCCCTTGACCCGGCCTGGCCCCACCTACTTCCGGCGAACCGGATCTTGGGCCAGGCCGGGCCCATCACTGAATGCAATCCTATCCATGTCTACTTAGAAGTAAGTCCCACTAGAATCAATGTGGCTTACTCCCAGGAAAGTGTGGATAGGACTGGGCTGTTTCGCAGGGAGTCTCAGGCTACAATCCTATCCACACTTTCATGGAGGTAAGCCCCAATGACTATTACGGGACTTATTTCTAGGTAGTCATGCAGAACATTGGGCTTTTTGTGTAGCATGCAAGTGGTCCCTCCTGCTCCCCTTCAGAGCCAGCTATACACCTCTGCTTTGCCCCCCCCCAAATGTCTCCGAAAGGGAGAGGTTGCTTGCACCCCACACTTTTTGAAGGCTTTCTGCAAAACTTTGTGCTTTGTACCCCCTTGAGCCACACCACTATGTGAATAGTTTTTACTTGCTAGAAATGTTGTCCATGCCAAAAAGGCTCAAATTATGTTTGACTTTACACTGGGTGATATGAAAGTCCTGGAAAGTGCTGGAAATTGAGTGATAAACCTGTATTTGTGTGTGAAGTGGCTTCAAAAGTAATGCCTGTACAGCCTGAATGAGGCTTTTCCTTTCTTCTGTTGCAGGAACATGTCAAAATACTGCAGGAGCGAGGAGTGGCCTATATCAATGCTGATTCCTCCATTGAAGGTAAAAGGCACAAAACTGGAGAGAGGAAAGAGATGTGTGTACCATAAATTATTATAATTACAGGTTTTTTTGGTAAATGTAGGATTACTCTTCTACAGCCATCCATATAGCAAGATTTACTTGAATCTGATGTGCCATCAAATCTAATGCACACTCTTATTTTAAAAGTCTTGAAATTTAAAAAAAATGTTTATTGGCTATTGTAATGGGCAGCTGCAAAACAGGTGCATAAATTAATTTCTCTGCATACAACAAGTTATAAGATAATAATATGACGATTGGTTTATGTCATGATTATTACCTAATTGTACTACTTTATATAACAATAGGTTTAGGGCTACAATCCTAAACACACTTTCCTGGGAGTAAGCCCCATTGAATGGGTGTTACTTCTGAGTGGAAAAGCATAGGATTGCACCCTTCATTACATTATTACAGTTAGTACACTGTTAAGCGAAATACTGACCTATACTTATAATCAAAATACCTTATTTAGTTGAATCTAACACACACCTTATTTTGGAGACTAAATTTGGCTGAAAAGGGTGAGTGTAAGATTCAAGTAAATACAGTATTTCTGTAAACTTGCTTGCAATAATTCTCTTCTCTTTCACTTGTGTGTGTGCATGTGTGTGTTTGTGTGAGTGTGAGTGGGTGGGTGGTCTGCGTTAGCTTGTTTCTGCCAAATTTATATAAGTGGGCTGTGGGTGGCTCAAGTGGCTAAGATGCTGTGCTTGTTAACAAGCAGGCCAGGGTTCAAGACCCGAGTCGGCCCCACAAGACAGGGTGAGCTCCTGTCCTTAGCCCAGCTCTGCGATGCCAGCTGGATCCAATCGTATTGGCTCTGCCTTTCCATTGGACTAATTCAGTGGCGTGGAGAGGGGGGATCTGCTGCTTGGGTAACAGCCTATCCTCCATAACAATCCAACCCAGGCATCGGTGCTTCGCATGCAGCATATGCAGTGCCGAGCACGATACCATAGTCTTCCAAGACTGACGGAGGCCTGCTTAAGCTGACGCAATAGTTTATCAAATCCCAACAGTCTTGTTGCCAAGAGTCTGCAAACAGATGCTTATACGTCGTTGGTATGAGAGGCACTTTCTGTTATGTGTCCACAGCATTTGATATGCAGCAGAGGCAGAGCCTCACCTGACCCTAAAAAAAGAAAGAACCTGACAAGAAGGGTCTTCTGGAGGTGTTCTGACATTCAGACATTCTGATGTCCTGTCCAGTGCTGTCTAATGTCCTGATGGTCCTCTGAACATCTCCAGACATGGACAAAGGGGTTGCCGCAAGACTTATTTTGGTGTAGACATGCTTAGGGTAGGGCTGTTAGTCACTCTTAATGGATGCTTTGATTTGACTTTGCCTGTATCAACTAGAAAATTTATCTTGTAGGTAACTACACACTACGTGTTGACTGTACCCCACTGATGTATAGCCTGGTCTATAATCTGACTAAAGAGGTAAAAAAAAGAAAAACAAAAGAAAAAGTGCAGTATGGGGAAAATATATATTTATTTCACTTGTGAAATTAACTGACACAGAATTGGACCATCAGCACATTTTCACATGTGCAACATGTCCTGTGTTTTAATAGATTCCAAGCCCTGACAAAGGTTTTGAAGGAAAATCTCTCTATGAAAGCTGGTATGAGAAAGACTCGTCAACAGAGCATAAAGGTGTCCCTAGGTAAATGCCAAAGTAATAAATAAATAAATTCTTTATTGTCATTGTACGTATATACGCAGTGTACACATACAACGAAATTCACAAAGACACCCAGAGACCAGACCCAATGCACACACTACAATCCCACTACAAGTGAGGGGAGGCCAGAAGTTGGGATTCCATACATGTCTCCACTGTGTTCCAGTCTTTGCAGGACAGATGTACAAATCAGCTGTGCTCTTCCGCCAGGGTTGCCATTTAAGGAGCACAGCCTGTTCCTCTCTATGTTCTACCCCAGCATTATTCTGCCTTCGGAGTACTTGTAGTACTGATCAACTCAATGGCTTTACACATTCACCGTGAATATGTTATATGCACCTGTCTGTACACTGTGAATCACTTTCAGAGGAAAGGTTGGCGGGGAGGACTAGATCTCCTTCTTAACCTTTTCAGTGTTTCACCCACTCAAAATCTTCTCCCGCACCAGCTGCATTTATCTTGCAGAAGAAAAAAATGTTCCTGCATTTCTTTGACTCTCATGTGCCATCAAATCTAATGTGTATCCTGATTTTAAAAGGCATTAATTTTAATGTGGCATTTAAAATGTGCAGCTGCAAAGAGGTGCAAAATTTAATGTCACTGCATACAGTAATGACTTATATGACAATAATATGACAATTGGTTCATTATTTACCAAATTGCACTACTTTATACGACAAGGGGCTATTGGCTGCCATCCTAAAGACACTTTCCTGGGAGTAAGACCCATTGAATACAGTGGGGCTTACTTCTGAGTAGACATGGTTAGAATTGTGCTTGTTGTTCCATTTTTATTTCTATATAGTAAGCTGTTAAACTAAATTCTAACATACCTATTATCAAAATACGGTATTTACTTGAATCTCAATGCACCATTGAATCTAATGTGCACCCCAGTTTTTGAGACTAAATTTGCCGGAAAAGGGTAAGCGTTAGATTCGAGTAAATATGGTATGGGGCAAAAAATCAGGAAGGAGATTTCGAGAGAAATCTGACTGCGAGCAAAAGGGTTCAGAATCTCCATTTTCCTGGCTAACCCATTTTGCTTTATTGAAATCTAAAATGGATCCACAGTGAATTGCTATAAGACAACATAATAACATTGATGTTCACACCACCTTTTTTTCTTTTCAAAAGGATTAACAAGCTGGGTTCTGGCAATGACCACGAGGTCTTCTTCCAGAGACTGGGCATTGCTTCTGGAAGAGCCCGATACACCAAAAACTGGGTAAGCCTGTTTTAGTATTTGATAGCATCACTTTTCCTTCCCTTAACCCTAACCCTAAAATGGGAACTTACAGAGGTCAGCAGCCAGCCAGGAGCAAGCATTAGACAACACACCCACTTGGTCAAAAATCACTGATCCTTAGGATGCTGGTGGGGCTGTTGAAAGCACACTGCATGATACATGTCTTACCCATGTATGCCCGAGAGGTTGCGATTTTTTGAATTAAAAAAAATGGAACAAATGGGTTAATTGGTTATTAACCCATTAATAAATGGGTTAATTGAAAGGAAAATTGCAGTCATGCTGCTGAGTTTATCTACCCAGGCATGAACCTCCACAAGTGAGGGGGGTGGAGAAGCACCCTGAAATTGCTTAACTGAGGGGCCATGCAACATCCTCCCAATGTATTTCCCCACCGAATAATTGCACATATCTGGTTGGGTACTTGGGGAATCTGGGGGAATCAGATCTGGAGAAGGCAGGGAGCTCCTTTGGCAGCAGGCATGCTCTGATGGTTGAATGGAAGGCAGCTGGAAGAATGCTAAGAAAGAAAAGTCCTGGATAAATTTTGGATGGGAGACTGAAAGTTGATAAAGCTATCATGAGAAAGAGATTGAGCACTAGTTCTGTCAAACCACTAGAGTGCTAGTGCTTTGTATCAAAGCATCTAGACCGGTTGGGGTCATCAGACTGGCTGCTTTATGTTCTTTCAAGATACTTGTGGGTATTCAACCCTTCTCTTGAATGTTGAGTGCAACATCTCATAAAAGCCAGAATTCATTGGTCTTAATGGCCAACTTCATTCCTCTCTTTCTGGCAATTGTTGTTTTGGCTTTGTTTATTCAGTGTTCACTCAGCCCAATAATAATTTAATCTGCACATTACTCAGAAGGATGTCACAATGTGTTCAGAGGTGAATTACTTCCTAATATGTTTAGGATTGTGCTCTACGTCAATGAGCAAATTAAAAAATGAGCAGAAAAATAAAAATCTGTGTCTTGTTTCTTTTCAGAAGGTGGACAAATATAGTAGCTATCCAGTTTATCACAGTGTCTATGATACCTATGAGCTTGTGGAACAATTTTATGACCCCACTTTTAAGAACCACCTGACTGTGGCAAAAGTGCGAGGAGGACTTATTTTTGAACTGGCAGACTCTCTGATCATTCCTTTCGACTGCCGCGATTACGCCATGGCATTGAGCAGCTATGTGCAAGTCATTAACAACTTGACTTTGAAACACCAGGCAGCACTGACCACATACAACGTATCCTTGGGTATTTATTACCAGTATGAATATGGTATTTATTACCTGTATGAGTTGGGACTCTTTCATAGACTAGCCCATGTCATGTAGGGTTGCCATAGGTCCCGAAAAACAGGGACAGTCCCAATTTTGGGGGATTGTGTTCACATATTGGCAAGTGTGACAGAGGGTCCTGTCACAATTTTGTGAAAGAGAATTATGGCAACCCTAATCTCATGACACACTGAAAAGATGCCAAAATGGTCAAAGCACATCATCAGTTAAAAACAACTCAAGAGGCATATTTGGGATCAAGAATGATGCCTGCTCAAGATCTGAGAGAGTAGATCATGTTAACCCAGATATATGGATGGGATTCAATATATGGCAGCTTCATATACCAGAGGGCTGCACTGAGAATGAAATGGAGGTTGAAATCTCTCCACTCCCCACAACAGCTCACTGGCAAGACTTATTGGTGCACCATGAATTAGGGAATCAAGCCCCATATTAGGGAATCAGGCCCTAAATGGTACTGGGTTTGAGATGGGTTTGGGGTAGTGCCTATTGTTGGCATGATAATTTTACATCTTTGAATATATTTTGGGGAAACCTAAAAACATCACATAAAGCAAGTATTTCACACAAGTGCACATTCTACTCCTCTTTTTTTTTGATTCAGAGCCTCTTTATTCTGCAGTGAATAACTTTTCAGATGTTGCCAATGATTTCCACAGAAGAAAGCAACAGCTGGACACCAACAAGTAGGTCTGTTAGTCCTACTGTTAGTCTGTTAGGTCTCTCATTCATCCCAGAATGAGAGGCATCACCCTTTTTCATGCTGTGGTCCTGATCTCACTGATAAACATCTGTTAAAGAGAGCCATTCCTTGCCATCAAAGAGAGACCAGGGGCTCTCATACACCTTTCTAGGGCCACTGAGAGACCTGGGTGCCCTTGTGTGGCCACCAAACAACATTATGGCAGTGTTACTTTAGAGCAATTCCAGGGGACTTTATGGACTTTATTATGGACCGTTCTGAGCGTTCCTAAATATGGTTTGACTTGGGATAGATTAACCATCTGTGGCAACATCACTTGTTAAATGTGAACACATTCCTAACCATATATTCAAAAGTAAGCCCCATGTATACAGTTACTTAATGGTTTCAGTATTTGAATCATTTTTAGAATGGGAAATGTAAGTTTTCTGTATTCATTGGAAACTTTATTGTGATTGACAGTCACCTTGTGTGTCCAGATCTGGGCAGGCTGAATGAAAGAAGATGCCTAGGAATTAGGGTGGAGGATTAGAGAGTGTCCTGATGATACCTCTTTCAAGAGTAGACATGTCAGCAAATGCTGTTGATGAAAAGGGGATCTGTAGTTTAGTGGTAGAGTTTTTTCCTGCCAGAGTTTCCAGACTCAAGGTGTCTCTGGGTTAGGGAAGATACCTCCTCTGAAAATCCTGGAAAGCTGATACCAGTCAATTTAGGCAATGTTGAAATAGATGAACCAAAGACATGACTGTGTTCAGGGTGGCTTCATATGTTCCCTGGACCATGAGAATGTACTTCAAAGGACCCATTGGCCATGTATGTACACCACAACATGCAATCCTCAATGTATTTAAATTCATTTTGCTGATGTAAATTGTTTTTAACACAGTGTAGACACAGGCATTCATCCCCCCCCCCCCCCCAAACCCACACTGTCTACTTTTCAGCCCAATTGCAGTGAGGTCTTGGAACGATCAGCTGATGTTTTTGGAAAGAGCCTTCATTGATCCTCTGGGTTTACCAGGAAGACCATTCTATAGGTAAGGATGAAAATACATCACTATGGGTTTTTCTTTTAAGAGAAGCAATATATAAATCTAATGCATGCTCAGCGCAGTTTAATAATTCATTTCCATTTTTGAAGCAAATGACATATCTAAGGATTTCTCCAGCAAGGACGGTAGATCACAGGGCCATCATTACCTATTATTTAATGATGTGATCCATTCACTTTGCTGTAAAAGTCCTTAGACATTTCAGTCGCTTGAAAACTGAACTGAATCCAGTTTGGCAGATATACTCGTGTGACCCTTTCTTAGCTGTGTCAAGGTTTGTTTTTTTAAACAGCGAGCAGGCAACGTAATGCAGCACCACTAAACACACACAGGTCTGGAAGAACTTGTTCTGCAGGAACTTACAAGCATGCTGGACATTTCTTCCTTTTTATGGAGGGAGGTTGTGCAACATATGAGTCAAGGCAATTGATCCATTGAGCTCAGTGTTGCCTTTCAGAAGGAAGAAGTTTCTCTAGGGTAAAATGGGGCATTTCACCTGGAAATGATAGAATTGACCTAGTAAGTGCTTTATTCATAGAATAATCTCCAATATTGAACTCAAACTCCTTCCACCCCAATAGCCGAGTTTTAGAAGTCTTCAAAAAGTGTTTTCCAGTATTATTCCTCTAAAGATTACAGAATATACAAACTGTAGAATTACTTCTACTTGTTGGATGAGCAGAGAGTAGGGTGGGCTGGTTGATTGGCCTTTTTGTTTTGTATTCCTGTAGAAGCACCAGCCTGTTTTACTGTAAGGTGTATTTTCCTTTGTAGTTATTTAACAAACTGCAATAACTTTTGGGCACGACCGTTTTTCCATTAGCTTCATAGTTTGATGGCCTCTGAAGACATAAAAAGTGTTCAGTTATAAACATGAGACAGACCATAAAGGCAAGAATTAAAATGCTCTTTTATTCTTTTGGGGGTTGGACTAGATGACCTACTAGGTACCTTTCAGCTCTAGGATTCTAGGATTCTATAAATGTCTGACTTTAGGCAGTGTTAAAAATTTTGTTAAAATGTGTTAAATGCACTAAATAGTGCATGGAGAAAGAAAAGGAAGGTGATCGCTAGGAAGACAGGGCTTGCTTTCCAACCTTCTGGCACTTGCAAGAAAAAGGGTCTTCACCATTTGAAGCATGCCAAATAATACAAGCAGCATCAGTAAAAAATTTCTTTCTCTGATATCCAATTGTTCCCTTTTTCCAGACATATCATCTTTGCCCCAAATCTCCACAACAAGTATGCTGGCATTTCCTTTCCTGGGATCTATGATGCCTTGTTTGATATTGCCAATGCGGGAGATCAGCACAAAGCCTGGGATGAAGTGAAGAGGCAGATCTCCATTGCAGCCTTCACTGTGGAAGCAGCAGCTGAGACTCTCCGAGAAGCAGCATGAAAATATGGATACAGCACAAAATTGGTCTCATTGCGCAAAATCCCAAGTTTAGTCTTTGGATAGTCTTCATATTTGTGTTATGATCCATCCAAGGATTTATCCATGCCACTCATGCTAGTTGCTGGATCTTTGTATCATGGAAGAAGAACCATGCTGGATCAGACCAAAAGGTGCACCTGGAGTCCAATTCTATGCAAGTCTGCTCAGAAATAAGTCCCAATGTAGACAATGGGGATTACTTTCAAATAAGTGTGGGAATGATTATAGCTCTAGGACCCAGTCCTAACTATAGGCTGACCACAGGGCACAAAGCACATGCTCTGCATGCATGGCAGAGAGATATATAAACATTTTGGCTGCACTGCTAACCTCCAGTTAGGCCAGCCTAAGCTCCGGCATAAGTGTTGCGCTGACCTGAGAGTGCCACAGAAGAGCTGTTCCACTTCTGTGCTACTCCTGGAGAGGTTAGGCCAGTGCACAGACATGCTCTTGCCTCCCTACATCACCACCGGAATGAGAAGACCAATGAGTTGTGCTGGCCTAGGTTAGGATTAACCCTTTGTTGTTTCTCAAAAACATATGGCAACTTTATGCATGCCATTCAGAAAGTGTCCATGTGCCAAGTATGCTGCTGATTGGCCACCCGTGATCGAAAATTTTTACTGTGCTTTATTATGCTGTTTATACAATTTTGAATAAGAATTTGGATAAAAATACATTAAAACACCATTTGCTATTTAATCATGAAATTGTGGGGGGGAAATAATTTTATTGCAATTATTAGTGCAATAAAAAACACTAATCATAAAAAATAAAAAACACAATAAAAATTATTGCACTAATAATTGCAATAAAAAACACTAATCATAACTAAAGCCAGTGGCGTCACTATGATTTGTGTCATGTCATGTGGGAAGTCAGCACATCATCCTCATGATGGACCTCATCCCATGCAGTTGGTGGGGCAATGTCCTAGGTGTGCTGATTTTTTGACTCTAACATTTGATAGACTAGAGATGTTTCAATCCTATTTGTTTCATTGCATTTCTCATGAAATTAAACATCAAACAATGTATAATATGATAGTATTAATTGAAAATACCAAGATTTTAAAATATTGGCTAATAGAGATGTGCTTGTCACCTGCTACAAACCTGTGCTTGTCACCCGCTTCAGTCTGCAAACCCCAAGTGATGCCACTGCATCTATATGGGACATCTATATGTTTCTTTTGTTTCTCATGATGTGAGTGTCAGGCTGCAATCCTAAAAACACTTTCCTGGGAGTAAGATCCATTGAACACAATGGGGCATACTTCTGAATAGACATGATTAGGATTGTACTATTAGGGTGCAATCCACAGTAACTACAGGGAGTCCTTGCTCCAGTGCAAGAACAATTTACTCTGGATTGCAATATGAATTTCCATAGGTTTTCACTAGGTGGTGCAGTAACTACGGGTGCAGGTAATGTCTCTTATGTGTGCCCATAGCTACTCTGGATTGTAGGGTTAGTTATCTTTAATCCAGGATGAATGCATAGGAAATTATTTTAAAAACTGACTTGGGAGACTTGCCCTACAATCCAGAGTAACTATGGGAAGACGTAAGAGTCACTTACTGTGGATTGCTCTATGCATTTCCCATAGGTTTCCCATAGGTGGCACTGTTATTATGTCAGTGTAAAAGATCCCATAATTACTCTGGATTGTAGCCATGGGCTGCAATCCTAAAGACACTTTTCTGAGAGTAAGACCCATTGAACACAATGGGGCTTACTTTTGAGTAGATATAGTTAGGATTGTGCTTTTGGGCTGCAATCCTAACCACACTTTCCTGGGAGTAAGTACTCTACTTCTCCGGGACTTACTTCTGGAGAGACATGCTTAGGATTGCACTGTTATGCCAATGTGACTATCTTTCCTGTGTACAGTACTTTATTTCTAGACTAAAATCCCATGCATAATTACCTATGAGTAAATGAATTACATCTCTGCATAGGTTAAATAATTTTTTTCCCTTAACATTTGCCTTTTGGTTGGCTGTTGCTTGAGACAGTGTGAGGATTGGATATCCAATGTGAGGTTGGATATCCGGAAAAAATTCCTGACGGTGAGGGCGGTTCGGCAGTGGAACAGATTGCCAAGGGAGGTGGTGGACTCTCCCTCACTGGGGATCTTCAGGCAGAGGCTCCACGAGCACCTGTCGAGGATGCTCTAGGGGGAATTCCTGCTGCAGGCAGGGGGTTGGACTAGATGACCTACTAGGTCCCTTCCAACTCTATGATTCTATGATTCTATGATTTGGGGGATTCACCAAGGCTGTTAATAGGCTTTCCTTATTGCCTTCGGATGCCCCAACTGAAAAACCAGACTGAGAATGCAATCCTAAATTAGGCTGGCGCAATTCATCAGCGTTCCCATATCTGCAGTGATGTAGGGAGATAAACGCATGCTCGGGAGTGGTGCAGAAGTGTCTTATGGCACTTTTTTGAGATCCCCATGTCAGCACAGAACTTATGTCGGGACTTAGGCCAGCCTAACTGGAGCTTAGGATCGCAGCCTCAATTTTAAGAACTGCCTGCTTAGAGCACCCTCATTAGAGTCATACCAGCAATGACTCATTGTGGCGTCTACTTGACAATCCATCTTGAAAACAGATTTTTTGAGCAAGGTTATCTCTGAAGTCTTGAACCCAGCCACCTACAAGATTATATAACACTAAGAAAGCTACATGTGGGCTTCATGACTACCATTTGTGGAGTGTTCCAGATTGCATTCCATCTGGTTAATGTACCTTGGGGGAGATTAGCTGAAGCAAGAGAAGTCTTTGATAGCTGTGTTTTGATGAGAGCTTCAAGAGGTGTTGATCTGGGGAACAAAAAACAACTCACAATAACAAATCTTGTATGCACGACTTGATTCTGGAAACCAATGGATGACAGGAATATTGACATTGGAGCTGCAGTTAGCAGAGGAAGTTAGCCCTCCCCACCCCACCAATTTCTGTTAGAAGGGCTTCTGCTGGTCTTTTTTAGATTGTGAGCCCTTTTGGGACAGGGACCCATCAGCCCAATGATTTTCAACCCTTTTCATCTCACAGCACACTAACAAGGAGACTGCAATTGTCAAGGCACACCAGGCTGTTCAAATCCCCCATTTTTCTTATTAATTAAAGTCAATCTCCAATTTCCCGTGGCACATCTGAGGACTACCCGCAGCATACCAGTGTGCCACGGCGCACTGGTTGAAAATCACTGCGTTAGCCATTACTTTTTTCATTTTCTCTGTAAACCACTTTGTAAACTTTTAAGTTGAAAAGCAGTATATAAATACTGTAGATAGTTAAAATCACTACATTAATGCCCCTCTTGTATAGCCTCAGCATCAAGAACAGCGGAGTCACGAGTGTTTGTATCAAGAGGTGAGGGAGGCTGGTGCTCCAGGCCCCATGATGAACCTCTTCCCATGTAGTGAAGCATCCCGGGGCATGTGCATGCTGATGCACCTTTGTCCCACTCCCTCTGGGTTTATTTGGCTACATTTGATAGAATGAAGAATTGCTACTTTAATCATAGATCTTCTAGATTTAGTGATCTCCTAGATCAGTGGTTCCTAAACTGTGTGTCAACAACAGTGGGTCCTAAACTATGTGTCAAGAACACTGGTGGGTCACAATCTGGATTTTTGGTGGGTCATGAAAGGGTAATGGAAAGACCAGACACTAATCAGGACTATTTGCCTGAAGCAAATAATTAGGAAATAATTATACCTCAGATAATTAGGAAAGATCAAAACTAATTGCCTGAAGCCTGAAAGCTTTTTTAAAAAACTGATATTGTAGCTGTTAATAATTAGTCTACAAAGAGCTCAGCTCCTGCAGTTTGCAGGTATTTGTAAAATAAGGAGATACTTGTTTGAGTAAATAATTTTCCCAGTATATTTCCTGTTCCTTCCTTCTACCCTTCTCATCAGGGACATGCAGTGGATGGGGAGATGGGCAGAACTTCCCTGGTGGAGTCCTTTGAATAGTGCCACTGCCATGTGCATAAGCCATGTGCATAAGCAGTCACAACCCATGCGCAAAAGCACCCAGATTATGAGTGTTTATGGGCCTCACATAGAGATGGTCTCCGGCAGAAGACCCTATCCATGCACCCACTACTCTTAGAGGAGTGATAAGAAGGATTCCAAAGGACAATTAATGCAAGATGTCATAGTGGGAGAGGCAGTCGTAGAAAAGCACTCTGTGCATGCTCAAGGTTTGCCTTTCCCCTGCAGATCTTTCTGGTCTTATCCCAGGAAACCACAACCACCTGTAAAACAGGGTGTCCTCTTATAAGACAAGAGATCCCCAAAGCAGCTGAGCCTTGCTTTGTGATCTGGACAGCTCTCTGCAGTTTTGGCAGCTCCCTGGTTTCTCTGCTGTCAGGGGACATCCAGTGCCCTGCAGGGAGAAGGAGCTGGCCAGTATGTAACCTCAGCTCAACCTCTCATCTGTTCTTTTCCCTTGGATGTCCCAGAGAGATCCCAGTAGGAGGAGAGATGGGCTGGAGCCCTGGAAGGGGAGGGACGCCTGCTGCCTGCCTGCCTGCCTGCTGTCCTAAGCCCAGATCTCTGCCTTTGCCTGGGGAAGAAGGAGATCATGGCTAGGAAAGTGACCCTCTGCAGCTGGTTGGGCATCTCTGCCCTCATGGTGCTGTTCCTGCTGGGGATCTTGGTGGGTGAGTAGGAGGGGGTGATGAGTATGGGAAGGGGGGCAACTGCACTGCCACCTGGGACACCATCAGGGCACAATTGACAGGAGAGAACCAGCCTAGAAGAAGATTTTGGGACACAGAATCCCAGCTTCCTCCAACCAGCCCTAGTCCAAGAGAGGGGTGGAGGGTGCCAGTCAATATTTAAGCCAAGCTTAAATATAATCCTCAAGTCCCCAACTCCATGATTTCTGTTTTAACTAATTTACCTACCAATATGCCCACTAAACCCCTCATAGCCTTCTAAAAAAAAGTAGCTAAGGAGGCATTGCAGAAATCCTTTATTTGGACCTCTTGAATTGTACCTCTAACTCTGTACATGCTCAGATTTGTCACATCCCAGCACTAAGCCACTTTCATGAGCTTTAGTTTTAGTTTAGTTTAGTTAATACTTGCAGAAATCCAATTCTCTCCAGGCACTCATCAGCCCCAGTTAATGTATTGGATTTTCAGGTGACCCCCCTAATCCACCCATTACCCTCATTCAATAAGTAGGAGTTTATTTGAATTAAAATTTCATAGAGCACAATCCTAACCATGTCTACTTAAAAGTTAGACCTATTTAAGGGGTCTTACTCTCAGGAAAGTGTCTTTAGGATTGCAGCCTTAATCTTTTAAGATTTCTTAAATGTGTAAAGGTTTCAGTAGCTGAGTTCAATCCTATGCATATCTACTGAGAAGTAGATATTATTGCCAATGGTGGATGGAATTGCATCCCGAGACCTCTTACTTTTGAAGTCATTTACTCTAGTGTAGGTTGTGTTGATGGACAAGCTGAAAATTTCAAATGTATAGATTGGGGAGTGTTTCAGAATTGTCGGAAGAACTTGATTTGGACAAACTTCAGGTTGTAGTGAAAAATAGGGGGCTTGATGTGCTGCAGTCCATGGGGTCACAAAGAGTTAAATGCAACTTAAGGACTGAACAACAACATAACATAACATAAGAATAACCCACTGGATCAGGCCAAAGGTCCATCTAGTCCAGCTTCTGGTATCTCACAGTGGCCAACCAGGTGCTTCAAGGAGCACACAAGATAACCTGCATCCATGTGCTGTCCAGCATTCTGAGATAGCAGACTTCTAAAATAAGGTTACACATACCCATCATGGGTTCTAACCCTTAATGGACTTTTCCTCCAGAAATTTGCCCAATCCTCTTTTAAAGGCATCAAGGCCAAATGCCATCACCACATCCTGTGGCAAGGAGTTCCACCGGCTAATTACACATAATTTTGGGAGAATTATGGTAATCTGGAAGAAGTTCTCCAAATTGTTTCACGTTGCTTGTGCAGTTCCTGAAATTGTGCTGGTATGCAGTTTGAAGGTGGAAAACTGGCCACAGAAGTTAGAAATATATACCCGTATTTACTTGAATAACACACACCTTTTTCAGCCAAATTTGGTTTCCATAATCAGTGTGTACATTAGATTAGATGGTGCATTAAATTCAAATAAATACAGTATTTTGATTATAAGTGTAGGCCAGTATCTAGTTATATTTTCAATCAGTATTTGCCTGAGACCCCAGAAAGCAACTGTCAGGTGAGGGAACCCTGACTCAGCAAAAGACAGTTTCATCTGAGCACATAATCCTTATGTCATCAGACTTATTTGTCTGAGCTGGGTTAAAACCCTTAATAGGTTGAGATTTGAGATTTGAATAGGGTGCTAAGATCTCCCAGCAGCCCTGTTTGTGTGCTAAATGTCCCCCCCCCACACACACACACACATTAGTATGATTCCATGGTGTCTATGGATATACCCTATATCTATGATTCCACCCCGTATGATGGGTATCTTACACCCCATATCTATGATTCCACCATGTAACTATGAATTCTATGATTCTTTCCCTACAATCCAGAGTAACTACAGGAGTATGTAAGAGACATTACGTGTACCCATAGTTACTGCACCACCTAGTGCAAACCTATGGGAAATTCATATTGAAATCCAGAGTAAATTGTTCTTACACCAGAGCAAAGACTCTCCGTAGTTTCTCTGGATTGTGCTCTTTGTCTCTTGATGGGTGCCCACCACTCTTTTTTTAGGGGAGAGACCTATTTTATGCTATTTTTTATGCTAGACCTCTATTTTATGCTATTTCTTTGTAATGCTGCTCTTTTGGTATTCATTCCACCATTTCGCTGTAGCTGCATTTTAATATTAGTATGCCATTCTCAGGGTAACCATATATCCTCTTTTTCCAGGACATGTCCTCTTTTATGGCCTTGTATCCTGGAAAAATCTTAATTCTCCTTTTCTTTGCGAGCAGACAGCTCGTAGCCTTCTGGTAATTAATACATTATATGTAATACTTTAAAATAATAAGTAATGTAGTGTTTAAGTTATCCATATGAAAGCAATATATATGAGTACTTTTAGCTTTTATTTTGTCATAGCCTACATTTTTTTTGAGTGTCCTACATTTTGGGAGGCCTTGTCCTCTTTTGTGGTTGTGACACATGGTTACCCTGGCTGTACAGAATGCTTTTTAATAGAAAAAAAATTCAGTAACAATAGTAACAATATTGTACATAGCTCTGCACATGTGCTCCACATCTGATAAGGCATTTGAAATGGATTATGCAAGATCTAAAACATAAAAGATGCAAGATTTAAAGGACTCAGATTGTCTCCTAGCCCTCCCAGCTGATATGGATCACACAGTTATGGTGCACACGGTTCCCCTACTACTTCAACCAGTCCCACAAGTTCCCACATCCATTTTATCTCCCTTCCTGAAGTGTGGGAATGTTAGAATCAGCTGATATCATCAGATCATATCTTTTTCAGAGTCTTCCCAGGTAATAACAGAGTTCTTGATGTCTTGCCTCATTTCAGTGCCAAACCCCATGTGTTACATTCACAAATAACTCTTGTACAGCATAGTTGGTTTCCCATAGAGTCACTCAAGGAGTTAAATGCTTTTCCTGTGTGGGTCCATCAGGATGAGCAGAAGGTCACTCCAGACTTCAGCCATTGCATCTGCTGTGGGAAAGGTGGTAGTCACAGAGGGCAGTGGAACGTGCATATGCTCCATCCTCATGGGACACATTAAACTTTATAAAGTCACAGACCTGACCTTGGGGTTGATATCAGGCACTTTTCCTTCACTATGACCCTTGCTTGCAGTCAATCAGTCTGTCCATCTGTCCCTCCGTCAATCTACCCGTCAGTAGTATTTATATACCACTTTTCAACCAAAGTTCAAAATGTCAGCCCTTTGACATTCTCTCCAACCTGAGCATGTGCGCACACTTCTCTTCTTTATAGCACATGGTTGTAGCAATGAGATCCTTCCCTTTCTAAGTGCATTTAAATGAAAGGATGAGGGAGGGTGGCTTTTATATAGCACATCTGCAAAGCAGCAGGCCTATGGTGAGATGGAGTGTTATATAATCGCCATGCTGTTATTTCCGTGCACAAATGCACAAAGGAAGCAATTTGGAAATGCATTGGCTGCGTTGGTGCAGAAAGCCGAAGGGACAACCAAGAATACAGGCAGTCAACTTTTATTGCTCAACAGTGGGCCAGAGAGAACATAGTAACACCAATTCCTTGGGGTCTCTACAATATCTTTCTGGGCATGAATCCAAATGGGTGGTTTTGCTTAACGCAGAGACTAAGGACACAATCTAGAGTAACTACTGGGAGTCCTTGCTCCGGTGTAAGAACAATTTGCTGTGGATTGCAGTATGAATTTCCCATAGGTTATCATTAGATGGTGCACTAACTACGGGTACACGTAGTGACTCTTACGTGCTCCCGTAGTTACTCTGGATTGCAGGGTAAGTTTTCTATCACAGCCTAGTCTATGTGTGAAGCAAAATGAGGTGGTAGAACAGACACTACTACTTTACGTTTAAGTGGAGAAATAGCATATTTTGATTCTTTTTCTCTATATGAAAAAAATTCCCTGCAAGCAGAAAGCTAGCACATCTCTCCTTGAGGTGCTAGTTTTTTACTTGCAGCAGATTTTGTAGGTATATTCTCCTGTCTTCTCCCACATCATCTTCTTCCTGAAGTGGTACAGTCCTCTTTACCACCTTTCAAGCATATTCACTTTCCTTTTGAAATCAAACAGCCACGTGCTCTTTCCATACGATCAGGACTGTTGTGAGTTAAAATGTAAATAACTGAGAGCCTCATGTCTAATTTGGCCTCGAATTATCCTAATTTGGAGGGTAAAACAATTGAAAACAAGTTTCATTTGAGCCAGGACATCCCCTACAATCCAGAGTAACTACGGGAGCACGTAAGAGACATTACGTGCACCCATAGTTACTGCACCACCTAATGAAAACCTATGGGAAATTCATATTGGAATCCAGAGTAAGTTGTTCTTACACCGGAGCAAGGACTCCCCGTAGTTACTCTGGATTGCGCCCATCATCTTGAACTATTAGTTATCATTTTAATAGAAACTCAATTAATACTTTCTTTACTAACCCTACAATCCACAGTAACTACAGGAGCACGTAGGAGACATTTATGTCAACATAGTTACGGCACCACCTAGTGAAAACCAATGGGAAATTCATATTGCAATCCAGAGTAAATTGTTCTTACATCTGAGCAAGGACTCCCCGTAGTTACTCTGGATTGTAATATGAATTTCCCATAGGTTTTCACTAGGTGGTGCCGTAACTATGTTGACGTAAATGTCTGTTATGTGCTCCCGTAGTTACTGTGGATTGTAGGGTTTTACAGTATTGTAGGGTTTCACAGGGTTGTAATCATTTTACAGTATTTAAATTTACTTTTTTAAAAGCACACTTCTACAATTGTAAGTTCAAAATAGTGCCAGAGTCCTGGGAAAATGAAGTGTCATCCTACTAGTTTTATGTGCTGGTGTAGGTGTTGGATTTGTACCTATCTCCTTTATATATATAAAAGAGAAAAGTCACTCACTGACTGACTCACTGACTGACTCATCACCGCCCTGCCAAAACCGCAGCGCCTAGAAGCGTGAAATTTGAGTTGGGGGTTCCTTCCGTGATGGAGGGGTGCACTAAGAACCGGTTTTCGGAAATTCCAACCGGAAGGGGGTGAAAAGGGGCGCAACGCGTTTTCCTCCCTATACTTTGCGTTGGAGAATTGATGACTCATCAACATTCCGCCCCAATCTCCGGACCTAGAAGCATGGAATTCTGGGAGTTCCTTCTGTCACCTGAACACCCACCAAGAACCCATGTGGAGGAATTTAACCCTTCAGGGGCTGAAAAGGGGACAACGTGTTTTTGTCCTATACTTAACATGGGAGACTGACCAACATCAGCCAATTTGGTGCTCAGTGCCTGGTGCACTGGGGAGGATGTTGCTCGGAGGAAGAGGATGCACTGGCGAAGAAGTTGCGCATGGGGGGAAGTTGTGCATGGGGGAAGTTGCGCATGGGGGTTGATGCACAAGGGCGGAAGTTGCGCATGGGGGAAGTTGCGCATGGGGGAAAGTTGCGCACGGGGGGAAGTTGTCCATGGGCGACTGATGCACATGGGGGAAGATGTGCATGGCGGGATGATGCGCATGGTGGGATGATGCGCATGGGGAAAGATGCACATGGGGAAAGATGCGCATGGGGGTTGATGCACAAGGGGGTTGATGCACATGGGGGATTTGCGCATGGGGAAAGTTGCGCATGGGGAAAAGTTACGCATAGGGAAAAGTTGTGCCATGGGGAGAAGCTGTGCCGTAGGGGAAAGTTGCACCGTGAGGTGTTGATGCGCCATGGGGGCATGGCGTATGGGGAAATGTTTCTCCCGCAACGTGGGTACGCTTTTCACTAGTTTTTTATATAATATTTTTAATAATATTTTGCAAATGCAAATAGATAAATAGGTATCATCCAACAACACACAGTACAAATGCTGAAGAAGTTGCCTTTTGCCATTGTATACATATACAAACTCTTGATGGGTACCCACCACTCTTTTTTTAGGGGAGAGACCTACTGCTCTATTTTATGCTATTTCTTTGTAATGCTGCTCTTTTGGTATTCATTTGGTGCATTTTTCAGGATGCATATTTATTATTTTTTGTATGGATTGAACTATTTTTTACATAGTCAGCAGATACATGTTGTGGTGGGTAAAAATATACTACGCTGGAGAAGGAGAAGGTGGGTGCGTCCCTGTGATGGTGAGCTGATGCTCCAGTAGTTGGAATGTGACTGTGTTGCATCATATTACAGGATGGTCTGTGAGACCAAGAAGCAGATCCGTGACCCATGGCACCACCCATCCAGATGCAAGAAGGCAACTCCTTGCAGAAATGAAAGCAGAAAACATCAAAGCATTCCTACGGTAAGCTTGTTACCTTCTTTGATAACAAACTATTGAAGATGGTGAAATCCAAAAAGAAACAATAAAAGAGACTCCAGAGGAATTTTTCCAAGTCACATAATTGGAATGCCAAAGATAAGAGGAGATGGAAGCAGGCAAATTTCTTTTTCTTTCTTTCTTTCTTTCTTTCTTTCTTTCTTTCTTTCTTTCTTTCTTTCTTTCTTTCTTTCTTTCTTTCTTTCTTTCTTTCTTTCTTCCTTCCTTCCTTCCTTCCTTCCTTCCTTCCTTCCTACCTACCTACCTCCCTCCCTACCTGCCTACCTACCTGCTTACCTACAAACAATGGGATTTCTACAATGGGCTTCTATACATCATTCATTGAAACCTCTGTTTTTCCAGATGTCTCCTGTTCAATGTGTGTTCAATATTCTGGTTGCACTTTTACACCTTCTGAGCCTTTACAGTCAGCTGCAGATCACACCCTGGTTCTGTTGTCAACTGGTCCTCCTGGCTGATAAGCTTGACAATGTCACACAAGTGCTGTAAGATACTTCTGTGCCTCTCCTGGGGAAGGGTTATGCCAGTGCACAGATGTGCACTTGCCTCCCTACATCAACACTGGGAATGGGAAGACCAATGAGTTGTGTCAGCCTAGGTTAGGATTGCACCCTAAATCTCTCGTCAGCGGAGTCCACCACATTCCACACACTGCACATTTCTCCATGAGCTCTGTCTGTAACTACCAGTCTCCCATCCAAGGCTGACCTAAAGTTGATCCTGCTTAGTATCTTCTTCTAAGGCAACAGCTCAGTGTCATTGCTAGGAGTATGTGGGGCTATGGGCTGCATTGGTTGACATGCAGCGGGGACACTGCTTCTAGCCAAAAAAATTTAAATCCTGGTATTTTTTTTGAATAATACCATCATGCTATGTATCAATCAATGTGTAATTTCATGCAGAATGCAATGAAACAAACCACATTGAAATATCTCTGTTCTATCAAATGTTACAGCCCCCCAAACCAATAGGATTGGGCAATGGTACCTCACCATGCCCCTCACCCAGGGCATTGCCCCATCCACTACATGGGAGGAGGTCCACCATAGGGTTGACACACTGACCTCCCACATCGGGTGACGTAACCCCAGAGACATCACTGTAGCAGCACAACCTCCAAACCACACTTCCTGCCTTCCTCATGTATCTGGTGCACTGGACTGTGGTCCACCAAAAGTTTGGCTACAGGATATTTGTTTGTCTTTAAGATGGCACAAGGCTGTTTGTTGTGTTTGCCGCTAAGAACATTACTGTTCCTCTGGTTGGACATTAAAAGCAGGATATATCAGTGGAAGCCGCTGAGGTGCATGGCTGGTTAACCATCAAAGTCATTTACTGCATGTGCCAATTAATCATTGAACCACAGAGCCCTGCAGAGTTGGGGGAAGGCAATCATGGATCTCCTGAAGACTTTATGTAGCTCTTTCAGTTCTCCTTCATGGCTCCATAGCCTTATGAAGCACAGCAATATAATTTCACATACTGACCCACCACTAATCTCATAAGACCCAAACCCAAATTGAGAATCCCAGCTAGACAGTGTGAAAAAAAATTGACATGATGTAACTTCACCTTTCATTACTCTGAGTAAATAATTCAGGCAGCAGTTAATGATTCCCCCTTCACTTCTAAAAAGGTAGACTGAATTAGTTTGCTGGCAAGCAAACAAATTTTGCAAACTACCGTAAATTAGTTTGCATACCAAGCAATATACCTTGTAGAACTCTATCCGTTACTCCAGTGACATCGCAGGTCCGTTTGTCCCCCTTCCCATTCCCAAGGCATTCGACACTCTCCCGTTGCATGAAACCATGCCAAGCACAGTGCCAGAGCATCAGGGCCCTGGGCCCACCAGCATCTGGCCCCCATGCACAAGGTGAAGCACCTCAAAATTGTTGGAGGTTATGTTATGGTGAAGCGCTGTGGTGGTACAAGTGGTTAAGATACTGTGGGCACAATCCAGAGCAGTTACGGCAGCTCTTACGTCGACACAAGAGCTATTTGCATTGACGCAGTTACAGCGCCACTTAATAGAAACTACAGGAAATTCATAATCCAGACTAAATTTTACATGCGGAGACGCAAGAACTGCCATAATGGCTCTGGATTGTGCCCTGTGCCTGTTAACCAGCAGGCTACGGTTCAAGACCCGAGTCCTACAAGACAGGGTGAGCTCTTGTCCGTAGCCCAGCTCCTGCCAACCTAGCAGTTTGAAAGCATGCAAATCCAAGTAGATAAATAGGTACCACCCGGTGGGAAGGAAAAACTGCGTTCCATGCAGCTTCGGCAATCATGCCAATCCCACGACCATGGAAATGTCTTTGGACAATGCTGGCTTTAAAAGGCTTAGAAACAGGAATGAGCACTGCACCCTACAGTCGGTCACGAATAGCAGTATAACCTGCAGGGGAATACTTTATGTTTTATATTATGGTGAACCCTTTTTTAAAAGGAAGGTATAAAGAACTATCCGGTGGTTGGCTCCAGCAGGTTGGCACCTACTCTATAGAACCGGTTGTTGATGAGAGATAGGACATATAAAGTTTAAAAATAGCCATTTAAAAGTGGCTGCCAGATGGGCAGAGAACCGGTTGTTAATTTCTTTGAGTCCCCTCACTGGAACTGTCCTCAGAATAGGGGCTCAGGAAACAGTATTAGTCCTGCTGCCCCCAAGATGGTGAGGGCAGCATCACCAAAACTGTTAAACCTTTGTGTAAGGTCCAACCTCTGGATCCTTTGGCAAACGTGATCTTGTCCTTACCAGCCTCTCTCTGTACTTCCAGTTCTTTCACCAAACTCCCTCATGTGGCAGGAACAGAACAGAATCTACACCTTGCCAAGCAAATCCAGACCCAGTGGAAGGAATTTGGCTTGGATACCGCCGAGCTGGTTCATTACGATGTCCTACTTTCTTACCCAAACGAAAGCTCCCCCAACTATGTTGCTATTATTGACGATCATGGAAACGAGGTAAAGAGGGCAGAATGTTCTCAGTCTACATGTGGACCAATAAATGCATCGTGTTCCCATCACTAGGATGGAGATGGAGCAATCTTGGATGGAGATCCGATTTTGCCATCGGATCTGAAAGCTGGTTAGGCTTCAATGGTGGAGCGTGCAAAGGAGGGAGATGGCTTCTTTTTCGTTCTTTTTCTTTTTCTTTGGTGCTTTCTTCAGACGTTTTGGTGACTATAGAACTTGGAATGTATGTCACTCCCTCCTGCAAGCAAAGGAGGGAGAGAGAGAGACAGAGAGAGAGAGAGAGAGAGAGAGAGAGAGAGAGAGAGAGGCTGACAGTTGTTCCCCTTAAATGGCTTTTGTGGGGATAGCTTCATACCAGAAATCAGCGTTTCTTAACAAGTGGTACAGGTATTACCAGTAATACTTGAAGTGGTTTATTATGGTACTCATGGAACACCTGCCATCTGGCTGTGAGATCACAACATGACACAGTAGTGATAGGAGGTTCCAAACCATGCTTTTTCATCAATCCTGAACCATTTACTGGTGCTTATAATGTCATCCCCAGTTGCTTCCAGTGGTATTTCAAAAAGGTGGACCTTGTGAAGTAGTACAGTGGAGACAAACATAGTGAAACACCACCTTAAATCAGTGATTTTCAATGTTTTTCTCCTCTATGGTCCTCACCTCCACTCTTAGCTATTAGCTAATATTAGCTATTAGCTATTAATTAACCCATTGGATTATTTCTGTGGTGTAGAGAGGGGGGATTTGCTGCTTGGGTAACAGCCTATCCTCCATATCAATCTACCCAGGGCTTCGTGCTTCGCATGCAGCGTCAAGCGCAATACCATAGTCTTTCAAGATTGATGCTTGCCAATTTTTAATTAATCCCTTAAATTAATCCATTATTTATTAATTAGTTATTGCAAGATCCCTTAAATTGCCCTTGCCAAGAAGGGCAAACATTTCTTTTCCATGTTCTCCATGCTTCTGATCTGTACTTATAATTCTTTTCTTCTAAACAGATTTTCAACACATCACTTTTTGAACCTCCTCCTCCCGGATATGAAAATGTTTCAGGGGTGCTGCCTCCTTATAATGCTTTCTCTCCACAAGGCACACCAATGGTAAGTTCAGGAGGATGGGACTTGGATTAATTCTGCTACTGAAGGCAGTTACAGGAAAGGCAAGAAAACAGTAATCATATGTCCAGTTTTTCCAGGATATGTCCTCTTTTTTAGTTTTGTGACCCAGGGGAAAAAAATCTCCTTTTCCTTGTGAGCAGGCAGCATGTAGCTTTCTTGTAGTTCATAAATTATATGTAATAGATTTAAATATAATAAGTAATATAGTGTTTAAATTAATCATATGTAACCAATGGGTATATGAGTGTTTTTAGCTTTTATTTTGTCATGTCCTACATTTTTCTTGGGTGTCCTACATTTTGGGCAGGCCTTGTCCTCTTTTGCGGTTATGGTATATGGTCACCCTGGACGAGAATTGCCATGCTGGGCTAAAGGAGAAAACAGAGGCTTGTACTAAACTTGGAATTGGTGAGAGAGAGGCAGTTTGCATGCTCTAGGGCGCAATCCAGAGTAACTATGGGGAGTCCTTGCTCCGGTGTAAGAACAATTTGCTCTGGATTGCAATATGAATTTCCCATCAGTTTTCAACAGGTGGTGCAGTAACTACGGGTAAATGTAATGTCTCTTACGTGCTCCCGTAGTAGTTACTCTGGATTGTAGGGCTAGTGATGCTACCTACAAAACAAGTTGTACCACTGGATTGTTAGTTCATATTTCATTCAAACACTTAGCTATTTAAACTGTTGAAATTGAATTACCATTAATGGAAATTTTATTTATGATCACTCGCTACTTGCATTTAAGAAAACTGATATCAATTCCATTGCAAGATCCCTTAAATTCAAGAGAGAGAGAGAGAGAGAGAGAGAGAGAGAGAGAGAGAGAGAGAGAGAGAGAGAGAGAAATCATTTAAGACAGTTGATCTGCCGAGCACCAGTTCATTTCCAAAGAAGTAGTGTCAGAGATACAAAAATAAGATGCATAATTTTTCTTTCTTCCCTTGAAAAGGCAGATCTGGTGTTCGTCAATTATGGCCGCACCGCAGACTTTTTCAAATTACAACGAGAAATGGGAATTAACTGTACAGGAAAGATTGTCATTGCCCGATATGGGAAAATATTCAGAGGAAACAAAGTAAGTGCTTAACGTCTCTGTAAAATTTACGTCCCTCCAAGACCCCCATTTAAGGTGGTAAAGCGTGGGGGAAATATACCAGGCTTGGTCTGGATGTGCAATAGATTTAGTATTTGAGTCAGTCGAAGAGATCATGCCATTTCAGATTTATTTTTTGAATCACAGAATCACATTTTTGAATTCAGTATCACATTTTTTTGGTGACAAAAATAATACAATTTGCAAATAGAAACATATATAGCTGGGGATGGGCTAGACCAGAAACGTTTGTCCTGATGCTATAAACTAGAGGGTTTTCTTACTTCCTTGCAATGACTTTGTGCTTTGGATGGGAGCTTTCAAAAGTGTGCACACCGCTGCAGCTTGTAGTGGTGCAATCTATTCCACCACCTAATTTTGTTGCTCCTGCAGAACAGTGTCTTCAGGAGAGATTTGGGCCATATTTGCACTTGGGTAGCACCAAAAATTATGCCGCAAAAATGTGTATTTTAAGAGGGTAGGTGATAATTACCTTTTTATACCTAATAGTATAAGATGTGTACAGTCTGATAGGCCACTTACCAGTTTTGGGTAGAATGAAAGGACGCCAGACTTAATGGTGTCTTTATAACTTTTTAGAGTTTCTCACCAGTAAGGCTTACATGGAAGTAAGCCATTGAGCACGGTGAGGCTTCCTCAGAGTTAACATACATAGGTTTGCATTGTAAAATTCAGTTTGATTCTGCCAAAGCTTGGTGGCTTTGTTAGATTTGTAGAAACAGCACCACAAACTGCTGCTATTCATGTTTCTCTTAGAAGGAAATCAGTGTTGAAAACAGCTTCCTAATATTTGGCTACTCTGTAGGTTAAAAATGCCATGTTAGCTGGAGCTAAAGGGATTATACTTTACTCAGACCCTGCTGATTACTGCGCACCGGGAGTGAATCCATATCCAGATGGGTGGAATCTTCCTGCTGGAGGAGTCCAGCGTGGGAATGTATTGAACCTAAATGGGGCAGGAGATCCCCTTACTCCAGGGTATCCAGCTAAAGGTGAGTGACAGTCATCGTAAGAGGTGCAGATGTATTGATGACACCAATATGGTTTAGTTACAGTTTAATATAATATGTGAGCAGCCCTCATCTCTTTCCAAATAATGCATCTGCCTCATTAGACAGATGCAGTTCCCAATGAGAGCAGGGGTATGAAGTGCATTGTTACTGGGATTTGCTGGTCCACTCTCATCCCCTTATAATAGAAAGCAATCCTTAGAATCACACTGAGCAAGGCTATAATGACTTATTGTAGATATTTGGGGGTTGGACTAGATGACCTCCTAGCTCCCTTCCAACTTTAAGATTCTATGACTTCTATGCATCCTGGTTATGTCAAGGCATTCTTGTTTCCTTAGAGTATACCTTTAGATATGAAGTTGAAGATGGAGTAGGGATTCCCAAAATCCCGGTGCATCCCATTGGCTACCATGATGCTGAGATATTATTAAGGTGTGTAAATTAAATGTACTTCTATACTCATGTTTGCTAGAAATACTGCTAGTTTTCCAGGCTTTTTCACATCTAAGACTTCAATCAGAAATACCCTTATTTAAATCCTACCTCCATATTTAACTTTTAAATCCTATCTTATTTAAATCCTATCTCCAACCTTATCCCACCTTATCTCCGATCTCCTATCTACCTTGATGGGGTAGAAGCAACTCCATTGAATAGGATGGCTTATTATTTTAACTCTTGTCCCATTTTTTATTGGCATGGAAAAAATAAGATTTATTTTTTTAATCACAGAATCACATTTTTGAATTCAGAATCACATTTTTTGGCGATTTTCAGAGACGAACAAAAGTGAATTTAATACTTGTTGGCATCATTTTATTTAAAATAGCAACATAAGAAACGCTGGGTCTGACCAAGGTCAGTGAAATCTAGTATTCTGTTTCTGAGAGCTGCCGGTTTGATGTCCCTGGGAGATGATATATTGCTGTATTTTTTAAAATACATTAAAAAAAACTACATTTCTTAGTCAATTTGCGGATATATTTGTACAGTAAGACTGATCCTCAATTGAATCCCACCATCTTCTTTCAACTGCATACATTATTTTAAAGGGCAGTGGTGTTGCAAAGGGGGTGCGAGCCACACCAGGTGGTGCGTATTGGGCGGACGACACCACTACTGGTAAAAAAAATTTAAATCTAGGTATTACTAATTGTATCCTCAATCAATGTCCAATGAAATAAACCTCGTTGAAATAGCTCTATACTATCTCTGTTTAGTTATAAAACAAAAGGAGACAGGACAGTGGTGCATCATTATGCCCGCTGTTGGGTGCTACTACCCCATCGTCTTAGTGGAAGAAGGTTATGGTTGCCATATTTCTCTTCCACAAAATGGGACTGGTCCCTCTGTCACACTTGCCAGTATATGAACACAATCTCAAAAATTGGGACTGTCCCTGGTTTTCCGGGACATATGATAACCCTAGAGAGGATCCATCAAGGGGCTGATGTGTTGGCCTCCTGGACTGGGTGACACAAACCCTAGTGACACCACTGGAAAAGGGAATGGGGTTGCTGTTGAAAGGGACCAATTTATATCTGGTTCCCAAGTGGTCACCCATCCAGGCCCTGGCCAGATCAATGAGATTGCCGCGTTACAGGCTATGACCCCTGCCCCTGCTTCATGGCCTTGGCACCTCCTGATGTGATGATACTAGGACAGGATACTAGGATGATACTAGGATAGGTGTGATGATACTAGGAAGTACTAGGATACATCACACTTCCTGATGTGATGATACTAGGATGGCACCTCCTGGTGTGATTATACTAGGACAGACAGAAAAGTGTGGGGACGACATGCTAAGTAACTGTTATTTTTGGTGTTTAACTGGGAAGAAGGCACTGGTTCCATGTAACCACTCCTGCTACATGGAAAAAGTGATTCTGGGCTAGGTAGACCACAGGACTGACTCAGGATAAAGACATTTCATATGCACTATTTAGTTACTAGCTGATGATCCAACTTCAAACCTCCCTATAATTAAATGCTGGGTCCAAACCTGTCTCTGTGGAGTCATCACGTTAAGGAGACAGTTGTTTTTCTGAGGTTGTCTGGTTTAATTTTCCTGCTACAGATCCATGGGAGGCCCTGCAGCTCCAAATGAGGCATGGAAGGGAAAACTGAATGTGTCCTATAATATTGGGCCAGGCTTTTCAGGAGCCCACTCCACAAGGTCAGTTTAAGTACTTTTGCACTCTCTTTTTCTGTGCCTTGATTGAAACATAGCTACATTTTGTTCATTGCCACAGACACACTGGGTGGCCATTGGCAAGTCACTGTTACAGTGACCGGAAGTCACGCCACCCTGCAGACTCTTCTCCCCAGCTCAGCTGAACAGTGCCATCTTGGATAACGTGAAATCTTACGCAACGCAACGCAACACGGTGGCACCAAAATCTTGTGAGATATTGCATGATCCAAGCTGGCATCACTCAAATATTAAGGGATCTCATGTGATCCAAGGTAGTAGTGCCTTGGAGCTCCAGAAAGAGCCACTGGGAACACTGGGGCACTCCTGTACATGAACTCCAGGGCTTTGAGATCCTTTGCACTATCCCTTAGCCTCAGAGCCCCTTCCTCCTCACCGAGGAATAATTTACATTGATCTATCTTATAGGGTTGTGGTAAAGTTGGCAATGTCCTATGAGTATGTATGCCGCTACTTTTATTAGTAGTAAGGGCAGAAATTCAGCAGGTGAAGCTTTAATTCCTAAATCTGCAGGCTGATAAAAGCACCATCAGTTGAAACACCTGTTTTCTGTTACTCTGTTGTGATGTTGGTAGTTCAAGTTCATTGTAAAGTGAATTAATTTCACCTTCTGTTGTCTGTGATTCTTGCCTCTGTGGCAAGTATAACCTGAGCTGACAAAATAGCTATTTATGTTTAAACATCTTTTGAGCAAATGTTCAGGTTATTCAAAAATATTTATGAAATCGGTATCTATAAACCTAGATCTATAAAAATATAGCAACCCTTTGGTGCAAAAACTACCCATTGGTGTAGCAGGTACATCCGTGAGTGCAGTCACCTGATTCACACAATTATTCCTTCTCAAAGTATATATGAAGAGGGTACACTATTCCCACAAAATAACCCATTTGTCTCTTCTTCAGGAAAGTCCGAATAAATGTTCACACGATCAATAAAATCACACGAATATACAACGTCATCGGGACCATTAAAGGAAAAGAAGAACCTGGTAAGTCTTAGTTTAGGGATTACCAAGTGTCTTATGTGCTTCTCCATGGAAAGTTGGATGTTAAAGGGTTACTAACATGTATAAGAATTGAACTTGGAAATGGAGAGGACTCATTACGCCATCATGCCTATTCATTAATAATCTGTATTTTGACAACTCAGCAACTGCTGTGCGATCCCGAAGCCACAAAACAAATTTTCTGAAATCAGAAAGCAGAATGTGGATGAAAATTTAGAGACAACTCAAAGTCTGGGGGCTCTTAAAAACATGGGGTGCAATCATAACCCAGGCTGGCACAACTGGTCAGTCTTCCCATTCCCATGGTAATGTAGGGAGGCAAGCCGTGTCTAGGAGTAGCTCAGAAGTGACTTATGGCATCCGCAGGTCCGTATAGGACTTAGGCTGAGGCTTAGGCCGGACTAACTGGAGGTTATGGTTGCAGCCATGAAGAATAAGAATATGATTGCAATCCTGACCTTAGACCAGAAATTTGGTCCAGCTAAATCCTCTGTTTTGTGGGGAAAATTCTATAGCATTGTCACCTGCTGCTATCCACCCCCTGAAACATCTATCTGAATCAGAAAAGTGCTGAGTCTTGTCTTGAATGAGATCCACTTCTTTCTGACTTTTCTCTCCTCTTCCCCAGATAGGTATGTTATTTTTGGAGGCCATAGAGACTCCTGGGTGTTTGGTGGTATTGACCCAACAACCGGAGCAGCTGTTCTGCAAGAAGTTGCTCGGAGTTTGGGCAAGATGGTGATGAAAGGTAATGATCAGCACAAATAGAATAGGAATATGTGAGTAGAAATGAATGAAACACCCAAGCCACAGTGACAGTAAGCTTGGACTCTAACCCTACAATCCAGAGTAACTACGGGAGCACGTGACATTATGTGTACCCGTAGTTATTGCACCACATAGTGAAAACCTATGGGAAATTCATATTGCAATCCAGAGCAAATTGTTCTTACACCGGAGCAAGGACTCTCCGTAGTTACTCTGGATTGCACCCTTACACAAGAATTTCACAAGAACATGCATTATATACTGTAGAATGGATACAGATCTGGACATGAACAGTATACTTATGTGATGTGCCTGTACATATACCTTCCAGGATCTGCCTACTGGGTGACCATATGTCCTCTTTTTCTAAGGCATGTCCTCTTTTGTTAACCTTGTGTCCAGGAAAAAAATCTTCATTGTTCTCCTTTTTATTGTGAGCAGACAAAATGTAATTAATAATAAATTATATGTAATAGTTTTAAATTAAATATGGGCCTTGTGACAGGCAGGCCAGGTTTCCCCATGTTGCGTCCATCGCAGAGTGGATGAAACTCCGATTCGCAACAAGTGGACACCATCACCAAACAGTACAAACACTGAAGAAGTTTTAAATTTAATAATGAGTAATATAGTGTTTAACCACATGAAAGCATTTCACATGAATATTTTTAGCTTTTATTTTGTCATGTCTCACATTTTTCTTGAGTGTCTTACATTTTAGGAGGGCCTTGTCCTCTTTTTCAGTTAAGACATAAAGGCTGCAATCCTAAAGACAATTTCCTGGGAGTAAGACCCATTGAACACAATGGGGCCTACTTTTGAGTAGACATGGTTAGGATTGTGCTCATAGTCACTGTAGCGTAGACACTGCAGGACTAAAGGATCAAACATTCATGTAATAGAAACTTGTTTCATGTATTACAAAATATTTTGTTTTATTTTTAAAGTAACTGTAATTGATATGCATTCTTGGGATAACTTCTAATTCTATTTGGTTGTGTGCAGGTTGGAGGCCTAGAAGAACCATCATTTTTGCCAGTTGGGATGCCGAAGAATTTGGATTATTAGGTTCTACAGAATGGGCAGAGGTGAGCAAATGAAACGTTACAAAAAATATGTAGGAAATAGCAGATCAGTGGCATAGCCAGAGGGGTGCAAAGCACTACATTTTTCAGGGAGCATCACCGTGGCATTGCAAGGTGGGAGGCATCACCATGATGGCATGCACCACCAAAATGCCGAGCGGATAAGTACATAAATGTGCATAACTCTTCCAGAAATAAGTATTTTTAAGTCCCAGTGATTTCATTCGCAATATTTAAGCATGCGCTGAAGATTCCAGGTAAATTAAAGATCTCTTTGGGCAAGTTGGCCCAAGACTATCTGATACCGGAGACAGCATGTTCTGGTAGATTCTGGAGCCTCACCAGAAACGCAATGTGGCATGATTCAGGACTACCTGAGGGCAAGGAATGTGTCCTGATTCTTCTGACTTTTGCAAAGAGGACCTTTGCAATGCAGTTCAAAGCATGGGAATATTTTAATAATTCTGCACGTGTTCTCTTCACTCTGTCTCTTTAATGTGTCATTTATTCTCAGTCTGAGCCCTGATGATGGGTGAACCACATGTTGGAGGACATGAAGATCAGAGTGAAGGGAAACTATTTGGGCACAGATGATTTTTGTGGCACAGGCAATGCATATGGCATGTACAGAGTACATGTTTGAAAACAATGAAGCCCCTGACCCCAAGAGCAGAAATTGTGATAGGGAAAGGCAGGAGAACAGAAACTAGTTTCAGGAAGGCTTTATGACTGAAGAACTGAGCCAGACTAGATGGAAGAGATGAGATTCATGGAGGGATCTAAGGAAATCGACTAAAAGTATGTCACATAGGTATTCCACATGCATGAAATTGCTCATTGCTTAATGACTTCTGGCAGTGGTGCACCTGGGGGGATTTGCAGAAGTAAGCGCTCCTGAGGAGCATGGCTGGAGATGTGCTGGAGCATGCAGCCATGAGGAATGCATTTGGGGCTTAGTATTTTGTGTAGTTTTGAAAACATATTGAAAACAGACGTATTTTTCTGGTTTTTTATTGTTAGTTATTTATGTTTAATTAAAAATAATAAATTCATTGTCATATAACTCATTCTTATTTGCAGTAAATTAAATTATGCACCTGCTTCGCAGCTGCACATTACACATTACAATCGCCAGTAAAGTTTTTTTAACTCAAGATTTTAAAAATTGGGGTGTGCAGTAGATGCGATGGCACATTTGATTGGAGTCAATACAATACAGTATTTAAAAGCAGAATAAAAATAAGATAAAAACCATTTGGAGGAGGGCACAACTTAGGAGCTTTTTACAGAGGTACAGGAGACAGACGACACATCACCTGAATGCAAATCGTAACAGTAAGGTTTTGAGCCCTCACTGAAACACCATAAGGAAGGGCAGATTCCCTTGGTAGGGAGATCCATAAATAAATTCTCCATAATTTAACTTAATTCTCCAGATTTTAATTCTCCATGGTATAGATGCAATAATGCTTTAATTTTCTCGCCATTGCAGGAAAATGCCAAAATTCTGCAGGCACGAACTGTTGCTTATATTAACACAGACTCTGCTTTAGAAGGTGAGCATCTTTTTTATGGACTCAAGAAAGCTACAAGCAGTATTTGGGATTTCATGGCCAAATTTCAGTTTGACGAGAACCTGGTCCCATTTTTCATAAGACATTTGGCTCTCTTGTTCATTTAACCCATTGTTTGGATGGGTTAAGCATGTGAACCTATGTGAGCCTAAGCATGTGCGCCTATGCAAGCATGTGAACAGTCACATTAAAAGAGCCCTGCCGTATCAGGACTTAAGGCCCCTTTCTGCTACCTAAAGCTTAGAAATAGGGCTTTCAAAGCCCTTCTTTGTTGATCCCCATCATTACCTATTTTAAAGGCCCACTGTTTCTGAATATGGGGGCTTCATATAGCCATTGTGACACTACTCCGTTGCATGGAGTGATTGGCTCCAGCAAGCAGGGTGACCATATGACTGGAAATTTCTGGATTTGTCCTCTTTTTTAGCCTTCTGTCCGGGTGTCCTTCAAAAGGGCTTCATTGTCCTCAATTTTGGCTTCATTTTGGAACTTTGCAATAGTGTGCAGTACCCCATCATGTCATATGTCACTGGATTTGTATTGAAGAGCAGAACCCAATGCAAACATCAGTTTTGAAATATCTCCTTCCTATCAAACGTTATGGCCAAAAAACTAAAAATAAAAAAAAATATGCATTGAGTTCTATGGGAAAGTGAAAGTGCCCAATATCACAGCTCTACTTGTAAGTAGGCAAACATGCCATGGTTGGCTGGAAAGGCCAGGTTGAAAGGAATTCAAGACCTTGTCCTCCTTTTGATGTTTGGGCATCTGGTCACCCTGCCTGCAAGCAACAGGAAATCTTGCAAATTGGATAATTATATTTCTCGTTTAGGATTCTTATTGATGTGCTATTTGTGAATTGCATGCTTGAGCTTAGAAAGAGTTGGATAATAATTTCTAAAGACTTGGATTTGTAGTTCTGCCTATGGTGAGGACAGGGCAAATTTTCTGGCTGATGAAAATGATACTGGTGATGATGCATACCAGATCCTACCCCTTCTGGCAGCAGCCTCCTTATCTTCTCTCCTTTCTCTTCTTGGGTATATGCTAGAAAAATCACTGACACAGGTCCAAGGAGACCCATTGCAGGGTGGGAGACTTGTGAAGGGGAAAGGTGATTTAAATTCCCTTTCTCCCCATAAGCCTTCTGCTCTACCCTTCTTGGATACTGACTTTTTAAGTGAGGCTGCACTAGCAGGGAACAAAGGATTCAGTTGGGCCAAAAATATGGCATCTTTAATCATGCATAGTTCCCAATATTGCCAAAATGTTTTTTAAACTAGTAGGAACTTCTCTTGTATAAGTTGCATGTTATATCCAGGTTACAGAAATCAGATCCTTGTGCAATACCAACAAATCTGAATGACTACTGGTAGCCGCCTTGGTAAGGTTGCCATATGTCCCCGGAAACCAGTACTGTCCTGGTTTTCAGGGATTGTGTTCACATAGTGGCCAGTTTGACAGGGAGTCCTGTCCTGGTTTTCTGGAAGAGAATTATGGCAACCCTACGCCTTGGGTCTTTACAAGTAAGGTGGGGTGTAAATAAGGTAATTTACCCTACAATCCAGAGTAACTACGGGAGCATGTAAGATAAATTACGTGTACCCATAGTTACTGCACCACCTGGTGAAAACCTATGGGAAATTCATATTGCAATCCAGAGCAAATTGTTCTTACACCAGAGCAAGGACTCCCCATAGTTACTCTGGATTGCGCCCTAAATAAATGTAGCCCTTGCAGAGCAATGCTGAACTTTTTGTCCATATTTTTAATTTTTATTAAAATAGCCAGAGGGGGTAACTGCATATTTAATGATTTTACTCTCTACATTTTCGTGCAAAAAAATACTCTTTCCACACACAGCAAAACCCTCTCCACTATTTGCTGTCTTCAAGCTGGTTTGGAAGTAAATTGGAAGCTGCACTGATTTCCCTAGATTACCTTACCAATTTTGTAACTTTCTGTTATTGGGTCAAGGCCAGTTGACCTGCTACTGTTGAACAATTGAACACTAATTCATAGTCCTTTTTCTCAGAACAGAATCTTTAACATAAGTGGGGAAATCTATGGGTCCACACTTAACATCACAATATAGTGTCATGGAGGGGCATGTGTTGGTGTCAGAGGCAGAAACACTGCTAATATCTGTTCCCCCTTTCCAAGCCTTGAGCCACTTTCCTGGGTCCACTCACACTACCGCTAGCAAACTAGCTAGTGAAGATTCAAGGGGATCCACTGAAGAAGAAGTGGGGGTGAAGGCAGGAATTCTAAAGACACTTTCCTGGAAGTAAGACCCATTGAACACAATGGGGCTTACTTTTGAGTAGACATGGTTAGGATTGTGCTCTTAGTCTGGATAAGGGAACAAAATGTTCTCTTGTACTTTGAGTTAAGGAAATTCTTCTTTGCCTGCAAAAGCAAAAAACAAAAGGTAAGAAAAGTTATTTATGAAATAAATACTTTTGAAAAGTTATTTATGGAAAGTTATTTATGAAATAACAATAACTTGACAGTTGTTGGTGGTTGCAGTGGAATTTGTTTTTAAAAAGAGTGTCATTATGGACTGAAAGTTATAACTATCTGTGTTTCAATTTTCAGGCAACTACACATTAAGAGTTGACTGTACTCCCCTTCTCAACCAATTGGTGTATAATCTGACAAAAGAGGTACAGAACTACTCAATTCTTCCTTTTCCTACTTGATCTGCTGCTTTTAGTCTTCCTGTCGCAGTGTTCTGGGGGAGGCAAATGAAATAAGCAGAGACAGAACTCTGTGTGTGTAGCAGTTCTGCAGAGATACCAAGAGCGTCCAGAATTCAGCTTTGGAGAATTTGGGTGCAATCCTGACCTAGGCAGTTGCCTAGGCTAGCACTGGTCCATCTGTCTTCGGGCAGCCTAGGTGGACTTAGGCATCTTCTGGTCCAGTTAGGCTAGCCTATCTGGCATTAGACCAGTCCACTGCCAAATAGGCTGGCCTAGATGCACTTCAGGATTGTACCCTTTATTTCAGATTCCTGGCTTTATGGTTGCAAAGATTCATTTTGGTCAAATGCTATTGCATGTTGAATCTGCATTTTTAAGGGTATGTGAACTGGCTGTCACAGGCAGCACATTGATCCTGAAATAGCTCCTCCTGAGCTCAGTGGGACTTGCTTCCCAATAATAAGTATACACAGCTTTAGGTACAGTCTACAGTTCTAGGTATTGGCACCTGCATGTGCATACAGACCCCCTTTTCTTTTCCCTGTTTGTATTCGCTCTCTTTTGTAGATTATGGAACTGAACTTTAATCTGTATCAAGAGCCCCTACAATATTAATATTCTGAATTACTGATTCTTTTTACATGTTATTTCTTCATCCAAGATTTCAAGTCCTGATGCAGGATTTGAAGACAAATCTCTCTATGAGAGCTGGCTTAAGAAGGACCCTTCTCCAGAAAATGTGAATCTTCCCAGGTAAGAATCTCCTCAAATTTGGACAATACTCAAGTGCACGGAAATCTAGCAGTGAATATGCATGTGTGAACCAATCTTTTGATTAATTTTTTTTAAAAAAATATTACCAATACTTTGTTTAAATCAGTTGTCTTCAACATTTTTGTGCTGTTACCCATAGAAAGAAAGAAAGAAAGAAAGAAAGAAAGAAAGAAAGAAAGAAAGAAAGAAAGAAAGAAAGAAAGAAAGATTAGTGAAAATTATTTTAGCACAATTGCTAAGGACCTGAGCAGATCTGGGGTGCAATCTTCTGGTTTCTGAAGGGGTACACCTGATGCCTCCCACTTTATGCAGTGGCACTCTAGCCCAGTGGTCTTAAACCCTTTTTATTCCCGTAAATTGCCTCAACTCCACAACTGATGCTTCATGACTCCTATGGGGTCCCAACCCCAAGGTTGAAGAGCATTGGTTTAAGTTAAAGGGCAGTTCTTCTGACTTAGTAGTAATCTTCAAGTAAGTTCATTGTGGGTTAGTCCGATGGATCCTGGAGTTCACTATGAACTAGCATTTACACACACTTCTGCTGATGTAGGATTGGAGTGAAACCAATGTTCTCACCCACACTGTGTTACCAGTAAATAGGATGGTGTTATTGCCAATGACAGCTGGTATGAGTCACTGCTGTGCTTATCTTGTATACAGCTGAGTGTTACAGATGGTACAATACTCTTACATTCTGTGGCTTCTTGACCCTGCTCTCTGTGAGTTAAATATATATTCTACTATCTACTATCTACTTGTGTTTCAGCTAAAAAAGCACTTTATACAGCTGATATAGCAAATTGTAGTCCATAAATGTTTCTGTGACAATAGAGATTGGTGCTCATAAGGGCGCACAAGATGCTTTCATTGTGTTTGCTGTAACAAATCAGTGGTGCGACCTAACTGGGCCTTCCACTGATGGAAACTTATGTTCCATGGATGGAAGGTCCAGGTCATTGTCTCACAGCTACATCAGGATCACACAAAATTGGGCTGCTTGCACAAATGGCTAGTGGCTTGTGTGCTCATCCACTAGCAAGGACAGGGAGGACGCTGGGGAATTGGGGCTGGCTGGGGAAACATCAGGGAAGGGAAAGACAGACAGAGGTGGCAGCAGCACCAATGCCACACTGTGCCACTGTTCTTGGCCTCGACTCATGCCCTTGGGCTCATTCAGGCACATGATAGCAAAAGGGAAGGCACAATGTTCCCATTGGGACCATAGTTGGTGCAGTAGGTAAGTAAACTTTTACTTACTGGGTGCCAGATCCTCTGGGCTGGCAAAGTATCAGTTGTCAGCATGGTTGCAATTCTATATGGATTTTTCCTTGAGTACTGTGGGTGGTGCAATTGGTTAAGACACTGTCCCTGTTAACCAGTGAGCCAGGGTTCAAGACCCGGGTCGGCCCCACAAGACAGGGTGAGCTCCTGTCCTCAGCCCAGCTCTGCGACGCCAGCTGGATCCAATCGTATCGGCTCTGCCTTTCCATTGGACTAATTCAGTGGTGTGGAGAGGGGGAATTTGCTGCTTGGGTAACAGCCTGTCCTCCATAACAATCTCACCCAGGTTTTCGTGCTTCGCATGTAGCGTATGCAGCGCAGAGCACAATATCATAGTCTCTCAAGACTGAAGGAGACCTGCTTGTACATCCTATAGAGTTCAATGGCACCTATCTGAATAGATGTGCACAGGCTTGTGCTGTATTAGGGCTTGTCATTCAGAAGTGTAAGGATGTATCCTAATCAGTAAAATACCCTTTGCCATGATGAGTAGTAAAGGACTGTCTATTGCAGGCATACTTGAGACATTTCACCCTCCACGAGGTGTCTTGCTCAGCACAGACCTGGCCACCCAGTGTACATTTTTGCATAGGCTCATTTTCCCTTTTGAGAAGTGCTCTAGTTTTAAGCTAAATTAAGTAATAAATTAAGCAATAAACTTAATAAATTAAGCAATAAGCAATATTAAGCATTAATGCTTAAAATTATGCTTTAAAGTTTAGACATTAAGCAATAATGTCTTTACAACTCAGATAAGCATCAGAGAGGGGCTTAATTTGCCTTATTATCTAGTTTTGGGAACTATTTAACCCTTCATTCTACATTCAGGCTGACACCAGCATCATTTGCTTTATCCCACATAACTCAGTGGGGTTCATTGCTAATGAAAGTTGCTTCTGTCCGCATTGATGAACCTCAGCGTGCTGAGCCTTGCTATGATATCTGATCCGAGTCCCCTTGCACTTCTCAAGGACAAACTCCTGTCCCCTGAATGCTCCAGAGTCATTGAATGATGGCACTATAAGAGGTTTAACTATAGCATGTCTTATCTCTGGCCAGAATAAACAAACTAGGATCAGGCAGCGATTTTGAGGCTTATTTTCAACGACTGGGGATTGCTTCGGGCAGAGTCCGTTACACCAAGAATAGGGTAAGTCAGCCAGGTTGTCCAAAAGGAGATATTCATTTTTATTTATTTAAATCCATTTGGGATTTAATTGGGGGAGAGCTATGAATGAATGCACAAGTGAAGTGGCCCCTGTCCCTTTAAAAGGAAAAGGCCATCAGGAGGACAGTAATGACCATATTTTGCATAGAATATGCTCAGTGTGAGTGTCCCTCCAACAGACCCTGTTATCTGTAGCCATTTGTATTCCCCATTCCAGCAATCCCACGTATCATTTCATATGCCTCAACTATATCTCCCTCCACCTCGTCCTCCAGAGCAGTTTGATCCCATATATTAATAAACTTAAAATATATATGTCATTGATTATGGCTGCTGCAATAATCTGAAAGTTGTTGTCCGGTTTGCTTGTTCCCCTCTCCAGAAAGTGGACAAATTCAGTGGCTATCCTGTTTATCACACCACATACGAGACCTTTGAGTTAGTTGAACGGTTTTTTGACCCAACTTTCAGCAAACACCTTGCTGTGTCTCGGCTCCGGGGTGGCCTGATTTATGAACTTGCCCATTCCCCACTCATCCCTTTCAATTGCCAAGATTACGCAGGCGCTTTAAGGACCTTTGCCAATGGAATATACAGTTTGGCCAAGAAACATGAGACACAGCTTCAGAAGTACCACGTTTCATTTGGTGAGTGTTGCTCAAGGAACATCCTCATGCATCTCTAATGCTTGTCAATGTATATAACTCACATGGATAGCTCCTTGCTTAAGATGGGGAACAAGCCATCTTTTGTGACTTTCAGTTACTCCTTACAGACATTGGTCATGTGATAGGTTTATATACAATTTTTGCAGAGTACTTAAAGCAGGGCTGAAGATGTCTTTCTGTTAGTGCTAGGAAAAGGGTGGATTATACCTTATAGGTCTTATAAATAAGGCTTATAAGTCCTTATAAGGTCTTATACGGTACCTTATAGGATACAATATGCAATTGAGTCACATCAATTGACTTCAGCACAATGATCCCCACCTTCAAAATTTTTCCCCAAAGCAGTTGCCAAATTTAAGTTTACTTCATATAACAATGAGTTATATGACAATAATATGACACTGGATTTATGATTGTTATCTAATTGCACTAGGTAATAAAACCCTTACAGCAATGAGTTTTGTGTTAATTTTTTATTACAACACAGTAAACTATTAAATGTAATACTGACCTATACTTATAATGAAAATATTGCATTTACTTGAATCCAACGCATCATTGAATCTAATGCGCACCAAAATTTTGGAAACCAAATTTGGCTGAAAAAGTGAGCGTTAGATTCAAATAAAGAGGTTAATTGCCTTCTGATTCAGACCTGTGAATTGCATTCCTTTCCCTTAAAAACAAAGTAGCTTTTCTTTGGTTCAGGAAAATGGTGCATTTTTCTTTCTAAGACATTGTCTGAGTAACTCTTTATTTGCAGATCCCCTCTTTTCTGCCGTGGCTAATTTCACAAAGGAAGCAACAGATTTTCACCAAAGGCTCACGCAGCTTGATAAGAACGAGTAAGTAACAATTGCATATATTTCACAAAATCCTGTGCTCTGCATCTGCTACTGTAAAGATGTACAGCCCAGCCTAGTATCTGCTGAGGCCCTTTAGTCCTTTTGGTGAAGAAGTTCACCAGTTCTGGATCAAGAACTTATGAGTTCTGGATCAAGAACTTGTGAACTTCTGGATCAAGAACTTGATCCAGTTCAACAATAGTGCCAACTTCTGCCACTTCTACTAAATAGGCAGAATAACTTAAAAATGCTCAGGTGCTCATCTTCCAGTTCCACAGCCCAGTAGAACGGAGATGGTTGCATGTTAACCAGTTTAATGATAGCAGATGAAAGATGCTAGGCAACAAACACCAAAGGCAAGGAGACCAAACTGTTTGCGTCTTCCCAAAATAGAAGGCCTCCAAGTGAATTGGGAATACAGCAGCCAAGAAACAACATGGGGAAATAGCACAAAAGGGAGTAATGATTGCCAGATATCCAGAGGAGAATCCGTTTCATGTTTCCTTCTCCTACAGCCCTCTGGCTCTGCGGAGCATGAATGATCAACTGATGCTTCTGGAGAGAGCTTTCATTGATCCTCTTGGTTTGCCAGGCAGGCCTTTTTACAGGTAACCCTCATCTCACCAGGAAATTTCCTTTCCAAAATATAGACACTTTCTTGAGTCTCGGTAACTGTGTGTAAAAAATACAAACAAATGGGAGATCCAAGCATCTCAAATATTACTCATTCCTTTTAATTCCCCAAGCAGTTTTTTTGGGGAGAAGGAGCCAAGACCACTGAATAGTTTTTTTCCCCTAGAAATTCCTTTTGCTATATAAACTCAGTGACTTGCAAATTTACTTTCCACACCAGAAACCCTCAATAGGGTTAAATCCTTTTCTTCCCACCCAGCTCCCTGTACCAGATGAGCTCTTCCCACCTGTCATTTAATTTTTAAAATAATCAAAGCTTCCATTTCAACTGATAACCATTACCCTGTTAGGTATATTGTTTCATCTGTCAAGGAGCTTATATTGAATATATTTTTCTACCCTCCACCCTTACCACAACCCTGTGAGACATGTTATGTAAAGACAGCCCTATTCAGGAATATGTGGCACAGAGAAGGAATTTTATTAGATTTGTACTCCACCTTTCTCCCTGAACAGCACTGCAGAACCTCCAACACATGCTAGCCCACGAACACCCAGGCTCCACTATACAGCTGGCTTGTGTGCTCCAACCCCTTGGACAGAATTTATTTTAAGTTGTCAATCATGATGCCAGCCAAACTGCTCTACAAAAATTTCCAACCCCAAAGGCACTGATCACTCTTGAATCCATGACATAAAAGGTTCCCTGCAGTTCACAAACTTTTGAGCTGCAAAACAAAATTAAAATATACATATCTTAACATCCTTTTGTGGCTTGGTCCCTACAGTTTTTATGTTTTACTTGCATAATTTCTCAGAAATATGGAAGAAAGTTCTGCTTGCAATGTTTATCCTGAAAGAGGAGCTGCTCTAATATAATTTTTTAAACATTTTCCTGCCCTGCAGACACATCATCTTTGCTCCAAGCAGTCACAACAAGTATGCGGGCGAGTCCTTCCCTGGGATCTACGATGCTCTGTTTGATATTGAAAGCAGACCAGACCAACGCAAGGCGTGGGAGGAAGTCAAGAGGCAAATCTCAGTGGCAGCCTTCACGGTACAGGCAGCCACAGGGACACTGAAAGCAGTGCTGTAGGACTACAGCAGTGGGAATGACTGTGACAGATGTACGGGACTGCCTCCCGTGGTTGGCTGATCAGGGAAACTTTCCAAACCAGCGTACTCTTCATACTGCAGCCTTGCTGTCACTACACAATCCATGTGGGCAGGTTTGAGCTACTGAATGGTACTTGAGGATATTGGTGAAGTGAAAATTTATGGACACTTAGGCTTGTCCTCATAGATACAGCAGCTGTGGGTCTGTTCAAACAAGTTTTGGTAAGGTGAGACAAAGAACAGGTTGTGAACTCACGTGATCTCTCCTCATCTTCCTCCCAAAACCAGAATTGTTTTGAACATTCCATGAGCTACCACATTCCAGACTATCAGTTGCAATGTCTACTCAGAAGTAAGTTCCACTGAGTACAACAGGGCTTACTCCCAGGAAAGTGCTCTTAGGATTGCAGCCCAATTTACTAATGGTTGATCAGTAAAAGCTTGCATGAGTTAAGTTTGCACTGGTTCAATTTTGAGCCCAATTTATTGATTCTGACATCTAAAAGATCTAACAAATCTGGGATCAGGGTATTTCATTGTGCCCAATAATTCAGATCACCACATAAGGCCCTGGTCTGAGTATTCTGACGATAGATATATGTACACAGAGAAACAGAGAGGAGTATCCTCAAAACAGATGCAATCTTGTTATGTTTTTATACCTGGATTTTACTCAACACAAATGGCCACTGCAAATGATGCTGATCCACAAGATAAAAAACAGCTTTTCATGTTGTTGTAATAACAAGTAATCATTCCATTCTTCAGCTGAGCCAGGCAGTTAGGTGGTCCTATACCTTTCTAATGGCTATTTATCTACAGCAGTAAGAAAAGCTGTTTTTAAACAATTGCAAAGGGACAATCTTTTTTAAAAACTGCTTTCATTTAAAAAGACATTTTTTGTAGCAATAGGGAAGGCAAGAATCAAAACCATGCAGATATAAAGGCATGATCTTATTCTTTTAGGAGCAATGTAGGAGCAAGAAACCAGGAATTGGGTCTTAAAGAGCATAATCCCAACCGTGTCTACTCAAAAGTAAGCCCACTTGTGTTCAATGGGTCTTACTGCTAGGAAAGCGTCTTTAGGATTGCAGCCTAAAATCTATTTTTTTTCATTTTTTAATCCATGGGGGTTATAGAATAGAACCCTGGTGGGTAAACAAGGGACACGTGTATTTGAAGGTGAAGTGAATGACTACAAAAGGACAGGTATTTTCTTTTTTAATTTTTTGAAACAAAATAGAAAGTTCAAGTAATTTACAAATTAGAATCTTAAATCAAGCCCAAGAATGAGATTATCAACCAACAAAAACATGAAGTAGAAGATTTAAGGTATTTGAAAAAAGCAAAGCATGATCTTGTGAAGATAAAACCAAATTGGGAGACTCAGTTTGTTTTTATATAGGGACTTTAGAAAACTGAAAACAATCAAACTTTTCCAATTAAAACCATAACACCAAATGTCAGTCTATTAATGTGCATCATTAAGTCACAAATGCATAAGCAAAAGCCAAGTACATAACTTCGATGACTGTTTAAGAATACTTACTCTCTTAGGATATTTACTCATTCATAAAGGACTCCAGTTCTACATATCAGGTGGACCCCAGGGCTATGTCCACTGTATGCATGCACGGAAGGAACCCTATATAATAAGTAGTGCCTCCCACATACTCATTACAATAAAGTTTTGTTTCTGTAGTAGCACTTGCAGTGCAAGTGTCTCCCCCTTAAACATCCTCGCTGAACTGTAGAACTGAACATACAGACAATTAGCTGATATGCTATAGAGCAGCTATTTTCAACCTTTTTCATTTCAAGGTGCACTGACAAGGTGCTAAAATTTAAAGGCACACCAACAATTTTTTGACCCGACAAGGAACACCATGGGTCTGATAAGGGGCTCAAACCCCTTAGTTTCTCTACTAATGACCATCCGCAACACATCAGTGTGGCATGGCACTGAGGCTGAAAATTGCTGCTACAGCATCTCACAAGAAGCAAAAAACACATGGATTGTAGCTTACTTATTTGTAGTTTTCTGTATTTTTTATTCCAGGAATAAAATAGGAAGTGGGTTATTACCATGTTGTTCTAAAAGATACCATTGCGTCTCTGCAGGAGAATTTGGCTATTGAGCAAGCCAATCTTCCAACACTCCTGACTTTCCAAACATTGTAACCATTAGAATAGAACGAATCAAGCTTAGCATTAACCATTTATTCCATAAATTTATAAAAAAATCCAAAAACATAATACCTCTAACCTTCTTCAACAAATTTAAAGCAGACATTCATGCAGAAAATGGGAGAATTGCAAACCACTGAAAACCAGTTAATTAAAAGTGTTCCAGACACCTACTTTTCCAAATAAACACATACAAATTAAGTTCTGGTTGCAATAGGGGGAAAAACATAACCACTAAAAACTCTCATGCTTTGCTATATTTAAAGAACTGCATTCTTACATAGAATAAATTGAATCCTTTTCAAGGCAAAACAGATAGCACTATGGATTGCTGAAGTGGTGACTCCATGTTGTAACACTTCTAACAAGTAACTATAAAACTCTTGTTCAAGTAGGATTCATGTGCACACTGATGAAAAAAGGTAACTGCTGAAGAGAATTTTATGTGATTCTAAAAATGAAAGCCCAAGTTCAAGACTATGAATCAATAGCCTTTGCGGTGGCAAAAGCAGCGGCCAGAACTAATAGCAGCAGCAGCTCTGAGCAAGCACGTACATATCAGGCTGAACCAATTGCTGTTTTGCCTATTCCAGACTACAGAAGTTGGGGTTATCAAGATGCTGCTGACGGCAGTGCATGGCTAGAGGTTGCATCTGACGGTGGATCTTAAGTTGTGCAGCTCTTAAATACAGGTCCTGTGGAAAACCTTCTGGAGAACCTACAGGTGCCTGTGAAGAACCTGCTGTTTCTCCCTGCACCTACAATAGCAATTGGCTTCTTTACTTAGAAAGGAGAATGTCACTGCAACTTCCTCCCCACTGTTAACAGACCAGATGCTGTTGTACCCAGTTCAAGAGCTACTGGTTGCCAATTGCACAGGTGCTATATATGATTAAAAGGGGCAACCGTTTGAACAACATTGCCAAGTATATTAACTTTTTCCTAAGAATAAAAGCACAGTAAATCAAAAGAAGTGGCTAAGCTAGATGACACTGGTTTTGTTGTATTTGGTACATAAATATTTATACAGTATAATATTATTTCCAAAATAAATGGATTTACTCTTCAAGTGTCTGCCTTTTATGCAGGCTTTCAAGTCACGAGTGGGTCAGCAGAAGCAGCTCTTCACCCCTTTCAGTCCTGCTGCCAACAGTTAGGCCCATTTCAATATTTTAGGCATTGGAAAAGTACTTTGGTTTATATAGTGCCTCATATGCAAGAGGCAGAAAACTGAGTAACCATTTTAACACACAGCTAGAGACAAACAGGTCCCTTTACAATTCACAATAATTATTCACCAGTCTCTGAAAATGGAAGACGAGAGTTTATGCACATTTCAGTGCCAAAGCAGCAATGCTATGGCCATGAGCAATTAAAGGAGTGAGAGCTCCAGAGCTGCTGCTTAATTTGTATTGTAATTAGTGGCTCTGTTTTCCACAGAGACGCTGTTTACGCATTTCAGACCAAATCAGTTTGGTTCAGGACCAGAACTTGCAGTCTGAACAGTACACAGAGTTGCTGATGGTTTAGTCTTTATTCCAAAAATCAAAACTCTCCCACCATCAACTATTCCACCAAAAATCTGCAGTAAATAAAAAAAGATATGGATGAAAAAGAGTTATGGCATGAGAGAACGAGGAGCAGGATGTCGTTCAGGCATGGTCCTTGCAACCTAAAAAATTGGTTTTTCAGACAACCAGTCTCGGCTTTCAGATTTAAGGCTACAACTAAAAATGGTTGAGGATTTGATGTAAAGTCCACTCGCAATGCTAGAGGACTTTGAGTCCAATTCCACAGCCTTGAGTCCAATTCCTTGAGTTTTGAGTCCAATTCCACAGCCACTGAATTACAAAAAATTTGGCAACTTAGGTAACCTAAATGCCAAATTCCAACACTTACTCCAACTACATCATGAGAGTGGATAAATCACGGCTGCCAACACTTTGCAAAGAGGCATCAAGCAGGGGAGATAACACGGGCACTACAAAGAAAGAATCAGGATCCTGTTTGATCAATGTGCTTTTATGTTGCTTGGTCTAAAAATAATGGAGGTGGGGTGGAAAGAATCTGAAACTGAAAACCTCATTTTGGGCCAATCTTCTGAGCAGCAAGGAATATGGAGTGGGATGTGGAGCAAGGAAATGAACGACTGGGAAATTGACAGGTTTGGGTAGCACAACACTCCACAGCCCCACATATTTTGTAGTTTCAGCTGTTCCCAACCTAAGTTATTGGCATTCATGTGCCTTTCTTAGAGCTAGCTGAATGATCCCACTGCTGAAAAGTCTAGCGAAGCACCTGAGTTGAAATGCAAAATTTATTTTCTTTTAAAAATGATCATGTATAAAATCAATTCATATTACAACAACAAGTCACCACTTCAACGACTGGCCTCTTTTGAATTTCAAGATTGCTCCTCAACATCTTGCTGTTTCTGTGGCAGTTTCGATACTGGAAGCTCCAAGCCTGCCCATAACATCGGCTCGGCTTTTCTCATTGTTAGCTCAATCTTTGTCGCTGTCATTGTTACATAACTTCTTGTCACATCAATTACCTGGAAAGAAACATGAACATTTCAGTTTAAATTGTATACCTGTGTGCACATGCATGTGTGAGCTGACCACAAAAGTACATTTTCTTCAACATGCTTGATAACTTTTTTCAAAATAAAGGTATATCGATATGTTGCCTTATAATTCACATCTTCTAGTACTTACTGACAAAGCAGGTTTAAATACTCTAGAAAACAAGTTATGCCAAGCTATGCAATTCTCAGGCTATGCTCGGGCTCATACAGAGGAATTTTTCTGCAAGGAGGGGACTTCAAGGGCTTTGTTTACACAGAACATTTCATTAAGTCTAAAAGAAAAAGTAGGAAGTTGTGCTCTGGAAATCAGTATAAGGAGATTCAAATCTACAGCTTCACACACTTTTCAAAGTACCCAATAGCTTTTTCAAAAGTATCTCAGACTGGTGAGAAAGTGCAATTCACCTAAAGGAGACAAGAACCTACAACATCTTGGATGCTTGTAATTTGCTAAATACTATTTCAAATGGAACTTCAGAACTTAGTGAATGAACCAAACAAAATGCCCTGTAGCATCTGCAGCTTCCTACTAGTATGAACAAGCACAGGAGAATACACATATAGCTGAAGACACTGTACTTTTTCTTTGCAGCATTACTTAATACAAGCATCACAGACACAAGAATCTGACAACAGAAGCAAAAAGAAAACATCTAAGCCAGGAAGTCATCACAGGAACAGGCTTGTATTCTCCTAAATGAAAAACTGTATGTACTTACACCCCAAATACTCAGATTCTGTTTAAACTCTTTACTGCCGTCAAACACAATATGAATATTTAACTGCAAGAAAAAGAAAGATTTATGTAAGAAACATGCATGCAGCACTCTCAAGTGTAAATACATATGAACTGGTCAAGATCTGAACTATTTAAAGGACCCTGTTCCCCATATTTGCCTGTCTAAAATGTTCATCTGAATGCCTCCTCTCTTCATTTAGGTATATGGTGATTAGCAACTGGGAAGGGGGGCAGCAAGTATTGCAGGCACCACAATGCACCTTGCAGGATGCTCTTCCCACTGGCCACTACAGCCACTCAAGCAGTGATGGCTCTTCACTGTGCATTACTGTTGCTGCCCAGGATTATTCTAACGGCAAGTGAGAGTCCACTTACACTGGATGTTACAGTGCCTGCAGAACCAACTGTGCCACACTGCCCCACTCTTGGCAGCTACAGCTTGATCAGAAAGAAGATTCTGGAGTTTTGCTGTATTTGCAGTTTTGCTGCAAAAAAGGGACATTGCAGTTTTGCTGCTGTTTGTGGGAGAACATTCAAACATGTAATTTCCCATCTGATGTTAAGGAAATCCCCCAAAGATAATAACCATGTGCTTATTCTGGACAAGATAAACCAACAGTTTAAATATATATTTGACATAAAAAAGACAAAGAATTTCAATTAAGTGAAATTAACCATAGGTCTAAAAGTTATGTTACCCGTGTACTATTTGCTTCTACGTGGCTGAGTTCTGGAACAGAGTTTTTAGCATAGATTGAAATGATCACTTCCCCTCCAGTCTGATGCCAATCGTGTCGGCACGGAACCACCTTTTTCTCCTATTAAGTGAAAATTGAGATGTAGTTTTAATCCGTTTGTGATTTGTGGATACTTGCTTTATAAACTCCTCTACATATAATACAAAGGTTCTTGCATAGTACTAGTACAGCTGTCCTTTATTAGCCACTACTGTTCTGTTCCAGAACCTCCCATGGATTAAAAAATCAGTGCATAAAGAAATAATGGAAAAATAGGTTTAAAGGTCCACTTCCAGGTTTTTTGCACATCTATTGCACCTAATGGAATAAAGCAGGCCTCCGTCAGTCTTGGAAGACTATGGTATCGTGCTCAGCACTGCATACACTGCATGCGAAGCACGAAAGCCTGGGTTAGATTGTTATGGAGAATAGGCTGTTACCCAAGCAGCAAATCCCCCCTCTCCATGCCACTGAATTAGTCCAATGGAAAGGCAGAGCCAATACGATTGGATCCAGCTGGCGTCACAGAGCTGGGCTAAGGACAGGAGCTCACCCTGTCTTGTGGGGCCGACCCGGGTCTCAAACCCTGGCCTGCTGGTTAACAGGCACAGTGTCTTAACTGCTTGCGCCATCCACAGCCACTCCCTAATGGAATAAGGTAGTGCTTAAATATCTGAAGGGTTTGATTCTGGGGCTGAAAAATGGAATGACTGCTTGCACGACTGCCTGTCTACAACAGTAGAAAAGCAGTTTTTAAAACTGTGGTTTGTAGTGGCCACTCATGTTGAGTCAAATCCATGTATAAAACATTTGTGTACAAGGTTGGACCTGTTATTCTAGCAGTTAGTATTAAAAAGGCATTACTAGAGAAGTGACACTCCTAAGGCTTGACACTGCATAACAGCAAAGCCACATGGTTTTGCCTATGGTTCTAGTCTGGGAGACTTTGGCAAAATTTAGGCTATATTAAAAAACAAACAATATTTTTATACCAACTAAAAGTACACAAATTGGTTTACAAAAAAATTAAATAATTAATAGCCCTGTCCCAAAAGGGATCTCAATTTTAAAACAAGTATCTTTTGCTTCCTGTTCCTCTTCATCATAAAAAGTAACACAGTTGGTCAGGGGCATACTTGTTACTGGTTTATTGCTGTAATTTGGTTTTATAAGTAGAAGCATACAGTCCTTACAGCCTACTCAAGAGTAAAGCTTACTAGTGAAATGGACAGTTTGAACACAACTTTTAGGCAAACTTTTTAAATATCCTGTAGAAACCAGTAATGCTCAAGGTACAGAATGTTGATTTTATAGAGGTAGTTTGAGATCCCCCCTGAATAAGTAAAAATAACATTATTTTTTGCTGAGCCCTTATATACCAAGCCACTTTGGGTATCCTTCCCTTAGGAAGACAAGATAAATTGAATAAATAAAATTTTCAGGTAAGCACTGGTAGAAGATAGTGAAGACGTATTCCAATTTCTCACACAGGTTAGTTTCTAAATACATAAGATAAAGTAAACCGTTATAACATTAGGGCTACTTACAGCATCCTTCTTCACCCATACGTGTGTTCCTGTTGTACAACCCTCTTGAGCCAAAAAAGTATTGAAGTCTGATGTTTTCCTCTTACAACAACTCCAGTACTTCATCCTGAATTTGAAGATTTAAAGAAACAATGTCAAGTTACAATAGTATATCTCTATAGTACAGTATATGACAATAGTATATTGCTATATACCAGATACTACTAGCAGAGGTCTCCAAATCCCAGCCCGGTAGTCAGATGCGGCCCTCACCGAGCCTCAATGTGGTCCCCAGCAACCCCTCTCCCTGGTCCTTGGGCAACCCTTGTAATCCATTCCAATACATTCTTATGTCTAAATTTATATTTAAATTTAAAATTTAAATATAAATTTAAAATTGCTTTTAAATTTAAATTGCTTTTCCAGCTCCTGACATTATATGGCAATAGTATATTACCTGTACCATCATATGCTATTTTGAGAAAACGAATAGTTACTCAGAATTTAAAGAAAGAGTATCTGCACAATACTCACCCTTCATGGAATATGGGCACACCTGCGTGATAAGTACATACATCTTCCATGTCATCTGGCCCTTCAAATGTCTAGAACAGAAATACATACTGAAAATTTTACTTGCCATTAAATCGATATAAGTGTACATGCCTACGCAACAGTTTAAAAAGCCTTGTTACAGTCATTCCAGAAATCCTCACTCCAGGCTTCTGTGTCACTTAAGTTTGCAGACCTCCAGTTGTGCAGTTTCTCCCCATCCACCCACCCACCAAAAAAGCAATGGAGGCGGTGGGAAATAAAGGTGAGCTGGGATTGTACTAGAAAAAGGAATGGAGGAAAAGGTACTGTCTGGATTTTCAAAAACTTATGTCCGAAAGCCATCTGTTAAAAACATACGAACACTGGCCAAAAATGTCACAATACACACCATTAAAACAGGCTATGATTTGTTCCCTGCCAAAGAAACCCCACCTGGATCTCACTATGTTGGGGAATTATAAACCACTTCCAATGGCCTGTTCCTGCACAAGGTGACTGAGGTACTAGACATGGACAGAACCACATGGTTAACCTGATGGTTAACTTTCCTTTAACTTAAGGATATACTTTAATTTAAGTATAACTTAATGATATATTTACCTTTGTACACCCTCTGTTTTTGCATGCAGTCCCAATTTTTATTTCATCGCTATCTTCCTCTGTAAAATAAAAAGTGCAATGATTTTAACAGCCTTTAAGTAAAACAAGAGTGCAATGATTTTAATATCTTCATTGTTCAAAGATGTTCAATTGCAAAATCTGTAAAGTTTACAGTGTAGAAGAGAGAAGAAACCCAGAACTTTATTTCCATCTAAGAAGTTTTAGCAGTGAGCAACTACAAGCTGAAAACTCAGAACATTATGGCTCCAACTGCACTGTCTTGATTCCTTGAAGGGTTGTAATAATAATAATAGTGGAATAAGGGCAAAATCCACAGCAATTATGCATCCATACAGTTACGTCACCCTCTAGTGTTATCTTATGGAAAGTCATCTTAACTGGTCTGGAGCAAGGGGCTTAATTTCACTTTAGTATATAGGCCTAAATGCAGTGAATCCCAAACCAAGATATGGCATATTCTCTATTAATACAAGACTTGAATTCTAACAAAGCCACTTACCATGCTTTACTTCATTCTCCGATGATAGTTTGAGCTTGTCTAATGCTTGTTTCAAGGACGCTGACACCTTCATTTGCAAGCAGGTCATTGGCTCATCAGGACTATAATAAAGAACAGAATATTGGTAATACTTTGACTAGTGTGGACAGGACAAGAACTAGTTCTAATCTGATTAAGTACCGCAGTCCATTACTTTAGAACAGAGCAGTACCCCAGCTCTCAGAATGCTTTATAACAACAACAACAACAACACAGGTATTTATATACTGCCTTTCTGGCCATTTGATTTCTCTTTTGACTTTATTCAAGATGTTTTATATGGGGATCCCTCAAGAGGGTTTTACAATAAACAGAGAGGATCTATCTTTCAAGAACATGCCACAGCCTAGATGGATCCTTCTTGTCCTTCTCATCTTCCTGGCTGTGATTTTGCCTGAGACACACCTGCATGCTGGTTCCTTATCACTTAGCTCAAAGAGTCAAGGTCGCGTCCCACAACTTACAGCGTTCTTGAACTGGGAACCTTCAGTTCTTATCTTTTTCTATTCTCTAGATCAGTCTATCTGCCCTTTAAAAGATCACATCTCTAAAGGCAAATAAACTTCCTCTTTTGACAAAAGACTGAAGTTCTTTTTTGCCTTAATCAGGCATTCTGATGCCTGCAGGAACCATTCTAGACACTAATGGAACACAGGTCCAGTCAGGTTTGGGGGTTTAAAATGAGACCCAAACTTTGAATTTAAACATATATGGAGTTTAAATAGATCTATGGGAGGTTGAATAGATGATGAAGGCAGGGGTTGGAGGGGGGGTGAAGAGAGAAAAGGAAGGAGAGAAAAGGGAACAGAGAGCTTCCAAAGCATCCTGCTCTGATTTGAGGCCAGACGAGATTGGGGAATTCTGGTGCCCTCCCAGGAAGGAGAACTTTCAATGTCCAGCCTGTCAGTGTGGGACACAGCACCACCCACACTGTCAACAGTGCCCTCCCTTTCTCCTACAGAGAACTTTTGTGAGCTGTGAAAACAAGTTTTTTCACCACTCTTGGTAATTCGAGTCATGCACATCAATGACCTGGGCACTGACTCAGCTTTTACTTGACTTGTACAGCAAGTAATGATGACTTGTCATTTTGGGCCCTACACTTGGGTTCATGTGAATGTCCATGCTTACTATTGTTTTGTTGCTTCTGTGTTGTCCCGAAGTACCTTATGGACAATCTGGAAGCCACATCCAAAACAGATGCAGCAGACTAGGTGGAAGGAGTGTAGGCTGGCTCCAGGAGGAAGGGGCTAGTTGGACGGAGGTGAGGAGAGAGACTGTACAAGGTTCAGGAGGGAGAACCAGAAGAAGGCCATGGTACCCAGGGCACCATGTAGACAAGAGGGTAGTTCTCTTGTCCATGTTGGAAGGAATAGGCAACTATTGGCCAGATTTGTTGCCTGTTTTTTTTCCTTTGCATGAGAGAGTGCAGCAGAAGGAAGAACCCAACAGACACTGGAGAAAAGAACTAAAGGCCTGGACAGTCCAGGGAGAGAGCTAATGAGACAGGCAAAGCATGGAGAAGTGGAGACTTGGCCCATGACTTTGCCATGAGGGGTGTGTGTAGATGTGGACAACCTCATAATGCCAGATGCAGGGGGGGCACTTGGATGCAGGTGCCATATGTGCTCCCTGAAGCATCTGGTAAGACGCTATATCAGCTAGAAAGCTGAACTAAATTTGCATTTGGCCTGATCCAATGAAGGCTCTTATTATGTTCTAATGCAGCTATGGGACATCCCTGCTAATTTTTATATAACATGGCTAAGGTTTAGCAGTACATCTACCTAAATGACACAAGTTTCAGAATATAGGAATTAAAAATAAAACAATGAATCAACAGAAAACAGACTGGCCCCATCTCAGTAAATTACCTTGGTCTCTGAATGGCTTCCACTGGTTTTGGAGCCTGAATTATGCATTCCTGAAATTTTGGTTTCAAGTCAGCTAGCTCTTTGCGCTCAGAGGTTGTTTTAACCTCAGGTTTTACAGGTTCAGGAGGCTTCTCACTGTTATGGAAACCCTTTGTACAACCCTGTTGTAGAAAGCAAAAAGAATTTATAAGTAAACCAGCCTCGACTGTGCACTACTTCATTAACAATTCTTATTGCTTCCACCTCTAGTATTTGGCAATAAACATCAATGGTAGCAGTAACCATATAAATTGACTTTTCGGTGTTTATCTTGAAACATATGCAATCCTTTTTATATTCTTTAAAACTTAAAATCTGCATGGTTAAAAGATATTCAACATTATAACAGGGCATGTCAAAACTTTATTAGACAACCACATCAAATAACTTCCTTCCTTCAAAAAAATTGAACAACAAGAAGTAGTGGATTGAAGTATCCCTACAATAGAACTACGGGAGCACGTAAGAGATATTACGTGCACCCATAGTTACTGCACCACCTAGTAAAAACTTATGGGAAATTCATAATGCAATCCAGAGTAAATTGTCCTTGCTCTGGAGCAAGGACTGCCTGTAGTTACTCTGGATCGCACCCTACATGTAGTGCAGATGCAGGTAAAACATAATGGCTATCTCCCTCTCTAGGGTAATAAAACTTTGGATTTCACACTGAAACTCTACTCAGATATGACTGGCTTTATCGGTTTCATCCTAAAATTTATTTTGCAATAAACATCTCTCAGTTACTAATACATACCACAATGCTTAAGAAGTCTGAAAAATCTGTGGTTCGCCGTTTACAGCATGACCAACCCTGTAAAATACAAGCCATGCAAATGGTTTCAATACTACTAGGCAATATATGAGAAGTACAACTATAAAAACAAGGCTAAAAATCTCACATTTTCTAATTATTGTTTTGTTGCCTTGCTAGACTCCAGCTCTACCGCACTTCCTTTTACCATTATCTTCTTATATGGCAAGTGCAGATAAACTAGAAGCACCAAAAGCCCAGGTAATGTTTGCCATATTAATATCAACAAATATACATAAAAATAAACAAATATTTAGCCTAGCGCAGAGGTCCTTAACCCCTGGTCCGCAGGCCCAGTGCTGGTTCGCAGCGCCTTGTTCACGAGGCCACGACAGCACTTTGCCCCAGACTGGAGGCAGGAGCCCTGAGGGCGCTTAGCCCTGACCCGGCCCAGTCACCGCACAGCTGGGCGAACTACACAACCACGGTCCAACTGCTGGGCCATGCCTGCGTACTTCTCCCGGCTGTGAGGCGAGCCAGTCTGTGCCTGCCTAGCTCGCCTCACAGCCACATAGAACCACGCAAGCGTGGCCCGGTTGTTGGGTTGTGTCTGCACAGTTCACCCTGGTAGGCACTGGGCTTGACACTGGACTGCCCCTGCGTAGTTTGTCCTGTGGCCAGGGCGGACTGTGCCTGCGTAGTTCTGAGAGGGACTGTGCCAGCGCATCCCGCCTGGACTGTGGAAAATTTTTTCCCACGGTGTCAGGCTGTGGTCCTCACAATGTTGAGAACCACTGGCCTAGTGGAAGAGGATAACGAGGTACACGAATGACTAAAAGTACAGGGTGGCCCACAAAAAAGGTAACTGAAATACTTTAGTAAGCTTTTACCTGTTGCACGATTACCAATCGTACAACTATGTATCCTGCATGACTTCACATACACCTTCCGTTACTTTTTATTCGGCCACCCTTGTGTAATATGCTAAAATGGCAAATGTGATTCAATTCTGACAAAAAATCTCAACATCGTGTATGTTTTGATGGGGTCTAAGTCACTAGTAAAACAGGGAAAGATTTCCTGGGCCCTCAAGAAGTTCCTGTTTTGGCTGTTAGTACTGCCTTCTTTCCCTTCAAGGATGCAATCAACAATGTATGGCGAAGTGTCAGGACTCAATCTGCAGCTTTGCAAATGGCCAGTAAACCCAGGAAGCAACACACAGCTGTGGATTATAGCTGGCAATAAAAATCTTAGATCCTACATATTCTGGGATCACTGCAGATAGTGCTGCACTTGTGCAAATTAAGGGCACAATTTAGCCGAATTCTGTAAAGACCTTGGAAATAATTATGTCTGTACACCTACTTTAAGAGCATCATGAAAGACTGGCACTCCTGGGTGATACGTGCACGACTCTGAAAGGGAAAAAAACAGAAGAATTAGATGAAACTTGAACACTGTTATTTTTAAGGGCCAAAGCAGAGGTGGGAGAAAACTGTGGTAATGAAATATAAACACACCATACTGTTTTCCGCACCACTTATTTTTGTAAAAAACAAAAGAACTGTGAAAAAATTAAAATGTTTTTATATGGTTTTTATTTATTTTTTAATAGGAGATGCATGAGTAAAAACTGTGGCTGCATTTGATGACCTATGTCACTTATCTAGTGCACTATTTTTTTTAAAAAAATTTAATTTATAATTATTGTGTAAATTTTGAATAGAAACACAACTACTTCCTGCACTTGTGGAAAACACTGAAAATTACACAAAAAACAACCTGTATTCTCCCACTTCTAGCTACAGTCAAGCACTGAGGACATTGTGTTTTTGTCCAGAAATGCTTGCCTAGGCTAGTCCCTTATTTCTGTTCTTGGAAAACCCAGAAATGGATGTGCAAGTAAAGACTGCTTTGAATCAAGCATAGACTTGCAGGCTATTAAGATAGAAAAACTTGGGTAATTCAGATTTAGAAGGATTCTCCTAATGGAAAATTTATGAAAATAAAAAAAAATGGTTTCACTCCTATCAACTATTTTGTCAAACAGCCTTTGAACAAGGCAGGATTTCACTTGTCTTACCATTCTCACATATAACTGGGAGCTACTCCTATTACTTACTTCCAAACAAACACAATGTAGTTCGACAGTACAGTGTTGTGTATGTCATTGCCTTTATTACATTTTTGCCCCAACTGAGAATAGTCATCAACCCGCTTAAATGCTGATGACAGTCATGTCACTACATAAGCGTATCTACTCATGAGTTCAGCATGTCTCACCTTTTATTGAAACAATTCAGTTGTCATTTCAGAGCATTACAGATCAACCAGGTACAAAATAGTACTAAGAACAATAGTGACAGTACAAGTCCTGAAGACCAAGCTTGTTAAAGTAAAACTTATGTTGTCTGGTTTTCAATGGCTGTGCTGGAAAACATGAATTATTACAGACACACCTAACCGGGGGAAACAAACCCAACAAATCACAGGAACCACACATGTAATTACATTAATGACTAAGAAGAGTCTCAAAGGTGCTAAAAACCAGAACACTGACAAAAATCATATTCTTTATAGTATGACTGCATTGTTTTGTCTATGTTTTATTCTACTAAGAAGCTACTAATTAATAACATCCTTTAATGTATATACAGCTCCAATCTTGTTATATAGACTTGTCTTAACACAAATGGCCACTGCAATTCAGTTTTGAAAACTACTTTTCCACTGTTGTAGAGGCAACCAACGCAAGCAATCTTTCCATTCGTCAGCGGAGCCAAAGGAAGGAGATCCTTCACATTTTTAATTGCTGAATACTTCTCCACAACAGTAAGAAAAGCTTTTTTGACACAACTAAAAAGTGTGTCCCTTTACAATGCTTTTATTTAACTGCTTTATTTAACCCTTTTGATTGCTTTTATTTAACACTGTTTTTGTTATCGTTGGTGAATCCCAGAATCAAACCATCCATAGGTTTTGAAGCACACACTTATTCCGTTAGGAGCAATGGAGGAGCAAGAAATCTGGAAGTGGGTGTTTAAATCTATTTTTCCACTATCATTTTTTTAATCCTCAAGAGTTCCAGAATTGAACCCTAGTGAATAATGAGGCAAACCTTTAATCTTTAATGTCACAATGATCAGTAGTAAAAAAAATAAGTGTTTTCTCCCCCTTCTCTCGGATGAAATGCATCTATGTGCCTGTTGCAACATAGTCTATAGTCTCAAAACAAGGCAAAGATGTGTCTTCAGAGCTGTATTGATGCAAATCAATAATTGACAACTCACACAATGCATCAACTATGATCTCCTAAATCGGGCTACAGCCAGCTTCAGAGAGGCAAATATATCCCCCACTAACACAAGGGCAATGCTTCAAACTATTTCATATGGTTGATCAGCTACTTCCCCCTGGCCCCCCAGCCCCCAAATACGCCATGGACTGTGCCATAGCGTATTTTTTATTACTACTTTTATTTTAGTAGTAGTAGTATGGACTGTGGTATGGACTGTGCCATAGCGTATTTTAATACTACATAGCGTATTTTTTTATTACATGCCTTATTACTACTGTACATCTTTCCTGGAAATCTCCCCAGAACCAACAGTCAATCAGTAGTTTGAAGACCACTTGGTATACTGGTCCAAGAAATAAACCCAGCGACACTTGGCATTAAAGCCATGTGTCACAGAATAAGTCAAAACTGTTGTTATATTGTCATCACTCATCTCAGCAACATCATCTTTTTTTTTTGAAACAATCTTGCTGATCCGTTCTTGCAGCTTGGGTTCCCCAGAAATCAGTGGGGGCGATGGAAGAGAAATACAGTGGCACCTCACGTAAAAAACTTAATTCGTTCCGAAGGCATGTTCTTTACGTGAAACATTCTTTACGTGAAGCGGATTTTCCCATAGGAAATAATGGAAACTCAGACGATTGGTTCCACAACCACAAAAATATTCATATAAAAATATTAACTGGATGTAAAAATGATGACAGAACACTGGGATTGAATTCAAAACATGCATTCAATGTGCATGATCCTATGAAGTCTACTTAGGCTGCAGTCCTAAAGACACTTTCCTGGGAGTAAGATCCATTTAACACAATGGGGCTTACTTCTGGGTAGACATGGTTAGGAGGCTGTAATCCAAGACACCTTCAAAGTGTCTCCCCACTTTCTCCATCCTGAGCCTCTCTCTCCCCTGCTCCCTTCTGGCTAGCCCTGAGCTGCTTCCCTCTTCTCCACTGCTCTTCTCTCCCTCTGCCCAGCGGATGCCCAGCCACAGGAGGAACAGCATGGAAGTGTTGCTTTCACTATGGGCAGGTGTGCTAGGCAGCCCTGATGCTTTTTAAGCAGGCTGCCGGCCAGCGTGTCTGCCCCAACTGAAGCGAATGTGTTCTTTACGTGAAGCACTTTCTTTACGTGAAGCAGAATCCTAGAGAAATTTTTGTTTGTTACGTGAAACATACTTTATGTGAGGCGCCACTGTATTTTGTTTCTTACATACAGTAAAATCACATCTCCTGCTATAGTCTTTACCCCTCATCCCCAACTGAGGATGTACAAGGAAGTACAAACGTAGCTGCTTTACATTCATCCTTTATTTCTTTTACATTCCTTTGCCCTGTACAGTACTTGTTATCTTTACCTTTACTGCCCTCCCTCTCGTGTATAAATTTAGAATTTATGTAACTATGATGCGGTTTTATATTACTATTAATAGTTCAGATTGCAAAGAAATCAAACCTCTGGGGCATAGTGCTGAAAGCTTACATGGTTAATCTTACTAGTCATTAGAAAAGAGCACGTCTTCAACAAAATCCCCCCTCCCCAAAATAGTGTGTCACATTGTTCATGATGATAAAACACTCCTAAGATAGCATCCATGTCATTTGTAACTCAAAACCACTTGCAACAACATGATGTTTCTTAACAAACCTGAAATGCTATCTGTGATATGAGCTGCCAGAGCAACTAATGCATGCTTTTCTTCTTCACCGGCAGAATTTACCTGCCAATGTGAGTGTAAAATATCAAGAATATTACTGGGCCCTGGACATGGCTGGGCACAGAGGGGCACCAGGGGGCAGTGGTGGGCAGTAGCAGGCACCGCAATTGGGCATCAGGAGTGGGCACCACTGGGCAGTGAGCAATTCCTACCAAGCACCAGACATCCTTCTGGGGCACCACTGAACAATGGGCAGTGGGCACACTGGGCATTGCGCATCCCTTCTGGGTACCAGCAGACACCACCAAGTATTATGGGGCAGCGGGCACCACTGGGAATCGACAAAATAAAAACAAAAACACTCATATGTATCATTTTCATGTGGTTAATTTAAGCCCTGTATTATTTATCATTAAAATTAAAACTGCATGTAATTTATTATTACGTGTACTTTATTAATTGCAAGGCTATGCTGCCTGATCAGAAAGAAAGGGAGGAGAATGAAGACTTTTTCTATAGGACACAAGGCTAAAAAACAGGACGTGTCCTGAGAATAGTGGACAGATGTTCATCCTGGAAAAGGATAATGATTTCCCACCTACCCCTAGGACATCTGGCTAAAAAAAAGAGGACGCTCCTGGAAAAGGAGGACACAAGGCTTAAAGGAGAACATGGACTAGAAAAAGGACACAAGGCTTTAAAAAAGGACACAAGGCTAAAAAAGGGAAGAGGGCATGCCCTAGAAAAAGAGGACACAGGGCTTATAAAAGGAGGACACATCCTAGAAACCCAAAGCTAAGAGAACATTCCTGGAAAAGGAGGACAAGAGGCATAAGAAGGAGGACATGTCCTAGAAAAAGGCGTTAAAAAAACAGGACACAACGACAAAGAGGGTATGCCCTAGAAAGAGGACATGATCCACAAGAAAGAGGACACAAGGCTATAAAAGAGGACACATGACCAAAAAAAAGAGGACATGTCAAAAAAGGACACAAGGCAAAAAGGAAAGAGGGCATGCCCTGGAAAAAGAGAACATGGGGCATAAAAAGGAGGACATGTCCTAGAAAAAGGCTTTAAAAAGAGGACACAAAAAAGAGGGCAAGTCCTAGAGAAAGAGGACACAATCCTCAAAAAAGAGGATACAAGGCTTTAAAGGGGACAGGAAAAAAGAGGACACAAGACTAAAAAAGGAGGACATGTCCTGGAAAAAGGCTTTAAAAAGAGAACACACAAGTAAAAAAGAGGGCATTTCCTAGAAAGAGAGAACAAGGCTTTAAAAGGGGTGCAAGAGGCTGAAAGGGGTACATGACCTGGGAAAGGGGGCAGGAGACTAAAAAAGGAGGACATGTCCTGGAGAAAGGAGGACAGGAGACTGAAAAAGGAGGACATGACCTGGAGAAAGGAGGACAGGAGACTAAAAGGAGGACATGTCCTGGAGAAAGGAGGACAGGAGACTGAAAAAGGAGGACATGCCCTGGAGAAAGGAGGACAGGAGACTAAAAAGGAGGACATGCCCTGGAGAAAGGAGGACAGGAGACTAAAAAGGAGGACATTTCCTGGAGAAAGGAGGACAGGAGACTAAAAGGAGGACATGTCCTGGAGAAAGGAGGACAGGCGTCCTACATGCCTTTTTGAGGCATGCAGTGGCCAGGAGTTCCGCAGGTGGGAACACTAAGGGGACAGTGGCTGCCCTGGGACCAGCAAGGGCTGCCAGGCTCCCCCCTCCCCCTCCCCCTCCCCCTCCCCTTCTACCTCCTCCTCCCTCCCCCTCCTCACCCTCAGTGTTGCTCTCGGGGTCGAAGCGCTGCTGGCAACCTCGGTTGTAGCAGAGGAGAGCCATCGAGGACCAGGCAGGGCCGGTGCGAGGAAGGCAGGCAGGCAGACAGGAAGGAAGGTCCCTCTCCGGAAACAGCCGAGCCGAGCCGAACCTTCGGGAACCTTCGCGAACCGTCGGCACTGACGCGCATGCGCAGACGCATCCCGATAGAGCAGTTTGGGCAAAGCGGACTCGCGCATGCGCAGTCGGTAAAGGCGAAGCTGCGAGGGGTAATGGTTGGGCGGGGCTGTGCGGAACAAAGACTTAGGAAGGAAAGACTCACGCACACCCATCCACTCTGGGACGGTTCTGGGTCACTCTGGATTTTCTGTGTCTCCCTGCAATGCTCAGAGGGTGCAAGAGGCTCAGCCCTGCAGTGATGCCTTCCTGCCAGGGAGACCACATCTCAGCAACAAAAGAGGACAAAGTGTAGGACACCCAAAAAATGTAGGACACAACAAAATAAAATAAAAACACATAGAAGAGGTCATTGTTTTTACACTCATTTATTTATTTATCTATCCATCTATTTATTTATTTATTTATTCATTCATTCATCTATCTATCTATCTATCTATCTATCTATCTATCTATCTATCTATTTATCTATCTATCTATCTATCTATCTATCTATCTATCTATCTATCTGTGAATACAGTGGCGCCTCACATAAAGAGCTTAATTCGTTCCGGAGGCATGCTCTTTAGGTGAAATGCTCCTTAAGTGAAGCAGATTTTCCCATCGGAAATAATGGAAACTCAGACAATTGGTTCCACAACCCCCCCAAAAAATATTCATATAAAAATATTAACTGGATGTAAAAATTATGACAAAACACTGGAATTGAATTCAAAACATGCATTCAATGTGCATGATCCTATGAAGTCTACTTAGGCTGCAATCCTAAAGACACTTTCCTGGGAGTAAGCGGGCCCCATTTAACACAATGGGGCTTACTTCTGGGTAGATACGGTTAGGAGGCTGCAATCAAAGACACTTTCCTGGGAGTAAGCCCCATTTAACACAATGGGGCTTACTTCTGGGTAGACATGGTTAGGAGTCTGCAATTAAAGACACTTTCCTGGGAGTAAGCGAGCCCCATTTAACACAATGGGGCTTACTTCTGGGTAGACACGATTAGGAGTCTGCAATCAAAGACACTTTCCTGGGAGTAAGCCCCATTTAACACAATGGGGCTTATTTCTGGGTAGACATGGTTAGGAGGCTGCAAAGATACTTTCCTGGGAGGCTTACCTGGGCTGATGTTGGAGGTTCAAGGTGGTCGGTGGGGGCAGTTAGAGGCAGCAGCACTGGCCGGCAGCTCTTTTAAAGAGCCTCCATGCGGAGCATCAGAGCTGCATAGCACGCGTGCCCATAGAGCACTTGCTTGTTAAGTGAAGTGGAACTTGTTATATATATAACCTGCCTATAACCTGCCTCTCTACAACATGGAAAGTCTTATCAGGCATCATAGCCACTACATTGCAAAAGCGTATGAGCCAATACATGAGCACAGTGCAAAAGGGCATTGGGAAGGATTCCAGGGGCTCAAAACATCAACTGCTCATAGATAGTACTGTAGCCCAAGACTCAAGAACCAGACAGACTAATCTGTGCACAGCTTGGATTGACTACAGGAAAGCCTACGACTCAATGCCACATAGGTGGATCTGTGAATGCCTGGCATTATATAAGGTAAATAAGACCTTAATGAATCCCCTAAGCCAAATAATAGCAAAGACAGGATATGGGTACAAGTTCAAGAGTGGAACTACCATCAGCCACCTCCTCTATATGGATGACATCAAGCTGTATGCAAAGAATGAACGAGACATCGACTCATTGATACACCTCACAAGGATCTACAGTGAGGATATTGGGATGTCATTTGGCCTGGATAAGTACAACCGAATGATCGTAAAGAGAAGAAAAGTGGTTAAGACCAGTGGGGTAGAACGACCAACAGGGTACATAACAGATGTAGAGACCAACTGTAAGTACCTAGGTATCCCACAATCCCACGGTAATCATGAAGAGGAGGCAAGGAAGACAGCAATATCCAAGTACCATCAAAGAATACGACAGATCCTGAAAAGCCAGCTCAATGGGAAAAATAAGATACATGCCATCAATACATATGCGCTGCCAGTCATCAGATACCCTGCTGGCATAGTAAGCTGGCCACAGAAAGAAATGGAGGCGGCCGATGTGAAGACCCCAAAGCTCCTCACAATGCATGGGGGTTTCCACCCCAAGTCTAACATCCAGAGACTATACACTAGTCAGAAAGAGGGCGACCGGGGTCTGATGAGCATCAAAACTACTATCCTGGATGAAGCCCAGAATATCCAGGAATACATCACTGAGATGGCATCCAAAGATGAGCTGATGAGAGAATGTCTCCAGCAACAACAGCAACAGCAAATACAGAAGGAAGATCAAACTGAGGAAGTGTCCTGGCAAGATAAGACCCTGCATGGGATGTACCATCGCCAGATAACCGAAGTCGCTGATACTGGGAAATCCTATCAGTGGCTGGAAAGAGCTGGCCTCAAAGATAGCACTGAAGCCCTCATCATGGCAGCACAAGAACAGGCACTAAGGACCAGATCCATAGAAGCGGGGATTTACCACACAAGAGAAGACCCAAAGTGCAGGCTGTGCAGAGAACTGTCAGAAACAATCCAACACATCGTGGCAGGGTGTAAGATGCAGGCAGGAACAGCATACGTTGAACGGCACAGCCAAGTAGCCGGCATCGTGTATAGGAACATCTGCTCAGCCTATGGACTAACCCCTCCAAGACCAGATGGGAGACCCCTCAGAAGGTTGTGCAGAATGACAGGGCTAAGGTCCTGTGGGACTTCCATATCCAGACAGACAAGAAGGTACTGGCTAACCAGCCAGACATTGTGGTGGTAGATCAGGCCCAGAAGACAGCCCTGGTGATAGATGTAGCGATACCAAACGACAGCAACATCAGGAAAAAAGAGCATGAAAAGGTGGGAAAGTATCAGGGTTTGAAGGAGGAATTAGAAAGACTGTGGCAAGTGAAGGTGAATGTGATCCCAATAGTGACTGGAGCACTGAGGGCTGTGACACCGAAGCTGGAAGAATGGCTCCAACAGATCCCAGGAAGTACATCAGAACACTCGGTCCAGAAAAGCGCACTGCTAGGAACAGCTAAGATACTGCGCAGAACCCTCAAACTCCCAGGCCTCTAGTAGAGGACCCGAGATTAAGGATAACATACATAAAACCACCCGTGGAGGGTGAGAAAACAATTTATGTATATGTATGTGTGTGTATATATATATATATATATATATATATATATATATATATATATATATATATATATATATATATATATATATATATATATATATATATATATATATATATATATATGTGTGTGTGTGTGTGTGTGTGTGTGTGTGTGTGTGTGTGTGTGTGTGTGTGATAGCACATAGATAGCACTCAAATATAACACTCATATGACATATAAAAGGGCTGTGGGTGGTGCAAGTGCTTAAAATATGCTTCTAAGGAAAATTATGACAATGAAGATTTTTCCCCCAGGGCATGAACAAGTATGGAAGACCATAACAAATTATTGAAAGATGAATACTATCTCCTCAACCCTTCAGGAGAACATTGTGAATATTAGAAAACAACAAATGCTAGATCAGAAACAATAAGGATAAAATGAGGAGGACTGCAAGAAGTGGCAAGAGTTGGTAAATGATCACTGAACATTATCAAGAGATAATACAAACAGCAGGAGAAAGCAGCATCAGGTGGTTGCATAGACTATTTAATGTTGCTTCAGTGCAACCAACAGCACTCAGTTGGCATAGTGGGAAGTGGGATTCGCTAAGCAGTAGTCACCACCAGGCACCTGTACTAGGCAGCGGAGACCGCTTGGCATCCATGAGATCAGTGATGGGCTTCAAAAAATTTAAGAACCGGTTCTCTGCCCATCTGGCAGCCACTTTTAAATGGCTATTTTTAAACTTTATATGTCCTATCTCTTGTTAAGAACCGGTTCTATAGAGTAGGTGCGTACCTGCTAGAGCCCACCACTGCATGAGATCCATGCCATTGGATATTCATTGGTTCACTGGTTCACTTCATTGGTTCTCTAAGGATGCAATCCTAAGAAATTTAGGCTCGCCTAACTCACCTGGCCTATCTTTTCTTGATGATGTGGGGGAGGTCGGCGTATTCCTGTGCACTGTTCTAGCACTTTTGACTATTTTTTTTAAAAAAATCTATTATATAGTTTTTAAAAAAATCTTGTATAGAACCATTCTTTTCCCTCCCCTGATTGACAGTCTCTTCCACCTTTTGGGGAAGGGGTTAGCTTTTCAAACCTTTAAGTGTGCATGTGGTAGACCTCATTTTTAAATTTCTGCTCTTTATGGGAAGGTATTTCATGAATGTTCCAGTAGATGGTGCTCCTGGACTAAATACTGAACACAACATGAAACTGGAGATCCAAAGAGTTAATTAAAATATACAACTGTCACGTCTGCCTGTGTATCTAACTGCAAATACTCCAAAATATAGTTCAATGTCAAGGTGATCAGATTGCACTCCAAGGTCATCAGATTATAGATTGGCTTGCAACAGTTAAAGTCTGAGATGCCAGAGACCCCGTGTTGGGAAGCGGACACCCTCCAGTTAGAGTCTTGTGGGATGTGGAATCTCACACCCCATGAGATTACACTCTTAAAATGAGTAGCTGGGTGAGATGACCACAACCTGAAAAGGCCTCACTTAGGGTGATAGAGAAGTCAAGAGATTAAGAGCAAAATCCAGAGTAACTAGGCGGAGTCTCTGCTCCAGTGTAAGAACAACTTACTCTGGAGTCCAATATGAATTTTCCATAGGTTTTCACTAGATGGTGCAGTAACTACAGGTGCACGTAAAGTCTCTTACGTGCTCCCATAGTTACTCTGGATTTAGGAGTTAGGCTGCAATCCTAAATCCTGGAAGTAAGACTCATTGAACACAATCGATCTTACTTTTGAGTAGACATGGTTAGGATTGTGCTCATAGCCATGAATTGCAAGTGACCCACCTTGCAGCACAACTACAAGGAATCCTCAGGGCATTTCCTAAAAAAAGGCTGGATTCAATACAATTAATATATTTTAATCACCCAACTAGGTTGCTTAAAAACCTTGGGAAGAACAGGGTGGTGACAAAGGTGGGAAGAAGGATAGAACAGGACAAAAAAGGGGCACGTTTGGTTACTGCAGGCCAATTGAATCCAAACCCCTTTCCTGGACTTCACAGATTCACATGCACTAGCCATATTGCTGGCCAAAGTCTGAGTAGACCTATGTGCCCCAAGGAGGCATCCAGAAGTTGAAATTCCCCTGCAGGATTTAGTAGGCACCTGATTAATGCTGTCTCATCGCCCGGCAGGGATGTGCAATTTATTGGGCTGCTTGGTGCGTTTTATAAAATGAAAGGAAATTGTGTATTTTCCTAATCAAATTCAATTAAAAATAAAAATATGATAAGTTGAGAATGATGAATGAAATATCATTTAGAAAGAGAGATCTAATCAAAGGGACATACCGTACATTTTTTAATCAACAAATGAATATTGTTTATTTACTGCAAACAAAATGCATATCTTTTTAATTAATTTTTCTGGAAAGACCCTAAGAAATTGTACCAAGAATTGCATTTTGTTGAAGTGTCGAAAGGTGGTGCTGTCTGAATATTTTCGTTTTATTTTCGTTTAGGAAAAATATTTTAGTTTAGGAAAAGTAATGAATTTGTTTGTGGAACAAATTTGTCCTCCACCATCAACCTCTCCCAATTCTTCAACTGTATCTCTACCTTTTTAAGATGTCCATATTTGAAAGCGTAGGGCTAGAAATGCCCTAGGAATTAGACTTTATCTAACCAACAAGAGGGCCAGGTGAAAGGCAAGCACAAATTGCCTCTTACTGACCTGTCAGATTTAATCTAGTCTGGACATCTTTGTCAGAGATGATACGGGGTTTAAGCCATCTAGCAGGTTCAGAAATGGCCTGTGAGCAGATTGATAGCCTGGGTTTTTTTCATGGGCTTAAAGCAATGATTAGGAACCGTTTTCAAAATTTGGGGTGCAGTGGTGGAACCAGGGGCACAAATAGAGGGGGTGCAGATTTTGCAGGAGCCTCACTGGAGTGCAATCATTCCAGGTGGGGGTAGCAAAATGGAAACAAATGGCTCTTAGGGTAGGGAGATGTGCTGCTTGCACACCATACTGAGGCTCCCTACAAAACTTAGGGCACAATCCAAAGTTAGGGCAGTGAGGAGTGCCCTAGCCGTACTGCCCCAACTACAGTATTATAAATCCAGAGCAGAAAGTTATGCTGTATCCAGAGAATCAGAAAGCCTAGGTGTCCTAGCTGCTCCAGAGCATGCTAAGTAGGCACCCTCAGTGACACCTGGAGAGGGCTTGAACCTGAGAAGAACCCCCTCAGATCACACTGAACAAGGAACAGCTGGGGTGCCTGCATTATCAGGAGTCCCTGATGAGATGCCAGCTGAGTCTACAATGAATACACAAGACTTCTTGGAGTGGCCTGTTGTATCCCCAGGTAAGTGGGCTACCATAGTTGTGCCATTTCCAGAAGTTGAGAGGCAGGGGTTGCAGCTAGACTGGCCAAGAACTCAGATTTTTGGTCAACACTGCCATTCTTACTCTGCCTTATCATGCTCCTTTATTGGTCTACTCATTACTATACCTGCTCCTGTGGTGATATAATTGAGAAGCTGGAAGAGGGCATTTCTGCCCTGGAAAAAGGCTCTGGGTACAGAGTAATTGCTCTGCCCTAGGCAATGTTAAACAAGCCCTCAACATGCCTTTCCTGAACTGCCTAGGCTGCCCCAGTAGGGCAGCCCAGGTCTACCTGTTTTGGGACAGCCTATGTTTCCTTACAGCCCAATCCAGAGCAACTAATCTGTCCACATAAGAGCCCTTAGGTTGCCCTATCTAACACTAGGTTGGAGCAACTGCAAGATGCTCCAGCCCAGTTACTCTGAAGGAGGCTTATGGCAGAGCAAGGCAAGATAGGGTGCCCTAAGAGAGGTGGACCTGCTCTGCCCTAACTGGGGCAGCCTAAGCAGCTTAGGAGAGGCAAGTTGAGGGCATGTTGAGCATTGCCTAGGGCAGAGCAGTTACTCTGAATCCAGAGCCTGTTTCCAAGGCAGAAATGCCCTCTTCCAGCCCTCAGAGTTATACCACCTCAGGAGCAGGTATAGTAATGAGTAGACCCATAGGGGTCCATGATAAGGCCCGAGTAAGAATGGCAGTGCTGACCAAAAATCTGAGTTCTTGGCCAGCCTAGCTGCAACCCCTGCCTCTCAACCTCAGGATATGGAACAAACTACGGCTGCCCACAAACCTCAGGATACAGCAGGCCACTCCAAGAAGCCCCTTGTATTCACTGTTGAATGTACTGGCATCTCATCAGGGACTCCTTATATGGCAGGCACCCAGTGGCGTCACCAGACTGGTGCGACTGGTGTGGGCCGCATTGGGTGATGCGCTCCGTATGGGGTGATGCGTTGGAGGAGTTTGACTGTCCTTTGGCAGGCCCCGGGCGTCAGCACCCCCATTCAGGCCTGCTCCAAGGCGGAGCAGCAGCCAGAAGCTGCCACTTGTCTGAGGAGCTGGCCTGAACGGCCATCTGAGGTGCACTGCGCAGAAACACACTGAGCATGCCGAACAGCTTCAGAGGAGACTTCCTTAGAGCAGAGAAAGTCCGCGCCTCTGCACAGCCATTCGGCCTCACTCAGGAGGCGGAGCGGCAGCCAAATGGCTTCAGAAAGAGTACTGCACAGGCACCAACTCTGACGCCTGCACAGTCTCCCCCGAAGCCAAAAGGCTTCAGAAAAGTACTGCGCAGGTGTCAGAGATGGTGCCTGCGCAGTACTCTTTCTGAAGCCAGTTGGCTTCAGAAACAACTGCGCAGGCGCCAACTTTGGTGACTGCGCAGTCCAGGTAGGGGGGGCACGCATCCCAGGGATGACGCACAGACTTCCACACCAGATGATGTGCAGAGTCATGTCACCACTGCAGGCACCACAGCTGTTCCTTGTTCAGTGTGATCTGAGGGGTGTCTCCTCAGGAGCAAGTCTTCCCCTTGTGTCAATTACTTAGCATGCTCTGGAGCAGTTAGGGCAGCCCAGGCTTCCTGACTCTCTGGATTCAGCATAACTTTCTGCTCTGGATACAGAATAGTTAGGAGAGTGCAGTTAGGTCAGAGCAGGCTGAATTTGCTCTGGATTGTGTCCTTAGTGTTTTGAATTCAGTTACAGTATGTTGTCATCATTTTTATATACAGTTAATACTGTATATGAATATTTTTGGGTTGTGAAACCAATTGTATGAGTTTTGATTATTTTATATGTAAAAAGTATAAAAAGTTTTATATGTATATAGTATAAAAAACGCTCTGTAAGACAAACATGCTTCCGCAATGAATTATGTTCATCTTACAAGGCATCACTGTATTAAATAAGGATGCCCAGAATTTTACTGGAGGCAAAAAGATAGCAAATCTCTTTGCTGGCCTCATACATCTCATTGAAGAAGGGTCTGATACTCAGTCCTTCTCAGCTCTAGGCTATTTAGAGAAAAACACGATGATCTTAAATGAAAGAAAGCCAGTTTCCACACGATTCGCTGTAGTCTATAATTTATTCTGCCTCCTTTTCACCAACCTCGGCAATATATACTGAGCCTGTAAATAGGCTTTAATCTACAACCATTGTTAAGTAAAGAATGCAGGTTGTATAGGAAATAAATTGCCTCTGTCTGCTCAGAAGCTCATGAAAGTGAAGATTTCTTGTGTGATCTTTTTTCCTTCTAAAGATATATATGGCACACACTTATCTGTTTTCAGCAGCAATCACGTTTATATTTTCTTCCTTCCCACCTTCACTCTTTGTGTAAGTTGTCAAGAAAATAAAACAGAGGTGGGAGATGATCTTGCTGATAGAGGAGGAAAATGATGTAAGCGTACTAGAGAGCGCCAAGCTGGAAATAGTTCATCTGCGACTCAATGGCCTGCTCTCCTCTGGATACAGATACACCGAAGTCGTCAGAATGAGATGTAAAGCAGTGCCGCGGCTAGCCTTGCATGGTTCCTTACTATCTTAGGATGCCATATATTAGGGCGCAATCCAGAGTAACCTTGCTCCGGAGTAAGAACAAGTTACTCTGGATTGCAATATGAATTTCCCATAGGTTTTCACTAGGTGGTGCAGTAACTATAAGTGCACGTAATGCTCCCATATTTACTCTGGATTGTACCCTTAGTCCAGGGTGACAAGATGCCAAACCCAAAATTCCTGAACCCCAGGCCAAAATTCCGACCCACTGGAAAAAAAGTTGCCAAAAAATGTATTTTTTGTTTTTGTTTTTCTGTTTTTTTGACCATAACTTTTGATAGGAAGGAGATATCTCCAAACTGATTTTTGCATTGGATTCTGCTCTTCAATACGAATCCAACGGCATATGGCAAGATGGGGTACGGTGCACTATCATGAAGTTTCAAAATGAAGCAAAAATGAAGGACAATGGGCACAATCCAGAGTAACTACGGGCGCACGTAAGAGACATTACGTGCACCCATAGTTACTGCACCACTTAGTGAAAACCTATGGGAAATTCATAATGCAATCCAGAGTAAATTATTCTTACTCCGGAGCAAGAACTCCCCATAGTTACTCTGGATTGCGCCCAATGATGCAAAAATGTAGGACACCCAGACAGGAGGCTAAAAATCCAGACAAATCCGGGTTTTCCGGTCGTCTGGTCACCCTGCCTTAGTCTGTAAATCTTAACCACAAATGCTGGGCCACATTTGCCACAAAGCCACTGTAGACTTTTAAGACCCCTGATATAACAAAACCAAATCAATTAAAATTATTGTAAACTTTATTCAGATCAAATCAAATCAATTAAAATTGTTGTATGCGCTCATAAAAATTATTGTTTTGTAAGTACAATAAAATCAAAAATTTAAAATACGTTTACAGCAAGTAACGTTCACAATAAATGACATTAAGAGCTTATAATTACTGTAATAACAAAAATTAAACATTTATAGTCAATATATAAAGTTTAAAATTGTATTTAAAATAAAGAAAAATACTCCTAACCCTTCCAGCCAGTTGTCCTAACCCTTCCAACCAGTTGTTTAAAAAAGATTTCCAAAATATTCCAAAGGCTGCAATCCTATCCAGAAATACATAAGAATAAGAAATACTGTACCTAAGAATAAAAATATGTATTTTTAACATGTGACTTATGTATATCCTTTTAACAATGATAGTCAATTGACTATCATTGTTAAAAGGATAAAAATAAGTCAACTGTTAAAAATACATATTGGTACCATTTCTCACAAGGCAGAAGCATACCATAGTAGCATAAAATCTAATACAGTGGCACCTCACGTAGCAAACGCCTCACGTAAAGTATGTTTCACGTAACAAACAAAAATTTTTATTCTGCTTCACGTAACAAACTGGGCTTCACGTAACAAACAAACTCGTTGGCAGTTGGGGCAGACGTGCTGGCCAGCAGCCCTTTTAAAAAGCATCAGGGCTGCCTAATGCGCCTGCCCATAGTGAAAGCAACACTTCCGCACTGTTCCTCTTGTCGCCGGGCATCCGCTGGGCATAGGGAGAGAACAACAGTGGAGAAGAGGGAAGCAGCTCAGGGCTAGCCAGAAAGGAGCAGGGGAGAGAGGCTCAGGATGAAGAGAAGGAGAAAGTGGGGAGACACTTGGAAAGTGTCTTGAATTGCTGCCTCCTAACCATGTCTACCCAGTAGTAAGTCCCATTGTGTTAAATGGGGCCTACTCCCAGGAAAGTGTCTTTAGGACTGCAGCCTAAGTAGACTTCATAGAATCATGCACACTGAATGCATGTTTTGAATTCAATTCCAATGTTTTATCGTCATTTTTACATCCAGTTAATATTTTTATATGAATATTTTTGGGGTTGTGGAACCAACTGTCTGAGTTTCCATTATTTCCTATGGAAAAATCTGCTTCACATAAAGAATGTTTCACGTAACAAACATGCCTCCAGAAAGTATTAAATTTGTTACGTGAGGCACCACTGTATATTAAAAAAAAATATGCATTGAGATGAATGGGGACTTATCTGAAAAGACTTATCTCACAGCACAGCCTAAATCAGTGCAGTTGGGCCATATCCAGAGCCTGTTCCAGGGCAGACAAGCCCCCTCACAGCTCCTCTGACTTAGGCCACCTTAGGATCTGGCGTAAATCTGAGTAGACCCATAGGGGTCTATGATCAGGGATGGACCCAGGCCACCCCAACAACCGGTTTGCCGGAAGTTGGGGGCGGGGCCGGGGTCAGGGGGTGGGGCCGGGGTCAAGGGCAGAGCCAGGGGCGGGGCGAGGGTGGGCCCCAACCCTGGCACACTGCGCATGCGCCAACCCCAGATGCATGTGCAGTGTGTCTCCTCCGGGTGGAGGAGATGCTGTGCGCACGCGCCGACCTCAGCGCATGTGCAGTATGTCTCCTCCCGCTGGAGGAGACGCACAGTGCGTGCGCTGACCCTGGCGCGCGCGCTGTGCATCTTCCCCATGAGGAGGAGACGCACTGTGTGCGCGCCGAGGTCGACGCACGCACAGTGTGTCTCCTCTGCCCGGCGTCCAAACCGGTATGCCAGGTTTTCAGGCGACCCCGCAGCTACTGCTTTGGTAGCGTCGGGGTCATGGGAACAACCGATTCGGGCGATCCGGCCCAAACCGGCTTGGGCCCATGCCTGTCTATGATAAGCCAGAGTAAAAACGATGGCAAAAAATTCTGAGTCCTTGCCGAACTTAAGAGCAACCCCTGCCTCTCAACCTCAGGATACAGCCAACCATAACAGCCCATCTCAGGATGTGGCATTACACCACCCCAATGAACATGCTGCCCTTGTACTACTGCCTCTTCAGCGAAAGTTAGGCCAGCCTAGAGTCCGCCTAGCCCTGTGGATTTGGACAGTCAGCTCAGGATATGCTTAGCTTAGCTGGACCATTCTCTCTGGCCTAAAGTCAGGCTTGCAGCCTCAGGTGGGCACAATCCTAATCAATTTAGGCCAACACAACCCACCCATCTCCCTGTTCCTGTGGAGGCATGGAGAGGCTAGTACACTGGCCTAAACCTCCCAGGAGTGGCACGGAAGTGTTTCATAGCACTTTTGCAGCACTCCCAGGCCAGCATGAGATTTATGTGTAGACTTGTGCCAACTTAACCAGGGATTAGGATTGCGTTGCCAAATTCAAAATTACCACCTAGTAGTGAGTTTTGGTGGGTGACTCTATGGAACAGCCATTTTCAGTGTTTCCTTCTCATGACACATTGATCTTCATGGTCTTCTCTGGGCTCAGCCACTATCCCTACAATCCTGAGTAACTACGGGAGGAAGTAAGAGACATTAGTGCACCCATAGTTAATGCACCACTTGGTGAAAACCTATGGGAAATTCATACTGCACTCCAGAATAAATTGTTCTTACACCAGAACAAGGATTCCCCATAGTTACTCTGGATTGTGCCCTATGCTCCAAATTCTAGACCTTTCAAGGGACACAAGTGATAAGGCACACTGCTTGAAAATCGCTGTTATAGGGCAATTTGAAGGACCACCCTGAGAGAAAAAATGGCAGCCACTGGGAGGACTGGTCTTCTTCTTTTTTCCCATTTTGCTGTGCCCTTTTGCAAATAGGTTGGCAAAATGGTGATCAATTAGCCTTATATCATTGCTTTCTAAAAACTGGGTGCTCAGACTGGCAAAATAACTCAAAGCCTTTGTGGGGAGTTAGGGAAACGTCCTGGCCTATTGCTCTAAAGGAGAGGGTGAGTCTCCATGCAGTTCAAACATTTTCTCAGGATGCCAGTTCAAATTCTTGTACATTCCTGTCTCAGGATGCCACTCTGGATGCTGGAATCCTAAGCAAACTAGTTTCAAGAACTTCATCTGTGACAGTGATAAATGAAAATCTTTTGCTTTGCAGCTTACAAATTCATTCTGTTATAGTGAGGGTGTTTAAAATCATACACCAGAAATGCAGCACTTTCATTTTCAGAGTCCAAGGCCATCTAATCCAAAGCCAAGATGTACATGACCTCCTCAGGGTTTTCATATTAAGCTGGGCTTCCTGGCCTGATCATCTCTGACCCAAAGGATTATCTCTTTCCAGAGCGTTAATGTATTTGCTGAGTATATTCAGTGGTGGGCTCCAGAAGGTCCGCACCTACTCTCTAGAACCGGTTGTTAACAAGAGATAGGACATATAAAGTTTAAAAATAGCCATTTAAAAGTGGCTGCCAGATGGGCAGAGAACCGGTTGTTAATTTCTTTGAATCCCATCACTGAGTATATTGGTTGTACTAAACTGCAGTCCCAAACAGTTGTCTGTTCCTAAACTGAGGGCACAATTTAGAGCACAGTCCTAACCAGGTCTACTCAAAAGTAAGCCCCATTGTGTCCAATGGTCTTATTCCCAGGAAAGTGTCTTTAGAATTGCAGCCATAGCCCAGCCTAACTCATCTGGCATATCTTCCCATGATGGTGTGGGAATGTTGATGTATGCCTGTGCACTGGCCTGAACAGTGAATGGGGCAGAAGTGTCTTTCTGACACCCCCAGGTCATCACCGGACTTATGCCGGGACTTATGCCAGCCTAACTGGAGGTAAGGACTGGAGGTAAGGAGGTAAGGTAAGGAGGTAAGCCAGATATGTTTAAAACCTAAAAAGACATGTTTTAATGTCTTTTTTATTTACTTGGGGATATTGGATATTTAGTTGGTGTTCCATTGAGGAGTCCAAGTAGTCAGCAGGAGAACAAAGATATTTAAGTTTTATTTTTCTATTTTTATTTTGCATTTAAATTATCCTTTTTGGGGAGAAACACATTTGGCAAAACATTACCGGTCACTTCCATCAGATAAACAAGGAATGGAATCACTGATTAATAAAAAGATGTGGCAAGGTCAGCTTTCTTTTCTTATTAACGTTCAGTGAGCTCCAGTTGTGAAATACACTTTCCAATTTAATTTGTGTTAATCATCATAATTTTTATTTTCTTAATGAACACATTACTGTTAATGTTTCTGCTGCTAAATGTACCAGCACACCACAAAAACAACCAGGGCATGGCAAGTGGTTGAGATCATGGCAATCGGCAAATTTTCAGCCATTCCTGTAATAAACTTAATGTTGTATAACAATTATTCTTGCTTATTTAGGGGACCTCCTTTGTGTTTGTGTCTGTCTGTGTGCGTTTGTCTGGGCATCTTTGACAACCTATTTTTGCCCTGAATCTGAATTGAAAATGGATGGCATTGGGGATGCTTAAAATGTAGAGTATTTCATAAAAAGCACAACTCTTGTTCAGTCCACAGGTGTCCAAACATTTTAGCAGGAGGGCCACATCGTCTCTCTGACACTTTGTTGGGGGATAAAAAATATCCATGGATAAAAAACAGTGGAAAATATATTTAAAGCCCCACTTCCAGTTTTTTCCCCCCACTGCACCTAAGGAAATAAGGTTGTGCCTTAGTAGCTGCAGGGGTTTGATGCTCCCTGATGATACAAAAAATGTGTTAATTAAAACAGTTTTTTAAAGGTGCATCCCTTGACAATTGTTTAAAACAGCTTTTATTCCTACTGTAGTAATTAGAAATGGAAAAGACCCCACTTTGCCCGGCTCAGCTGAAGAATGGAATGATTGCTTGCATGACTGCCTCTACAACAGAAAGGAAAGCAGTTTTTAAAACTGTGATTTGCAGTGGCCGTTCGTGGTAAGTCCAATCCACGTATAAAAAAAATCTGTGTATAAGATGGTTGGACCTGTAATTTTTACAGGTAGCACAATTGGGGTAGCACAGTTAATAGACCTCTACTTGAAAATGGCCGTGGTCCAGATACGAAGGTGTCTCAACTGGAATCGAGACTGGAATATCTTCCAGTCGACTGGATATTGACTGGAATATCTTCTTGTAGCACTTTTATCATGGTAGAATTCATGATTTGCTGTCAAAAGTTTCTGTCTGTCTCTCTCTCTCACACACACACACACAAACACAGACACACATAGTTCTGTATCTTTTCCAAGTTGGACACTTCTCTGCAGCCCTGACAAACAGAGCCAGTCTTGCGCGTTTATCATCATGGCACAGAAACAGCCTTGTCTGGATCTTCTTTACCGTTTGCTCCACTGGCATTTATTAAATTGTCTTCAAAAGTCTCCCCTCCTTTTTTCTGAAGCTCATTGTTGGAGATTCAGAAAGCCCTGGCCACATGCAGGAATGGTAAGAGAAGGCACAAAAGTGTCACCTGGGACCCTTGTTTAGTGCTCTGCCCTGGCTTTCTGCAGCCAGGATGTGCTAGCTGGATATTTACCTAAGCAGCTCTTCATAATGCAACCCACACCAGGTGTTTTCCTATAATTGGCTTTGGCATTCAAAGCAGGCCGGGCTGCACATCTCGAAGAAAAGCACAATGCTGTCTTTTGAGGGTTTCATCTGCCATCAGGCCCTAGAAAGAGGGAAGGAAAGAAGAAGGGAAGGAAGAAAGGAAGAAATAACAGAATGCAGATGGTAAGCTGTAAATGGTTTTTTACCCTGCAAGCAGTCTCCTCTTTCTTCTTCCGTGCATGGTGTCCCACTTCAGTTTCTTATCATCTAGCCCAAAGGGACAATATACCTATATGTCCATCTCGCAACATTTTGTTGTGCCGAGTGGGCCCCCACAAAGCAATTAGCTTTGCTGTCACCTTCCTTGGCAGGCTTGGCTGTCTCTTACTTCTTTCAAGCCTGCACTGCAGAGAGCACTCCCATATTGATGATCAGCTCGATTTTAAATCCCAAAATGGTCTGAGCCTGAGATGCATTAGGGCAGTGGCATCTGCCTTGAAAACTGTACTGGGTACAACCATATTTTTGCAGCCTGAGGTATTAGCTTAGCGTTATGAGCCCGGGAGGCATTAACTTAAGAAGAGCCCTGCTGGCCAAAGGATCATCTAGTCCAACTTCTGCATCTCACAGTGGCCCACCAGATGCTGGAGGAAGCATGCAGACATCTGTATGCAGGTGCCTTTCCCTATATCAGGCATTCCAGGGATTTTTCCTGGGGGTACTCACTGGTACTCAGTACTGGCACCTTTGTCCAGCTGGGACTATTTTTTTCCTTTTCTATCAAGACATCGCTTGTATATCAAGACAGAATTTATTAGAAATATTTGTCTTGCAAAACATTGTCAATCCAAGTTACACTCAATCCAAGGATTTATTGTATCTAGCTTTTATTTTATAGTGTCCTACCTTTTTCTTGGGTGTCCTACATTTTGGGGGGCAAAATACCTTTTTCGGTTATGACATATGGTCACCATGGTGGGGCATAATTTTTAACTTTGCTTTAAGGTCCTGGGTGGCTACCTATGCCAGTGTTTCTGACTAGTGGTAGCTGAAAGGTCTAAGACCGAGACTTTCCCATCACCTGCAGCCTAACCATTGAAGCTATCACCTTTTGCATACAAAGCGTGTGGTCAGCCATTGAACTATGGTTTCTTTGGGTGCAATCTAGAGTAACTATGGGAAGTCCTTGCTCCGGTGTAAGAACAATTTGCTCTGGATTGCAGTATGAATTTCCCATAGGTTTTCACTAGGTGGTGCAGTAACTACGGGTACACGTAATGTCTCTTACGTGCACCCGTAGTTACTCTGGATTGTAGGGCAAGTCTTCCATAGCGGTCTGTTTGGTTTCTTTCTTTTTACAACCTATGTCTCCATAAATCCTGAAGGGTGATTCTTATTCTCTGGCAAACCGGAGTCTCATTAAAATGCACAGGTGATGTTTCCTCGGTTCTGGATTGCACTGTCACAGGCGGAATATGCCCCTTGCAATCATCTGAGGATTTCAAACAAAAAAAAAACTTATTCTTTTCCTATTTGAAACATGGTGACGCCATTCCCCGGGGACCAAGCAACAAAACAGTGTAACATAATGAAAGGATTAATGGTAGCACAAAAGAAAGTTTGCTCTTGACAGCCTACATGACAAACCGATCCCATCATAAATTAGATCCAGGATAGCAATTTACAAAAAGGGCCATGTTTTCCAACTCCCTGAAAAATAGAGTTATCATCATAGGAATAAAATAAACATTGAAAAACAATTCTTAATTCCACCTGCATCACTGTGCATTTCTGCTTTTATTTTGCATTATTTCATGCCGAGATTAAATTTTTGATTCTGGATGCATTTTGATGATGAGCAACTCATCATGGCTTCGTTCTGAATTCATTTTAGATAGCCCTGTGAATATTGATAACGTAAAACTGTTTTATGCAAAATATAGGTGCTAACCTGGTCTCTGCTGCTCCTTCTTTTAGGATATTCATGGACGTTGGAGGAAGAGATAACTGAAAGGGGATACAGCACTCCAAAAATTGGCCAGAAGACCCTGTTCACCCCAGGAAAATCAAACACAGGCTGCTATTGTAGTTAAAGCAGATTAATCTACACACATTTGTGCACATACACACAATTGTGTGTGTGTGTGTGCGTGTGTGTGTGTGAGGGGGTGGAAGGTTTCCACAGGATTGGGCTGTTCATATATTATCTCTGAAAATGAGAATGGTTAACTCCTCAAACCTCAGATGAGGAGCATTTAATACATTACAATCCCCATGTTTCAATTTGGTTTATTTGCAAATTCTGGGATGATAGATGACATGGCTATTTCTGTTTGCTACAATACCCACATACACTAGCTTTTTAAAATACAAATCTGTAATATTTCCCCAAATGCGGTCACATATTTTAAAAATAAATTACATATTGAAATGAATGGGAACCCAGTGGGCCCTAACCACAGTTTAAGAAACACTGTTTTAGAATTTACAAAGACCATGGGTTTTTCAAAGTTGGAGGGAGTTGGGTTGAGGGTTGTGGATTTCATTAAAGGCCCCCTAGTGCCCCCATGATTTGGACTCTGATTACTGCCCATTATATACATGTCCTTGTCCTCCTTGCTAGTTATTCACTTTGATAAAAGTAGATTTCGGAGGCATATGAAGCATTGTAAAAGAGCATGAATCTATTGAAGAGCTGTCATCTATTGTATTTTACCAAGGTCTGGATCCCACTCTGAACACAACCATTCCATTTTGCGACTGTGGTTAATGGACAAACCATGGTTGTTAGAATCCTCCATGCATTTGCTGAATCCTTTTCTAAAGCTACCTAAGCAAACAGCAGATCATCTAGTTCTGTGGTTGCAAACTCCATGCTACTGATTCTATGTGCTAATTATGGGTTATAAAGGCTGGAGATAATAGTCCTTGTTCATCCACATTCATCTCTTCTGGAATAAGATATTCTGGAATAAAATATCCACATCCCACAGATTTTTTTTCCTTTGAATTATTAAGGAACAATTAAGATTCCCCCCTTTTAAACGCATAATAAAAGTTGTCATCCCCTTTGTTATATGGTACATGCATGGCATAAAACCCACAACCTGTACATTATTTTCTATTAAACATGGCATGCTCATTTCTCTAGAGGCAGACTTCCGAGCTCCCTTATTTGTCACTCCAGTGAAGCAAAATGGAATGAGCTATTTAGCCATATAATAAAGTAACAGGAAGCAAACAGGAAGGCTAGAAGGCTACTGCATTGGTGCTTTTATTCCACCGAATCCCTTTTCACAATGGCCTTTCCATCATTAATGGCTCCTTGCCATTTTTTCACCTCCCTGACACCCTGGGAGTAATTACTTTGATTCAGGGGATAGGAATCTTGCATGTAACAAATTCCATTGGCCACCATGAGTAATCATTCAATTATTCAGTGGTTTTGTAACAGCTCTCAAACAGCCTCATCCCTTTTCAAAAACATCATATTTACTGCTGGAAATAAACCCTTTTTTCTGAAATATTGGATCAATAAAATGTAGCCCAGGTACTTACAATAGGATCCACACAGAAACACTTCCCTTCTGGTGTCAGCCGCAATCCTAACAACACTTTCCTGGGGGTGAGTACTATTGAACACAATGGAACTTACTTCTGAGTAGACATGCTTAAGATTGCATTGATAGTTGCTTGTTTATTGTTTATTGCTTGACACCACTGCTCAGTCAGGGCATCAGGGCACTGTCTGAAGATGGGTGGGCAGGAAGTGTGGGCAAGCGGGGGATATCCAATTTTGTTGGTGCTGGCAGGGCCTCCAAGAGACATTTTTTAAGGCAGTACAAAATCCATTTGGGGCCCCTAAGAATTATTATTTTGAAATAAAAAAATTGAGGCTAATTAATGTGCAACAAACTTCCACAAGTGCTCATTTATTGATCATGCTAGCGAAAAGCATACCCGCGTTGCGGGAGTAAAATTCCCTGTACGGCATCCCCCCCATCAATACTCCACGCACATCAACCCCCCATGCTCATCAAAACCCCATGCACAACAACCCCCATGCGCAACATTCCCCATGTGCAACATCCCCCATGCGCATCAACCCCCCATGCTCATCAACCCCCATGTGCAACATCCCCAATGTTTATCCACAAATAATCCACAAACATCCCCAGTGTTTATCCACAAATTTAATTCGTTCTGGAGGCATGTTTGTTATGTGAAACATTCTTTAAGTGAAGCGGATTTTCCCATAGGAAATAATGGAAACACAGACGATTGGTTCCACAATCCCAAAAATATTCATATAAAATATTAACTGGATGTAAAAATGATGACAGAATACTGGGATTGAATTCAAAACATGCATTCAGTGTGCATGATCTTATGAAGCCTACTTAGGTTGCAGTCCTAAAGACACTTTCCTGGGAGTAAGACCCATTTAACACAATGGGGCTTACTTCTGGGTAGACATGGTTAGGAGGCTGCAATCCAAGACACCTTCAAAGTGTCTCCCCACTTTCTCCCTCTCTCCATCCTGAGCCTCTCTCTCCCCTGCCCCCTTCTGGCTAGCCCTGAACTACTTCCCTCTTCTCCACTGCTCTTCTCTCCCTCTGCCCAGTGGACACCCAGCCACAGGAGGAACAGCATGGAAGTGTTGCTTTCACTATGGGCAGGTGTGCTAGGCAGCCCTGATGCTTTTTAAACAGGCTGCTGGCCAGCGCATCTGCCCCAACTGCCAACGAATGTGTTCTTTACGTGAAGCACTTTCTTTACGTGAAGCAGAATCCTAGATAAATTTTTGTTTGTTATGTGAAACATACTTTACATGCGGCGTTCTTTACGTGAGGCGCCACTGTGTGTGTGTGTGTGTTTATATATATATATATATATATATATATATATATATATATATATATATATATATATATATATATATATATATATATATATATAAACCATAAATGGACGAGAAAAGAGAATTAATGGAATGCTACTTCAACGGCAGACCGAAGGAAAGGGGAAACATGGAACGCATGGAAAGACTATGGGTGGAAAAAAGACCTACATCCACATTACCCAAGAAACAACTAGGCGCTCAGCGCTATAACATAGTTAAGAGAAAGCTACTGTCAAACCTTGAGATTGAACAACTACACCTAACATCCACAGATACAAGGAAAAAGCCCAGAAAAGCAATTGGGCATACAACAACCAGGGGAAACTCTGGCTACACAGACAACCTCTGAAGCCAAAACATCATCTCCACCCAGCCCACTGCAGAGTTCATCAGCGGATATGAGAAATAAGATAATGTCCAAATTAGCCACAATTAACACTCGGGTTAGATTACCATGACTTAGCAAAGAATTACCATCAGACAGTATGCTGAAGGATGCCAATAAGGCCCTTATGATGATTCCCACCACTAACATAACCCAAACCAACAAAATAATATATGCCACAGCCATTGTAATACTAGAAATGCTTGGCTATTCAATTAAGCAAGTATACTACATCAGCACACACCCCCCTTGGAAAATGAGACTAGAAGCTAACATCAAGACATCTCGAAGAGAAGTCATCCAATTGGTGGAACTACAGAAGGGGATGAAGATCAAAAACAAGGCTCGCATACTTAAAAAATATAAGATCCTGACTCTACCTGAGGCCCTCGAGACTGCAAAACAAATGCTCACAGCCTTGGCTGCCAGACTAAAGAGATATACCAGAGAAGCAGAGGCTAGAAGGATAAACGCCCTGTTCTCCAAAGAACCATCCAAGGTATACTCTCAACTGCAGTGTAACAACAAAGTACGAACAGAACCCCCAGTAGCAGAAACTGAATAGTACTGGAAGAACATATGGGAAAACGAAATAACACATAACACCAATGCAAAATGGCTAAAGGAACTAAAAACAAGCCATGGCAATCTCCCAGAACAAAAGCCAGTCACCATCACAACTGAAGACATCCAGAAACGAATCAGGAACATGAAGAGCTGGACAGCACCAACGCCAGACATGATCCAAACTTACTGGCTAAGAGGTTCACAGCACTGCATGAACGACTAGCAGAGCAAGTGAACCAGCTGCTAGCAGCAGGCTCCCACCCAGGCTGGCTCACACAAGGGAGGACAGTACTGATTCAGAAAGACCCGCAAAAAGGAACAACACCATCCAATTATCGGCCGATAACCTGCCTCTCTACAACATGGAAAGTCTTATCAGGCATCATAGCCACTACATTGCAAAAGCATATGAGCCAATACATGAGCACAGCGCAAAAGGGCATTGGGAAGGATTCCAGGGGCTCAAAACATCAACTGCTCATAGACAGTACTGTAGCCCAAGACTCAAGAACCAGACAGACTAATCTGTGCACAGCTTGGATTGACTACAGGAAAGCCTACGACTCAATGCCACATACGTGGATCTGTGAATGCCTGGCATTATATAAAATAAATAAGACCCTAATGACCTTCCTTAAGAACTCCCTGGGGCAATGGAAAACAACCTTGGAAATCAACTCAAAAGAATTAGCACAAGTATCCATCAAGCGTGGTATATATCAAGGAGATGCACTCTCTCCCCTGCTGTTCTGCATAGGCCTGAATCCCCTAAGCCAAATAATAGCAAAGACAGGAGATGGGTACAAGTTCAAGAGTGGAACTGCCATCAGCCACCTCCTCTATATGGATGACATCAAGCTGTATGCAAAGAATGAACGAGACATCGACTCATTGATACACCTGACAAGGATCTACAGTGGGGATATTGGGATGTCATTTGGCCTGGATAAGTGCAGCCGAATGATCGTAAAGAGAGGAAAAGTGGTCAAGACCAGTGGGGTAGAACTACCAACAGGGTACATAATAGATGTAGAGACCAACTATAAGTACCTAGGTATCCCACAATCCCACAGTAATCATGAAGAGGAGGCAAGGAAGACAGCAATATCCAAGTACCATCAAAGAATACGACAGATCCTGAAAAGCCAGCTCAGTGGGAAAAATAAGATCCATGCCATCAATACATATGCGCTGCCAGTCATCAGATACCCTGCTGGCATAGTAAGCTGGCCACAGAAAGAAATGGAGGTGGCTGATGTGAAGACCCGAAAGCTCCTCACAATGCATGGGGGTTTCCACCCCAAGTCTAACATCCAGAGACTATACACTAGTCGGAAAGAGGGCGGCCGGGGTCTGATGAGCGTCAAAACTACTATCCTGGATGAAGCCCAGAATATCCAGGAATACATCACTGAGATGGCACCCAAAGATGAGCTGATGAGAGAATGTCTCCAGCAACAACAGCAACAGCAAATACAGAAGGAAGATCAAACTGAGGAAGTGTCCTGGCAAGATAAGACCCTGCATGGGATGTACCATTGCCAGATAACCGAAGTCGCTGATACTGGGAAATCCTATCAGTGGCTGGAAAGAGCTGGCCTCAAAGATAGCACTGAAGCCCTCATCATGGCAGCACAAGAACAGGCACTAAGTACCAGATCCATAGAAGCGGGGATTTACCACACAAGAGAAGACCCAAAGTGCAGGCTGTGCAGAGAAATGTCAGAAACAATCCAACACATCGTGGCAGGGTGTAAGATGCAGGCAGGAACAGCATACGTTGAACGGCACAGCCAAGTAGCCGGCATCGTGTATAGGAACATCTGCTCAGCCTATGGACTAACCCCTCCAAGACCAGATGGGAGACCCCTCAGAAGGTTGTGGAGAATGACAGGGCTAAGGTCCTGTGGGACTTCCATATCCAGACAGACAAGAAGGTACTGGCTAACCAGCCAGACATTGTGGTGGTAGATCAGGCCCAGAAGACAGCCCTGGTGATAGACGTAGCGATACCAAACGACAGCAACATCAGGAAAAAAGAGCATGAAAAGGTGGGAAAGTATCAGGGTTTGAAGGAGGAATTAGAAAGACTGTGGCAAGTGAAGGTGAATGTGATCCCAATAGTGACTGGAGCACTGAGGGCTGTGACACCCAAGCTGGAAGAATGGCTCCAACAGATCCCAGAAAGTACATCAGAACACTCGATCCAGAAAAGCACATTGCTGGGAACAGCTAAGATACTGCGCAGAACCCTCAAACTCCCAGGCCTCTGGTAGAGGACCCGAGATTGAGGATAACATACATACATACACCACCCGTGGAGGGTGAGAAAACTATATATATATATGAAAACGATTTAAAGGGCCCTGCCTCAATTTTAAAGGGCAGGCAAGCCCAAAAACTTTTAAAGGGCCAGGCAGAAAGCCTGGAATGCCAGACAGGAAGCTTAGTTTTCTCCTTTTCCTACAGCAGGCACTATTTCCGGACATGGCCGGGTTTTTTCTCCGTTCTGGACAGCATGTCCTGAGATGAGGGTTTGGGCTTCCCTTCACTAGAAGTCAGATCACAGCCCAGTCCTAACCCTTGGTCAGCACTTTCTACATATTTTTGCATAAAATGTTTCTTGCAACCCAGACCCTTTGCAAATGAGTTGTATTTCCATCATCTTGATGGAAATTTACATCTTGATGTATTTACATCATCTTGTATTTCCATCATCTTCAACTACCTTTCATGCGCATGTCAAAATCGAACATTCTAGTGTTTCTGGGATGCCTTCTCCCCCATCTTCGGAGCTGTCCCAATTCCTGCCCCCAAAAGAAATATAATTTATAAAAACACCAGCGTTTCTTCTGTAGTGTGAATCGGAAGCAAGATGCAGCAGAATCTGTGAGCTTTTGCAGGGTTGATAAAACAATATCTGACAGCTGTTCTTATCGGCTTTTTCCTCATGATCAAAGACAATGACCCACTAACTGGTTGATGGAGATGACCTACATTTCTAGCTCCGCAGAAATCCAAAGCATCTTGGAAAATGGATCTGGGCTGAGAGAGAGAGAGAGAGAGAGAGAGAGAGAGAGAGAGAGAGAGCATACCACATTGTACCTTTTAAAAAGCTGCCTTCTGAATTCTTATCTGAGCAAAAAGAAAAATCTTTTGATCTCAGCACACAAAGATGTTTTGAACGCTGGTTTTCTCTCTATCTCCCTCTCCCTCCCTCTCCCTTTGCCTCTCCCTCTCTCTCCCTCCCTCTCCCTTCCTCTCTCTCTCTCTCCCTCTCCCTTTGCCTCTCTCTCTCTCTGTCTCCCTCCCTCCCCCTCTCCCTCTCCCTTTGCCTCTCCCTCTCTCTCCCTCCCTCTCCCTTCCTCTCTCTCCCTCTCCCTTTGCCTCTCTCTCCTTCCCCCCCTCTCTCTCCCTTTGCCTCTCTCTCCTTCCCCCCCTCTCTCTCCCTTTGCCTCTCCCTCTCTCTGTCTCCCTCCCTCCCTCTCTCTCCCCCTCTCCCTTTACCTCTCCCCCCCCTCTCAATATAAATTTAAAACTTGCAAAAGTGATAACTAGTGAAGGTGTACCTGCATTGCTGGAGTAAAATTCCCCATACATCCCCCCACTGTGCATCAGCTGCCCATGCACATAAACCCTCCATAAGAATCCACCCCATGCACAACATCCCCCTTGTTCAACCACCCCATGCACAGCATCCCCCATTTTCCTCAACCCCATGAGTGAGTGAGTGACTTTTCATATATATAGATAGATTGAAAAGTCACTCACAGACACACTCACTGACTGACTGACTCATCAACCCCCAGCCAAAACTGCTGGGCCTAGAAGCGTGAAGTTTGGGATGGGTGATCCTTCCGTGATGGATGGATCCACTAAGAATTTTTGGAAATTTCAACTGGAAGGGAGTGAAATGGGGCACAATGCATTTTCCTCCCTATACTTTCCATTGAAGAATCGGTGACTAAGGAATGCTCTGCCCCAACCCCCAGACTTAGAAGCATGAAATTTGGCGAGGGTGTTCCTTCTGTGACATGAACACCCACCCAGAACCGATGTTGAGAAATTTAACCCTTAAGGGGCCGAAAAGGGATGCAACGTGTTTTTCTTTAATACTTAACATGGAAGACTGATGAACATCCAGCCAATTTGGTGCTCGGTGCCTGGTGCACTGGAGGGGGGGGATGTTGTTCGGAGGGTGGGGTTGAACTGGGGAGGATGCTGCGCATGGGGGGTGTTGGTATGGGGGGTGTTGTGCATGGGGATGTAATCCGCATGGGGAGGTGATGCACATTGGGAGATGATGTGCATGGGGGATTAATGCACATGGAGGTTGATGCGCATGGGAATGGGAGTGGGAATATGGTATACAGGGGAATTTTACTCCTGCAACGTGGGTACGTTTTCACTAGTATATCAATAAACTGTGCTAAAGGTCTTTGAACCACACAGAATGTCTCACTGCTGTATTTCTTCCCTCCGGACATGCTTTCAAGGGGGAAGGGATAGAACATTAAGTGTATCGCAGATCAATACTGTAATAGTTCTAATTTGTATTTCAGAGGATGTCTATTTTTTTTAAAAAAAAATAAGGCAGGAAGTTTTTAGTTTTGTTTAACCTCTATTCATCTTCTTGCTACCAAACAGGGCAAAATGAAATGAGATAAGAAAATGGATTTGACTTTAATACACTGTTTATTCCATCCATAAAATAGAAGCAGGACATTAGTACGGAGGCTATAAAAATGTAAGTACTGCCTTGTTAGATCAGACAGAAATATTTCAAATTTACCACTCTGTTTCTATCAGTGGTCAGATGGATGCTGTTCTGATTTGTGATGGCTTTGGTTTGTTGTCTCTAGCATCTGGTACCCAAAGGTGTGCTGTTTCTGAAATAGCCAGTAGCATCACAACAGGGATATGGCATGTGAAGGGCCACACTGCGGTGACACCACAGTGCTCAAGCCTCTGTTCTGTTATCTTTGGCCCACCTGCCTTGTGCTCTTGCCAACAATCACATTTTCATATTCATAGTAATTTTTCTTATTTCATCCATGTGTACAGACCTGTTTTACTTCTGTCTTACTACTGTGAAAGCTTTCGTCTAAGCAGCTGGCAGGGAGATGCCATATTGGGCTATCAGACCATTACTCTGAGCCCCATTCAAGATGGAATAGTGTATCTAAGATGTGGATATGAATGACAGTGGCGCCTCACGTAAAGAACACCTCATGTAAAGTATGTTTCACGTAACAAACAAAAATTTCTCCAGGATTCTGCTTCACGTAAAGAAAGTGCTTCACGTAAACAACACATTCGTTGGCAGTTGGGGCAGAGGTGCTGGCCGGCAGCTGTTTAAAAAGTGTCAGGGCTGCCTAGCGCACCTGCCCATAGTGAGAGCAACACTTCCATCCTGTTCCTCCTGTGGCCGGAGGGAGAGAAGAACAGTGGAGAAGAGGGAAGCAGCTCAAGGCTGGCCAGAAGGGAGCAGGGGAGAGAGAGACTCAGGATGGAGAGAGGGAGAAAGTGGGGAGACACTTTGAAGGTGTCTTGGATTGCAGCCTCCTAACCATGTCTACCCAGAAGTAAGCACCATATTATTAAATGGGTCTTACTCCCAGGAAAGTGTCTTTAAGACTGCAGCCTAAGTAGACTTCATAAGTTCATGCACATTGAATGCATGTTTTGAATTCAGTCCCAGTGTTCTGTCATCATTTTTACATCCAGTTAATATTTTTATATGAATATTTTTGGGGTTGTGGAACCAGTCGTCTGAGTTTCCATTATTTCCTATGGGAAAATCTGCTTCACGTAAAGAATGTTTCACATAAAGAACATCCCTTCGGAATGAATTAAATTTGTTACGTGAGGCACCACTGTATTAAAGAAAATCTGCAAAGCTACCTTTGAGGACGAAAAATACAAGGAATATTACTGTATATATATATATTAGTGGGATAAATTGCAGCTAACAATCGGTCACTGCTGCAGGGTACCAGTAAACTGAAATCCATATGACAGTTGAAGCAAATGGCCCAATTTGAGATTAAAATGTTATTATTTACTACACTGTGCTGAAGCTGGAATGTCTATGTTCCATTACAAAGCTTGCTTTGCTTAAAAACCCAAAGCATACCCACTAGAAATTTCTCTGGTCAGATAATTGTTGCTGGATTTTCAATTGGACCCTATAGTAGAGTCTTCATTACAAACGCAGTCATATATATCCCAACTGATCAGGTCCATCAAGGAGAGTTGTAGGTCTCTGGGACTGTTGTGTAAGCACTTAGGGCAATTAAAAAATGCCACACAAAAATTTTCCTGGTTTTCCATCCACCTGTCTAGACATGTGTCTGAGATGTAACAACACAGAATTCATTCTGAAGTGAAATTACCTGGGCCTTGAGCTGTCACAAAGCACATTGGCTGCAATCCTAATCTCTGGTTAGGCCATCCTAAATTCCAGCATAAGTCCTGTACTGATCTGGGGATGTCATAAAAGTGCCATAAGAAGACATTTCTGTGCCACTCTTGTGGGAGGTTTAGGCAAGTGCACAGACATGCGCTTGCTTCCCTTCATCACCACAGGAATGGGAAGACCGATGAGTTATGCCGGCCTAGGTTAGGATTGCACCTTTTATGATGTTTCTGTAACAGCCAGAGTGATCAACTTACTTGTCCATAAAAATGTATTTACCAATCTTTTTATCTTGGAACCCTAAATATAGTTTGGCCACAAATGTTGCTGGCACATGTTGTTGTTGTTGATGATAACAATGTTATTTTTTATTATTTTAACAATTACACATTATTATTAGTAATATCAATGAATCAACAGTTATCAATCAATCAACAGTATTTCCACAAAAGTTCACAATTTTATATAAAAAAGCAGGCCTCTGTCAGTCTTGAAAGACTATGGTATCATGCTTGGCGCTGCATACGTTGCATGCGAAGCATGAAATCCTGGGTTAGAGTGTTATGGAGGATAGGCTGTTACCCAAGCAGCAAATCTCCCCTCTCCACGCCACTGAATTAGTCCAATGGAAAGGCAGAGCCGATATGATTGGATCCAGCTGGCGTCGCAGAGCTGGGCTAACGACAGGAGCTCACCCTGTTTTGTGGGGCTGTCCTGGGTCCCGAACCCTGGCCTGCTAGTTAACAGGCACAGTGACTTAACCACTTGCGCCACCCACAATATTATAATAAATAATTATAATAATTGTATAATAATTATAATAAATAATTATAATATATAATAATATCATAATAAATAAATAAAACAACAGTTTTTTATTAACAACAAGAATAACAACAATACTCTGGAGCATCAAGAAAGAAGATGAGCTGGACTTCAAACAACTGTGTTCAATGTAGCTCAGATAGTGAAGATACTTCAGACAGGTCTTCTAATGACAGAAGGACTGTAGTGGGAGAGAAAGCGCTTCTTCACCTGCACAGATCTAAAGCATTTACCTTCAAAGATAAGCACCAGCACTTTGAATAAGGCTCATAAGAAAATAGGCAGCTGGTGCAGTTGCTGTCAGAGTGCTGTCTTTTGCATTAGCTGATGCTTTCAAAGATGAGAACTTCTATAAGCCACATTGAGTCAGGATGATTCTCCCGTTGCTTCCTCCAAGGTTATTTCAGCAATTTTAATTCAGCTAGTAAAAGCCCACAGCTGTTGCTTGGGAAAGTACAGTATAACAACATTCTTCAGTCTACATAAAGGTAAAGGTGTCTCCTGCAGACTCATCCCCGTTTTAAAGCCATAACATTGTCCAAAGATGATTCCGTGAATATGTAACCCACATGCGCATGGAACGCTTCCCCACCAAGGTTGCACCTATTTATTTACTTGCTTTTCCATGCTTTCAAACTGCTCGGCTGGCAAGAGCTGGGCTAAGGACGGGAGCTCATTCCGTCTTGCAGTACTTGGGTCTTGAGTTGATCAGTTGAAGACTGTTAGCCTCTTGCCTCCCCACAACCTACCCTCTTTTCTGTCCCTGAGGGAGTTGGGAATGGAGATTGTTTACCTCTTGCCTCCCTTCAGTCTGGCAGTTGGAACTCCGCTTGATGCCAGAAGGTGCAGATACACACACTAACACGCAGGTTAAAATGTGGCACCCATCTTGGGCCTTGAGCTGTCACAGAGCACATCGGCTGCAATCCTAACCTCCAGTAAGGCCATCCTAAGTCCCAGCATAAGTCCTGTTCTGACCTCCCTTTGGGGAGAAAGGTGGGGTATAAATGGAATAAATAAATAAAATAGAAGGCAAGCAAACAGTGACAGATACAGGCTGCAATCCTAAAGACACTTTCCTGGGAGTAAGACCCATTGAACACAATGGGGCTTGCTTTTGAGTAGACATGGTTAGGATTGTGCTCACAGTGACAGAGAACAGTCAGCAGCAGACGGATGATGAAGACCTAAAAGTGCAAGGGGAACATTTCATCTTCTGTGAATATTTCACATTTCATGTTCATTTATGAGAATGTAGTTCAATGTGATTAGCCTTTTGCTTCTGAATGTAACCATTTTTAGGGAGGGAAAGAACAATTCTGAGAGCAAATAAAAACAAAAAGCCAGATTGTTGGGGCACTAGAGGTCAGAATCAAATTACAAAGCCAAACAATAAAGAAGAGAAGGGGGGCTATATTTATGGCTGATCATAAGGCACTGTCTTAATTGTGTATCAGTATTGAATGCTGGCTTGCCCAGGTGTAGCCTCATCAAAAAGAGCAAGATAGACGCAAGAGCCAAAAATGTTAATCCTAAAATCAGATGAACTAGGAAGGCAAAACATACCTAAGAACATAAGAAAAGTCCTGCTTTCTTGGATCAAAAGTATGCCTCCTTGTCTGGCGCCCTGGTTTGCACAGTGCCCAGCAAGATGCTTCTGGATAATATATGAGCAGGACATGAAGATCACAGACCTCTACCTCTGCTGTCACCCAACAACTGGTATTTTAAAGGTACAGTGGTGCCTCACGTAAAGAACGCCTCATGTAAAGTATGTTTCACGTAACAAGCAAAAATTTCTCTAGGATTCTGCTTCACGTAAAGAAAGTGCTTCACGTAAAGAACACATTCGTTGGCAGTTGTGGCAGACACACTGGCCGGCAGCCTGTTTAAAAAGCGTCAGGGCTGCCTAGTGCACCTGCCCATAGTGAGAGCAACACTTCCGTGCTGTTTCTCCTCTGGCCGGAGGGAGAGAAGAGCAGTGGAGAAGAGGGAAGCAGCTCAGGGCCAGCCAGAAGGGAGCAGGGGAGAGAGAGGCTCAGGATCAGTGGTGGGCTCCAGCAGGTTCGCACCTACTCTATAGAACCGGTTGTTAACCAGAGATAGTACATATAAAGTTTAAAAATAGCCATTTAAAAGTGGCTGCCAGATGGGCAGAGAACCGGTTCTTAATTTCTTTGAAGCCCATCACTGCTCAGGATGGAGAAAAGGAGAAAGTGGGGAGACACTTTGAAGGTGTCTTGGATTGCAGCCTCCTAACCATGTCTACCCAGAAGTAAGCCCTATTGTGTTAAATAGGTCTTACTCCCAGGAAAGTGTCTTTAGGACTGCAGCCTAAGTAGACTTCATAAGATCATGCACAGTGAATGCATGTTTTGAATTCAATCCTAGTGTTCTGTCATCATTTTTACATCCAGTTAATATTTTTATATGAATATTTTGGGGGTTGTGGAACCAGTCGTCTGAGTTTCCATTATTTCCTATGGGAAAATCTGCTTCACGTAAAGAATGTTTCACGTAAAGAACATGCCTCCGGAACAAATTAAATCTGTTTCGTGAGGCGCCACTGTATATGGCTTCTCCCAGCTCCCCTTTATTCAAATCCTGAGCCTGTTTTAAGGACAAAGGAATGTCCCTGACAAGGGCACATGTCATTATTTGGCCCTTAATTGCAAATGGCAAGGCCACTCTTAATACAGTACATTATCCTGTGAAAACTGAATGACAGTGGATTTAGGTCAGATAAGAGAAAGCACATTTTCAGAAAATGCACAATTGATTTCTGGATAGGTTTTCTATAATTTTCTTCCACAAAATTGGGACAGGACCAGTGGTGGGCTTCATGGGGTTCTCACAGGTTCTATAGAACCCTTTGCTAATGAGCGCCTGGTTCTGAGAACCGGTTACTAATGGGACAAAGAACCTGTTGTTAATTTAGGTTATGATGACATAGAACCTGTTGTTAATTTATTTGAATCCCACCACTGGACAGGACCTTCTGTCACACTTGCAAGTATGGGAACACAATCCCCCCAAATGGGACTGTTCCTGTTTTTTTTTTTTAAACATATGGCAACCCTATTTGTGGAGGTTTCTGATCCTGTCTGGAAGTTTCCATAATCCTTGGCTCTTAATGCTTCATGTGTCAAGAAAATTGTTCCCCAGGTGTGTGACATCTTTGGGAATCAAGGAATTGGATGGCTGGGAAGTAAACTGGGAATTATTATTTGACTTGGACTTTAATCTGAGCCAGAGAAGAATTCAGGGGCTTCTTTCTTAAATGAGGCTTTGCTATTGTAAAAAAAGATAAATGTGAATAGTTTGCTGCCCTTGTGACATAGATTTCTATAACTGAACAGTAATGCCCATTTCAACCACATGACCACATCAAGATTTGCAACAGTTTTGATGTAACCACAGTGTGATTGAACACCATTGTGTAGCTAATATGAACACATTGTCAGAAAGAAAATGAACCCAATGCAGTCTTGCATTGTATATCAGTCTTCTGAATACAATCTTTTGTATTCAGAGAAATTATAAAGGGTTCTGGCTAGTGATCTTTTCCAAAGGCAGGGATGGACAATGCGCTGTTGAAAAATGAAATTCTATCAGCAGGGTTTGTTTTAATCAGGACATCGGCTGCAGCCTCTGTGCAGTGTTGAGTCCAAACCTCAGAAGTATCCTCATTACAGACTCAGAGGAGTTGTTTAGACTCCAACTCACCACCTCCCTTAAAAATAAGGTCCCAGAAATACACTGCTGGATTCCTTTTGATTGAAGGAACAGATACTACTGATTACTGGAGGAGGAGGAGGAGGAGGAGGAGGAGAAGTGGGTTTTTTCCCCTGATATCTAATTGTGCATTTAGGCATGATTAGTCATCTATTCTTTTGATGTATGTTCACCTATTAGTTTGTCACGGATAAGGGGAATTAATTATAGTGTAAAATTGAAGGTTTCATTGTGCCTTGAAGGATGTACCTGAGCAGAAGAAGGAATGAAATTTCTCCTCCCTGTAACTGGATATGCTGGCAAAAAGTTTTTTTTTTTTAATTGCAGAAAAAAGTTTCAGGAACTTCTGTGCTTAATGGGATTTTTCTGAGTTGAAATGAATGGGATTGGCTTCTGAGACTCTGCCCCTGGTTTGCAGCTGTATATGGGGAACAGCTTTTGCATTTCTGAGACTGCAGGTGGTCAAAAGAGGCTCTTAAAGAAAACCTGAATCTGATAGTAGTGGTTAGGTATGTAATGGGGTTAAAGAGAACACAAGAAGAGACTTCCAATTCTGGATCAGAATAAAACTTCATTTGGTTCTTAATCTCACTTCCAATATCAGACAGCAAAACGGCTCTGGAGGACTAATGGAAGGCAACATTCATCCTGGCTGGGAAGGGAGAAGGGAGGAGAGGTGAAAAAATGAGAATCCCTATATAGATACAGTCAAGGTCAAAGATAAGTCATTCTTCCTCTCCCACTATGGTCTCCTAAACTGAACATTTCACATACGAACGTTTCACTCATCATTATAGGAAAACATTATGTTTTCCCAGGCAACAGCAACCTGGAGATGCCTCTTTGTCCCCTTCAAATGGTTGAAATGGCCCTTGAATTTTGCAGTAGAGTTCATTTTAACTTATCCATATGTAAGAGTATAAAAAACTATTGTATACACCTGAATTGGCTTATTTTCCTCTTATCTTACTTAGGGCGCAATCCAGAGTAACTACAGGGTGTCCTTGCTCTGGTGCAAGAACAATTTGCTCTGGGTTTAAATATGAATTTTCCATAGGTTTTCACAAGGTGGTGCAGTAACTACAGGTACATGTAATGTCTCTTATGTCCTCCTGTGGTTACTCTGGATTGCAAAGCTTTTTAATGGATTTATACCCCACTTTTCCCATGCAAATGCCCAAGCAAATGCCCAAGATGCTTTTCTAAGCTTTAGTTCCTCCCCTCCTCCTGTCCTTACAACAACCCTGTGAGGTTGGTGAAGTTGAGAGTGACTGACTGGCCTCTGCTCACCCAGAAAGATTCATGGCCAAAGGAGGGATTTGAACCTAGTTTCAGGCCTCAGTCAAACTCCAGGACTCAGTCCAATTCCCTAACCACTACACCATCCTGCCTCTCAGAATAGTGAGTGCCATTAGATGTCACACAATTAATCCAAAATGTGAACCATCTTGAGTGCTGTAGCCGTCTGGCAGTAGTACATAAAGGAGGTAAGTAAAAGAAAAAGTCATCCCTTGTTTGGTTTTTTTCCAGTCGTTAGCAACTGGTATTCATACATCCATTGTGTTTGAATATGGAAATTCTTTTTGGCTTTTATGCTGAACAATCACAGAAAGAGGTGTCCTCTCCATCATCATCATCATCATCATCATCATCATCATCAAATTAATTCAACATAAATTTAGTTAAATAATATATAAATATTATTATATATTATATAAATATATAAATATATAAAATAATATATTTAATTTAGTAATTTAATTTAATAATATTTATAATATTTATTAATTAATTAAGATCCTCCCTTTCTTCATTGGAGGATACCCTAGAAATATTCATTTTCTCGGTAAACTGCTTTGTGAAGTTTTTTTTTTTTGAAAAGCAGTATATAAATAGGGTTGATTGACTTATTGATCCACACATTTGGTCAAAAAACGGTTTTGGAGTAGATGTTACTTGCTGTTGGAATTTTCTTTCACCTCCCACCCTATGCCTCTACTATAACTTTTTTGCAACCATGTGCCCCTCTGATAAAAGATTAATTACTATACATTTCCAGCTACACCAGCCAGGATTTGTGGTCCGTTAGCCACCCCCTCCCATTCTTTTAACTCTGGCACTCGTATCTTTTTCCTCCTTTCAACTGGTAATTGCATTTCTGGTTTATAATGACTTTCTCAAATATGCCAAATATGCTGATTCCAGTATCAGCATCTTTAGGTGAATTTCATCAAGTATCAGAGATGCTGACTACCTGATAGTTTGGTCCCATAATTAGACACCCACTAACTTGGATGCTGTCCTGGGTTTTGAATCTGAAAGGCACATTCACCTTCTGTTCCGGTTTGATGTGTTATTCTGTAATCATGTCTAACAATAACACCATCTAGAAAAGCTAAAATTCGGAGTTTTATGCAGGCATTAGTAATAAGCCCTGACAATGGCTCTGTAGGGGCACAATTTATTCAGAGAGGGGCAAGAAGGCTACTTTTACAGCTCATCTAAAGCTGAATCTGCAGATTCACACTATATACAGTATTAAATTGAGTTAGGAGGTTAGCTGAGATGGTTGAATTCTAAAGTATCCCACCACATAATGCCAATGTAGGCTCACAATTCAGAATACTTTGCAATGCAAAACAATCTCACTGCATGTAGAAAATGAAAACAAAAATAGAAGGGGAAGAAATGGAAGTTGTGAAAGAGTTTATTTTTTGGGGGGGGGGGGGGGGCACTAAGATCACTGCAGATGGTGATTGCAGCCAAGAAATTAAAAGACACCTGCTTCTGGGGAGGAAAGCTATGACAGGGCTAGATAACTTTATTAAAAGTTGGGATGTTACCTTGCCAACAAAGATCTGTCTCATTAAAGCAATGGTTTTCCCGTGGGAATGTATGGCTGTGAGAGCTGGACCATAAAAAAGGCTGACCACTGAAGAATAGATGCCTTTGAATTATGGCACTGGAGAAGACTCTTGAGAATCCCTTTAGCTGCAAGGAGATCAAATCACTCCATCCTGCAGGAAATCAACCCTACTGTTCACTGGAAGGACAAATATTGAAGCTGAAGCTCGAATATTTTGTCCACAACATGAGATGGGAGGACTCTTTAGAAAAGAGCCTGATGCTGGAAAAAAACTGAAGGCAAAAGGAGCAGGGAACGGCAAAGGAGGAGGTGGTTAGGTAGTGTCAGTGAGGCTATGAACATGAATTTGGATGGATTTTGGAAGCTGTTGCAGGATAGGGGGGCCTGGCATACTGCAGTCCATGGGGTCACACGACTGAACATGGACATGACTGAACAACTAAACATTTACAAAGGTAGATTCACTTTTTTTGGAAGAACCTTTTGGGGGGGGGAACAAGAGCTGAAAACAAGAATTGGCAAAATTTCCAGGCAGTTTCCAGGCTCCCAGGATGTACTGATGCATGGGAGTGAGTTTTTTCCCATGCATTCAACTTCTAAAAGCTGAACCATGCCTGCTTCTCAGTGTAGCCTTGCCTCTGGGCACCTCCAATGGCCACATTGTCACTCCCAGTGTCATTTTCTATACCAGACGGCACTGAGACAATATGCAGGCAGGTGTCACAAATACTTCTAACAGATGCTTTCCTGGTCATGTGGTCATGTGGTCCACATGGAACACTACTACCTTCCAAAGTAGTACCTGTTTATCTACCGTACTTGCATTAACATGCTTTTGAACTGCTAGGTTGGCAGGAGGTGGGCAAGGAATAAAAAGCTCACACTGAGTTTTAGCACTCTGGTCTTGAACCCTTGTCTTCCAGTTGGCAGGTATGTCATTTTAATTGCTGAGCCACTAGAGCCCTAAGAAAAATGTTGAACATGACAAAATAAAAGTTAAAAACACTCATATATATTGCTTTCATGAGGTTGATTTAAACATATATTACTGTATGTATTATTACATTTAAAACAATTTCATATAATTTATTACATATTGGTAATTCTGACTTAGGCCAGAGAGAATGGCCCAGCTAAGCTGGTCTAAATAGAACTGTCCTGAGCTGACAGTTAGGCCATATCCACAGGGTTAGGAGCCCTCTACGCAGCATGCTCACTGGGTTGGTGTAGTTGTGCCATATCATGAGGTTGAGAGGCAGGAGAGATAATTAGGCTGGTCTAAGACATAGGCTGGTCTAAGGCTGGGCACAATCCAGAGTAACTACGGGAGCACATAAGAGACATTACATGCACCCATAGTTACTGCACCACCTAGTGAAAACCGATGGGAAATTCATATTGCAATCCTGAGTAACTTGTTTTTACTCCGGAGCAAGGACTCCCCGTAATTACTCTGGATTTCACTCTTAGAACTTTGTTTTGGCTTCCATTTATACTCTAGGCATACCCCTGGCACTGGGTGCAGTAAATGATATCTGTCTGTGTACCAGAGAGGCATGTATGCAGCACCAGAGAGGCATGTATGCAGCATGTCGGGGGTATGCTCATTCAACTGATGCTAAAAATGGGCTCTTAGGATATCCCAAAGAGTAGAACTATCAATTTTTTGCCTTTATTAGACAGGCTGCATCTTATGTCCTTCCACTGGTCATCAGTTGTTGTGTTTGATTTACTCTGCCATGCAGAACCGTGAGAAGCTGCTTCTGCTGATATCAGAAAGGGCAAAAGAGCCATGGCAGAAATGCTGATGGTCTGAAAATGCATGATACATCCTATTACCTTGTAAAGTACCATCTTTAATCAGCTTTACTGCCTGTGGCTGACAGCCAACAGATGTCTTATCTTTAAAATCCTTGTGTGCTTGAAGGTGCTGTGGTTCAGCGTCTGGTCTTAGGAACACTTTGGGGTACATAGATGCATATTGGTAGTTTGTAGCCACTGTGCTCAGCATCTGGATGTTCCCAGTTTGCATCTCCTTTTAATAGAACCTCAAGTAACAGGGCTGGGGAAAAATTATACGGAGACCTTTATGGGTCAGACTTGACAACCTTGGGCTCAATTCCATACTTCCAACTTCAGATCTCTTGGCCCTTTAACAACTGTGTAAAGAAGGGAATTTTAGCAGGTGCTGCTTCTCATCTCACATATCAAATCTGCACCTGCTAATATTCCCCCTTCTGTACAATTGTTAATGGTCCAGGAGCTCTAAAATGAAAAATTTGGACACCCCTGGCTGGATGGACTGATGTATCAGTGTAAGACCACTCCATATTTCTAGGGAGGCAAAAATTTAAGAGTTATGGTACAATTCTATGGGTACACTGCAACATCATAACTTGTGTTCTAGCAGCACAGCATGCATTACATTATTTTTGTGCATTTTAGTTTGTGAGCCCTTTTGGGACAGGGACCCATTAGCTTATAATTAGCTATTATTACTTTTCCATTTTCTTTGTAAACCGCTTTGTGAACTTGTTAGTTGAAAAGCGGTATATAAATATTGTAGATAGATAGATTACGGAAGTCAAAAGGCAACACGTCATTCAGATGAGCCATTCAGAACAGCTACAGCTGTGCACCAATAGCTTGCAGAAGCACATTGATTTCACATTGGTGCCAGGCAGGTGGTTAGTGGACGGAACAGGGTAGGGAGGGAGATGAAGCCAAGAGCCAGGTTGGAGAAGGGTGCATATCAACAGTGTCATTGTCAGTGGCACAGCAGATACCTTGTTCCTCTTCCTGCTCAGCTTTCACTCCTCTCCAGAATATTGTATGCGCTCAAGTGGTGTAGCAGCACTGGTGAGGGTTGTGCTGCCACTATCCTTATGCCACCACTGGGGATTTCCTGGGACCATCTGGTTGGCCACTGCAAGGAAAAAGCAACTCTCTTCTAAAGGAACAATCAGAGAAGTTAGATCGAAGGCTTCATTTTGGCCAGTGAAGGAACCTAATCTCAGCATCTCATGTTCTGATATTAGAATTCTCTTTGGAGAATTGATCTCAGCCTCATTGATGTTGTACTTTCCAAATTCTTGAATAACTTTTGAATACATTCAAGAGAACTTGCTGGTGTGTGGGGAGGTTCAAAGAAACTGAAATACTGTCAAAGCCACTGTAAATGATTCCTGTTAAGGCATATAAAATAAATGGTCTTATGGGTGAAGTCATAAGATGACATGCCTAATAATGATACTCAGATGTACTGTATTGTTTCATATAGTAGCTCTTCTTCTTAAAGTGGGAATGGAGGACAAAAGGATGAAACAGGTGATCTAAGTGATGAATATAGGAGAGGAAAAAAGAAAAGATAGTTTTTGTTCCAAGAACAATGGGAAATAAAAACATGCAAGGAAAGCAGGCGTTCAAAGGAAAAATATATATGTATATATAGAAGGTTGAAATTGGCTGAAGCAGAGGTTCAAGTAAATGTATTCTATCGTATCAGACAATTCTAGGCTTCACAAGAAATAGTAATACAGTAATAGTCAATACAATACAGTAATAGTCAATACTACAATACAGTAATAGTCTGAATGTACATGTGAAACTCCGAGTACTCAGAGGTTTCCTTGGCCACATCAATATTAAGAATATTTCCATTTGTCATTTGTAAGCGGAACATTCTTGGAGATTCAGTGAAAAGGAATACTCCTCATGTAAATCACAATCCTAACCATGGCTACACAAAAGTAAGCCTTACTGCATTCAGTGGGTCTTACTCCCAGGAAAGTGTGTTTAGGATTGCAGCCTAAGGCATGTAGTTCTGCATGTATCTCATGTATCTAGCTATATAACTGGCTTTCAGTATCCCTACAGTCAATTCTTCTGGTTCAACCGGGGTCAACCATCTTGCCAAATCTTGCAAGATCCAAGATAGATTATGCCCAAATTTTGTGAGATTTCATGGGATTCAAGATTTGGGTGTTGCCATCATGGATTTCATTAAATATTGCGTGATCCAAGATAGTGGTACCCGGGGAAATAGGCAGGAGGGGTGACTGGAGCCATCCTGCAGCACCCCTGTGAGTGTGTTGCAATGCCTCAGAAATCACACTGCACACTTTGGGAATCCCTGAACTAAAAGTTTATTCTTATATATTAAAAACAAAATCCATGTTCCCCTTTCCCCTAAGAAGGCGTGCCTGAAGCAGCAACATGCAGAAATAGAGTATAAATTGTAAACATATGATTCTTTTAATTCTATATTTACTTGAATCTAATGCTAACTTTTTCCATCTGAGGCTCAGCTCAGCTGAATTTAGTTTCCAAAATTGGGATGCGCATTAGATTTGATAGTACACTAGATTTGAGTAAATATGGTATTTTGATTATATGTATTGGTCAATATTTTGTTTGTTTATTTTATTGTAATAATGTTATATAAATCCACATTTGCATAAAATAGTACAATTAGGTAAAAAAATCCGTATTATTATTGTCATATAACTCATTGTTCTGTGTGGTAAAATTAAATATTGTACCTGCTTTGCAGCTGCATGTTACAATAGCAAGTAAACACTTTTTTATCTCAAGCCTTTTAAATTCATGATGTGCAAGGATAGAGTGGATAGAGAGATGCTCTTTTCCCTTTCACATAACACCAGGGGACATCCAATAAAATTGTATGTTGGGTGGGATAGGAAAATATTCTTTACCCAGCCACAGCTGGGCAGATGCCAGTTTGGGCCTACTCGCCCGAACTGGATCTTCCCCCTGGGCGGACACTAGCGAGCCGGTCAGAGCCGCGGCTGCCAGAACAGCGGGGACCGGTTCACTAGCGGCCGCACGCGTCTAGCTCGGCTTCAGGAGACGCAGTGCACTAGTGTCCAGCCCAGGGAGCTCGGCTTCAGGAGATGCACTGCGCATGCACCAAGCCTGGTGCATGCACAGTGCAGCGGGGTTGGGGCCCGTCCCTCGCCCCACCCCCTGACCCCAGCCCCGCCCCCTGACTCTGGGCTGCCCCCGACTTCTGGCGAACCGGATCTTGGGGTTGGCTGGGCCCACCCCTGTACCCAGCGTGTGGCTGGTCTGTGGAATTCCTTGCCACAGGATGTGGTGATGGCATCTGGCCTCAGTGCCTTTAAGAAGGGATTGGACAAATTCCTAGAGGAAAGGACCATCACAGATTTCAGGCCATGAGGGGTGTGTGTGTAGGTGTGCATAGACAGATGTAGATGTGGGCAACCTTAAAATGCCAGATGTGGGGGATGGCATGAGGATGCAGATCTCTTGTTGATGTGTGTACTCCCTGAGGCATCTGGTGGGCCACTTTGTGCTACAGGAAGCTGGACTAGATAGGCCATTGGCTTGATCCAGTGGAGGCTCTTCCTATGCTCTTTGATTCAGTGGCATATTAGAGTTGAGTAAATAAGGCATTATATTAATATGAATGCACATCTGAGCCTTTGCTCATGCACTGAAGCTCTTGGGTCAGGATGTCTGCACCGGTTCCAAGTGACAAGGCTAAAATATGAGCCATGACACCAGAAGCATATGATTATGTGCGAAAGTCTTGATGGATGGAAAACCTTGTGGTATTGGCCTTCATTAATAAGTTAGAGAACTCTTACCCTACAATCCAGAGTAATTACGGGAGCACATAAGAGACATTTAGCTCGATGTAGTTATGGCACCACCTCGTGAAAACCTATGGGAAATTCATATTGCAATCCAGAGGAAATTGTTTTTATGTTGGAGCAAGGACTCCCCTAGTTACTCTGGATTGCGCCCATAGTCTCTTATTGGAACATCCAATGGGGCTTGTGTTTATTGATGTTGTGCTTTGATCTTGACCTTCGTCCATGGAGGCATGCTCTCTACTCTATGTATTTTATCCTTGCATGTCGTACATCACTGAGGCAGGTATTGATAGTCTGATTGTCAAATAATTCATGGGAATTCAATTTATGGGGACTGGTGCTTGCTTCTGGATTTGGGGGTAGGGGCTCACTTGCTGGACTCCTTTTATTGTTTAGTTATGTAAACCACTTTGCAAGCTACTTTTTATTGAAGAGTGGTAAATATTATTAATATTAAGAATTCCTGGAAAAGGAAGGCAACCCTAAAGTCATTTGGGGACAACACTAGGTTATTCTGGGTCCCAGCAGGTTTTGAGTTCCTATGCATGCATGCATGTACAGGCCCAACTTTCTACCCTCTGTACAGGTTATACACTACATAAGAACTCATTAGCTATAAATGACTGAATATGTGCAAATAGTGTTCATATTTCCAAGATAGGAGACAGTCCAATTCTGGGAAAACTCAGTTATAACAAAGCAGGCCTCCGTCAGTCTTGAAAGACTATAGTATTATGTTTGGAGCTGCATACGCTGCATGCGAAGCACGAAAGCCTGGGTTAGATTGTTATGGAGGATAGGCTGTTACCCAAGCAGCAAAACCCCCCTCTCCACGCCACTGAATTAGTCCAATGGAAAGGCAGAGCTGATACGATTGGATCCAGCTGGCGTCGCAGAGCTGGGCTAAGGATAGGAGCTCACCCTGTCTTGTGGGGCCGACCCAGGTCTCGAACCCTGGCCTGCTGGTTAACAGGCACAGCGTCTTTACCGCTTGCGCCACCCACAGCTCCCACTTCAATTATAACAATTATAACAATTATATAACAATTATAACAAAGGCCAGATAAATTGCCTCTGTGCATTTGATCACATTTGACCATTCAACACCTCTGCTCTCGACTTCTGAGAGGATCCTATTGGCAACTGTGGGTGTTGTATAACCTTCAAAGTTCACATATAATTCTATAATTTATATAATTTCACATATAAATCTATAATTTCAGGTACTTTCCACTGATGCTCAGAGTGGTGGAGTCTGTTCCAAATAGAACACAGAGTACGTAGTTTACCCATCATTATCAGACACTTGGGCTGCACACTTAACACTTAAGTACACACTTAACCTGGAATTCAATGGGACTTTTAATTAAATGTGTAGGATTGTGCTGTTGGACTTCCTATGGCTTGAAAATCTAGAATTCATAGACCAGGTTGTGCAAACCCTAATTTCTGCCTTTTTCCCACAGTAGATAGCATCTTTAAATTAATATTTATCTCTGCAGTGAAATAAGATTTTCCATGTAGGTTTCCAATCAATTCCTTGATTGGATATAACTTTCCAAAGCTGAAATGATTCCAGATATGATCTTAGCCTTAATGAAATTTTGTGGCAGGAATATGAGCATAACAAAAATTCAGTTGCCTTCTTTCTCTCTTTCTCTTACCCTGTGTATGTGTGAGAAGAGAGAGAGAGAGAGAGACAGACAGACAGACAGACAGAGAGAATTTTTTCCATTGTTGCCAATGACTCCCCCATAAGAAGCCATTTTTATTAGTGTTGTGTTGCTGAACATAGGGTGCAATCCAGAGTAACTATGGGGAATCCTTGCTCTGGTGTAAGAACAATTTACTCTGGATTGCAATATGAATTTCCCATAGGTTTTCACTAGATGGTGCAGTAAGTATGGGTGCACGTAATGTCTCTTACGTGCTCCCGTAGTTACTCTGGATTGTAGGGTTAGTATGGAACATTTATATCCTTTAAAAAAGTTATCGATAAAATTAAAAAGGACACAACTTTATACATAGGCTGCAATCCTAAGGACACTTTCCTGGGAGTAAGACCCATTGAACACAATGGGGCTTACTTTTGAGTAGACATGGTTAGGATTGTGCTCATAGTGAGTAGAGAGAAAGCAAAAAAACTTCAAAGGAATGCAGTCTGTTTTTAAAATATCATATCTAATCTTTCCTTTATGTCAGTTTTAAATCAATTTATATAATTTAGTAGAACCTCCTGAAGTTGACCACCCAAGGAACCGGAGGAAATTGGTCAACATAGGGAGGTGCTCAAAATACGGAAAAATATGCAATACTGTAATAATATTTTTAGAGCTTTTATTACAGAAAAGATGTTCAATATAGAGAGATGGTCAGTTTAGAGATGTGGTCAACTTTGGAGGTCCTACTGTATATCAATCAACTTTAGAAGACCTCCTTCTTTTTTCTTTTTTTGCTCCAACCTAACTGTGCAGTGGCTCTTCCTCACTGGTGCCACAAATGAGGCACTTGTGACATCCAGAGCCATTGGCTAGCATAGGGCCTTCAGTTTCACTATTGCAAAGCACTACAGCCCACAATCCAGTCCATTGTAAGACGGCAAAGAGTGCAGTGCTTTTACATACCAGTGCTGTCTTCTCCCTGTTCTGTTTTTCCCGTATCAATTAAATTGATAGGTGCAATCTTATGCAATTGTTGTTTTCAAAACTGTACATTGCCTTGCGTGATCAGAAGAAAAGTAATTTTTAAAAAACACAGATTAAGGAAATAAATAAAACTATGCTCCCATCATGTGCTCATATCAATGTGTCTTCCTGAATTTATGCCCTCTGAAATCCATTGTTGCAAATCCTGCTAATCCCTTCTTTCCTCTGCTTTCAGATTCATACCCATCAACTTCTTTGTCTCACACCATCCCACGTAAGCTGGTGTTGAATAATCAAGTTTTCTGGTGACAAACTCCAGACACGAGAGCAATATTGCGCAGATCTCCTTTCAAAGGGATATGAATATAATTTCACATAGCCTGACTGAGTTGGCAAGCAAAGACATGAAAAGGATGCAGAACACTGAAAGATCTAAACCAAAGCACCTGCTCACCCTTCTTTTCCAACCAGATGGGGAGCACGGGACAGAAATCACTATACAATAGATGTGGGATGAGCAAACAAATGAGGAGCAGAGAGAGAATGGGCAATGATAATAATCAGAAGGAGAAATAGATAATCCACAATTGAAAGTCTTACAATGCCAACATAATACACTTTCCAAGATATTTAGGCAGTAATTACCTTATTATGTTTCAACAATGCCTCTTTTATTGCTGTTGGGTTTTGGTACCTGACACTAATTTCGTAGAGACACTAATGAAGGAATGACAATACACCTATTGGTACAGATCAAACCTGTTTAATTAGTTGTCTGGAAAAGAAAGATAATGTCATCTTTTTTCCCTGAGGACAGTCAACCTCTCTTACTCCAAGACAGAGCAACCTTCAGTCTGTTGGCAAAAGACACCTTGGAAATATGCAGGACTCAAAAATTTGTTTTCTACAAAAGTTGTTCTCACTGGTAACTGGTGAGTTGTTCTCACTGGTAACTGTTCTCACTGGTTAGTGGGGGTGCAAAGCACTAAGGCTGCAATCCTAATTTAGGCCAGCACAATTTATCGGTCCTCCCATTTCTGTGTGGATGTAGGGAGGCAAGCACATGTCTGTGCACTGGACTAACCCTCCCCTAGGAGTGATGCAGAGTATCTTGTGGAGGTTTGGTGACACCCCCAGGTCAGCACAGGACTTGTGCTGGGGTTTAGGCTGGCCTAACGGGATTAGGATTGCATCCTAAATTATGCAGGGAACCTCACTGGATCATGCAAAGGACCACTTCCATTCCCCTTTGGAGCCATTCCAATCTGCATGATGGCATTCTAATCTGCCACCATAAACCCCAGGACACATTTGCAAAAGTTGCACCACTGTCATGTACTTTGGGGCAGCAGGGACAAAAGGCCAAAACTCACACACATGTGCTAACAGGAAAGCTGTATCCCTATTGATCAGGTAGGTCAGCTGTAGGGGCTGTTTTGGATAGTTGTTGGGTGTATGTCCAAGGAGAATCTGGCTGAAGGGAGCATATCCAGTCCTAATAGAGTCCCATAAGGAAGGGCTGCCTGTTTGACGTCTGTTTTCCCAATATCCAACATCTTTTAACTCCACCTTTACTCTTACCCCCATACAGAAATGCTTCTGGAAATATTGGAGAGGTCCGCAGCACCTTTTTGCTTCAGTAAAATTTCTCAGTTAAATATCTTCAACTCATACTGTACTCTGGAACAGTATGAGTAATCATACTGAAGTACCAATCAATCAAATTTATTTAAAATATCCAATCCCACCTTCCCATCTCAAAAAAAGAATAACATAAAACAATTGATAATATGTACAAAATATTAAAATACTTTGTCAGTAACAGCAATAATAAGGATTATGAAATTTTATGCCCATATTCATCTTTGCTTCTCCAATGGTTTTTCTTGTATCTGTTCCAGCTATTTTGCTCATGAAAGTCAAACACAGTAAGGATCCTGCCATGCTTCCCATTCTGCCCTTTTCTACTCCTTTTGTTCCACCATATATGCCTTTATGGTGGTGAATGCAGCCCTTAAGATTGGACTATATGTCCGCCTGCCCAAGAAACTGAGTGGACATGCATATTGCTTCTACTTCACTGATACACGAAAGGCTTTTTTCCTGGGGGTACTCACCAGTACAGTATTGGCACCTTTTCCCACCTGCACCCAGCAACTAATTAATCCAAAGCAGGCCTCCGTCAGTCTTGGAAGACTATGGTATCGTGCTCAGCGCTGCATACACTGCATGTGAAGCACAAAAGCCTGGGTTGGATTGTTATGGAGGAGAGGCTGTTACCCAAGCAGCAAATCCCCCCTCTCCACGCCACTGAATTAGTCCAATGGAAAGGCAGAGCCTATACGATTGGATCCAGCTGGCGTCGCAGAGTTGGGCTAAGGACAGGAGCTCACCCTGTCTTGTGGGGCCGATCCGGGTCTCGAACCCTGGTCTGCTGGTTAACAAGCACAGTGTCTTAGCCACTTGATTATATGGGGATGACCTAAGGGGATCCCCCACTAATATGGGGATAAACTATCTGTGCCACTGTGGTAAGTACTGGCGCAGTGGAAGAAAGCAAAACCAGCTGTGGGTTTTGTTTGCAAAACAGAGTGAGGGGAAGCTGAGTGCATTCAAGAGCTGGAAATGGCAAATCCCATAGCTGTGAATTTATTGAACTTCTTTGCCACCTGTGGACCATGTTCTGTTATCTGCATTGATGGGAGTGTGTTTTAGATCACTGTGCGAAGAGGTCATTGAGGCTGCTAAGTAGTTTAATCAAACTGTTTACGCACAGAGTTAGGGGAAAAAAACTATTGCTAAGTGCTGGCAAAGTAATCTTCACATTGATCAACCATTCATCTGATGACTGTCCATATCGTCTGTACATCTTTTCTTGGACCATCTTTGGGATAAAACTGTGCCAAAAATGTATCTGTGACTTGAGGGTGAGATGGCAGGGCATGATGAGGCTGGTGGATAGTGTAGTAATGGGGGCAGTGATTTTTGTATGGGGCTCTTCCAGCCATGATATCACTTCCAGGGGGTTCCCAGACAGATTGTCATTCTCAGAAGAGGAACCAGTGATGTCCTTAGGGTACTGGAGGGGTCCTGGGTATCACACTCAAGGAGGGGTGTGACACATTGAGGGTGACCAAAATCAAGAAAATTGCTAAAATCGCTAACATCATTTGGAAAAACCCCATCAAGTCATGTATCATTGAATGTGCATTTTCCACCAGGGTCCAAGTCAAAAAACAGCTTTGAAATATCTGATTCCTATCAAAAGTTAGGATAAGGATGCCCAGTGCTCAGTAGGGATGCCCAATGACTAATGGTGCCCAGTAGTGCCCATTGTCTGCTGATGCCCACTGCAAACTGCCCAGTGGTGACAGTGGGGCCCACTTCCCACTGCATGGTTGTGCCCAGTAAGGATGCCTGGTGTTCAGAAGGGATGCCTGTGCATACTTTGTGTGTGGTGGTGCCTGCTGGTGTCTACTGTCTATTGCACAGTGGTGCCCAGTGCCCAATGGTGCTTTGTGGTGCACGTTAGGGATGCCTAGTGCCCATTGGTAGGCACTGCCTGGTGTTGCCTGTTCCTCACTGTTCACTGCACACTGGTGCTTGCTGGTGTCCACTGACCAATGGTACCCAGTAGGGATGCCTGGTCCCCACCGGTGCCCGCTTTTGTGCCTTGTGTGCCACCTTTTGGCTTTGCTTCTTCTATCACAGAATCCCTCCACAGCTCAGCAGCTGAGAAGTGGTTTTAAAGTGAGAGCAGAAGTAGCGCTGCTGTGAGGTTGACTCATCTGATACTTGGGCTCTCCCAGTGCCATGCCAACTCCCACTTTCAACCTCCTTGGCTTCTTGCTTCCTCCCACCTCTGTCTCCCAGAGGCTCAGCAGAAGCAGAAGTGCTGAAAGGGCAGTTCAGGGATAGCCCAATAATCACTGGGTCCAGATAAAGAGTTTCCTGGGGCCACAATTGGCCTGCAGAACTTACATTGGATTCCCCTGGTGTAGATTGTCCATACTGGACAACTTTTTCCAAAGAAAAAACCATGCACCCCCAATTTCTGGAAATGAAAATTCAACATGGCACTGCATTGCACAACCACAACCAATTTCTGAACTATTCTTGGTGTATTCGTCTGCCAAGGCCTGCTTTCCACCCTGCTAACCGAGGACCGAGACTTTGTCTCAACACACACATCAAATTTTACTGTGCTTGGATTGCTAGCACGGCTTCCTTTCCCATTTCCAAGATAATAGTCGCTTGTAAATTGCAGCCCACTCTGAGCTTTGCGATAATGACCTATTACAGGCTCTTGCCTTGAAAATGGCAACATCAGTGCTTTCCAAGAAGCCAATTCCTGGTTGCATTAACGGAACTGAAATAAGTCTCTTTATCAGGATTTTTTCTCCCTGCTAGAACCAGGAGGCATGAGGTTCAGCTTTCTCTAGAGACTTTCAACGAAGAGAGTCTTTCCTGCCAGGACTAAGTCCATTCCACTGCCCTGCACCCCTCAAGGAAAAGGACCAATGTTAACATGCATGCCAAGGTTATGATCTCATATGTATAACCAAACAACATAAAAGCACCTACACAATATCCAGCCTCTGTGTTCGTTTCACAAATATGAATTTGTTCTCCATGTGACCTTGGAGGTAAACAGATAACTGGAAAACTCTGTGTTTCTGGATGTAAAAAATGTAGACAAACATATTCACAGCTAATAAAATGTGTAACCCTTATTTGATGTTTCTTAGGTGACACACATATTGAATTTGCTTGTGGCTATGTTATCACTCTGCGGGCATTTGGCCTGCGGGCCTTGTGTTTTGCCACCTGTATATACCTGGGTGGCGCAAGTGGTTATGACACTGTGCCTGTTAACCAGCAGGCCAGGGATCGATACCCGGGTTGGCCCCACAAGACAGGGTGAGCTCCTGTCCTTAGCCCAGCTCTGCGACGCCAGCTGGATCCAATCGTATTGGCTCTGCCTTTCCATTGGACTAATTCAGTGGTGTGGAGAGGGGGGATTTGCTGCTTGGGTAACAGCCTATCCTCCATAACAATCCAACCCAGGCTTTTGTGCTTCGCATGCAGCGTATGCAGTGCCGAGCACGATATCATAGTCTTTCAAGACTGATGAAGGCCTGCTTTATATAGTCTATACCCTGGTTTAAACCACATGTATACAATATATACCATGGTATAAACCACAGGTGTCAAACACAAGGCCCATGGGCAGAATGCGGCCTGCCTCACCATTTCAAGTGGCCCCCAAGAACTTCCCCTTCACACTTTCCTGGGAGTAAGCCCCATTGACTATAATGGAACTTATTTCTGAGTATACATGCATAAGATTGGATTCCGGCCCTCGGGAAACATCATTAATGCTAACTACACCCCTTTGTATGAAATGTGTTCGACACCTGAGGTCTAAACAGTTAATAATGTTTTTTAAGAACTACTACAGCGGGCAAGAGGACACATTCCAAAAGGACGTTGTCCACCATCTTTAAAATGTCCAGTGGAAATAATATTCTTGCAAAGAAACTGTTAGATTTCAACAATGAATCACTCATAGATTTTTCTCTTTATCCATGATTCTCCTCTGTTCATATTCCACATCTCTAAGCAAAATCCGGCTAAGAAATAGTTACTCTGATCTTGGAGATTTATATCTCACTGAGAAATTGCTCTTCCACTCACCCCAGCTCCCTATTCATGCTGTGAGACAGATAGTTAAGAATCCAACTTACTCCTTCTAGAGTCTCAGTTTGAAGTGAAATAAGGGGCCATTTTCAAGCTCTAAAAGTAATACTGGTCTAACAACAGCAAAATTGCCTTAATTAAAGTTGTAGAACTGTTCTGAAGAGGTTTCCCTTCCCTCTGCGGGTTTTAATTTAACAACTCCGTGCAACACCGCAAGGTCAATAAAGTCAGTCGTGCCTTTCACAGGAATAACTGGCAGTGAATACCTATATGGTTCATTGCCCAGATAGGATAATTATGGGGAGGTATAATTTTCCCCTCTTAAAAATAAACACGTACAAATAGATTGGGAGCCCTGCCTGAATGGTTAAAATACACAGATTGCTAGGTGGTATTTTCTACCTGCATGCGAAGATGCATTTGTGCAAATTAGGCATGTCTAAATCCCATTATTATCATTATTTATTATTAGTATTCTTAAGATTTACAAGGCATTTTGTGAGAAGTAGAAAATGAGCCGGGTCTTGCTGAGGTGTTTCATGATCCAGACAATGAATATAGGAAAGGAAGAACATAAGGAACAACATTATGAGAGAGAAAAAATGGACATGGTCAGAGCTGCTTCAGACATGATTTGACCATTATCATCTTAAAGCCTTGGGAAAAATAATAAAATAATTGATGTACCCCCAAATCCAGAGTAACTACCGGAGCACATAAGAGACTTTGCGTGCACCTGTAGTTACTGCACCACCTAGTGAAAACCTATGGGAAATTCATATTGGAATCCAGAGTAAGTTGTTCTTAAACCGGAGCAAGGACTCCCTGTAGTTACTCTGGATTTTGCCCCTATTTTAGTATATGAAGTAGAAAGTAGACAAACATACTTTTTCTGTCCCTCCGCCAGTAGAGTTAACCTAGAAAGAGAGCTGCAAAACGTGGAGGAAAAGAAGTAACATCTCAAGTAGTGTAAATCTTCGCAAGACACCAGAAGAGGTTAAATTTCTGGAGAAAAAGTCCATCATAGGTTACAAGCCATGATTGATATCTGCAGCCTCCATATCATAGATGTCGGTTGCCTCAGAGGGCCAAGTGCAGGGGGGATTGGGATGTCCTTGTCTGTCCCCTGAGGAATTAGGGGGGCTATTGTGTAATACAAGAAACTGGAGCAGATGAGCCTTCTGATCATCCAGTGGGGCTGATGTTCTTAACTCATATACATGTTACATACGTGTTACTTAAATCAGTCAATGTGTCACAAGAAGAAAAAAAATTGCTTATATAAACTGACTTTATATAAGGGGGAATTCCTGCTGCAGGCAGGGGGTTGGACTAGATGACCTACTAGGTCTATGACCTACTAGGTCTATTCTATGATTCTATGACTTCCATGCTCTTCCTGCCCACTTTGGAATAAATGGAGGCAGGGAGAAGAGGATTGCAATATACAATGGTATGATGGCAGGAACTGGCAACAGTGTAAACTACGTCCTCTCTCTTCCTCCAGCTTTAATCTTTGGTGCTGCTGCTGGAGGGAAGCTTCTCAGGGCATCCACTTGTCTTTTTCTGATCCTGCTCCTCCTTGCTCTACCAATCTGTTTTGAATTAGGGCACGACTGGCAGCCAGGAGGTGCACTTGCCCACTTCCATATAGAATGTTTTATTTTCTTTTTGGGAAGCATTGTAAAAGTGGACTGATAGTGAGGTGGTTGTAGGGATGGATGATGGGTACCGGGTGCCACTTGTACCCACTCACTACTCAAACTACCACTTCCAACTCACCTCTGTGGCATGCTGAGTGTGCCACAGATAAACAGTGTGAGAGAAGCAAATAGGTTTGCAGCCCAACCCATCAAATAGGATTGCAGGTGCTCCTGTCCACGTAGGCTGTATTTCCTTCCTATTTATGGTACAGGTGTTGCTGATTGATTCTAACTACCAACTAGGAACGGGCTTAACTATATCATCCATTTCTTTCCCATTGCTATTTTATGACCATTTTCAAGGCTTGCTTCTGATGCAGATGTCAGCATGATAATTGTGTGCCATTTTAATGTTCTTGCACTTCGGCACCCTCTTTAATCTCTCCCCAGAAAATCACCGAGGCTGATCAAAAGTACCAATTCAAATGCAGCTCCTCTAGACACTGCTCTGTTTTACAACTGTCTAGTCAGAAGACATATGCCTATCTCCTGGTTCCAATATTGTAACCAAATTAATCCATGAAAACACGTTCCAATTATTCCCTAACTGCTTATATATTTTTATGAGCTTTTGGTTAGTATCCAGAATAGTATTTGCTGTGGTTTTCGGGGTATATAGAAAACCCCCAGAATGTTGCAATGTTGGATGTAGAATTCAGCAGCCAGAGAATCTGAGCTTTCATTTGCAAAAGAGCAAAACTGATCCTTATTATTATGTTAAATTATAAGTCTTCCCAAGTGCCTTGACATATATTACATCTAAATATTTATATTGCATATAACCAGCCGTTAAATTTCTATGATTTTTGCCAGTGTCAGTTTCACATTCTTGTAGTTTCTGATCATCTCTAGATCATCCTCAGAAATGGACAGCATAATAGTGATCCCCGAATTGTGCTGTAGAGATGGATGTTGAAGAGAGGATAAATATCAAATCAATAGATCAGACATTTAATTATTTAGGACTCTTGCCTACATGCCATCTGGTCCTGGATATTTATTATCCTGTAATCTGTCAATTCACTGAAAATGCTCTTCTTCCACTTGTGACAATGCACAAGGTAATAACATAGGGGGAGCAAATATGGTGTGCTTGCTCAGCTACCAGTAAGTAATGTTGCATTTCAGGATGGGTGACATTTGCAGATAAGCATAACTTATCCCAGATCAGGGTCTCCCAGATAATAAAAAACAATCCAATTCTTGGATTGGTCTAACACCTAAAGAATCATACAAATATATATTTATTCCTATCCTTTTTCATGCCAATGCAAATTCCCAATGCGGCTGACAAAGCATTTATCCTTTGCCCTCACAACAACCCTATGAGGTCAGTGAGGCTGAGAGTGGGTGACTGGCCCATGGTCACCTAGGAAGCTTCTTGGCCTGGGAGGGGGTTTGATTAGATATCATCTGGGTCTCAGTCCAACTCTGGAATTGGTGATGTATGCAAACTCAAAATGTTTCTTAAATTATATATGGTTTTCTTGAATTCCCTGTACAAGTGATTTAGGAGATGCCATAAGATGGGTAGGTCTTTTACTGTTCTTGGGACCCCAGCAAAGGTATCATTATTCCCTGAAGCTCGTTCTGTGTAGCTGATGACACCAGTCCAGCACCACAAAAAAATGTTGTAAAAATAGATCAGTGTGTCATCAGCAAACACATGGTTGATGAAACCAGGAGAATAAATGAAAAGAGCCAGAGAACAATTTATTAAAGTGCCATCTGGAGTTGTTTATGTGATGGGCATCTTTGGCGAACACACCTGCTCACCACATTTGATCTAGAGTGCAGGGACATGTGGAAAGAGTCATTAGAGAGGATTAAATTTGATGATCTTTTGTCCAAACTATATGATTCTGGGATTGCAATGCAATCCTATCAACACTTACCTGGGAATAAACTCTACTGACCATAAAGGGACTATCATCTAAGTAGACCAAGAATTTCAGGGATTCAAGAATTTCAGCATTGGACATACTTCTGAAAATAACAATCTGGAACCCCCTAGAAGTAACGCCATGGATGGAAGTGACATTAAGGTGCTTAGTGCCAGATTCCACGATGGCTGCATCCAGCTTTTTGCAACCCCCCTGAAATGAATTTGTGACACCCCATGGGGGTCCCGACCAGCACTTTGAAAACCACTGGAGTGACAACACCAGAACTAGGGGAGCATCTACTAAAACTGAGTGTTGGGAAGATTAGGACAGACCAAAGCAAATATTTATTCACCTAGCTTGTAATTAGTCTGTGGAACTCCTCGACACAGGATGTGGTGATGGCATCTAGCCTAGACGCTTTTAAGAAGACACAATAAGTCTGGTTTGGGCTAAAACTAGAAAACTAACACAGCTCTGGTTGTGTTCCGTCAAGTGAGCCTGAAGCTTGTAGGGGTTGAGAGGCTGGCGGAGGGCCAGATCTGGCCTCCAGGCCTGGGTTTGGGGCAGAGGTGGCCTGGCCCTGTCCCAAGATCTGGCTCGCTGGAAGTGGGAGGGGCCAGGCTGGGGTCAGGGGGTGGGGCTGGGGTCAGGGAGGGTCAGGGGGCGGGGCGAGGGGCGGGCCAACGTTGGCGCCTGCGGAGTGCCTGCCCTTAAGCAGGCTGGCCCGCTTCAGAGCAGGCACCGTGCAAGCATCAACGTTGACGCTTCGTGGTGCCTGCCCTAAAGCGGGCAAGCCCGCTTCAGAGCAGGCACTGCGCAAGCATCAATGCTGACGCTTGCGCAGTGGGTGCAAAAACATGGCAGACCGAACCGGTCTGCTATGTTTTTGCATTTCCCTGTCGCTGGCGGTTCGCCAGCAGCAGGGAAACAGGAAGATCCGGTTCAGGCGAGTAGGCCCGAACCGGTAAGTGCCCACCCCTGGTTTGGAGACCTCTGCTATAGACAGACAGAGGGACAGACACACATACACACAGAAACACACACGTTATTAACACCAATCAAAGAATCTGGAGTATTTCATTTCTGTTTATGAATTTAACTTTAAAATGAACTATCAGAACCTTCCCACTGGGAACAATTCTAGGCTCAGCATCCACAAACAGCCAGGCAGCCATTCAAAATCAATATGTTTTGTTCAACTGAGCACAGTTCTCACTGAATGGAAGAGATTTACACTGCTGTTTCCCACTGTCCTTGGTTCCACGTCAGTAGCTCTATTGACTCTAACCTGTTTTCTTGAGCCAGGCACCATTATACTGGGTATCTGAACTGAGTCCTTGCAAATGAAAATCTTTTTTATATATTAACATTTCCCCCAGCATCCAACTACACTTGACTTTCTTGGTTGTCCTATATCATTCAATGTGTGCGAAATGAAACAAATTGCATTGCATTTTCTCTTTTGATAAGTTTGAGAAGTTATATAAAAAAAAATAAAAGCAGTGGAGTGGAGCATCACTGTGCTTGCTGCCCTGGATATTATCTTGTGCTCTGCATGGGAGGATGTCTATCATGGGGGTGATGCATTGGCCACTCACACCTTATGATGCAAACCCTAGTGACGCCACTGTTTGGAAGCCCCTACCCAGTTCCACCATCTTTACTCCCATTCTCCAGAAGGCACAACACAGTGGCATAGCTAGGAGGGTGCAGGGGGTGCAATTGCACTGGCTGTAGGGCAGCTACAAGCTGAGCTTGACACTAATGACTAAAATTGTGATAAACGGGGTAGGTATGAATGATAATATCATCATGTTATATATCATTGGAAAGATAATTTTATGCAGAATGCAATGGAATAAACTGCAGTGGAATATCTATATTATATCAAAAGTTATGACCAATTAACCAGAAAATGAAAACACAAAAGCTGATGGAACAAGAAGTGGATTTTCTTAACTCAACTTTCCAATGATATTGATTGCTCTGAGAGCCAGTGAGATGTAATTCTGATACTGTATAGAATTAATAAGATATTAGTATGAATCAGCTCTCATTTTCATATACATTTATCATAATATAGTTGCCCCTGCTAACTGGGTATACAGGCACTTCTAAGTGGTGCTTCTCTTTATAGCAGGTAAAGAATAACCATTCTCCTTAACCAATAAGGGACATTAATTTCATTTTTTTACTTAATTAAATTTGATTTTGTTGTTGCGGGGCTGGGGGGCAACAAAATCAGAGCAAATAAGTGGTGAACTGCTGAGAAGGAGTAAGCAGGTTTTCCCCCAATTTTCTTTTTAAAAAATACATGGGGATGACATCACTTCTGGTTGTGACATCAATTCTGGGGCAACATTTTGAGGTTTGCACAGGGCTACATGGTCTTTCGTTATGCCACTGCAACAACATCATTAAACTGTTGCTGCCCATATTCTACAAAAGTCATCAAGGGGCTTCCTTCCTTCATTAGCAAATTGGGAGTAGAAATGGGTTTGTTTCTGGGAAAATAATGGGGCAGAATTCTGGTCTCATACCTGTGCATCTGCAAAGGCTAGAGACATTTTCTTGAAAAATAGCGTGAAAGCTGGAAATCCAGGTCAGCTGATGGTACAAATAACATACCGCCTGTCTAGGTGGAAATATCCATGCTTTGGGCTGAATGCTTCTGTTTGCCTTTGCCACCAGAAATGGCTCCAAAGGCGATGGGAACATGCCACTTTGCATGGCATGTTAAGGTGCTTGCAAAACGTAGTGCTTTGCACCCCCTCTGGCTACGCCACTGTCAAGACTCTTGCCTTCTTCCCTTTCCACTTTCTCTGTTCTATCCAGGTTTTGTTCAAGGGGTTGAAAAACACACTTGGCTTTTTTTTGTGTTGATACATTTCTTTCTCCAGCTGCCCTCACTTCCTGAAGCAGCATTGTCCATCTGGTCCAAAGTTACTGTGCAGCTGGTAAGCAGGTAACATGCCAAGTGTCTGCAGCTGGATAGTGACCCTTTTGCACAGACATCTGTGTAGTCAGATAAACAGATGAAGCTGCCTGCTGCTGCTGACGTGGGGAATTCAGATCTGTCTAGCCCAGAAATTTTCAACTGTTGTGTGCATGACACATTGGTATGCTCTAAAGGTCCACAAGTGTGCCACAAGAGTTTGGAGCACCATAGTTATAAATGGCTGACAACACACCTGGGTAACACAACTCTGTTTCTAGAGCAAGACGTTGTCTGTTCTTCCTTTGCTGACAATTCATTACAACACACTAGGAGTATCAATGGACCTGATGCCCCCTCTCGAATCTCCTTATCCCATGTGATAATCGGGATCTCCCAGAATCACCTTTTCAACAGAGAGTGGTGCTGCGGGGCTGGTGGGCCATGTGAGAATTGGGCTCATGTGTTGTCCATCAATATAACAATTACCAAGATCTGCACATTTTCTTTTCTGTTATTCCTATCTATGTGATGAGTATAGAGCATCGCATCTATGTGATGTGATAACAAAGTGCTTATTTCTGGCCATCTTCTGCTTTAATGATGTCACTTTTGGTTCTCGGCAGGCTCCGTTAATTCATATCTACCACTCTTTTTGACCCATTGTATGAAATGCACTTGATACCCCTGCTACAGACAGTGGTTGTTTGCTACCTGATGTTCACTCACTTCAAGCATGCAAATGTGCAGAGCAGCTGGATACTATTCCTTCTGCATGGGGGTCATCTGGTAGATGAATAGCAGGGTGCGTTTCTTTGAGGTGGGACAGCGAAGACAACTCAGTCAAGGTGAGCGGAATGAACATGAGTGCTCTTGTTTTGCTGATTCCCTAGATATTGGCTATTTTCAGGCTCTTCTGACTTCCTCTTTGTAACTGTGAGATATTTGTGTAGGTTTCCCCACTAACCTCCAGGATTCACAATGCACCAGCTGTTCTGTCTCCCTACTAGCTTTCCCTAGACCTCTCCTCCTAGGTTGGCTTTGTGGTTGAGGTGGGTTCTGTACCCTAAAAAGAAAGAACATTCACTACAGATTTTTGTGTCACCCTTACAACCCCATTTGTCATTACCAGTGGTTTATAAAAGCAAATGATCAATTGCTTTGGGGGCTGAAACTAGGACTGTTTGCTTATTGTTCTGGGAAGCTGAAGACGATGTACAAATGAATACCTTGCCACCTCCTTTCTAATTTCACATTGTATTCCGTCCTCCACCAGGATCTGTGCTTTCCTGCACATGTTTACTCAAAAAGAAGCCCTGCTGTTTTTAAGGATGGCTTACTCCCAGCTACATGGGATGTAGGATGGCTTACCCCCAGCTACATTCCTTGGCGTAAAGAGGGGAGGTATTCCTACCCAACAATGTAACAGTGAAAGATGAAAAGATCATGATTGAATCACTTCCCCCTCCCCATTAAGGTAATGAAAACAAATCTGCAAATTCAGCATTAATTTCGATCCATGCAATTTCCTCCCACCTTTATTATAACCTGCAAGTTCTCTTTTACAAGTTCTCTTTTACAAGTTCTCTTTTACAGGTTCAAGATCCTATAAAGGTTTGTAACTCTCCTTCCCTTTCTGTTCCTAAAACACACACATATGCATGCTCACACGTGCACAAACAACTCTGCGGAACTCTGACATCTACCTTGGCATCCATCAGTCTTGAAAGACTATGGTATCGTGCTGGACACTGTATGCGAAGCATGAAGGCCTGGGTAGATTAATATGGAGGATAAGCTGTTACCCAAGCAGCAAATCCTCCCTCTCCATGCCACTGAAATAGTCCAATGGAACGGCAAAGCCGATACGATTGGTTCCAGCTGCATTGCAGAGCTGGACTAGGGACAGGAGCTCACCATGTTTTGTGGGGACCCAGGTGGCGCAAGTGGCTAAGACACTGTGTCTGACATCTACCACTTTTTTGCTTCTTTTTGCTTTGCTTAACATCCAGTTCTGGAGAACCTCTACCTTAACATCTCCATTCTGGAGAACCTCCAATCTTCCTTCAGATTTCGGTATTTTTTTGGTGAGCTGGTGTTTTTCAAATTGTTTTCCTGATGGACCAATAATCTATGATCAATTTGAGGATGGTGTAAATTCCTGATCAGGATGATGTTTACCAGGCCCTTAAAAGATAAATCAGATGCAAATGATGGTGAGATGAGCTGGAAATCAAATAGCTGAGTCAACTGCTGTGGTGGACCCCCATCTCGCTTCAGACCTTTTTCGATTCCTAAAAGCCATAGGCCCAGACATCATAGCCCTCGAAGGCTGGATGACTGAAATGGGTAAGCCAGACACGCACTTACATCCCTAATACGCCTATGTTTTTGCCCAGCCTGTATAATCTTTTTCCTCTTATAGCTGGAAGCTGCACTGCTATTCTTGTTTTCCATCTGCAATGTCTCTGTCCTTTGGAAGCACCCCATGCCCACCATTACAATCTTGGCAAGCTTTAATGTGTTTGCTTATGGCCTAATTAAGTACTTTGTATTCATTACTTCCCAGCTCTGTCTCACAATTAATCTCTACAATGTAATTACTTCACCATGTACACTCTGTCAAGTGTGCAGTATCGGACCCATCCAATGTTTATTAAATGGGGCAAATGTATGGCCAATTAGTCTGTTAAAGATAAAAATTGGTGCCTGCCCCTAAAAGCACCTCTTGATCTTCTCCGGCTCTTTTCGGCTAATGTGTCTTTCGTTCCTATAAATCCTGCATCTCATTCGTTAGGTGGCATGTTTATGTTCACTCTGCCGTTAAGCTTGAGATGAATGAAAATGTAGGAAAATGAAACAAACTACCTTCAACTCTGCCAATCCAGGTCAACAGGAACTTACAGAAAGTTATGCCAAAGAAGCTAACTTTTTGGTACTCTCCTGGTGAGTAAACACAGGACCAGCCCAAGATTCAAATTTTTGAATATTGCCTGATGAAAATAGTAGTATCAAAATATATTAATTTTTTTAAAAAAATCCAAGATGTTTGGATGCCTGGAGCAGAACAATCAAAGCTGCCCCCCCTTTCTATTGCAAAAATACTCTGGGATTTTATTCCATGGGCCACATCTGCCTTTCCCTCTATTTGCCATCCTTGAAAATATCCAACCCAAGTACCAATGGAGTACTGGGAAGATGCCATCACCATCCTGATCAAAACACTGAGAGCAATCTTGACTTAGAGAAAATACACAAATTCTGGAAAACAAAATGTATATTGACAATCATGGATACAAAGAGTACACAACTATAAATTTCATGGCAAACACTTCTTGGGTAGTCCGACCCGTAGTCAGCGCAGCACCGGTGTCTTCTGTGCTGACCCAATAACAGCCGGTCACAAAAGTGCACAAGGTATGTTGACTAGCTTGGTGGAGATAGAGGTGCCAGTGGGGAAGCCAGCACCAATTGGTGCTGGGTCTCCACCCTGGTGGGAAAATCAGAAGTATGCTATATTACTTTGCCTATTGAGTAATGAGAAGGATGGCAGAAGGTGGAGGGACAAAATGGTGGGAGTAGGACAGGTCAGAGGGTGGTTAGGCCTGAGAGTTGGATGAGGATGCTGGTAGAGACTGCTTCAAAATCCTATCCCCTTATTGAGTCTCAGAGACTGACACGGTCACCTCAGTTTTGAGGACATGGCCCTTTTATTTCTCAGAGCCTTAAAACAGATCTCCGTGCCAGATAAATAGCTTCTGAGTAGACCCATTAGTAGAAGTAATAGTTCTGAGTAGACCCATTAGTAGAAGGAATAGTTCTGAGTTGACCCATTGGGATTATGAGGGCTCTAAACCAGCTGCTTCTCTGGTCCCTCAGGATACAGCAATGGCCATTTTGGCTCCTCAGTACTGTGTGGCAGCACCAAAATTTAGGATTGAGCTCTCAGTCCATAAAAAGTAGGAAATCTGTTAAGGAGTTGGGCTTTAAAATAAGAGAATAGAAAGGAAGTTTAACAAGGACATGGAGAGTGCGGTGAGGCGAAATAAATTCTTTGCACCTATGTTCTCTAAAGAAAAAGTAGGACAGATGCCTACAGCAGAACTCAACTTTTATATGAGGGCATCTGAAGAACTCCAGTCATAAAAAAAGACCAGGGATGAGGTTCTGAAGAGTACTGATAAATTAGCATCCGTACAAAAGTAGGTATGGATCTAAAGTGTGAAATTGCTGATCTTTTAACAAATGTATGTAATTTGTACTTTCGTTAGTTCTGTGCCGCAGGACTGGAAGTTAGGCTTAGCCAGTTTAACACAAATATTTAAAAGGGATCAAGGGAGAGAGGTCCAGGAAATAACAGGCCAAACAGCTTAATGTTTGTTCCTAGTATACTGGTGACAAACAGAACTAAAGATAATATGGTAAATGAACCTTGCTTAAGGCTGCAATCCTAAACACACATTCCTTGGAGTAAGCCCCACTGAACACAGTAGAACTTACTTCTGAGTAGACATGCATAGGATTCAGTGGTGGGCTCCAGCAGGTTCGCACCTACTCTATAGAACCAGTTGTTAATGAGAGACAGGACGTATAAAGTTTAAAAATAGCCATTTAAAAGTGGCTGCCAGATGGGCAGAGAACCGGTTGTTAATTTCTTTGAAGCCCACCACTGATAGGATTGTGTCCTAAGGGTAATCAACATGGCTTCTGCAAACCTAAGTCTTGCCCCACAAAAACTGAAGAATGTTCAGATATATGCAGATAGAGGTAACGCAGCTGACGTTGTAGGACATTGAGGACACAATCCTAAAATACTTTCCAGCAGTGGTATAAAGGCAACTTTTAGGTAAGGGAAAAAAACATTGCCTTAAGTTGAGGAGGCCTCTATGACTCCCCCTCAACTGTAGGTTGTAACACAGACCCACTGGATGGCTATGCCAGTGCTGGAAAGTTGGTTAGGATTGTTCTCTCAGTAACCTCTTGACAATGTTCCCGAATATGTTTAGCAGAGACAGAAGAAGAGAAGATATCCTTTTCTGGATTGATCTTAGAAACAGGAAAGTTTGAGGGGAAGACATGGCAAATTCCCAGAGTGGAGATAAGCAGGAGCTAGGACTGAAATCCTAACCCCCCACTTAGGCAGGCGTAAGTTTTGGCACAAGTCCAATGCTGGCCTGGGGTGTCACAAAAGTGCCATAAGGCACTTCTACACCACTCCTGGGGGAGTTAGGCCAGTGGACAGAAATGTGCCGGCCTTTTCACATCACCACAGGAACGAGGAGTAGAAGAGTTGTGCCGGCCTAAATTACAAGTCATGATGGGTATGTGCCACCTTCTGATTTTAGAAGTAGGCTCCCTCAAAATGCCAGGTGCAAGGGTGGGCACCTGGAGCCAGGTTTCTTATGTACTCCCTGAGGCATCTGATGGACCACTGTGAGATACAGGATGCAGGACAAGATGAACCTTTGGCTCTTCCTATGTTGTTTTAAGTATAAAACAATAGATAATGGGGATAAAAATGTCAACCTCTTACACACAGTTAGGATCTGTGCTGTCACTGACAAATCATGAAAAAGGACACTAGGTGGATCACTAGTGGATTGAGGTGAATCACTAGTATTTCGACCTAAGTATTTCGACCTAAGAGTGGAAGCTATGAAAGTTAGAAATAAAAATTAAGAATATAGCTGTTAATATTTGAAGACCTCTGGAGAAATCTATGCAAAAGTGTGTCCAGTTCTGCTTGATACACTTCAGGAAGCATATTGTAGGGCTGATTAAGAAGTACAGTAAAAGAGGGCAACCGAAATGATCAAAGGATGAAGCATTTAGGAGAAAAAGCGACTGGGGCTTTTAAGCTTGGAAATGAGGCAGTTCAGGGAACGCATGATTGAGACTTATATAATTAGGCATATTGTGAATAAAATGTCTGTCTCTCCCTCTCTCACAATACTAGAGATAGAGACCATCCAATGAAACCAATTAGTGGAAGATTTAAGACAGATGAAAGGAGGCGCATCTCACACAGCGCATAATCCGTCGGTGAGTTTCTTGCTTCAAAACGTAACGAGGCTGGCTGGGGCCAGAGGAAAGTATGTCCTGCTCATGGGCTTCCCAAGTATGTCCTTCCATACGTTGGCCCCAAAAGTTAGGTAAAACTCTCCTTACCACTTTAGTGGAAAGATACCAATGAGTAGACAATCTTTGGGTAAGACAGTCTGGCTACTTTGAGCATCCCTATGGGCTCAGAGGATAGTTGCAGGCCAGTTAATGATTGTTAATTCATAACAATAATTATGACTATTATAATTAATTAATAATAAATTATTTTTAATTATTTATATACAAAAGCAGTTCATTACATGTACCTAACTGAATTTCCCTGGGTTAAGAGAACCTACCTCTAGGGCCCTTAGAGGGTACAAGGGGGAAATTTATTAGCCCTTAACATCCCAACCGGGTCTATTAGACCCACCAGGAAGTTTGTGTGTTGCGTTTTTACTGGAATTTATTATTATTACTTGACAAGACTTTCTGACCTTTTTACTGATAGACAGTTACAAATCCAAAAGCATAACACTTTTAAATTTACAGTTTTTCTGTACCAGAGGTTGGGTCTATTGGACCCATAATGCTTTTCAAGGGTCTTATGGGTCTAATGGACCCGTACGGTCTTAGGTAGGTGATTAAAAAGTCCGGGTCTAATGGACCTGTGCGGTCTTAGGTGATAAAGAACATCCCAGTATTCTAAGCTAAAATTTTACTAAAAAATAATTATTTCACAATAAAAATAATTATACTAAAACTTGACACATTTATTAATTATATGTACATTATATGTACCTAACTATGGGTGTGGGTCTAATGGACCAGTGCGGTCTAATGTGGTAAAAAAAATCCCGGGATCCTAAGGGCTAGTTTGTACCTGTGCCCAGTGTCAAGAAAGGACCCCAGAAACCAAAGGAGAAGCACAGAAATTTCCTGGGATCTTTCTGGATTCACCTAGATTTGCTGCCTCCATGGGATACTGGAGGTTTACCACATACCTGCTTTGCAGTGAGGAGCCCAATAGACCCAGGCTCCAAAGATTTTTCCAGCTGTTGCCATTTTCTCCTTGTCTTGCCACCCCCTGCTCTAACTCAGCCCCTTCCTCATAGGGAACGGTTCAAAAGAAACTTCATACTCTTCTGATAAAATTCCTCTTGGAGGTATTGCTTACCTCAGGGTTTTTTTCATCATTGGCATAGACTAAAGGCGCAATCCAGAGTAACTACAGGGATTCCTTGCTCAAACTTAAAAATAAGTTACTCTGGATTGCAATATGAATTTCCCGAAAGTTTTCAATAGGTGGTGCTGTAAGTACATCGACGTAAATGTCTCTTATGTGCTCCTGTAGTTACTCTGGATTGTACAGTTAGATACTCAAAGACTAAAGGTGCAATCCTAACCTTGGCTGGCACAACTTACTGGTCTTCCTTTTCCAATGGTGATGTAGGGAGGCAAGCGCATGTCTGTGCATTGGCCTAATCCTTCCCAGGAGTAGCACTGAACTGTCTGATGGCACTTTGGTGTCACCCTGAGTTTCTGCACAGGACTTATGCTAGGGTTTAGAAAGGCGTAAATTGGGATTAGGATTGTAGCCTTAGAGGCTTATGTCTCCGACACCACATCCCAGATGGAATGAGCAAAACCACATCTCGAAAAACCCTGAAGCTGCACTTTTTGAGGGTTGCATTTGATACTCATGTTCATTTCCAGTCCATGGCCTCTTCAATGGCACAATTTGAGCTCAAGCGCCTTCAGGCCTTCACTGAAAATTGGGCTGCTGATGCCAGCAAGTATATTGAAGCAATACAATGCTCATCTAAGCATGGCTTTAAAATTAGAAAGCTGTTAAAATAAAAACTTGGCATTTTTATTGGGCTGCTTTAGGAGAGTGTGTATATTTTTTTTAAAAGGAAAAGCAAATGACTTGCATACATTCATGGAGAGGAAGGCCAGAGATTAAAAATCAATGAGGCTTTATTTCATCAGAGGCAATTATGTCCCACAGTTTTAGGATCACTTGGCCATCAAGTGACCGAGGGAGCTGCAGGCAACGACACGGGCGCACTCTCATTATGACCTGACTGTGGTTTTTATAAAGGAGCAATGGGGCGGTAAGAGCATTCATAGATGGGAGAGTCTCTCTTTCGAGCTAGTGATGAGTAGTACATCAATGACAACAACTGCAACCTCTGCCGAAGAGGTGAAGGGAATTCCATTTGCTGGCACAGTTCAGCAGCCTTCATTGCCTTGATGAGCGGTATTGGCAAGTAGGCAGGAAAAGAAGTCCACTGGGTCGTGGATTGTGTGAAAAAAGTCCCAAAAAAGTCCACTGGGTTGTGGATAAATTAGGATGTTTGGAGTGAAAGGCAGCGGTTTAAATGATGAAGCCTGTACATGTGGTGAAGAGCAGAGCAGTGGTGTAGCTAGAGGGGGTGCCTAGTGTTAGGTTTTGCAGGCTGTGGGTGGCGCAAGTGGCTAAGACATTGTGCTTGTTAACCAGCAGGCCAGGGTTCGAGACCCGGGTCAGCCCTACAAGACAGGGTGGGCTCCTGTCCTTAGCCCAACTCTGCGACGCCAGCTGGATCCAATCGTATTGGCTCTGCCTTTCCATTGGACTAATTCAGTGCCGTGGAGAGGGGGGATTTGCTGCTTGGGTAACAGCCTATCCTCCATAACAATCCAACCCAGGCTTTTGTGCTTCTCATGCAGCGTATGCAGCGCTGAGCACGATACCATAGTCTTTCAAGACTGACGGAGGCCTGCTTCTTTGGATCCTTACCCTCCTCTTCAGAGCCATTTCAGGTGATGGGAGCAAAATGATGGGCATACTTGCATGGCAGTTTCAGGCACCTACAAAATGTAGAGCTTTGCAGCCCTATTGGGTACGCTACTGCAACAAAGAGTCAATAAGTACTTCGTTCTTATGCAGCTCTTTCATTAAGTATCCCATTCAAAGGGTGTGGGGGTTAGTATATAGAGGGTCACAATCCTTTCCAAATTTGCAGCATGATGTCCCCCTAAACTGGGTGACATAAATCTTAATGACACCATTGCTTTGGCCATTAGAGACTGACCTCTTCCACGTCACCACTGATAGACTATTTAATTAACTTATTTCTCAAGGTAAACTCATGTGTCATGAGACACAATCCAGGAATTACTAAACTATGGCAATATGATTTTGAAAGACACGAAGTGCCTCGTGACAGGCAATATCTGAGTGGCGTACCTCAACTTGAAGCTGTTCCCAAGAAATCCCCAAAGTTTTGCAATTATCCCCTTTGCTGATTTGCGCATCCTCCTCCTTTTTGATAGCTTCAGCTTAATGGTCCTGTAATGAGAATGATTCGTTCAAACGCTGGCAGTGTTGAGGTCTCAAGACAGCCCTAGCTTGTCAAAGAAACTCTATTTTAAATCATTTCCCTCTTCTATGAAATAAAAAAGAATTTTTTCCCAGAAATAAAAGATAGTTAAATGTTATTGAGGTGGAGCTGAAAAACTTGCTATTAGTAAAAGACATTTTATTTCTATGCTTTCATTTCATGTGGATTTATGGCAGAGGCACCATTAGGAATGTCATATCACCAGCCACACAGACCTCAAGTGGAAGAGAGAAGTGTCTAAAGGCCAAAGCAGTGGTGTCACTAAGGTTTGCATCATCTGGTATGGGGGGCTATCACGTCATCCCCATGATGGACATCCTTCCATACAGCGGGCAGGACAACACTCTGGGCAAGGGGTGCAGTGATTCATCATTATTCTGTTTCCTTTTTTGGCTAAAACCTTTGGTAGAAGAGAGTTACCTTATTTACTTGAATCTAATGCACCATCCAATCTAATGCGCATCCGATTTTAAAAGGCTTGAGATTAAAAATATTTTCTGGCGATCATAATGCACAGCTGCAAAGCAGGTGTGAAATTTAATGATGTTATATGACAATGATAATAATATGACAATGGGTTTATGTTATGATTTTTGCCTAATTGATGGGTTGATGGTGTTACATTTTTATTACAATATAGTAAACTGTTAAATTAAATAGTAACCTATACTTATAATCAAAACACCATATTTACTCAAATCTAATGCGCCTTTGAATCTAATGATTTTGGAGACTATTTCAAGTTTCCAAAAATTTTGGCTACTAGTGCTCTCATCCTCACCTCCCCCCCGCCCGTGTGCCTCACCCAGTGACACCCTCATCCTCCTAGCAATGCTACTTGGCCAAATGCTTGTCTAGAGCATCTACAATGCTCTGCAAATTTGGTCAGCGTTCCAAACCTTTGGCTGCAATCATGATCCCCAGTTAGACCAGACTAAGCCCCGGCATAAGTCCTGTGCTAACCTGGGGGTGTCACAAAAATGCTGTTAGGTACTTCTGTGCCACTACTGGGAGAGTGTTAGGCCAATGCACAGACATGGGCTTGCCTCTGAACATCACCAAGGGAATGGGAAAACTAATGAGTTTTGTTGGCCTTAGTTGTGATTGCACCCAAATCTGAGGCATAAGCTGCACCTCTCCCCTGAAACTAATTCTTTCAGCTTTTTCCAAACAAGAAAGATGCTCTGACTGGTTCAAGGATCTTTGGATGGTCTAACCAGGGTCAAGGATCTTTGCCATGTCCTCATTCTGGTTATGTATGGCATTCCACCACCCAGCTTAATGAAATGTTAAAGAGCTTATTATTTAAATACTCTGCTAAAGTCCTGTAAGCTTTTGGAAACCATCCATAGCTAGCACGAGTCTGCAATGCAGCCCTGCCTCTAAAATGCAATCCTTTGAGCATGTGTGTATGCGCGCATACACACATATGCACACACACACACAGAGCGAGTGCACATATAGATTTGGGCAAGCAGCTTTGCTTAGGAAGAAAGTATGCACATGCACAGCCAAGGATCTCTTTTGCAGGCCAGCTGCTTTTACTTGATATTCTAATTTTTCCAGAACAAAGTGATTCTGCATTTTAAGCCCCAGTGATCAATGACACTGTGAACAGCTCATCTGAAAGTCATTTATGCCTTGCTTACCATCATAAGATTAACTGGGGATGCCCAAAAGATATTATGCTATATATTTTATGAATTGGCATTGGTGGTGTTTTGTTTTTGTAGGCTGGCATTATGCCTTCTAAAGAGGAAAATGCAGGATTTTGTTGACTGCAAGCCATACAAAATGCTGCTGATTCACAGATCGCATGAACTATTTGGAAGAGGATGAAGTTTGAAGCATTAAAAGTTATCCTTCAGGATGAAGTATAATTTAATATGGTAGCCAGAGTACGACTGTGGGAAATGAGCCCATTTATTTGACTTTCTTCCAGCATAATCTTGTAAACAGATATCGAAAGTACACCAATTTTGTTTTTGGCAGGGATTGGATCACAGACCATGCTATAAATGACTTCCTCCCTTCAAAATGTATTTTACTCATCATGCCTACGGTATTCCATCAACTCCCTGCTTCTTAATAAAGTGCAAGAATTCATTAAAGTCATCTGAAAGCCATTTTCAATTATGAAAACACAATTTAAGGAAAGGCAGGGGATCGGGGAGAAGTGGAGTCTTTGATGATAATAAAAATCAGTAGTTATTGACACAGTCTGACTTGTCACTTGGAATCAATTTCACACTTTGGGGGAAAATATACCTTCGCTGGGAAGAAGATCATCTGCTGTCAGCAGGCATTGAGTAGCATTGAGAGGGAAAGCAGATTTGAGTTCTAGCAAAAAAATTGCAAACAGCATGCAAGGGTTTAACACCTGTATCAACTCCAAAGTCTTAATAGGGCAATCTCTTGAACCAATAAAATATCATAAAGTAGTAAGCAAACTGGAGTCCTCCAGATTCCAGATTGGGTATTAAAACAAACCAGGACAGGGGATGGCAGATAAACACATGAACATAATTCTGAAGGCTAAACAAGCATGATTTAAAATAGTATTGAGATTAGGGAGCCTGGTCTGGATGGTCTCTTTACGTTTCATCAGGAACTGTTAAGCTGTGGGGATTGGTGAGAGTTGATGCCACCATTTTGCTGAAGCTAAGCAGCTCTAGGTATGGTTGTCAACTGTGTGGGTAGGCACTTGTGACACTTCCATAGCAGGCCACCGTCAGTCTTGAAAGACTATGGTATCATGCTCAGTGCTGCATACGCTGCATGTGAAGCACGAAAGCCTGGGTTGGATTGTTATGGAGGATAGGCTGTTACGCAAGCAGCAAATCCCCCTCTCCACGCCACTGAATTAGTCCAATGGAAAGGCAGAGCCAATACGATTGGATCCAGCTGCGTCGCAAAGCTGGGCTAAGGAAACCCCCTATATATAAGTCACATCAAATGGAAGAGAAATAGGATATCAATTTCTGAAAGGTATGGGGTATTTTTTTGGCAAACATCAGTGGAGGGAAGAGGGATCATTTATGACCCCCCTTCATTTGAGCACTGAAGCGAAGGCTGCGTTACTTACTAGTACATTATGTATCTGAGATGTGTTTTTCAGCTGTGATGAGCTGCATTTTAATGTCACTTGATGTTATGCTTGATTTTATTTTGTTTTATGGTTTTCATGTTATAAAGTACCCTGAGGGGTCCGCTCAGCCTTGTGGAGGAAGAGAGGTTTTAAAAAAAACCCAAAACAAGATAAGATATTGCAGCCAAGTGTCATGGAGGTCACTCTGGAGGCTTTCCAGAGTTTGGAAGCTCTTGTGGGAGCCTCTCCAAAATTCTTGGGGGAAGCTCAAGAAGACTGCTATTCAAATCAATGTTTCCCCCCTATATTCTCATTTCCTTTTCTTTTGATTACTGCTTTACCCGTTGAAGTAAATTGTATACAGTAAAAACTTTGATTGAGAGTAACTTGGATTGAGAGCATTTTATAAGAGAACAAAACATTTCTAATAAATTTTGACTTGATATACAAGTGATGTCTTGATAAACAAGCAAAAAAGTCCTGGTTGTATATGGCCTTTTCCAGCGCTCCACTGGCACCTCCTCAGCATCTCCTGAGAGATCAGCCTTGAATGTCTGAAGTAAGCCTATTACATTCAGTGGGGCTTAGTAATATGCAAGGAGGGCAATGGAAAGGAGCTGAGATGTAGCCTCTAAACTAAGCTCTAATCAGCAGAGCTCACTCCTGTGTAAAGGCGGTAGATAGGAGACTGAGGGTGCAATCCAGAGTAACTATGGGAAGTCCTTGCTCCGGTGTAAGAACAATTTGCTCTGGATTGCAAAATGAATTTCCCATAGGTTTTCACTAGATGATGCAGTAACTACGGGTACACGTAATGTGTCTTACGTGCACCCGTAGTTACTCTGGATTGTAGGGTATGAGACATAAACACAATCCTAAACATGTCTACTCAAAAGTAAGCCCTATTATGTTCAATGGGTTTTACTGCCAGGAAAGTGTTGTTAGGATTGCAGCCTATGTGCAAGTTAATTTGTTTTCTTTTTTATATTTTGTATTTTCTTTATTATTTTGTATTATATGACAGTATTGTAATCATTTTATGTGACTATTTTTGGGATGTGGAACGAATCGTCTGGGTTTCCATAATTTCTTATAGGAAAATTTGCTTAGATATACAAGCGTTTTGGATTGAATTGTTTCTGGAATGAATCATGCTCATAAACCAAGGCACTACTATACATACTTATCTGAAAGTAAGGGCGCAATCCAGAGTAACTACGGGGAGTCCTTGCTCCGGTGTAAGAACAATTTGCTCTGGATTGCAATATGAATTTCCCGTAGCTTTTCACTAGGTGATGCAGTAACTACGGGTACACATAATGTCTCTTACGTGCTCCCGTAGTTACTCTGGATTGTAGGGTAAGTCCCATGAAACTTAACGGGCTTACTTCTGGATGGGCTGGTAGATTGCATGATTGCGGATGGGGGGGTCTTCTTATTTCATCTATATAGCTTGTGCAAGTTCAAGAAAACCCAGGAAAGTGGGACAGGCAGAAAAATAGGAAATAACTGAAGTGTGTGAAGGGTTACTGGATCCACACACTGTGTTAATAAATTCTTTCTTTTGTGCGTCTAAACACTCCCAACGCTGAATTTTAGAACCCATCCCCTGGTTCTGTTGTGTGAGATTGAAAAGAGCTTCTCTCTATCCACTCTACAGGCTCCTAGTAATGCTCCACTAGTAATGTATAGGACTCCTTTGTGGTGAATAAAGGTAAATTTTGTGAACTTTAGTGAATTTTGTGTGATTAGTTATTTTCAACCTTTTTATCTCATTGCACACTTAATAAGGCACTGAAATTCTTGTTAACACCATCAATTGTTTTTACCATTGAGAAGGCACACAAGACAGTTCAAATCCCACAATTTTCCTATTAATGAATGTCAGTCCCCAAATTCCTGCGTTACATCTGAGGACTATCCGCAGCACACCAGTGTGCCACGGCACACTGGTTGAAAATCGCTGCGCTAGCTGAAGACCTCATAAGCGCGGTTTTTTTAGAAGGAAATAGCTCTGCTGAAACTTCAAATGCCATTTTTTATGACTGCAAAGACTTTGAAGAAGCAATGAGGCATCTATAGAAACATTTGGCATCCAGAAATGCCGAGCAAATACATTAAATTCCAGCATGTAAACTTTCAAAGCCCACCAGAAAGGACATGCATATGTAAAATATGCATTTTGAATAGGCTGCCCAAACTTTATTTTAAGCAATCATAAGGAGGCAGACAAGAAAACACAGCCCTTTCCCTTTTCCCCACTCCTGAGGGGCTTTACTGAATTATCATATGGTGAAATACTTAACCTCGATAGCAAGTGCGGATATAAATTTGTCGTGTTTGTATTCCTGCAAGGTGTTTGATGCCTCTGGGGAATTGATGAGAAGGTTGTGGTTGTTCTAACTGGGTCGAAGTCCATGATAAGCTGGCAAGAGCACTGTGGAAGTTGGGCAAGAGGAGAGGACTTTGCAATGACCCTTATTTATATCTAAGGACACAGGGATATCATCTAAATGCCAGCAACATCCTGGACCATCTGCAGGGTTAAAAGGAGAGGCCTTCGCTCAGGAACAGAAAACATGATTGCATGCAGATCTGATTCTCAGGACCTCAGCTTCTACAGGAGAGACCGAAGAGCCACTTCAAGTTGAGTGCAGGATCACAAGGGCTCTGTAAAAGGAGAGTTCATTTGTAGGCAGTTGAGCAGGTGATTTCAGAACAGCCTACACCAGTGTTTCTCAACATTGTTCTCTTCATCTATTGAAAGTGCCACCTGAACTAACTGGTGAGGACATCATGACCAGTTATTTTTGGTTTGGGAATATAAAAACATAGGAAGATCTTCCACTGGATCAGGCCAAAGGCCCATCTAGTCCAGCTTCTTGTGTCTCTTATTGGCCCACCAGATGCCTCAGGGAGCACACGAAACCTGTATCCAGGTGCGCTTCCCTGCATCTGGCATTTTGAGGTTGCCCACATCAACATCTATCTATATATGTACACTCACACACACCCCTTCATGGGAGGTAAGGTAAATGTGACAAACACCAGTAAGAGGCTTAGGGCAAAATCCAGAGTAACTATGGAGAGTCTTTCCTCCGATGTAAGAACAATTTGCTCTGGATTGCAATATGAATTTCCCATAGGTTTTCTCTAGGTGGTGCAGTAACTACGGCAGTGGTGGGCTCCCGCAGGTTTTTACCTACTCTATAGAACCGGTTGTTAATGAGAGATAGGACATATAAGTTTAAAATAGCCATTTAAAAGTGGCTGCCAGATGGGCAGAGAACCGGTTGTTAATTTCTTTGAAGCCCATCACTAAACTACGGGTACACGTAATGTCTCTTATGTGCTCCTGTAGTTACTCTGGATTGTAGGGTTAGGGTGGATGGTTGGTTTTTCTGAGGCAGAAAACCATGCTTTGGAGCTCTGCCCACTGACTTGAACATTCTACCATGTTGTGTCATGTTCCTGGTCCTGCTGCCAGACAGTACATGTCAACAGATTTCTGGAGGTACTACCAAACTTTCAAGTACCACTGGTGATACCTATACCACCAGTTGATAAACACTGGCTGACACTTTTGATAGCCATCTTTAGCAGTATGCATTAGAAGCAGTCAAACCATCCCATGTTTCGCATGTACACATTGGTCTTATGATTCCCAACAGCTATGACTGATGCCCATGCATGCGCACATTGGAAACAGCCTGATGCCATGTCGAGAAACCCAGTCTTTTAAACTTGATGGAAGATCGTGATGCTCCAAGAAGTGCTCCTAAGTTATGCAGGGGGCCTCACCTCGTCTAGCCCATATTTTTCCAACTTCCCAATTAAGATGTCATGTGGGACTTTGTCAAATGCTTTGCTGAAGTCAAGATAAATGACATCCGCAGCATTGCTACTGTCCAGTAAGCTCGTAACCCTATCAAAAACGGAGATCAGATTTGTCTGGCAAGATTTATTCTTGGTAAATCCATGCTGGGTTCCTTTGATCACAGAGTACTTGTCTAGATGTGCACAAATTGTGTGTTTTAAGATTTGTTCTAATATCTTCCCCGGAACTGAAGTCAAACTGACTGGTCTATAATTTCCTGGGTCTTCTTTTTTCCCCTTCTTAAAAATTGGGACTACATTCGCCCTCTTCCAGTCCAGGCACTTCTCCACTCCTCAAGGATTTCTCAAAGATGATCGACAGAGGCTCTGCAAGGACATCTGCAAGTTCTTTAAGAACTCGAGGATGCAGCTCATCCGGTCCAAATGACTTGAATTCATTTAGGCCAGTTAAGTAGTTTTGAACCAGTTCTCTATCAATCTTAATCTGCTGTTCTGCACCATCCATGTTTTCATTACCTCTTTGGGGATGCAAGCACATCCCCGCATCAGCCAATGATCCCGCATCCCATTTGCACAGCCCTCCTTCCGAGAATAGATGGACGCAAAGTAGGAGTTGAGCAGCTCTGCCTTCTCCTGGTTTCCAGACACCTGCTGTCCATCCTTGTCCAGGAGCAGCCCCAGCCCCTCGTCTCTCCTCCTGTTCCTTTGGGCCATATCTAAAGAAGCTCTTTTTCTTATCCTTGACTCCCTGGCCAGCCTCAGCTCATACTGAGCTTTAGCATTCCTGACTCCCTCCCTTCAGGACCGGGGAGCTATGGTTCCTGGCGATCACCTCCCTGGTGATCTTTCCAGTCTTCCATTCCCTATATTTCTCTTTCTTCTTCAGATGATCTCCAAGTTGCTTGTGGAGCCAACCTGGTTTTTGAGCTTTTCTCTCCCTTACATTTCATAGGAATTGTTTCTAACTGTGCTTTAAGAAGCTCCTTTCCATCTTGAGCCGCTTTCCCCATTAGATCATCAACCCATAGGATCCCACCTTTGATTCCTATAAGCCTATTGAAATCAGCCTTCCTGAAATCCAATATAAAGGTTTCACTGTGCACTTTTTTATTTCCCACAATATTCTAAATTCCATCAGTTCATGATTGCTTTCTCCTAAAGTTCCCGCTACATTGACCTGGTCAATCAGTGCTTCACGATTTGTTAAGATCAGGTCAAGAATGGGTCTATTTCCCTTGTGAATCTCTTTTGTTGTGCCATGGGTTCTTGCGACCCTTGAACTGTCATGATCTTGGGATCAGACACTCATGCTTCTTTGCATGTTCTCTGACCCTGCGCTGTCCAATAAACCCCCAAACAATGTTTTCTCTCTATCCTTGTTTTGCACGATGAATTCCTCCAAATCTTGCTTCTTCTTCCCAATCAGTGCCCTCTGATTAGTTCTCCCTCCCCCAGTGCAGCCCACTGTCAAGTCTCTTTCTCCATATCTTCAATCCAAGTGGGAAGAGGATATCAGCACATGGAATCCTTGCCGCCTTCACCATCAATCTAATCAGGGTGTGCCAAATGTAATATCAGCAAGAGCTGTTCAGAATGCAGCATATATTAAGAATTGAGGGCACTGCAGTAAAGTGGGTCAAGTTTCCTATTAAGTTTCCATTTAGAAATGCTTTAGACAGTGCTTTGAGATAATGAATAGGGCTGTAGCCTGTCACTGAATTTTTTTTAATGTAGTCCCACAATTGCATGAGCGTTAGTTGATTAATCGATTACCCCATCAAATGTGTTTTCATAAATTTGCATCTGAGTAAAAGCCATAGTTCTGAGGCATGGAACAAAAACAAAACATTTTGTTTTATTTTGAAGACACATCTGTGCAGTGGTGTAACTAGATGGAGGGCAAAACACTATGGTTGAAATACCAAGAGCACTTTCCTGGGAGTAAGCCCCATTGAACTCAATGGGGCTTACTTCTGAGTAAACACAAATAGAATTGCACTGTAAATTGTACAAATACCTGACCATTTAGGCAGTCCTTCTCCTCCCCCTTCAGAGACATCTTAATCAGGAAGTTTGAAAAATATAGGCTAGACGAGCAAGGTGACCATATGACTGGAAAAACCCAGATTTGTCCAGATTTTTAGCCTCCTGTCCGGGTGTCCTACATTTTGGCTTCATTTTGAAACTTTGCGATAGTGCACAGTACCCTATCATGCCATATGTTGTTGGATTCATACTGAAGAGCAGAATCCAAGGCAAAAATCAGTTTGGAGATATCTCCTTCCTATCAAAAGTTATGGTCAATAAACCGAAAAACAAAAACAAAAATACATTTTTTGGCATTTTTTTAAAGCAGGTAGGAATTTTGGCTTGGGATTAGGAATTTTGGCCCTGGGGTTCAGGAATAATCTGGTCACCCTGCTAGACAAGGCAATCTTTAGGTGGATCTGCAACTGGCTGGACAGCCACACTCAAAGGGTTTTGGTAAATGATTCTGCGTCAACCCGGAGTTTGGGTTCGAATGGGGTGCCCAAGTGCTCTGTCTTGGGCCTGGTTCTCTTTAATATCTTTATCGACGACTTGGATGAAGGGATACGGAGGAGTCTTATCAAATTTGAGGAGGACACCAAGCTAGGAGGAGTAGCAAACACAGCAGAAGATAGGAAAAACCTTCAGGAAGATCTGGACAAACTGGAATACTGGTCTGTAACAAATAGGATGAATTTTAAGAAGGAGAGGTGCAAGGTTCTGCACTTAATAAAAACCAAAAACACAGGTATAAAACAGGAGATACGGTACTTGGCTTGGAAGCAAAACATGTAGCAGGATCTTGGAGTCGCCGTGGATCACAAGCTGAACATGAGCTTCTTTGGGTTGTCCTAATTGATAGAAAGGTAGGAAAGAAATCTCTTAAACAAACAAACAAATAAATGTTAGGGTCTCCGCTGGATCTGACAATTCTTTCTTAATCTGGGAGGGAGGTTTCCAAAGGTATTACTCTATCTTTGGGTGGTTGCAAATAAAACGACCTTTCCTTGATCTCATTCCAGTTTATTCAGTGCAAAAGGGTGAAGCAAGGTGCACCGAGATGAGTGCAGTTGCTAACCAATAGGCCCTGTGGCTTCTTTGCCCACCGCCTTCCCTTTCAGCAGACAGCAACTCCAAAGAGCTAGGGATGAATTGCGCACATAAATGCGTCTTTACAATGCACAGGCCCTCCCTCTCTCCCTCATAATAGGCATAAGATTCCTTAAACTGCTCATATAAGTCTCCGAGAAAGATTGCTTGGCGGCAACCTGTTAATTCACTCTGTCCATCACTTTATTTTATAACGTTGCTTGAAAAGAGAGTTAGCACTGGGGAGCGAGAGAGCTCATGCCGTAATGAAAATTTACAATTGAAAAATCCGGGCTATTAGTTTAGTGAAGTGAGGAATTGATCATCAAGCCATTCATTTCTTAGAGCAGGACATCCATTTATCTGCCTTAAATAATCATTCAGTAGGAGCTAATCGCTCTTTGGAGAAAATAATTGATCAATTAGTGGTTGATGGGTAAAAATCCAAACCACGGATGCAGATAGAAGCCCAGCCATTTCGCAAGCACCAGAGCTTCAAAGTTGGGCAAAGCATTGAGATTGTGTTGATGTAGCAGATGTTACTGCTGTACTGTGAAGGGCAGCAGGGCAGATAGTATAAAATATTATGATAAAATATAATATTTGGTATATTATAAAATATAATGGTGTAAAATACGATTGCAGCCCAACCCCATCCTGCACAGATGCAGCAGGGCCAGTTAAGATTGACGTCGTCTGGGAGGAGATTGTCGATTTAATTAAGAGTCCTATATCTATTTCCCCGGAGACCTGGAAGATCAGGGTTCAAATCCTCCCTCAGCCATGAAGCTTCCTGGGTGACCTTGGGCCAGTCACTTATTCTCAGCCTCACCTACCTCACAGGGTTGTTGTGAGGACAACAGCTGGGCGTTTGCTTTGGCATGGGAAAGGCAGGGTATAAATCACTTAAATAAAATAATAAATAAAATAAATCCCATAAGCACTGGGCACATGCCATTTTTTGACCAAGAATATTTGGGTTTTGACCAAATATTTGGAATACTTGGGAATATTTTTGACCAACCAGAAGGACAGAGCTGAGCTCTCAAAGGGGCTCAGCTGTGAAAAGCTATACTAATAACAAACACGAGCCTTAATTAGAACTTCAAATAATGGAAGAGGAAACAGTTCTCATTTTGTATTATGCAAAGAGGGCAATTTTCCTAGTGGAATGACTACAAGCTTCAAAAAGAGATGCAAAGCGTCTGTTGTTTTCAAGAACATCAGCACCGACTCCTAAGTGACTCTTTTCCTTGTAATGTTATTAATAAATATGAATCTTAATTAGAAAAATAAAGATTGGGAATATGCTCCCAAGTTGGATTTTGTTTAACGTATTACAATCGCCAATAAAAGAGCAAACGTGAAACTTTGTGTTTCTCCTTAGTTCACGTTAACAAGATCCTTCTTGTTGGTGTTGTGTTGATTTGCAACATCTCCTACCCACTTCCTGAGAGTATTGTGTGATCAGGGTGACCAGATGCCATAACCGCAAAAAAAGGACAAGTCCCCCCAAAATGTAGGACATCAAAAAAAAGGTAAAACATGCCAAAATAAAAGGTTAAAAAAACTTTTATATATTGTGCAGCCCAACCCCATCCTGTACAGATGCACCAGGACCAGTTAAAATTATATATGGTTAAAATAAAAACTGGTTAAAATTATATAACAGTTAAAATTATATAAAATATATAAAAAAACTTTTATATATTATATATTAATTTAAACACACAAATTACTTATTATTCAATAAGTATAATTATTATTCAATATTATTATTCAAAAATTACTTATTATTCAATATTCAACCATTAAAACTTATTATTCAATTAAAAACAAATAAAATTTACTGAATATAAATTTATTAATTAAAAGAATTGTACATGCTGCCCCTTTATAAGGAAAAGGAGGATACTGAAATTTTTTTCTATAACACACAAGGCTAAAATCCAGGACATGTCCTGGAAAAACAGGACAAATGGTCACCTTGTGTGTGATGCTCACAGAAAGTGGTTCACAAAGGAATGAGATTATACAACATCGGCATCACACCGCACACTTTGGAAATCACGGTACTGGGCTGTACTAATTGCCAAATGAAGCTGAATTGTTTCCTAGAGGAAGAGGGTCTAGGTAGCCACAAAGAATGGCTGACCGGATTGCACAGCAGTTAGAGCAGTGATTTTCAACCTTTTTTATCTCATGGCACACCAACCAGGTGCCAAAATTGTCAAGGCACGCCATCCATATTTGGCCAATTGACAAGGCACACCATGCTGCTGGTAAGGGGTTCAATTCCCTCAGAACCCTATTAATAATTGATGTTTATTTCATAAATAAATAAATTGTCCAAACTCCCATGGCACACCTGTGGACTACTCACAGCACACCAGTATGCCACAGCACCCTGGTTGAAAATCACTGAGCTACAGGTTGCTTTCAAGATGGGAATCAGGGAAGAAGGCTGGAAAAGAAAAGGAGGCTTGGTTTCAGCTATGATTCTTGGGAACATGCTGGTATGGGGATGGCACCAGAGAGTCAAACCCTACCATCCAGAGTAACTATTACGGGCACACGTAAGAGACATTTACGTCGACGTAGTTACACCATCACCTAGTGAAAACCTATGGGAAATTCATATTGGAATCTAGAGTAAATTGTTCTTACCTCGGAGCAAGGGCACCTTGTAGTTACTCTGGATTGCACCCAAAGACAGAAATGCAGTGACAGACAAATAAGCAAGAGTTCAAAAAACACAAGGGTCTAGTGACCCATCTTTTTGCTTCCCATATAATCCTTTGAGATTGACTAACGGCATCATTTTTTGAGGCTTGATGGCCTTTCATTGCTCATCTTTTGCCCTAAATGGGTACTCCTGTCCTTGCATCAAAGAACTTGTGACCAGGTTCTTTACCTATATTTTATGTATATGTGTATTACATATATATGTGTGTTATTAATATGCGTATTATGTATATAACACAAATTTAACAAAAGAAACACAAAGGGTGCAATCCTAAGCATGTCTACTCCGAAGTAAATCCTATTCTCAGGAAAGACTGTTTAGGATTGCAGCCAAAGACATGTCACATAAAATTCCCCTTGCTTAACTGCTATTTAAGTTTGAAAAAAATGAACCTCGCATTTTATATGATATGCAGTTTGTCCTGTCATGCTCATGTGATGGACATTAACATAAAATATGCCTTCTGGGTCTTTAAATGATAGGTCTTATCATTTAAGATCCATAAATATACAGATGAGTATTGTGTGTTTTATCCTGTAATGCATATCAGAAAGGGAAACAGTGGAATTGCATTGCTCCAGCATACCTGTCTTAGGGTGCAATCCAGAGTAACTATGGGGAGTCCTTGCTCTGGAGTAAGAACAAGTTACTCTGGATTGCAATATGAATTTACCATAGGTTTTCACTAGGTGGTGCAGTAACTATGGGTGCACGTAATGTCTCTTACGTGCTCCCGTAGTTACTCTGGATTGTAGCCTTAGTCCCAGCGATGCTGCAAATTTCATTTCATTTCAATAACAAAAACTACACAAGGTGTGCAACTACTTTGCTGCGCACCATGGCTTTTCAAACAGGCCACTTCAGAGGCAATTGGCAGTCATAATAAAAGTCATATAGGCCCACATCACCTTAGCCACAGAGAGGAAGACATCACAGATGAGCAAAAAATAGCCATGAGTTTCTGAAATTCTCCACTCCAGAGCACTTGGGATAGGTTTCTAAAAATGGCAAGAGGATCTAGAGAAGATTTCTAAAAGGGCAACTTGAGATATACCCTACAATCCAGAGTAACTGGAGCACGTAAGAGACATTACGTGTACCCATAGTTACTGAACCACCTAGTGAAAACCTCTGGAAAATTCATATTGCAATCCAGAGCAAATTGTTCTTACACTGGAGCAAGGACTCCCTGTAGTTACTCTGGATTGTGCTCATAGATTGGGCAGGGCCATGCGGTGATTTAAGATGATTTAAGGCACAGTTCACAAATTTACTCCATGCCCCAGTGAACATCTCATTTGATCGCCACCATTACAATTTGACTTTTGTGTATTAAAATGGCATGAGGCGAGGTTGTGCTTGGGAAGCCTTAAATTGAAGTTGGTGTTTTAAGCACCAAAATAGGTTTTTAAGAGAGGGGTGTGAGTTTATAGAAAATACGGGTTTATAAGAAAAATATCAAAGTGCATTCAACAAATGCTGTTTAGCTTAGCACTATGATCAAAAGGTGTATTAAACTTGTCTTGGAATTCCTCTTTGTACTGCAAACACCTCTTTGGTGTTTATGGCCTAGATATGTGAGAGAATATGGCTGCAATCCTAAACTACACTTGGGCATGCCTTTCCAGTGCTGGGCTGGCCTAATTCCAAGACAGGCCAAGCCCAGTCACACCAGAAACAGTTGGGCTGGCATAAGTCAACTCAGGCTGGCCCAAGATAGATATACTAACTTGGGGGCAGTTGCCTGGGGGTGCCAGAGGCAGCTGCCCCTAACTGCCCCCAAGTTCCCCCACCAGACATCTTAAACCTCCAGCAGCAGCCCAGGTAAGCCTCCCAGGAAAGTGTCTTTGATTGCAGCCTAAGTAGACTTCATAGGATTGAATGCATATTGAATGCATGTTTTGAATTCAATTCCAGTGTTTTGTCATCATTTTTACATCCAGTTAATATTTTAATATGAATATTTTGGGGGTTGTGGAACCAATCGTCTGAGTTTCCATTATTTTCTATGGGAAAATCCGCTTTACTTAAAGAGCATTTCACTTAAAGAGCATGCCGCTGGAACGAATTAAGCTCTTTATGTGAGTCACCATTGTTTTTTTCTGGCTTCTTCTCATAACCATCGATAACTTTTCTTTTCTGCAACTAAAGAGCTTAGCAAACTTGTTTGTTGTCCTGCCATTCTGCCAGCAGCCTAATCTTCTTTTGAAGAGCCAAGTCAATATTGTATTTTATTAGAACAAATGAGAACTTTTAATTATATTTTCCTGTTAACTTTGTCTTGGTGTTCTCAGCTACCGGCAGCTAATTTTATTTTCTATGAGTAAATCTTTACTCAAACCTCTTGCATTCTCCCACTTTACCAATTTAAGACCCGACAGGTTTGCCCAGATAAGGACTCTGTGCAGGCATTAGGTCTCATAACACAAGAATTCTCCATTTTACACTTTGCATGAATTTAGTCATGATATTTAGTCAAAACACTCGGAAGTGAACTAAATTTTCCCCATTTTATATAGGATCTGTACACGGTAACACAATATGGTAACACAACAAGTTAAAAAGTGGTATATAAATACTGTTGATTGATTGATAACGGTTCTCCGTTAGAGCTGAAATACATTTGCCCCAATAAATTCTTAAAGAATCAGCAGTGGATATTCTCTGGATGTGTGAGTGTTCAGTGAACATATTTTAAATGTACTGTATTTGAAAAATACTTCTTGAGAGTATTTAGTGCAGTGGTTCTCAAACTTCCTAATGCTGTGACCCCTTAATACAGTTCCTCATGTTGTGGGGACCCCAGCCATAAAATTATTTTAGTTGCTACTTCATAACTGTAATTTTGCTACTGTTATGAATAATAATGCAAATATCTGATTTGCAGGATGTATTTTCATTGTTACAAATTGAACATACCGGTAATTAAAGCATAGTGATTAATCATAAAAACAATACGTAATGACAGACAGACAGACAGACAGATAGATAGATAGATAGATAGATAGATAGATAGATAGATAGATAGATAGATAGATAGATAGATAGATAGATAGATGTGGCATAGCTTAGAGGGGGTGACTGGAAAGAAAGAAAGAAAGAAAGAAAGAAAGAAAGAAAGAAAGAAAGAAAGAAAGAAAGAAAGAAAGAAAGAAAGGGAGGGAGGGAGGGAGGAATGGGAAGGTAAGTACTTGGGTGAGAGAAGGCCTCCATAGGATTGGGATCTCAGGCAGCAGAGCCAGCCACTTCTTCCTGGGAGTAAGTCCCATTCACTATCATGGGACTGACTTCTGAGTAGAAATGCATAGAACTGGGCTCTAAGGCTGCAATCCTCCCTGCCCCCAAGGCTCCACATTGTCTCACAGCTGCTCAGAGGCTCCTTCTGAGCTGCTTCTTCCAGCCGCAGTGGCTCCAGCGTTTCTGCCAGATCTTCCCACCTGGTCCCCTGCACCAGGAGTCTTTAGGCGACCCCCAGGAAAGCTCCAGGCGACCCCCAAAGAGGTCCCGGCCCCCATTTTGAGAAACGCTGATTTAGTGGAACATGTGGCTGGACTTAGACATGAAGAAGATGTCATGGGGGCAGCAGTGGCATAGCTAGAGGTACAAAGTGCTTGCAGTGAACCTCAATGCAGCATTAGCCCCTTTCCCTGTCCTGTAGAGCCGTTCGAGGTGGTAGGAGCAGAAACGGTGTCTAATATGCTTCCCCGCTTGCTATGCCACTGGGTTTTTTTACAGGTCCATATTGCATTCCTCATCCCGCCTGGAAAGGCTCTGAAAGTGAGACTCCCTCCCAGACTGATTGCTCCACTCTCTCTAGCTACGCCACTGGGACTGCCACAGTTATTGAAAATGTATAGATATTCCCACACATTTATGAAACCAGCCTTGGGCAACCTGTGAAGTTTCCCGGGATCAGTGATGGGCATCAAAGAAATTAAGAACCGGTTCTCTGTCCATCTGGCAGCCACTTTTAAATGGCTATTTTTAAACTTTATATGTACTATCTCTTGTTAACAACCGGTTCTATAGAGTAGGTGCGAACCTGCTGGAGCCCACCACTGCCCAGGATAGATGGCTTACATACATCTATCATACAATGCTGCGTCTCTCTGTGCAAAGATCTGTTCTCAGAAGTTAAGGATGAACAGATCTACATTTCTGTTTATCCACTAACAGTTCAGACTTTTCTCTCAAATTTGTGTTCTCTTGCACTAAAATACAATCCCCCATTTTCATCCTTCAACACAATGTGTATAGTTTTGCTGCATTTTCTGAGTCTTTTCATGTATTTTCTAGCAAAACAGCTGGTGTGATAACACCAGGAATTTATTTAAAGATGTGTCTTCACATACACATGTGCCTGCCTGATGGTTCCAGAGCATTCCATGTGCTAGCAAAGGCAGATTGGTTTCTGCTGAGCAAAATGTCAGGGATAGAACCGTGTTATATAAAATAAATTCTGGAGGTAGAGCGTTCCTGAACAGGGGAGGCGAGAACAGGAGGGAGATCGGGTCCAAGAGAGGGTTGGGATTAGCCATGGCAGAGCATGCCATATCCTAACCCCAATCCCGCCCAGGCAGCCCTACACAGGTTGCCATGTGTGCCATGGGGCAGACTACGGTGTTACACAGACTGTGATGCTATCCCCTTACTCCAAGGTGGTGTTCAACCTGCTCCTAATCTGCATAGGATACCCACATAGACCATGAGGCATGGCTGTACTGGTGCAAGTTATTAATGACACTACCCATTGGCCAGGCACACACTAACCATTCCCTTTCCCGCACATTCATAAAACCTATGGTGTACCTAGAGGGGATAGAAACAAGCCTCAGTATGGTGTGCAAGAGACCTCTCCTCCTCTCCTTTGGAGTCAGGTGTACACCTATGTTTCACTCCAACCACCTAGAATGGCTCTGAAGCAGGAGGCCACTTGCATGCCATAGTGAAGCTCCCTGAAAAACTTACAGTAGTGCTTTGCACCCCTTCTAGCTATGCCACAGCATAAGACATCTGAAAAGGGGGCAAAAGAAATAGGACTACAATCATCAACTCCTTATCCAGATGATAAAATCCAGTGCACATCAGGGATAATGTTCTTTCCTTTCTTCAGCTTCCAATTATTTTATCATATTAACAACCATTTTTTGCCGTATCGTTCACGTTTTCAAAGACTTCAATCATATTCTTTAAAGCTCACCTCCTTACAGGGATTACAACAATATTCTTTATAATCCCTCTTTGTACCTTAATCCTTTTAGAATTGTCTTTTTTACTGTCTCCAGAGAATCTTTACTCTGTTGCTTTTAATACTAAGTGCATACATAGGGACTTTTTCTCACTGTGTGTTGCTTTATGGGTGTATGTGTAAATCTCTCTCTCTCCCCCCCCCCCTCTCTCTCACACACAAGACACACTAACAATCCAGTTTCCAAAACTACTAGGGTCAGAACCACTGAGAGGAAATTTATTAGGGAGTACAAAGTTTCCTTTTGGGGGGGAAGTTTCCTTCAAATGCAAATTTCCTTCCAGGTTCCCCTTTTTAGGCTCCCATTGGCTTCTGGACCCCCTTTGTGACCCTGGGTTCAGGTACAAAGTCCCCCCTCCACAATGTATTGTTTCATTGTATTCTGCATGAAATCACATATCAGTTGATATATGAAATGATTTAAGCATCCTAAGATTTTGAAAATTTTGGCTTATGTGATATCACTTACGACATCACCCCCTATGCATGTTACCTGATGTGGCTCAAATCCCCACACTTCTATAGTGGCATCACTGTTGGTGGGCTGTTATCCCAACTTAAGCTAAGAGACAGTAGCCACCTCTGCCGACATGTCACTTGGACCGGAGGTTCATTAGCAGGCCAGGTCTGGTTAGCAGGGTGACCAGATGCCAAACCCAAAATTCTTGAACCCCAAGGCCAAAATTCCTAATCCCAGGCCAAAATTCCTATCTGCTTAAAAAAAATTGCCAAAAAATGTATTTTTTGGTTTTGGTTTTTTAACAATATCTTTTGATAGGAAGGAGATATCTCAAAATGGAGTTTTGCATTGGATTCTGCTCTTCAATACGAATCCAACGACATATGGCATGATGGGGTACTGTGCACTATTGCAAAGTTTCAAAACGAAGCCAAAATGTAGGACACCCGGACAAAAGGCTAAAAATCCAGACAAATCCGGGTTTTTCCAGTCATATGGTCACCCTGTGGTTAGGTTTTGTTATTATTTTTCCTTTTATTTCTCCAACAGCGGCAGAGCAGGTGGACGTTCAATAAGCTTTTCAGATTTCTGAATTTCTGTGCTGGAAAAGGTGAAACCAGTTCAATGCCTACCTGTTGTACAGATGTACATACATGGGGAATGTGGGGAAAAAAGAGGCAGCTCCAATCTGTAACCCTTTATTTTTTATTTTAAAATATTTCTATCTTGCCTTTGTGCTCAACAAATGCCATTCAAGGTGGCTGCCAGAAAGAATATTCAAATACAGCTAACGTTCAGCAGTGAAATAGGTACCGAGAGTACACAGAAAGAAACCAACAAGGGCCAAGATGAAAGCCTGCAGAAAGAGCAAAACAAGATTGATAACAAGCAATGGCAGCTACAAGGCTGAGTAAGGCTGAACTTGGTGTTCTCAAATGATCGAAAGCCTTTTGGGTCAAAATCTTTGGGTGAATGGAAGTATCTGAAACAGCCTCTCCAACTTTTTTTTTCACTGCCATCTCTTTCACAACTCTTCTTGTAGTCAGCTGGTGACTTTTAAAAACCAAAATGCCCTTTAAAACTATGCATTTTGTCCCAGATGTCATCCATAGCTTGTCATAGGACTAGGCTCTGGGTTTGTTTGTTTGTTTATTTAACATATGTCAAATACATGGACTTATGGTAAATCAGATGTTCATGTCCAGTCTACCCAGCCAGCCAGAGTGGTCAATTTTTTAAAAAATCAGGCACTGGGCCGGTGTAATCTCTTGATGGACACTCAGACACAATGTGATGAATATTTTGTTGATGAACACCACAGTCACACTGAGAGGTAGATACAAGACCCCACTAAAACAGTGAGTGCTGGCAGACACCGTGTTGGATATGGATCCTGTTCAGAGTTGACCAATGCTAATGAGGTAGATCAAAACTTGGCATCTTTTGTGTAGGATCATCTTTGTAATTGCCTGTACCTGGGTGTTCAGCAGCCCATTTAGCTTTCTATTGCATGTTGATGTTACAGTTGTTAAGACAGCTGTTGTGTGAATGCCAGAAAGTTAATTTTTACCTGCCTTTTTCCCAGAATTGGGACTCAAGTCGACTAACAGAAAAAAATGGGTGCAATGGGTATAATAATGACCAGAAAAGAAGTACAGCAAATATGAACAAGCTCAGTGCTCCCTTTCATGGTCTAAAGTTCTTTAATAGCACTACTATCCCCTCAATGCAATCATGCCCACAATGTATCCTGTGGGGCAGGAGATGGGTCCAGGGTGACCATATAGAATGGAGGACAGAGTGCCTCTATCTTTAGTGTAACTCAACATTGAAGGGTTTAAAAAGCAGCACCTGCCTAAATTTCTATGCAATGCTTAAAAGTAGAAGCACTCTGTCTTCCTTTCTGTACGGTCACCCTGGATGAGTCAGTCCTACATGTCTCCTCCAGGTAAAGGAATGTTTGTCCCCTTGCCTGGGAGAAAGTCCTGATTGGGTCTATTCAAACCTGTACAGAAATTAAGCTGTCAGAAAAGGCGGGGAAGGGGGATAGCATAGGAAGCATTGCCTCCTTTCAGACTTGATCTGCCCTTCTCCCCTCTCGTATCTTACCACTTATACCAGTAGTCCAGCTATACATAACAGAATGTTGTTTACAACATGTGCAATGCATGCTGCGTGATGGAAATGAGAATTCTGGTGGTGCTGCAACCCCAGAAGATTGAGCCCATTACTTGTTACCTCACATAACAAGTGCCCCACATAAAGAGTGATTCACATAACAAGCATAAATTCCCATTGGGAACGTGTTCCACTTAACAAGCCTGCTTCACTTAACAAGCCCCAGGCAACTGCCACCAAGTTGTTCTGCGCTGATGCTCCACGTGGAGCCTGTTTTAAAGGGCTGCCGGCCAGCGTGTTGCTGGCTCTAACTGCCCCCAACTTGGGGGCACCAGAAGCAGCTGCCCCTAACAGGCCCCAAGTGCCCCCACTGGCCTCCAACAACAGCTCAGGTAAGCCCCCTATCCTTCATGCAGCCTTCTAAGCATGTCTACTCAGAAGTAAGTCCCATTGTGTTAAATGGGTCCTACTCCCAGGAAAGTGCCTTTAGGATTGCAGCCTAAATAGACTTCATAGGATCATGCACACTGAATGCATGCATGTTTTGAATACAATTCCAATATTTTGTCATCATTTTATCATACAGTTAATATTTTTATATTAATATTTTTGGGGTTATGGAACCAAATGTCTGAGTTTCCATTATTTCCTATGGGAAAATCTGCTTCACATAAAGAGCATTTCGCATAACAAGCATGCCTCTGGAATGAATTAAACTTGTAATGTGAGGCACCACTGTATATAAATACCATTGATTGATTGATTGATTGATTGATTGATTGATTGATTGATTGATTGATTGATTGATTGAAGGAGGCAGGCAAGGCAGATCCATCATTTCCAATAGTGAAACACAAATTTATTTCACTCCCTATCATTTCTGGTCAAACAGGTGTTGCAGGGTTTGGAGAAAAGCATGCCAAATCTGTTTATTTTGGGTTAGTGTTAGTGCATTGAGTAAGCATATCGAAGTTCTCTGGACAGAAACCCATCATCTCTCTGCTGCCAGGCACTTCCTTTGGCTTCCTTTTGCCCAGGATTCTGGGACCATTGAAAGCGCAGCATACAAATTGGGACAGACTGTGCTTAATTGATAGTCAGCAAAGACAAGATTTAGCTGTGATTGTCTGACAACTTGCAGCTGGAACTACAATGTATGGCCTGCATAGATTTGGCCTGAGAAAGAACAGACAATCGATCAATCACTCCCTAAGATCTGGCTTTATCTTTGATGTCTACACCAAACAACAGAGTCTCTGTGTGAAGGGCAAAAGGAAGGGGGAAAAAAGGCCTTCGAAATAATGGGAATAACATTTCTATTCCCTGATTCTGGTAATGGGGAAACGAGATTTCCTTGTATAGTGCATTTTTAATAATGGACTTGAGCAAATTTTTAAAAAGTGTAATTAGATTTAAATTCTATCCCAGTGAACTTTAGGATACGTTACCTTGAACGGAGGCTGGCTGAAAGAATTAAGCTCAGTGACGAATGAGGCCATATTTGCAGGACACAGTGCAATTTGCAGGAGTGAACCAGATCCATAAATTATAGTTCAGGAAGTAACTTGCTATTATACTTCTCAGCTCAGTGGAATGTGTAATTTGTTCCCCCCTCATATCACCCCTCTGTCTTCTTTTGTTCCTCACCCAAAAGAGCTCCCTTTATCTCTCTGCTTCCATCCCCATGTCAAACGGTATTAATTTTCTTCTCCTGAACATTTTTCTTCTGCCATCAGCAAATAGATGGAGGATGGGCTGCTGACCTGAACCAAAAACCTGGACCGTATGACCCACTGCATTGCGGTCTATGTGCGAAAAATCCTTCTTGTCTCATTCCTCAAGTCCGTTCAACAAGAAATAAATCAATTTACAAGGCAATCCTACGGTCCCGTCATGCTGGCAGCCTGATTAAACCTAGTACAACACTGACATAACTTAGTTGGGGTTCATCCAGGCCCTCATCATAAACCATTATGAAATACCCTACAATCCAGAGTAACTACGGGAGCACATAAGAGATATTATGTGCACCCGTAGTTACTGCACCACCTAGTGAAAACCTAGGGGAAATTCATATTGCAATCCAGAGCAAATTGTTCTTACACCAAAGCAAGGACTCCCCGTAGTTACTCTGGATTGCGCCCATAGCCTCATTAGCCAAAGGTAACCAGGACAATAACACAGGCACATACCAATAACCAGGTAATATCATACCAGTCATACCAATGATCTCCAGGCATGGATGGAGCTAATCAGCTCAATGATGGGGAGATGCCACCGGAAACATCACATGCTATGACACACAAACTGCTAAGCTTGACAGCATCACAGCTACTCTGCATGGTGTCACAGGGCAAGATGAGCCCAGAATCAGCCTGCTATCAGACATATGTACCTTTGTGAACCCCTCCTTCCCACGTATACACATTGGTGGCATAATTACCCCTTAGATTGCCCAAGACAAAAAGAAGGAAGACAGCTGGAGGAAACAGGATTGCCAAGCAGGAACTCAAGCAATCAAGAGAAGCCCAACCAAATAAGTGCTACCTTCATAACTTAACGGCAAAATCTCTGAGCTGGGTATATGATTAGGCAAATTCAAGTTCCACCCTGATAGGATCAAGACTAACATTCACACATGTAGGGGGCTGTCCACCTTAATACTGTCTTGCTGCAAATGTAAGTATTTAAAACTTCACATGTAAGCAGGTTGTGACTAGGATTTGCACCAGTGCATCACCCCTATTATGGTCCGCTTTCCATGCTAAGGGAGGATCACTTTTTGCACTTTCGATTGTGAGCCCTTTTGGGACAGGGACCCATTAGCTATTAATTAGCTATTAATTTTTTTCATTTTCTTGTAAACCGCTTTGTGAACTTTTCAGTTGAAAAGCAGTATATAAATACTGTAGATAGATAGTGTAGATAGATCACCACCCTGAACAGTGTCATTGACCTGCCCCAGCAGGTTTTGTTGGCTATAACATTTGATAGAATAGAGATATTGCAACATGGTTTGTTTCATTGAATATTTCATGACATCAAACATCAATACAGCTATAGCATGATTTGAAAATACCAAGATTTGAAGATTTTAAGTATCACTCTTAAAGACCATTTGGAAACTTCATTGATGCAGACTTGCTTTAATGACATTGGTGACTGTCATTAAGTTGTGGTGAGCACATCACACCTTTGGTGTATAAATAAATAAATAAAAATTGTTATCTCACCCCCATGGGTGGTATGTGTGTGTGTTGTCCTCAACCTCGGATCCTCTACCAGAGTTTGAGGGTTCTGCGCAGTATCTTAGCTCTTCCTAGCATTGCGCTAATCTGGACAGAGTTTTGGACAGAGCCGGGACAGACAGCTATTCTGGACATACACACACACACGCACACACACGCACACACACGCACACGCACACGCACACACACACTTACCTTGTGGGAGAGGAAAGACAAGTTACAGGTATTTTTGATAAACAAGTACATAAATTAAGACCATTGTACCAAAAATTCTAAATCCAAGTTTAGTATTAATGTTCGCTGTTGGAGGTTTGGTGTATCCTGCTATGACACTTGCCATTACTGACAATTGCGTGCTTACCCAAGATTTAGGAATAGCAAACCAACATTTCAAGAAAGTCAAGATAAAATTGCCTGGTAGAGATTGTAAATTACTGCATCACCCAGAATGTCAGCATGAAATTGGATCAATTCCAACTAAACAAGAGGAGGAAGAAGCTGTTTATTGATGAGGTACATTTTCTTGAAAAAAGATGTCACATAAAGATATTAGAGGAACATGGAAATATAATTGGGGGAGTAGCTGAGCCTATGACCTTGAAGGATCTTAAAGTTGAAATCCAAAGCTTACCTTGGAGAAGGTTTCAAATGGTGGCATATTCAAAGGGAGACAAAAGTGTAAACTTAGTTGGTTTAAACTGAGTGACTATGAGAAAACAAGTGGTTTCTAATGAACAGATCATAACTAACTGTAAGCTAACTTGTACCATGCAATTTTGGCTGCAATCCTAAAAGTGCTTTCCTGGGATATAGAGTGCAATCCTAACCATGTCTACTCAAAGGTAAGCCCCATTCTGTTCAATGGTTCTTCTTACTCCCAGGAACATGTCTGTAGGATTGCATCCTAAGCAATTGCATCCTAAGCAATTGAACTCAATGGAACCTACTTCTGAGTAGACATGAATAGTATTGCGCTGTAAGAAACCAACAGCCCAACCTTACCCAGGATTGAGCTATCAGTGGGAAAAGGAAAGAATCTTTTGTAGTTTTAAAATTGTTGAAACAAGTGCTCTAAATCCATCGCCAGTTCCTATCATGCCCATCAGACCAGATAAGGCAGCCATAGCATGGGAACCACAGCAGGAACTGCCATAGCATCCCAACCCAACCATGACTGGATATAGTGTGTTCATTTTTGGCACTGCATCAGCTGAAAGAGTGAAGGTCCTAAACATATCTAGGAGTAAATCCCATTGAACTAACTGGAACTTAGTTTTTAGGACATATGCATCATAACACTCAGAGAGCCCAATCCCATGCCTTTCTACTTAGAAGTAATTCCCATTATAGTCAATGTGGCTTACACCCATGAAGTGTACATTCTACAGCAGCGTATTGGCAGAGAGGACAACCACCTCCCACCTCCCCAATCACCAACTAAGGGCTAAAGAAGAAAAGAAGAAGAAAGACACCCAGGGAAGTGTGGATCAGATTGTCCCCTGAATATAACTAAGCATCCCTTAGCAGACTGCCGACTAAGTAAACTGTAATAGAGATTGTATGATTGGTTGTTTATATAATAGGGATAAGAGTATTTTGTCAGAAAAGCGATATAATAGTCCAGGGATTTTGTGGGTTATAGGGCATCTTCTAGCAAATTCCTGTCTCTCATAAATAAACATTTGAGGATCAGTTTAACTTAAAATTTGGGTCTCGCTAAGACGTGAAGATCCTCTCTGTTGCATTCCATAGTTGTTTAAGGATTCTGACATCCATTTGGTTTTGTTCCAGTAGAATTCCAGCAGGACTTTTGGATTTCAGACTGTTGGAATGGATTTTGTACATGTGATTAAATGAGGGACAGGGGTGAGGTTGTAGAGGGTAATAATTAAGATGGTATCCCAAGTTTTTTTTAGTGTAAAAGCAAGTGATAATTAAAAGGGCTCTTTTACCAATTGACTCTGGTCTTTTGGGGGAAAACATTCATTTTTTCTAAATTTCCTTTTGGGGTCTTGGTGCAAAAGTCCTCCCTCCCCTTTGAAAAATTCCAGAAATATATCTCTGGAACAATAACAGATACCAACATTTTGAATTCCATTCAGTATATGTATCCAGTTCAGTAGAATCTCAACATCTTAACCGGAAGTTGATAGATTCTGCAAACATCCTGCTAACCTGGGAACTGAGAATCAAAATGTGATACAAATGCAACATCGGGCACAGATTGGAGTCATGCAGGGGTTCTCATAGATCACATTTAGATGGGAAGAATCAGTTTGGATAGCAGGCCTAACCGTCAGTCTTGAAAGACTATGGTATCGTGCTCAGCGCTGCATACACTGCATGCGAAGCACGAAAGCCTGGGTTGGATTGTTATCGAGGATATGCTGTTACCCAAGCAGCAAATCCCCCCTCTCCACACCACTGAATTAGTCCAATGGAAAGGCAGAGCCAATACGATCCAGCTGGCATCGCAGAGCTGGGCTAAGGACAGGAGCTCACCCTGTCTTGTGGGGCCAACCCGGGAATCGAACCCTGGCCTGCTGGTTAACAGGCACAGTGTCTTAGACACTTGCGCCACCCACGGCACACACCCAGTTTGGATAGCGGCAGTGTGATTTAACCTTATTGTTTCCAATGCTATTAAAACAGTAAATAAGATATATAAAAAATCCATAGAAAATATTGAAATCAATATTTCAGTGCAGGTCACTGTCCCTGCCCAAGAAATAAAAGAGAATTTTTTGCTGTATATATGGACAACCTCAAAATGCCAGATGGGGGCACTGGGATGCAGGTATCATATGTGCTCCTGATGAATCTGGTGGGTCGTTGTGTGATACAGGAAGCTGGACAAAATCGGCCTTTGGCCTGATCCAGTGGAGAATCTTCATCTCTTCTTATAAATCAGCCCTGCAGTATAACCAGTTGGGATAATGAAAATGGTGAAATCAACCAAAAAATGAACAAGGTTTAGGGTGCAATCCAGAGTAACTATGAGGAGTCCTTGCTCTGAAGTAAGAACACTTTATTCTGGATTGCAATATGAATTTCCCATAGGTTTTCACTAGGTGGGTGTAGTAACTACGGCAGTGGTGGGCTCCAGCAAGTTCGCACCTACTCTATAGAACCGGTTCTTAACAAGAGATAGTACATATAAAGTTTAAAAATAGCCATTTAAAAGTGGCTGCCAGATGTGCAGAGAACCGGTTGTTATTTTCTTTGAAGCCCATCACTGAACTACGGGTGCACATAATGTCTCTTATGTTCACCCGTAGTTACTCTGGATTGTAGCCTTAATCTCAAAAGTGAATGATAAAGAAATTCTTGCTCACCCTTCATTGTGGTGCCCCCTCCTTTGGCCTCCTAATTCAAAAGAGTTAATTAATGTGGACTCTGAGCCTCATGCAAAGTAACTTGAAAAGTTTCCTTTGTGCCACAGGCTCCAGCGACAAAAAGTCTTCAGGGTTTCCATGTTTTTGATCCACTTCCCACGTCTCTTCAGATCCCAAATCAACAGATCTTTGTTAACAATTGGCAATAAGAAAAACGCTCCGGCTGATAGTCTATGAAGGTAACAAAAGCAAGATCAATAAGATGTTTCTTTCGCTTCTAACAAGTTATTCTTAGAGAAAAGAAGCCACTTTGGTGTACAACATCTTGAAGGCTTTTATTCTTGGAGGCAGATGTCCTGTTAGTGGTGGAATAAAAGCCAGATTCGGAGAGGGTGGCTGAGTAACCTGAGTGGCATTTTATCCCACTTTGCTGTTTCTTCTCTCTGATGTAGATGGAAATTAGGAATTACATTGCTAATGTGTCGAGAGCCAGAGCCAATCCTTATGTTATATTATGTTATGTTAACGGATTAATTATTCCTTAAGATGCTGCTGCACATATAGGAAGTGAGACATGAGATGTACTCTATGGAATGAGTACTGAAAAGAACACATCTGGATTCAGCCAAGCTTGCCAAAAGAGGTAGCTCAAAGAGCACAAGGAGAAATTATGGGATGGAAAGAGAGCTCTGTTCCCAAACCCCTCCCCAGATCTGTGGGAAAATCTGGCGGGGGGGGGGGGGAGTCTTACCTTGCTCTTCAGGAACTGGATCTGGAAAAGATCATCTAGTAGCTTTTTTGGCAGTCATTGTCTAGACACTGGTCTTGTTCTCACAATCAGTACATGAGCTTGTAACCTATGTCTGAGCTGAACAAGTCCAGACTGCACATGGTGGTAGGGTCCCAGGAGCAAACACCTGTGTGACAGAACAGATGTTGCAACAATAGTGATTTTGAATATTTTTCTTCTCGTGGCACACTGACTTTTATGATCTTCTCTATGATCTTCTTGTGATGTCAACTTCTGGGTTCCAGGAGGCACATCTGGACACTGTGGTTCTGTTTTTAGGGTGACTGAAACTAATCAAACAATTTAAAGTCACTCACTGACTCATTAACGCCCAGCCAAAACCACTGGGTTTAGAAGTATGAAATTCTAAGGGAGGGTGTTCCTTCTGTGGTGGAGGCACCCATTAAGAACCGATTTTTGGAAATTCCAACCAGAAGGGGGTGAAAAGGGATGCAACACGTTTTCCTCCCTATACTTTACATTGAAGAGTCCCCGACTGAGGAATGCTCTGGACTTAGAAGTGTGGCCTAGAAGTGTGAAATTTAGGGAGGGTGTTCCTCCTGTGACATCAACAACCACCAAGCACCAATGTTGAGAAATTTAACCCTCAAGTGGTTTAAAAGGGGTGCTACGTGTTTTTGTCCTATACTTAACATTGAAAGCTGACTGATCAACATCCAGCTGATGCACTGAGCGGGAGGATGCACAGGGGGTGATGGTGCGCATGGGGAGATAATGCGTATGGGGAGATAATGCACACGGGGATGGTGTGCATGGGAGAATGATGCACATGAAGGTGGTGCACATGGGGAGATGGTGTGCATGGGGGATATTGTATGGGGGTGTTGCGCATGGGGGATGATGCACATGGGAATGATGCACATGAGGGGTTGATGAGCATGGGGGATGATGTGCATGGGGGGACAGTGTGCAAGGGGGGAACACTGTGCATGGAGGGACGATACGCATGCGGGGACAAATGCACTTGGGGGGTTGATGCTCAGTGGGGGAATGGTGTATGAGGAGGAATTTTACTCCTGCAACTGGGATATGTTTTTGCTAGTAACTTATAAAACAATGTATTATTACAGAGAGTTGCCCAAGAAACAGAGCCACAATACCTGGAAGATTTTTCAGCAATTTTCAAAAGCTGTGTTTTTAAAACTACAAACTCCTGCAACAGACCTTCTGACTTTTTACAGCACACGGGTTGAGAATCACTGGGTTAGATTTTGAATTTACACCAATAACCCAGCATGACCACAAGCCCGGCCTAGGCCGGGCGCGCCCAGAAAACGGAGGGTGTCCAGACTTCTGGGGGGCGGGAGGGTGACTGGGAGGACTGGGAGGCACTGGGGGCTTTTCAGCAGCAGCAGTACTTACGCGACTAGCTGCTGCTGAAATCTTTGAGAAAATGCAGAGCGTGTGCGCTCCTAGCTAATTACAGGCAGATGGGGTCCTACAAGGTCTCTGCGAGGGCAGAGTCCTGAATTGATCTCAGCCGGCAGCGACTAGTGAAAGTGCCGGCTGAGATCAATTCAGGTCTCCACCCTTGCAAAGACCTTGTAGGACCCCTATCTGCCTGTAATTAGCTGCGCGCTCTGCATTATCTCAAAGATTTTAGCAGCGGCTAGCTCCGTTTAAACACTGCTGCTGCTGAAGAGCCCCCAGTGCCCCCAATGCCTCAAATCACCCTCCCATACCCCCCAGAAGGACCCTCCAGACCCCAGCAAATGAAATTTTTTTTTAAAATGTAGGACAAAATGTAGGGCATCCTACATTTTGTCCTACATTGGTTTTTTAATAAAAAGATTTTCACATGAAAATCTGGACTTTAAAGTGACCGGGATAGGAATTTTGGATTTGGGGTCTGGTCATCCTGCATTGACGTCCATGCTCAAATTCTTATTTAGCCTCTAAGCTTTGGCCATTTTAAACCCAAACTAGACGAGATATTAATTAAGCCCTCTTATATGCATGTTTTATTTTTCAAATCACAGCCATGGGGGGAAGGTGGATGGGAATGGGGATGCAGTGTGGGAAGAATGGGCTTTAAAACCCTTTCTTGCTGAAAATCAGTAGCAATTTATACTGTCTCAAGTAACCATTTGTCCCAAAAGTTCCATTTACTGCAATCCTAAACCAGATGATGTTTACACAAGCTTGGCAGCACAAATGATTTAATGAATGTGCATTTTTTCCTCCAAGGCATCTAAACTATTTTATATCATCACATCTATAAGAAAATTTGACTGGTAGCTCTAGACTGTGAATTTGCAAGCAATAGCATGAGAATGAAGAAGGTTCATATATGCCCAGCTGGGGACTAAAGTTTCAATCCTATCCCTGTACACTCAGTGTACAATGGTGCATAAATGGCTGCTGCTTTAACTGTGGGGCCAGATAGGGTGCTGAAAGCTTGCTTGGAGTATGGGAACATCAGATGGCGAAGTGTGTGTTGATCATGGCTGGCCCTGATACATATACTCAAAACTTCTTTTCCATCTTTTTTTAGATTGTGAACTCTTGGGAAAGGGACCCATTAGCCATTAATTGTTTTCATTTTCTTGTAAACCATTTTGTAAACTTTTTAGATGAAAAGCAGCATATAAATAATGTATGTAGACAGACAGACAGACAGACAGACAGACAGACAGACAAATCGATCGATCGATCGATCGATCCACACCAGCCCTTGAGCTGGTGCAGAGCAAAGGGATGTGTTGGACAACTTGGCTTCAGAAGGTGGATAGAATCTGTTGGCAGCCCCTTCCTTCGTCCCCATCCTCCTCCAGAGCCCAATCCTCTCACAGGTTGGCTTTCCCCAGTCTACCTTCCCATGCCCTTCCAAATCCCAAAAAGCTTCGCTTCACTTTACGGGGTTGCTCACTGCTGGGTATTCATCAACTGGGTCCTTCCATTGCTGAATCCCAGCACTGACTGGTGCTGGCCTCTCTGCTGATGCCAAGGGTTCTCTGGAGGCAACCAAGTGCCTTATGGCACTTTCATTACCATCACTGTCAGGGGAGTGTACCAGCTGCCAGAACAACCCTAACATAGGATTGGACTGTAAAAAGTTGAATACAGGTTTTTGGAAAGATTCTGGCATCTCTTGATCATAAATAACTCACTATTTTGCTGGTGTCATAACCCGGGCTGTGGGTGGTGCAAGTGGTTAAGACACTGTGCCAGTTAACAAGTAGGCCAGGGTTCGAGATCCATGTCCCCACAAGATAGGGTGAGCTCCTGTCCTTAGCCCAGCTCTGCGACATAGCTGAAACCAATCGTATTCGCTCTGCTGTTCCATTGGACTATTTCAGTGGTGTGGAGAGGGGGGATTTGCTGCTTGGGTAACAGCCCATCCTCCATATTAATCTACCCAGGTCTTTGTGCTTTGCATATAGCATCAAGCAAGATACCATAGTCTTTCGAGACTGATGGATGCCAATGCTGATATCAACTCCATAAAAAATTTGAGCTCTCTTAAAACCAATCCTCCAAGATCAATATTAAAACCAATATTATTAAAACCAATAATCATGCGTAGTTCTTATTTCACTATGATTCCTCCAAAATATACCATAATCCTGTACCTCTGTTGAATGATACAAATTATATTTCAGTACTAGCCAGTGATGTTAATAGTCGGATACTGCCCATAATAATGACAAATTACCCCAGGACATGATTTGAGTATCTTTTGTCATTGAGAAGCAGCTGTATTTTTTTAAATAATATTATTTATTGTCACTGCCACCCCTCATGAATCACTTAATTCTGAAAGGAACAGTCATGAGGCCATTGCTGTAAAAACAGAGATGTTTGGACAAAATTGGAATCCATGCAGGCTGAGTTAGATGCTAAATGTTAGAAGTGATAAGAGATGCCAGATGAACAAGTTGAGGACAGTGTATTTTCCTTGAGTTGGAAAGTTATGTTGAAAGAATCTGGAATGGGTCTCCTTACTCATACAGTGTGAAGATGGGTGGTGGATCATGACCCGATTTTTGCTGGGTTGCCAAAGGGTGATAAAAAGATCAACCAATTGTCTCAAACCTTGAGATGATTTGAAAACCAGATACAGTAACTGCAAAGAAGGATATGATACTAGTTTGCCTCCTGTGTTGCACCCCGGATGGTACACAACTAGCAACTATTGGCAGCCAGACTGAATTGAGGAATTGGCATTTGGCAACGGTTGGCAGCCAGACATCAATTTGGAATTCCTGACTCTCAAAATATATGGCAATGGAATCTGATTTAGCATAAGACCATGTATTTGCCATACACTAAATAAATAAAACCTGCAAAGAGCTCAGCTCTGGCAACTTGCAAACATGTGTCAATATAGGAAAATAAATGTCTGAGAGTCTTACACATGTGGTCTTACTGGTGTAATATTTCTGCGAACGCTGGTATGATATTATTGAGCCAGAGCATAAGACATCCAGCTAGATTCTGTCTATTTGTCAGTTTGGCCGTAGTCTCTGGTTTAATCCCTGGCATCTCCCGCTGGGACTGAGAAAGATCCTTCTTGGAACTATCAGTTCCACTATCAGTTCTTGCATATAGACAATATGGACCTGATGGGCTGTTACCCTATGCAAGGATATTGACTGTGGCTGCATCTGCTGACAGTGTACCATCTATATCACTTAACAAGTACACTTTTAAAGTGATTATGGGTGCAATCCTAACTTAAGCTGGCACAACTCATAGTCTTCCCTTTCCCGTGGTGATGAAGGGAGGCAAGCGCATGTCTTCGCACTGGCCTAATCCTCTCCCAGGAGCGGCACATAAGTGGAATGGTCAGCCTAATTGGAGGTTAGTATCGCAGCTTATAATTTCTAATTATAGTGAAAACTCTGAATAAAAACACATTGCACTACTTTTTGCACTTTTAACTTTGGATAACCCTGAAATCAATGAAAAATAAAACCCTTTTCCTCACCTAGGGTGGTATTTGTTGCACAGTGAGCTGCAGCATGTCTGTATGTACAAAGAATCAGCGCATCCCACAGGAATCCTTGGGATGTACAAGCCCCTCATCCGCATCCATACTGCCAATCATGAGATGCCATTTTCCTGGTCCAGTCTAACAGGACTCATAAACTGCATGCTCAGTCAAGCAGCCCATTATTAGTATGGACTCTGGGTTCACCAAAGCAATTCTAATTTCACTGGAATCATATCAAATTAAATTATGTGTGGCATGGGCGTGCTTAAATTACACGCTCCAGCTGGGAGAAAAAGAAGAAAACATCATTGAAGTACAAGAATGGAATTAATGACTTCCAGTGCAATCCTAAGCCTGTCTACTCAAAAGTAAGTCCTATTGTGTTCAGTAGTACTTACTCCCAGGAAAGTATGGTTAGGATTGCAGCCTTCCTCTCCCAAAAATGCTCACTCAGATCTTCCCTTTTTCCCTTAAAAAATCAGCCCATTTTGGGGGCTGTTCTTTTGGACTGTTCCATTTTGGGAAACTTTTCTTTCAAACTAATTTGTTTATCCTTTTTATTTCGTTCATGTCATTGGTTGTCTTCCTCTTGTACATAATGAAATGTCTTCTAAGCTCCGTCGCCTGCTATTTAATGCTCCAGGGATTTCTCCAAGGTTATTACATTCATTGCTCTGTGAGAAGTTGCTTGCGGTTACACCCAATTTTTACCTTCTTGCTGCAAAAGCTGCTTTAATAATAGGGCTGTTCTGATCCTTGTTGATGCATGACATGATTAGGGCCTTGGGGAATGCAAACAAATGAGGGAAGAAAGTGCCCCCTAGAAATGATAAGAAAACCTGGCAGTGGTGCTTTTAGAGGGGTACAAGAGTGCAGGCTGCACCAGTTGACGCACATGCGGGATGACACCAAAAATATACCAAATATTCCAAAAATCTTGGTATAGTTTTGAATAATACCATCATGAATCCTATCTAACTTTCCAGCAGTGGTATATGCACCCTCATGGTATGGGAACAAATGTTCCCATACCTTGAGAAAACCCCAGTGACTGCACAACATGCAGTGCACACCCCAGTGGCACAACTTCAACAGTGCTGGAAAAGTGGGATCTTAATAAAAAGATATAGGAAGGAATAATATTTTATTTTATTTATAAGTACTGTAATAATAAAGTACTGACAAATAATAATGTCAGAAAGATCCTCAAACTTTATTTATATTTATACATGCTTGCACACAGCAGGAACCCAGTTCCTTGCAGGGCAGTTAGTAGCTATTTTGCTAGCTGCAGGAGATGAGTTTTTCCAGGGTAATTAGCAAGTACAGTTTCTGATTTTATAATAGTCTCAGGTCTTGATTATTGAATGTTTTCACCACCCTTTGGTGACTTACAACCGGTTGAAACCCACCTGAGGTGCTTGATCCAGCATTTGGGAACGCTGATCTATCTATGAAACGAGGGAGAAAGAACGGCAAAATATAGACTGTGCAAGAATTCTGAGACTGCAAGAACCAGATGCTCAAGGCCTGCTGCCTTGTAGATTTGTGCACAAACCCTCACTTAGAGCACAATCCTAACCATGTCTACTCAAAAGTAAGCCCCTTTCTGTTCAGTGGGTCTTACTCCCAGGAAAGTGTCTTTAGGATTGCAGCCTTATTTTTAAAATTCTCCTTGATTGCCGAGGTATAGTATTTGAATTACCTGAACAACTGCTTTGCAGGCATCAAGCCTGGGAGTGAACACATAGGCATATTATGAGCAAAATATGCAACAGAATGCAATGGCACAGATCCTATGGAGCAATATGGGACTCCAGATGGGCACATCTGAGAATGAAATGTGCAATTAAGTCAATTTATAGTGATATCGATTAAAAAGTAATGCACAGTTAGCAAGCATCCCAGGAAAGCTGTATCACTTTTTAAGTTATTGCTGTAAACATTCATCTGGTAAATTAAATCGAAGACAGAAGTCACTGATGGGACGAGAATGCATGTATTACGTTAACTGAGCCCGTTACTTCCTATCTGTCTTGAGGAGTTTGCTTACTGGCTTGTGCAAATAGACGCTTCCATATCAAGAAAGCTAGAAATGAAGGAGGGATAAAGATCTTCAGATCCACATACAAAATAGCAGTTGCATTAAAGCTGAAGGTGCATTGGACTTGGGGAAAAAAGTCAAGGTGCATAATCTCTCTGGAGGAAAATGGCTTGCTATCTGTTTTTCTAGCTCAGCTTTCCACCAAGTACATCAACAGCACTGAACATTTGGTAGAAGAGAAAGTGGGTGCTGAAGGTGTCAGTCCCAGCGAGGGTCCCATATGTGCATTTCTTCTGCTTCATGCTATAAGATTGTCAGTCCAAACCCTGCGGTGCTTGCAATCTGTTTCAGAGGCACAGTTGGTGCCGGGTAAGATCTGCAACCTTTACTATGGTGGCATCTGGAATTAACTCCCCAGGAAGGCCTCTTGAACCTGCTCCCTCCCAAGCTTCAGAAGGCTGATTCAAATCTACTGTTTAGCAGTAGGAGGTCTAAAGAAGGGTTCTCCAAACCCTGGCCCTGGGGCCAAATGTGGCCCTCGGGCAAGCCCTGTGATCCTCCTGGCATTACACACCTCTTCTGTGTATAAAAGTGTTTATGGACTGGTTTAATTCATGTGTTAGAAAGTGTTTATCAATTGATTAGAATTCATTCATTCATTCAAACTTTTGTTTCATGTCTAATATATTCATGTGTGTAAATTTATTCAAATTTGAAATATAAATTAATTCTTTTTTTCTGGCCCAACACAGTATCAGAAAGATGATGTAGCCCTCCTGCCAAAAAGTTTAGAAACCCTTAGTCTAAAGGATGGTTTTAATGCATTTGCTTTATGACATTCAGTGGGTATCAAATTTATTTCGTATAGAGGGTCAGATAGCGTTTCTGGTGCCAGCTGAGGGCCAAAAGTGGCTATCCCTACAAGCCAGAGTAACTACGGGAGAACGTAAGAGACATTATGTGCACCCTTAATTACTGCACCACCTAGTGAAGACCTATGGGAAATTCATATTGCAATCCAGAGCAAATTGTTCTTACACTGGAGCAAGGACTCCCTGTAGTTACTCTGGATTGCGCCCATAATTGAACAGATGATGACCATAAATAAGCATCTTCATTTCATGAAGGAACCCATTAGATGCAAGTCATAGAAGAGAAAATGTCCAAATCTTAATCATGTCTTCAAGATAAGGGCAGAAGCAGTGCTGCTGAAAGAGCGATATTGGGCTTGCCCAGGAAAGAGCTTCCACAGGCCATATTTGGTTCATGGACCTTATGTTTGATACCCCTGATTTATGTTGTTGTTATGACATTCCTTTCCACTGTTGTCTTTGCAATGTCTTTCACTTGATCCCACATGTTGATTTCTATATTTGCTGCCGCAGGAGAAAATAATGCAAAACAGGTTCCCATCTGCAATGGTGATGTTTGAATTGGTCAAATGTTAGGTTTGGTAGCAAGCAAGGAAATGGTGTTTAAGGTGGTATTCTGTTTAATGTGACTTCTCTTTTTGGAGATAGCCTGACTAGCAAAGAAAGATATGGTCACCCAGTATGGCTTCCTTATGGTGCAATCCTGTACTATTAGGATGGGCAAAAATATGTGACTTTGCCTCCCACGTGGAGACGTCGAGTGATGGGCTTCAGGGGGCTGTCACAGGTTCTATAGAACCCTTTGCGAATGAGCACCTGGTCCATGTATTCCACAAAAGGGTTCACTACTTGTTCACTACTCTCTATAGATGAAGTTGAAAATATCTTTTTGCTCAAGTTATAAATAAAACATGTGAAGAGAAGCAGGCCGCAGATGAATCCTTTCGTTCTTTTCACAAGAAATGAACGATCAGAGTTGGAATCAAGGAGACCAACTTTATCCCTTTCGCTCCAGGGAGGCCAGTGCAGTTAATCACATTCTCTGAAAGGAACTGTGATCAGAATTGATCTTTTGCTCTTTTCAAATTCTCCAACTATTTATTGACACTTTCCCTCCATCAATGAATAATTCATTGCAGGAGAAGAAGTTTCCTTTTGAGTTATGTAAACAGCAAAACAACAACAACAACAGCAAACAAAACGGGAAGATGGGGAAACATTCATTGCAAACATCCCGAGCAAAGAACCTAGAATTGCACCACTGAGCGTAACTGATCCAATAGGAACTGTATAGGGGCATCCATGCAGTGGCGTCATTAGGATTTGCATCACCTCTATGCAGTGGCGTCATTAGGATTTGCATCACCCAGGAGTCAATGCATTACTCCATGATGGATCTTCTCCTACGCAATGGGTGGGACATGGCCATGCATGATGGGCGTGGTGTCCTATCATTGTCCCACCCACGCTGGGCTTTTGATAACTTTTGATAGAATAGAGACATTTCAATGCAGTTTGTTTCAGTGCATTATGCTGTAAATTCTACATCAAATCATACACATGTTGGTGGTATTCCAAAATACCAAGATTTAAAATTTTTGGCCAGTACTGGTGTCACCTCCCATGTATGTCACCTGGTGCATCCTGCAACCCCTGCCATGCTCCCATAGAATGCCTCTGAGAGGGGTGATACAATTGGGCCCAAGACAGAAAAAGGAGCAAGAAAGGAGGCCCATATTCCCATTTAAAGGAAAAATGGAGCAGCCCCAAATAAACTTCCTTTTGTTTCCTCTGCATCCATGTGTCCAAATGGGGCAGAGAATGAAAAGTACATAAATATTGTATGTCATTATAATTGTATCCGGACTGGGAGGCCAACACTATGCAACCAACACCTGAAAGAGGCTCAGGGTAGACAGAAGGGCTTTTTTGAGCATGCAAAATTGCATGCTGAAGTTCTGCACCCAGATGTTACATGCTGCTACTACCTGTCACATTGCACTGTTGGTCTCACAGCCAAGGCAGAGGGATCTGGAGTCCCCATATGTGCCACGAGATACCATCTTAAGAACCACAGTTAAGTGCAATTACCACTGTTTGAGAAACACTGAGAGTAACTACGGGGAGTCCTTGCTCTGGAATAAGAACAAGTTACTCTGGATTGCAATATGAATTTCCCATAGGTTTTCATTAGGTGGTGCAGTAACTATGGATGCACATAATGTCTCTTACGTGCTCCTGTAGTTACTCTGGATTGTAGCCTGAACTAGGGGGAAAATCTTATTCAAAGTTTTTTTGGGGACTCTGGCTAAAGCCCATGGGCTGATTCACACATATGTGGTCACCCCCAGATTGCAGTATCTCATGGTGACATCCATGCTATATAATCTTTTTTTTCAATCCAGTGAATCAGTCCTCTATTAAGTGTGTAGTAATAAAGGAGAGAGAACATGATTATGAATATTCATGCGTGAAGGAGGTCAGTGAATGTTAAAAATAAACAAATACATGTAACTTTTTGTTCCATGTTATCTGGAGGAAGAGATACCAGAAAGCCAGGAGTCCTGGATTTGCGTCAGGTGAAAGGTGCTCCTTTGATTATTGCCAAGTTCCGCTGTGGGATTAGGTTTGTTCTGATGTCGATCATGATTGATGATTCCTCTTCAAAATGTGGATGAAAGAAAAGAAATAATCGGCCTCGGAGCATTAGCCTCTGCATGGAGTCCCTGTGACAACTGTTTTCCTCGGAAACCATTTAACACTTGGCGAGACGTGCAAAGCCCTCCACAAAAGACAACCCTGTGATCCCAGAAGCAAGACTCAGTTTTTGGCCTGTAATAAAAGTGTTCTTGCCCTTTGGGGGGGAAAAAGACAGCGAGATGGATTATAGCTGAGAACATGGACCATCAAGCCAACTTGCCAAGTTAGTTGTACACAAGGAAAATGGCAGCTTTCCATGCTGTCAAAGAAGATCGGAGAGAAGAACCTTTGTTTGGAACCAGTGCGAATCACTAGTTTAATTCCAAAGAGCAGCAAGATAGAAAAAAAGAGGGGGAGAATAAACTTTAAATATCTATGGGTACATGTTCCCCCCAATACACAACGAGGGAAAACACGTTATGAATTTTTATGATTGTTATTAAAATTATTTAATATATAGCTTCACAATAGCTACTTCTTTTATTATGGAAACAAATATCAGCATGTTAGTCCTGGCCTGGTTTTTCAAGGGATTTCATATATTGCTATCCACAAATCCTAAACATTTCAACTTTCTTCCCCACCAAAAAAGAACAGGAAAATTAATACACATTTCCCTATGCAAATAGGAATACAAAATGGAGAAATATTGTAGCTTGGGAGAATAGGGTCGCGCTCTGCACATGGTGCCAGTTCAATTCAGATCACCCACTCAACCAGGGTGACCAGATGCTCAAACCTCAAAAGGAGGACACGGTCCTGGCCTTTCCGTTGGACAGTGGCACATTTCCCTACTCACGAGGTAAAGCCGCAATATTGGGCACTTTTACTTTCCCATAGAGTTCAATGCATATTTTTATTTTTAGTTTTTTGGCCATAACTTTTGATAGGAAGGATATATTTAAAAACTGATTTTTGCATTTGGCTTCTGCTCTTCAATATGAATCCTGTGACATGATGGGGTACCGCACACTATTGCAAAGTTCCAAAATAAAGCCAAAATGGAGGACAATGAAGACTTTTGGGAGGACACCCAGATAGGAGGCTAAAAAGAGGACAAATCCAGAAATTCCCAGTCATATTGCCACCCTGCACCCAACCAACATAGTGTGCTATTTATAGGAGGTAGAAAAGCTGTTATGTCATGGGTTCATGCACTAGACTTAGATAAAAGATTCCATGTAATTAGTTTATTTCTCACTCCAAAACACACATTAAAATCACACACACTCCACATTAAAATACTTCAAATATATATAAACTCCACCCAAGCCTGAATCTCCCTTGATTGGACAACCAATCAGCAGAATTAGTGCTTCTCCCACAAGTGATGATACTCACATACATACATTCAGTTGGTATTCAGCTGAAGCTTTTTTCCAACTCTACTCCAACTCTACTCCAACTTAAAATGTCCCAGAACACAGCTTCCTTTAGCACTTAGAATCATAGAATCCTAGAGTTGGAAGGGACCTAGTAGGTCATCTAGTCCAACCCCCTGCCTGCAGCAGGAAATCTCCCTAGAGCATCCCTGACAGGTGCTCATCAAGCCTCTGCTTGAAGATCCACAGTGAGGGAGAGTCCACCACCTCCCTTGGCAGTCTGTTCCACTGCCGAACCTCCCTCACCATCAGGAATTTTTTCCGGATATGGAGCACAAGCCTAACCATGTATACTCAAAAGTAAGCCCCCTTTGTGTTCAATGGGTCTTACTCAGTGGGCTGCTTCAGTGTGTTCTCACAGTTCTATAGAACCCTTTGCTAATGAGCGCCTGGTTCTGAGAACCAGTTACGAATGGGACATAGAACCTGTTGTTAATTTAGGTTATTAGGACAGAGAACCTGTTGTAAATTTATTTGAATCCCACCACTGGCCCTACTCCCAGGAAAGTGTCTTTAGGATTGTAGCTATAGGCTATATAGCAGATTGTGATTGACAGCCAATAGAGATAAATGGCAGCAGCACATTCTGGCTAGTGTAGCCCAGTCACTACCAGTTTCCTGTCTGAAATTAAATTGTCTCCAATATGAGCATTTCAAGCCTCTTTCAGCTTTGTGTTATTTCAGATAAGACATCTTTGATTTAAATTTTTATCATTGTGTTTTGACTTTTAGCCTTGGGAGCAGCTGTATCTGGAAAGGCAGGTTGTAATTGTATCTGATTAATGAATAACTCTTAGGTAGGAAGACAAACCAGGTTCATTTTGTGCTTATGTTCCATTTTTATAACTGTACTGTTATTTGGTAGCCTGGCTTCTGCGATTGATGCATCCTTGGAACTAAGGATAGGAACTTGAATCAGGTAACTTGAGCCTATATCACAAAGCATGTGGTTTTTGCTGACTTATGTACACTTGAGTCAGGCACGTCAATGACCCCCGGCGCTGACTTGTCCCAGAGGCCACTGATTCAGCACTTGGTTCCCATGAGTGCAGACTTGAGTCTGTGTCTGAATAAGTGCTGTGTCTGAGTAGTGCAAAGGATTGGGGGTGCAATCCTAACCACAACTCACCATCTTCCCATTCCTGCAGTGACATCAAGAGGCTGGCACATATCTGTGCACTAGCCTAACACCCCAGGAGTGGCACAGAGTGCCTTACGGCACTTTTGTAATACCGCCAGGCCATCATGGGATTTGTGCCATGACTTCTGCCATCTTGACCAGGAGTTAGGGTTGTTCAGAATGGTAAACCTCCAAGCTGTGATGTGTGAATTTCTACCCTCTTGCTGCTTCTGTTCCTGCTCTTACAGTCTATGCCAGTGATTTTCAACCTTTTTCATCACATGGCACCCAAACAAGGGCACTGAAATTGACAAGGCACATCACCAATTGTTTTTACCATTGACAGGGCACACCAGGCTGTTCAAATTCCCCAGTTTTCTTATTAATTAATGTCAGTCCCCAAATTCCCACGGCACACCTGAGAACTACCTGCAGCACACCAGTGTGCCACAGCATGCTGGTTGAAAATCACTGGTCTATTCTGTGGGGGACGACTGATGACCCCCCAGGAAGAACTTGAGGAGGACATGATGTGGCTGGATATATCCAGGGAAGAGGGGGACCCTGAATGCCACTGCGGGCCAGCCACCCGACACACACCCCCTCAGATCCCGCCATGGGAGAGGGAGAGACGCGAGAGGGAAGCAGAGGTGATAGTGGCAGATACCATGACACCCGAGGAGTGGCAAGAGATGGTGGAGCAAGACCAGAGAAAGGAGGAGGAGAGGAAAAGTATAGTGGCTGGATATTGGAGGAGATGGAAGGCCAATGCCTATAGAGAGCCGGGAGGACTGACCTCAACAAGTTGCAGCCTAAGAAGACCTGGATTGGATCATGGCCCGGCATGGTGGAGCAAAATCCCACCCCCTCCCAGACAGGAGGGATGGAAGCTCCCCAGGGGGCTGGGACCATGGAGGGATATATAGGGGGAAAGAGCGGGAAAAGAGGAAGGCGGGAATGTGGTGCTTGGTGTAACTAGAAGCACTTACCTGCCTGTAGACTTGAGGTTGGTGAGGGACTTACCTGTTTGAGGGAATCATTGACTATGAGACTTACTTACCTGTTGTAAAGGGGCCTCGGTGTTGGAGTTGGGGACTTGTTGCAGAACTTTACCTGTTGGAGTTTGTGACCATGAATTGAACCCTTCATGAAGAGGAGAGTAAAAGTGTTGTCTTAGAAATCCCACCAACGTCTTCTTGGCATTATTTTGGGGAAGATGCAGTCTTGAATATGGGGGCTACCCCATCCACACACATCACCTCCCCCTACCCGCATCACGTATCCCATCCCCCTCCTGCCTTGTTCACAGATGGGATGGAAACTTCAGGAGAGTATTAAGTGAGAACTGCAACACTCTGAAAGCAGCTCTTTTTCTCTGCAATAGACTTTTTATGGGAAAAGATTGGGATTAGAATCTTTTAGAGTCCCCCAAACCATCTGGAAAACTTGGAAAGTCTGTTTGTTAGGGCTTGTTTTGTAGTCAAAGTGGGCAGAGACTTGTGACTCAACTCAAGTCAAGCCTCACTGGATTTGCCCATCTTTGCTCGGAACCAGTTCCGAGCAATTACCTGTACTTTGACTTTTTACCTGACCTTGGTGATAAATTGTCCATTTTACTGGCTGTTACCCAAACTCAGTATCCAAATTGTGGAGGTTTTTATATATGGCTTTGGAATTCCAATCCAAGGCCCGCAGCTGACCTCATCTTCCCTGTTTCTGCCAAGTATCTGAACTGTCAGGTACAGGCACCAGGCTCAATTTTCAAATGGAAAGGAGAATTAGGAATGTGAGTTGTTTCCCACCATTCTTTCCAACCTTTATTTCTGTTTTCATGTTTACTTTTTATAGCTTTTTTTACTGTGTTTCTGCTGCCATTTTATTATTTTTTTTTACTCTTGCTGTTGTTCATGTTGTCTACTATTTTATGGCCACTTGTCTGATTGTATTTTATGGCCACATTTCTTGCCGATGTTTTTTCTTTCAGTTTTTATATTTATATTAGCGAAATGTGCCTACATGCGGGATTAAAATACCCCGTGTGCCACCCCTCATTACGCAACACCAGCCCATTGCGCAACAACCCTCCATCACAGAAAGAAACACCCTCCCCAAATTTCAGGTTTCTAGATCTGGTGGTTTTGGCTGGGTGTTGATGAGTGAGTGAGTCAGTCAGTCAGTCAGTCAGTGACTTTTCACTTTTATGTATATACAATAGATATGGTTTCTAATGGTGCCTGCTGCTCCTTGATTGGTTGTTTTAGGGTTGATTATTCTTTTATGCATATTTAATGCTAGCCACCTTGATCACACCACAATAGTGCTGGAGAAGCATGATAAAATTTTATGAACAAAAAAACCCCACATTTTTCAACTTTACAACTTATTATTGTCTGGAATGATGTTCAGGCTTGTAGCCCAATTTTACTTACTGAGTGCTGGTAAAATCAGTGGTGTCACTAGGTTTTGTGTCACCAGTGTACTAGTGCATTACTACTATGATGGAACTCCTCCCATGCAGTCAGCATGGCAGTTCCCCAGGTGGTGGACGCAGTGATATACCATTCTCTCTCGCTCTATTTTTTGCTCTATCTTTTGATAGAATAGAAATATTCCAATGTGGTTTGTTTCATTGCATTCTTCATGAAATTCCACATTGATTGACATATAACATTATTCATAAACACACAGTTTTTAATATTTTTGGCCAGGACTGTGGTCCCCATCATATGTTCACCTGGTGTGACCAGCACCCTGCATCTACCTAGCATTGGGTGAAATGCATGTTGTGCTGTTGCTGGCTGCTACAAAGCAACTATGAAGCACTTGTGGTGCCGGGAGCTGGTGGGCAGAGAAGAAGGCCATAGCTTTCCTGCATGCACCAGTGGAGCAAGAAAGTCCAGGGCCACAATGCTAACCAACTTTCTAGCACTGGCATCCACCAGTGGTCTCCACCAAGCACAATCCTTATTCCTTAACGCATTTGATAATTCTTACATTTTTGCAAATACTTACTTTTGGTTTTAGATAAATGTACAACATCTCCTTTCCTGTTGGAGATCCAGAACACTTTACATTTTCATGGGCATAAAACTGGTACATGGTTTGCCTGGGGGGGGGGGGGGGGGAGAAGATAACCAAAACCTTTGTAAAGACAGAAATGATTTGGAAACTTGGATGCGATGGGCTGAGAAAAAAAAAGGTTTAACAAGAAATACAATAAATTTAACATATTAAAGAATTTTAGATGCTTTTCTTCTACCATCCCAGGAGCAAATGTTAAGAAGCAGCATCCACTAGAGGGAGATGTGCTATTAGACATTCATCTGTTTGCATCTGCTCCAGAATTCAGCTTATTTGATTCTGTTTTGTTTTATCCCCATTTGGTTTATAGAAGGTATAAAACGAGGGATTGCAGTATCCTAATTCATAAAAACAGTCTTGTAGACTTTAACGGAAAGGAAAGTTCTGGGGGTATTTTTCTGTATGTGTGCAAGATCAGTTCATTATACATACTGTAAAATGAGGAGCTTGACTCAAGGGTCGAAGACTTAATGGCATAGAGCTCATGAACACAATAAATTCCTATAAAAAATTCAAATTCACACAGTTTTGTAGCCTCTGCAGTCAATTTATAGTTTTGCTTGATTTTATTTTTATTTTAAGGGGGGATCTCTTACAGCCAGTCTGCATTTGGAAGGGCTGATGCATTCTTTGTTGGAACCTGGCCGAGGGCATTGGGTGGATACTGACATGACTAAGGAGTGGACAGATCATATCCAGTGGTGGGCTTCAGGGGTTCTCACAGGTTCTATAGAACCCTCTGCTAATGAGCACCTGGTTCTGAGAACCGGTTACTAATGGGACATAGAACATGTTTTAACTTCTATTTATTATTATTTTAATGGTGTTTTATTTTTATGCATGTTAGCCGCCTTGGGCCCTTTCTGTGAACGAGGAAAGGTGGGATACAAATTAAGTAAAATAAAAAAATAAAATAAAATGTTGTTAATTTAGGTTATTAGGGCATAGAACCTGTTGTTAATTTATTTGAATCCCACCACCGATCATATCCCTGTACAGGGTTAGAATCAGAAATAAACCCCTAATCTCAGATAGATAGATAGATAGATAGATAGATAGATAGATAGATAGATAGATAGATAGATAGATAGATAGATAGATAGATAGATAGATCTATTAGATCTATTAGATCTGATAGCTGATATGTGGAAAACTGTTTGCTTGAATCTAGGGAAAGGGGATCGATGTATTCTCCTGCACTACATTCATCAGTCTTGTTTTGTAACTAGTGTAACTATGCTCCTCTGAGTAGCTGACAGTCAATGCCCCTTACCACCAAGACGTTTCTGATAATGAACCTGTCTGATTATACCTTGTCATGATATGAAGAACTGGGTGGGAATGGAATGGCAACCACCAGTCTATCTCTACTTGGAAAAGCCACTACTGCTGGTGTCACACTTGTGTGGCAAAAACGGAAGGAAGATTTGCTTTAGAGTTGTCATCTCACTCACTCACTCACTCACTCACTCATCAACTGACAAAACATTTAGAAGCGTGAAATTTTGGAAGGGTGTTCCTTCCATGATGGAGGCACCCACTAAGAACCAGTTTTTAGAAATTCTGACTGGAAGGGGGTAAAAAGGGGCACAACGCATTTTCCTCCCTATACTTTACATTGAAGAATGCCTGACTGATCACCGCCCTGTCCCAATCCCTGGATCCAGAAGTGTGAAATTTGGGGAGGGTGTTTCTTATGTGACGTGAGCACTTACCAAGAACTGATATTGAGAAATTTAACCATAGGGGGGTGAAAAGAGGTGCACTATGTTTTCATCCTATGCTTAACATTGAAGACTGACTGATCACTATCCAGCCAATTTGGTGCCTGGTGCCTGATGCACTAGGAGGGTGGTGCACAATGTGGTGAATGGTGCACAGGGGGAATTTTGCAACAGGGATGGTGCGCATGGGGGAATGATTTGCTTGGGGGGATGGTTTGCTTGGCGGGTGGTGTGATTGGGGGATAATGTGCATGGGAGATGGTTTGCTTGGGAGGTGGTGTGATTGGGGGATGATGTGCATGGAGGATGGTGCATGTGGGGGGATGGTGTGCATGAGGAGGGATGGCCCACATGGGGGGATGGTGCACATGGGGGGAATGTTGAACATGGGGGGATGTTGCACAGGGAGGGATGGTGTGCATAGGGGATGGTACACATGGGAGGGATGTTGCACGGAGGGATGGTGCACATGGTGGGGACGGTGTGCATAGTGGGATGGTATACATGGCAGGGATGGTGCACAGAGGGGTTATGGAACCACCACTGCATGGGGTATGTGTTGGATGGGCGTGCACTGCATGGCGGGTGTTGCACTGGGGGTGTTGCACAGGGGGTTAGGTTACAAATATTGAAATTTTACTCCCGCAATGTGGGTACATTTCACTAGTATAATTTCAAGTTTAGCTGGTGTGCCATAGCATATTGGTGTGCCATGAAAGTTTGCAAGTGTACTGTGAGAGTTTGAAGCACACTGACTTTATTTGTTCTACAGCTGTGTTTCTAGGAGAAAGAAGAACAATTTTTTTTACTATAGACTAAAAAGAGTCATAGGATCTGGAAGCCACAAAAGTGATAACAAAACATGAAAATCACAAAGACGCCCATAGAGTCCAGCGTATCATGAAAAGGAAAACTGGAGTGCATAGGATACTGATTTTAAATGAGTAAGTATTCTGGAGGTGACAACTAAATTTACATTTCCAGAGTAAACGAACCTTACAATGATTATGGAGTGTTGGCTCCCCCACACTTCCTAGCAATGCCATTCTATAAATGCAATTATATATCTTTAGCAAACAGTTTGGGCAACAGTTTGGCACATTTTAATGAGACAGACACTAGGCTATTTTTCTGAATTGCAAATGCCCAGCATCATTGCATCTGGTGACAGTGCCAAGGCTTGGCATTACTGAGCGTAGGTCCAACATGGAGAGTTAAGGCAGAAGACCTTTCGTTCCAAAGCACAGCAGGACTTTTATTTCGAATAAAAATGGCAAAAGGAATTCAATCTGGACCCTGCACCCCAAATTGCTTGCAGCGTTAGCCCAGCAGCAAAATTAACAGCATGTATGGAATTTAGCTCTGAAGTAGGTCAGTAAATGTCAACAACTTGGCTACCATTGCTCTGCCAACCCTGAGACCAACATAGTCATCATCTGAGATTCACTCTATCAAAATGGGAGGAAACAAGGAAAGGGAAATGCCTGGTTTGAACATAATAATTTCCCGTGTTGAAACTGAGCCGGATGACTGATCTATAATTGCGGTGTGATTGTCGTACTGATTAGCCAGAAGGGGGAAGCTCCCCATATTGCTAATATCCATTTAAGTTGGAAATGCCACAGGATGGCAGAAGCTTTGGTCTTGCCATACAGTGATAGACAGAATAAGAGCAAGACGCTGTGTGCTCACACATATCTTAATCAGGCTGTGAGTTAAGCAGGACGTTTAGGAGTGCTCCTGTAGTCATTCATTTGTAACATCAGCAGGGGGAAGCTATGAATGTCTCATGCTTATAAAGCATGCTGGAAGGGAGACCAGAACACTAATCTCTAAGCCAGAAGCTTCACTGTGCACGCTACAAGCCCCTGAGGGATACATGGAGCTCTGAATGAACTGGGTGTGCTCAGTGGGCAAGATTCTGTACCAAACCCCCATATTCTTTGCACATTGATGTTTGGAATCATAGCCATTACTGGCATAATTTATGTGGAGGTTAAAAAATAATCATGTGCAGGGCATCAGTTTCAATGGGTGTACTGGGAAACATTGATATTCCACAAAAGGACCACAGGTGTGCCATGGGAGAAGGCGCGCAACAATAGAAAATCACTGAAAATTTTTCCAGGTTTTTGCAGTTCTTGGCATCCATCAGTCTTGAAAGACTATGGTATCATGCTTGATGCTGCATGTGAAGCATGAAGGCCTGGGTAGCTTGATATGGAGGATAGGCTGTTACCCAAGCAGCAAATCCCCCCTCTCCATGCCACTGAAATAGGCCAATGGAAAGGCAGAGCCAATACGATTGGTTTCAGCTGCGTCGCAGAGTTGGGCTAAGGATAGGAGCTCACCCTGTCTTGTGAGGACCCGGGTCTCGAACCCTGGCCTTCTGGTTAACAGGCACAGTGTCTTAACCACTTGCGCCACCACAGTAGGGCAACTCTCTGTAGTAAGGAACTGTCTGTCCCTCTTCCTCTGCCAATACAACATACAGTTGCCCTAAAAACAGAGCTGCAGAACCTGGAATATTGGCTCTGAAGCTGGCAAAGACCATAGAGGGAAGTGTGCCATAAGAAGAAAAATATATAAAAACAGCATTTTAAGGCAACTTCTTCAACATTCATACCATGTGATGGAGAGATTATCTATTCTGGATTGGAGTTATGTCCAATGTATTTTGATATAACATTGAAGCTACTGTTCAGCCTCTCTCAGAGCCCTATCACTATCTATTGGCTGGTCTCTGGATGTCTTATGAATTTCGTTGTATGTCTATACGATGACAATAAATTATTATTATTATTATTATTATTATTATTATTATTATTATTATTATTATTATTATTATTATTTTGTTGTTGTTGTTGTTGTTGTTGTTGTTACCATCACACCAAAGTGGATCAGATTCCGTTTCAGATCCATCATTATTGAGTTCTCAGACAAGAATAAAAGTAGTTATTACAAACTTTTGGACAAACACTTTCCTGGGAGCAAGAGCCATTGAACACAATGGGGCTTACTTTTAAGTAGACATGAATTGGATTGTGCTATTTAATACATTTCAGTCTAAACCAATGTGGATCTACTTGCATTTGCATGCTTTTGAACTGTTAGGTTGGAAGGAGCTGGGACTACCTAACGGAGCTCACTCCTTCCTGCAGCACTTGGGACTTGAACCCCAAACCTGCTGACCTTCATGTGAACATGTGCAGCTTCTTTCTCAGCAACATTCAGCCTCTGTGTATAGATGGAGTTTGTGTGGAACAGGTGGTTGAATGTAAGTTTCTTGGGACCATCATAACAAATGACCTGACTTGGAGTGCGAACACCATTGCACATGGGGCTTTAATTAGGAAGGCATAACAACGGTTGTATTTTCTAAGGATTCTTAGAAAACAACAGTTGGGTGAGAGTTTACTGACTATTTTCTATCGGAGTTCAACTGAGAGCATATTAACCTTCTGTCTCTGTGCATGGTTCACGAGCTGCACAGTGGCAGAGAAAAAGGCGATTCAGAGGGTGATAGGGCACAATCCAGAGTAACTACGGGAAGTCCTTGCTCCGATGTAAGAACAATTTGCTCTGGATTGCAATATGAATTTTCCATAGGTTTTCACTAGGTGGTGCAGTAACTACGGGTGCACGTAATGTCTCTTACGTGCTCCCGTAGTTACTCTGGATTGTAAGGTAAGACAGCCCAAAATATCATTGGCTGTTTACTCCCCTCTTTGGAAGAACTGTACAGGAACAGATGTAATAGGAGGATATCTAATATATTGAAAGACTCCTCTCATCCGGGACATCAGCTCTTTGAACTATTACCATCGAGAAGAAGATTCAGGGTATTGAGAGAAAGGACAAGCAGATTAAAGAACAGTTTTTATCCAAGTGCAGAATTGGGTTTAAATGCAGGGTAGTAAGTTTTTGTGGAATTTAATTTCTGGGAGCAATGGGGAATTTATATTTGCATAGAGATTGTTGTGTGGTTAGTTGTGTTTATTTTAGTTTCTTTTTTAGTGGTGTTGTCCAGTTTTGCCTTGGAGAAGAGCACCTCATTTCGTTGCAGCCAGTTGTGAGTGTAATGACAAATAAATTATCTTTTGCCTCTGAGCCAGTGCAGCTCACTTTTTTAAAAACACTGTTATAGTGGATAGAATACAGGGGTGGAAATTGGAAGACGTGGGTTCCTGTACCTGTTTGCGCTGTGGGTGGCGCAAGTGGCTAAGACACTGTGCTTGTTAACCAGCAGGCCAGGGTTCGAGACCTGGGTCAGCCCCACAAGACAGGGTGAGCTCCTCTGCGAAGCCAGCTGGATCCAATTGTATTGGCTCTGCCTTTCCATTGGACTAATTCAGTGGCGTGGAGAGGGGGAATCTGCTGCTTGGGTAACAGCTTATCCTCCATAACAATCCAACCCAGGCTTTCGTGCTTCGCATGCAGCGTATGCAGCGCCAAGCACGATACCATAGTCTTCCAAGACTGACGGAGGCCTGCTTATAATCTTAGACCCACTACTCTCTGAGAACCACTGGGAAGAGTACGTGCCTTACACTGCAATCCTGTTTACTCAGAGATATGTTTCGTTCTGTTCAATGCAATTTACTCACTTGTAATTAATAAGGCTGTTCTATATGTTGGACTGCATACTATGCTCAAAAGAAACATCCTGGAATCTTTCAATATGGTATGGCTACACAGCGAATTACACCCAGCCATGCCTTAAAAACAAAGCATGCGCTTTCTCATGTACCACTATGCTGGTCAGTGAGGTAGGGAAAGACTATCAATTATGCTGGCAAGTGTGTCAATCCAGAAGCAATGGGCTCCAGGGTTCTCTACGGCAAGTAGTTCATCGGACAACAGTAGTTCTTCAGATTTTAGTGTTTCTGGGTACAGTGAATTGGTCAGAAAGGAATGAGAACACAACAACAACAAGGAACTACGTAACTACAACTGGGGAACTTCAAACTCTCCCGTCCTGAAAATAGGCTTTCCGCAGCTGCGTCGCATTCTCCAAACTCTCCTGTGTGCTTGAAGCTTCATTTCTTTGCTTCTAAACCTGTTTATCAAGAGTTTCTCTGGAGGGTTTGAAGAGGGAAGCGAGAGTGATTTTTTGCTCCTCAAAGAAAATAGGTTGGGAAATTCAATAATGCTTCATATCGCTTGCCGAGCCAAGTAATTACACAAGCTACAGCAAATATTTAAAGGAAGGCAACAGTTTCCCCTTCTCCGTGCTGCTTTTGTTGATAATAATGAAGTCACTTGATAGGGAAGAGGCTAAAATGAGAGGGAAGGTAAAAGGAAGGAGAAAAGAAAATACAGAAAAATAAATCAACCTAGCATTTATCTCCCCAATTTGGAGGGCTTAACTCGAGGACGCACTTGCCTATTTATTTAGGCAAATATATACAACTTGCAAAATCCAAGGGATTACTTATTTATACCCCCGTCTTTACGCATGATGCATCGCAGTGCGTCAGAAGAGAAAATTACAGGCTTTTGGCACCTACAGCTGACTGCTTAGCCATGAGCAAAAAGATGGTATAAGGCTGCAATCCTAAAGACACTTTCCTGGGAGTAAAACCCATTGTACACAATGGGCCTTACTTTTGAGTAGTCCTTTCTGCTATGATTATGATTGCTGTCCCCAGGACAATGTCCTTCTTGCAAGAGGAGCTGAACCTTTGCCCTCAAACCTCTCCAGATCCAAATTGCTCTCTCCACAAATGTTACCCTCTTTATTCAAATCTAGCGCTCACTTTTTTCAGCTGAATTCAGTCTCCAAAATTGGGTGCACTTTAGATTTGATGGTGCATTATATTCAAGTAAATACAGTATTTTGATTACCGGTATAAGTATAGGTCAGTATTAAGTTTAACAGTTTACTATATTTGCAATAAAAATTTAACCCATTGCTGTATGGGTTTTATTACTTAGAGCAATTAGGTAAAAATCATAACATAAACCCAATGTCCTATTATTGTTGTGAACTAACTCATTGTTATATGCCATTAAATTAAATTTTGCACCTGCATTGCAACTGCATGTTACAGTTGCCAATAAACATTTTTTATCGCATGATTTTTAAAACTGAGGTGTGCATTAGATTCAGTGGTGCATCAGATTCAAGTAAATACGGATATTAGCTGTTGGTCGAGAAAACGTACCATGGTCTGGAAATTTTCCCTCCATGACAAATGGCTGAAAATGCTGAAACTCAACAACATATTCCCCAGCCTCAACCCAAATCAGTGCCCATTAAGCTGTGGAACTCCTTGCCACAGGATGTGAAGTCTGGTGTGGATGGTTTTTTAGGGAATGGGGTTGATATGTGGAGGAAAGTTCCATCACAGGTTACAAGCCATTTTGGATATACCACCCAGTTTTAGAAGTAGGCTACCTTAGGATGCCAGAGCGATTGCACCGGACATAGGCATCTTGTGCGCTCCCTGAAGCATCCAGTAAAAGGTAAAAAAAGCTGGACTAGATGACCTTCTGGCCTGGTGGAGCTCCTCTTATATGTTCAGCCTGGCTGCTTTTACAAGAAAAATATTAGGGTAGGCAATACAGTTGCCATGCCCCAGTGTTAATGTGCCATTTGGGACTGAGAAAGAAGGTGAGCTAAAAATCGGTCCTAAAGAACAACTGTGATGGAGAAGCTCCTTTAAAGTGGCCACCACACACCTGAGGCTCACACACATTCTGCTTTGTCAACTCAAGATGCTCTTCCTCTCTGCAGTCCATTCACATCGTAATCCTTCTGTGCCCATTGACAGAGTTATTAATGAAGAGGGTGGGCAGGGCATGTCAGGCCCCCGTATGGTTCATCAGTCTGAACTAGTGAGCAATTATAACTATTTCATCTATCCATTTTTTTAAGAACGACGAGTGCTGCTGCCTCATTGACCCCCTCCTTCGTACTCTTCCTTCATCTTCTAATTGACACAGATGCGGCCAGAGTTGTCATGACAAATCTTTGTCTCGGAGACGGTTTTCCTTGATTGGTCCTCTGCTGCCCTTTCCACTTCATCGGTTACTTCCAGTTCGTCTCCCCTCCTCTCGGCATCTCTTCAAACATTTTCATTAGACAGTTGGCACCTCCGTCCTCCTGCCAGATGTTTGCTAGATGTGTTGCCTCCCAGAGGATAATTGTAAGGAATAAGGAGGCTGCAGTCCCCAATGGCTCTGCATAATCAGTGTGGAAATGGCATGTTCATGACAAGCGTCACAATCAGGGGTGAGAATGTGAGCACTGGTTTTGGGAAGGACAAAATGAGAAATTCATGTAGCAAACGCCAGGAGAGATCTCAAAGCAGAGACTTTGGTGGGCTGCTGTTCTATGGATGCAGTCCTAACCTAGGCCTGCCTAACTCACTGGTCTTTCTATTTCCGTGATGATGTAGGGAGGCAAGCGCATGTCTGTGCACTGGCATAACCGTCCACCAGGAACGGTAACTTATGGCACTTTTTTGACACCCCCATGTCAGCATAGGATTTATGCTACGGTTTAGGCCAACCTAACTGAAGCCTAAGACTGCAATCCTAAAGACACTTTCCTGGGAGTGAAAACATTGAACACTATGGGACTTACTTTTGAGTAGGCATGGTTAGGATTGTGCTCTAAGTCTCCTCAACACTCACACAATGTTTTCCACTGCATCAGTAGATCTGCCACAATATCCAACTCGTCACTTGATGGTGCTTCAGTTGTCACTTGAGAACTCTGCATGTGTCACACACAACCTCTCTTCTGTCTTTGATTTACGGGGTGTTTCTGTTCAGTTGGCCTGAGGAGCTGGCAAAGGATTGCTAAGAAAACAACAAATTGGCATTGAAAAAAGCAGAGGAGCATCTCAGAATCTGCAATTTACATTTCCTAAGTTATTTTTAATGCTCTTGCGTGTCTGTAGGGGGAAGCTATTACAATGTACACCTGCATGCCAGTAATTGAAGTTGTGTTTAATGCTCATTAAGGTCCAAATCAGGAGGAAAAAGAACAGGACCACCAGGCATTTATAATTAATGAAACTATATTAAGCCATTACTTGGATGGCTAAACGATACAGAATGAATTGTAATTATGTTACATATTTTCAGGCCATCAGTTGATCATCATCCCTTCCCTTGTCTTTCTCTTTTTTTCTCCTCTTTTTCCCTCCGCTCTCCATGCACTGAATGTGCACTGCCCAGCATCTATATGGTTTGGGGTGTGCACACAATGAAAGCATGAACCAGACCAAATAAATATTGCTTTGATATAGGTTGATGCTAAAAGAGCATTAGGCCCACAAGTGTATGGTAAAAAGTAAACCTTTGGCTAGTCGGAGCAGCACATACATCTCTGCCCTCACTGGCTTGGGAAAGCCTTTGGAAATGCCATGAGCCACTTTGCCTTGCCCTGCCATCCTGTTCAGACCTACAGACAGTGCCACTGACTTGGGAGTTTCCTTGCTTTGAGATAATAAACAGAACCACCTGTGGTCACATATACCTCTGGCCTTTTTGTATACCTCTGTCATGTATACCAATGGCTTCTTATTAACCTCTGGGCAATTAAATCAGACCTTAAAACTAGTGGAGACAGAGGTGTCATGAACCATTACAAAGCCCCGGGTTATACCATTCCCAAAGTGTGACCCAATAGGAAAATTCCTGTACCACCAGAGATGAGTAACAGAAGCCCATCATGAACCATCTTTAATAAAGAAGAATCTTTTCCTACTATAATGCTCATTTTAACCTATGCCTCAAAACACTGTAATGAGTCTAGCCAAAATCTCAAGAATTTAGATCCTCTTTTCACTTACTCCAAGTTCATCTGAGAGTAGGATTGCCATAATTCTCTTCCACAAAATTGGAACAGGACCCTCTGTCCCATTTGCCAGTATTTGAACACAATACCCTAAAATCAGGATTGTGCCTGGTTTTTGGGACATATGGCAACCCTATATGAGAGCAACACCCCCTTCAATTTATGAATACAGGTTTATATTGCTTAACATGAATATAGTGTGTAAACCCAATTGTCAGGTGCATTTGTTGTTTTCTGAACAACCCAGAAAGATAGTTGGGTGCGGCAGAATGGATAATGTCAGCTGTGTATAATGTATAATGTCTTCTGTGGAACTCCTTGCCACAGCATGTGATGGTGTCTTTTCTAGATGCCTTTAAAAGGGGACTGGGCAGATTTCTAGAAGAAAAGTCCATTACTTGTTACAAGCTGTGATAGCTCTGTGCAATCTCCTGGTTTCAGAAGTTGGCTACCTCCGAACATGAGATGCAAGGGTGGCAACAGGAAGCAGGTCTCTTGTTGTCTTCTATGGACACTGTGAAATACGGGAAGCTGGACTAGATGGACCTTTGGCCAGTGCTGTTCTTATGCTCTATGGATAACTCCATGGAAGGTGTTGCAGGGTTGGGAAGGTAGGAAAGAAGGCAGCTGGTGATTGCACTGAAAGAAAGCATGAAAGACAGTTCAGCTGGTAAGAAAGGAGGAAAGAAGCTAGGTGAGGTTGGTGGGAGCACCATTGTATACATGGACTGTTGTCGACCAGACCATTATTTACCTTGAGGCATCTAGGAGAGATAATTACCATCTAATGCAACATTGAATCTAATGCAGACCTTGATTTTAAAAGGCTATTGTAATCAGTGGTGGGCTTCGAATATTTTAACAACCAGTTCTCCATGTTCTAAGGACCATTTTAACCCTTAGTTTACAAAAAAAAAATATTTGTATCGTGTGACATCATTAATCAGTATTAAGCCCCTGAGTTCAGTGTAATTTATTCCTATGCATTGTGCTTTGTGTGCTCTCAGGTGGAATGTGTGCAGGGGTGCCACAAATAAGAACATAAAAGCATAAGAAAAGCCTCCACTGGATCACACCAAAGACCCATCTAGTCCAGCTTCCTGAATCACACAGCAGCCCACCAGCTGCCTCAGGGAGCACATATGACACTTGCATCCAGGTGCCTAATACAGCAGACACTAGCAGAAGTTCCACCGGTGGTGCTCATACCACTGGTTGAGAAACACTGATCTTCAGTTTAGGACCAGAGTCTGTGGTGTCCCGTCTGCAGTTTGAGGTTTGTCATACATTAGCAAACACAAGCTGTGGCTTCAAGGGCCTCCTTAGCAGACTGACTTCCTGAGAGCTCAAGCCATGGTTTTGATATTCTCATAACCAATTATAAATCGACTAGCAAAAAGCATACCCGAGTTGCAGGAGTAAAATTCCCTGTACGCCATCCCCCCACTGCACATAAATTCCACATGCAAATCAAACCCCCTCATGCGCATCTACCCCCATGTGCAACATCCCCCATGTTCATCTACCCCATGCACATCATCCCCCTATGCTAATCAACCCCCCATGCGCAAATCCCCATGCACAACCCCCATGCGCACCATTACCCTGTTCATCCCCATGCGCATCAACCCCCATGCGCATCATTCCCCCATGCGCATTAGCCCATTAGGCTTCACAAATCCCATAGGATCAATGACTCAGTATCAGCAGATTCACTATCTGATGGGGTTTTTAGGGATCAGATTTCTAGAAGGAAAGTTCACACAAGTTACAAACTGTGATGGGTATGTGCAGTCTCCTTGTTTAAGAAGTAGGCTACACAGAATGCCAGGTGGCACCAGGATGCAGGTTTCTTGTGGTCTTATATGGCATTCAGTGGACCACTGTGAGATACAGAAAGATGGATTAGATAGTCCTTTGGCCTGATTTCTTATGTTAACTAAATATAATGTAGATAATAGCAGATAATAAGCAGGCCTCTGTCAGTCTTGAAATCTATGGTATCATGCTCGGTGCTGCATACGCTGCATGCAAAGCACGAAAGCCTGGGTTGGATTTTTATGGAGGATAGGCTGTTACCCAAGCAGCAAATCCCCCCTCTCCACGACATTGAATTAGTCCAATGGAAAGGCAGAGCCAATACGATTGGATCCAGCTGGCGTCGCAGAGCTGGGCTAAGGACAGGAGCTCACCCTGTCTTGTGGGGCCGACCCAAGTCTCGAACCCTGGCCTGCTGGTTAACAGGCACAGTGTCTTAACCGCTTGCGCCACCCACAGCCCTATTAGCAGATAATAAACCCTATAGCAGGTAATAAAGATAGCAGATAATGATAATTGACTGTATACTGAGGCATTTACTATCCACATAGCTAATCACAAACCTATATTTTATGTCATTATGACAACTGCGTGAACTAATGTGTATTTTCTAGAATTTGCAAACATAGATATGCTGACATTGACTCAAACTTGGCCTCCTGTCCCTTATTTCCCAGATCACCAACTTCTATATAAAAAGATACCAGAAACTGCTGCAGCTGAAATCTTTATGAACGGAATAACTGGGCACTGTGCTTGTAAAAGCAGCAGTATTTTTGGCAAAGGAAGAGCAGAAATATTTACTCCAGCTGAGATCCACGGGATTTATTTCCAAGTAAGCATGCAGAGGGTTGCAGTATTTTTCTATCTAAGCAAAAACACGCTTTGCCAACACTGACCTAATTTTGTGTGAGTCGCCCACATAACAATAACAGAAGACAGAATATACGACAGGAAAATATGTATGGAAGAATATACGAAAAGGAAGTATGTCAAGTAATCTGTCATAGAATGGAAAGACAAAACTGCATAACAAAAAGAGGGCATTGCAGAATTCTCCCTTTATATTTGGAGCAGTGGTGGGATTAATATGTCCTAATAACCTAAATTAACAATAGGTTCTATGTCCCATTAGTAACTGGTTCTCAGAACCAGGTGCTCATTAGTAAAGGGTTCCATAGAACCTATGAGAACTCCCTGAAGCCCACCACTCATTTAGAGCCTGTTTATCCATAGATATTACATCAATGGATCTGGCTCAATGATGGTCCCCTAGACCCATGGAGAGCTGTATGGGGGGCTCACCTGCACCCTCCAAAAGATAATTTAGCTGTACTCCAGTCCCCTCTCAAGAGCTTTCTGAAGCCATGGCCTCTGCAGGCTTCAGAATGACAATTTCCGGCAAAAACAAACAAACAAACAAACAAACAAACCCTTCCAGTTTTTCTGGAGGGACATTTTATGCCTTTTGAGGCATTCTGAGGCCAGAGGAAAGCCCTCCAGAAGGGACTGGGGTATAGCTCTGGTCCCCTTTGGAGGGCTTATGGAGCCGAAAACACAGATTTGTTTAACCATGATTTTCGGTATCCGCAGGTGTCCAAGGACGGATTTCTCACGGATACCAAGGTCCCATCTTAACTTCTACTGGTAGAAAATAATCATATAGGGATGGAGAGGCAGAATTTGTTCCTAGCTCCAGATTAAACAAAGTGGAATGCAACACATTTTCCCATTTTCAAAGAAATATTATGGAGAAAATTGACAGGGGATGGAAAGCAGCATGCACACAATGTCCTCATGCATTTAAAGAAAGCAAAAGAATAGAATTATTCTCTGGAGAAATACCATGAGAGAATCCATTGCTGGTTTTAAGAGTTCTTACACCTAAATACCTTGAGTGGCATGAAAAGCTATGAGTTGCCTGAGGGGAGGATAAAGAACTCGAGATTACTGAAGTCAGCCAATAAGACATCTCTTGACAGAGTAGGCGGCTTGTACCCAAAAGTGGATAAAAAATACATCTGAATACTTTGAAACTTGATGGAGTTTGAATCACAGCTTTGAACGGAATGTTTGCAGTAAATGGCCTCACCTGGAGAAGGAAAACAACAGCAAAACAAAACTTTGGCTCCACTTGATCCACTTGATCCTCCACTTGATCCTGTCTTGGGCCTTGTGGCAGTGCCAAGTTAAATGTCAAAGACCTCATGGTTTCATTTTGGGTAAGCTGCCCTAAAAGGCACATCAGCTGAAGACCATGAGAGCAGCTGTCTCTATAACTTGCGCTGGATGCAGCACTGGCATTCTAGCCTGCCAGCTCCAGCGCAAGTGAGGATTGCACTGACCATGTTGGATTTTATGAAATGCAATGATAATGGTTTTTTATTTATGTTATTTTTTTATGTGAACCGCCTTGGGTCCCCAAGAGAAAGGATGACTATAAACAAACAAACAAACAAACAAACAGTTCCACACAGTGGTGTAGCTAGAGGGAGTGGTGTAACAAAAGGTAGAGAGAAGCAAAGGGAGGCATTCCTGCACTATGGATCTTATTTTTGTGAACAACGTGGGTTTTAAAAAAAACCACAAATCTGGCAGTTGCAGGCCTGGGACTGTGAAACTAGGGCACAATCCAGAAGTGCACTTGGGTTACCCTGTCTATCACTGGGCTGACCCAACTGCAAGATAAGGCATTATAGGCTGCCCCAAGATAGGTAGGTGGACCTGGGCTGCCCTAACTGGGGCCACGTAAGCAGCTCAGGAGGGGCATGTTGAGCATTGCATAGGGTAGAGCAGTTACTCTGTATCCAGAGCCTGTTTCCAGGGCAGAAATGCCCTCTTCCAGCTCCTCAGAGATATACCACATCAGGAGCAGGTATAGTAATGAGTAGACCCATAGGCGTCTATGATAAGGCAGAGTAAGAATGGCAGTGTTGACCAAAAATCTAACTACAACCTTTGCATCTCCACCTCAGGATATGGCACAACTATGGTGGCCCACTAACCTGGAGATACAGCAGGCCACTCCAACAAGCCCCTTGTATTCACTGTAGACTGAACTGGCAGTCTCATCAGGGACTCTTTATAAGGCAGGCACCATAGCTGTTCCTTGTTCAGTGTGATCTGAGGGGGGTCTCCTCAGGAGCAAGCTCTCCCTGGTGTCACTGACTTGGTGCCTACTGAGCATGGTAGGGCAGATAGGGCAGCCCAGGCTTCCTGACTCTCTGGATGCAGCACAACTTTCTGCTCTGAATTTCGAATAGTTGGGGCAGCCCAGTTAGGGGTCTCCTCACTGTCCTAACTCTAGATTGTGCCCTAAGAGGGGCTTGGGGCAGGCCTGAAATTCAGCCCAATGTTAATATTGCAGGTTACAGGTGGGATTGGGCTGTTTTGGATTTCCAGCTGCAAACCCCCCATAAAAACACCCGCCAGGTTGAAACAAAGGTCCGTCTACTTAAATTACATAAAACACAAGAAAAACCCTGCTGGATAGCAGCAAGGCTGCTTTGTACACAGGTCAACTTGACACCTTTGGGTAGCCCTTGAGATGGAGGCAGACTCCGTCATAATTGTCCCATCAGGCCCCTTCCCCATACTCAGTTGCACAGACCTGCATGCAGACATGCTGTAACAATAAAAACTTAAAAATCAGAAACGGTAATGGGTTTTCTCATTCAAGATGAGTTAGAAAGAGCAGGCACTCCAATCTGGGCTGCTGTCCTTGGTGTTTTTTTGTGTTGAGGCAACACCTGTGTGCGACCCACTCACAGATGCAGTAAATTAGGAATGGCAGCAACACTCAGTTGCTTTGCCAAATTAGTCTCCTGCCTCGAAAACAGCTGTCAATAATTTGTCAATATTTCAATCGGAATCACAGATCATCCAAGATTGTTGTCTACCTTTCATCCATATGGTGGTGCTCAGTGCATTTATTTATATCCATACTTGCCTCCAAGACACTCCAGGGCAACACGCATTGATCTTCCCCACTTTTATTTTCACAACAGCCCTGTAAGGTATGTTGGACTGAGAGATTGTAACTTACTCACAGTCACCCTGCAAGATTTACTTGAAGATTCCATCAATATAAGGGTGATGTGATGGCCTCCAACACCAGGTGAAGAAAACCCTAATGACACCACTGAATAGTTGTATTCTAGCAGTGATCATTGTTCTGTTGTTATTGTTCCAGAGGACTGGACTGTGGGTGGCGTAAGTGGTTAAGACACTGTGCCTGTTAACCAGCAGGCCAGGGTTCGAGACCAGGGTCAGCCCCACAAGACAGGGTGAGCTCCTGTCCTTAGTCCAGCTCTGCGACACAGCTGGATCCAATTGTATTGGCTCTGCCTTTCCATTGGACTAATTCAGTGGCGTGGAGAGGGGAGATTTGCTGCTTGGGTAACAGCCTATCCTCCATAACAATCCAACCCAGGCTTTCGTGCTTCACATGCAGCGTATGCAGCATCGAGCACAATACCATAGTCTCTCAAGACTGACGGAAGCCTGCTTTTTTATTGTTCCAGAACTTGTCAGAGGACTTGTATAGTCCATGAAGCTGAACAGCCCATGAAGTTGTATAGTCTGAAAGCTTCTCAGGATGAAAAACTTACAAAAATTACAACTGAAGACCATATATGTAAAATGTTTGCCTCTTTGCATGCGCTCCCATCTCTTCCTACAGCCCAATAGGAAAGAGTGTGTAAAAATTCTGACACCCCATTCATTTGACACCAGAAGTAAGAAACGGAAGGCCTCTGGGTTCTCCGGCTGTTCTCCGTGTGATGCAACCTGATTCGGCGCAGGTGTTTCTCTAATTGTGCAATAATGAGAAAATGTCAGTGTGCAGTGGCCTTTCAGTCTCACTTCCTCTTGACTGTTGCAGGGACGTACAGTGACTTACTACCCTGGACTGTAACACAAACAATGTGGAGTGGGCCGGGAGCCCTCGAGGACCACTAATGTCTTCTTCAGCTGTTTCCTTCCACTGTTTAGATTTCACTGCAGAGCTTCCAATTTCTTTCTTATTTTTTTTTTGCCTCCCACACTAGAGAAAGGAAAACGGCACCCGGCAGATTTAAGTCTGTTTCATGTAGGACGTTTCCCTCAAAAGAATGCACAGAAGCCTCATAAAAGATTTGTAACTGGGGGACAACAGAAGGATTTCTTGAAGTCCAGTGAGGGCCAAAGGTTTAAGCACAGGTTAAATGCTTGTTGTGCTTTGAACAGCACTTACGCCGTGCGACAACGCAAACGAATGCAGAGCAATCAGTGACAAGTACAGAAACCGAAATAAGTGGCCCATTTTTCTCAACTCCATATTATTATTATTAATGTGAGTGGTATTTGATTAATTTAACTGTATCCTTAACCTGAAGTCCCAAAGTGGCTAATTAGGAACTGACTAGTGTACTATAATAAAACACTTGATTGAAAACTGTAAGTCGTATGTGAATTGCATGATCAGTTTAGAGGTTCTTCCCCTTAAAGTCTTTATTATTGTCCCAGAAAAGGTAGAAGTTTGGCTTGTGCTGAAGTTCCTTCAACAAGCCTTCCAAAAAAAAAATTTAAACAAAAAGTCTGAGGTTGGGAAAGATAACATTGATGGGCATTCAACTCAGATGACATGGACTCCAATCATGAAAATGCATGTTTTTAATTTACTATGGGCCATCCTAATAAATTTATTCCAGCACTAGCAAAAAAGTACCCATGTTGCAGGAGTAAAATTCCCCTGTATGCTATCCCCCCACTGCAGAACAACTCTATGTGCATCATCCCTCCATGCACAATGTCCCCCCATGCATAACGTCCCCCATGTGCATCAATGTCCCATGTGCATCAATGCCCCATGCGTATCAACATCCTATGTGCAACATCCCCCATGCGCATTGTTCTCAATGTGCATTGTTCCCCATGCGCTTCAACCCCCCATGCACAACATCCCTCATGAGCAACACCCTCATGCACATAATCCACCATGTGCAACTTCCCCTATGCACATCAACTCACATGTACAACATCCCCCCATGCACAACATCCCCTATGTGCTTCAACCCCCATGCGCAACATCCTAATGCACATAAACCTCCATGTGCATAAACCACCATGTGCAACATCCCTCATGAGCATAACCCCCCATGAACAATATCCCCATGCACATCAACCCTCCATGTGCATCAAAACCCCATCTGCAACATTATCCCCCATGTGCAACATCCCCCATGCACATCAAACCCCCATGCACTTCAAGCCCTATGCACATCAACCTCCTGTGCACAACATCCCCATGTGCATCAACCCCTATGTGCATCAACCCCCATGCACATCAACCCCCGTGCACATCATCCCCATGCGCAACATCCCCATGTGCATAAATCGCCATGTGCAACATCCTCCCATGCATATCACCCCCATGCACAATATCACCCCATGCACGATATCACCCCCATGTACAACATCCCCCATGTGCATAAACCCGATGCGCAACATCCCCCCTTGAGCATAAACCTCATGTGCATTACCCTCCCCATGCACATCAACCCCCCATGTGCAACACCCCCCCCAAATGGTGGGCACCCCTATCTGACAGGTTCAGGATTTGGGGCTGGATATTGATTAGTCTTCAATGTTAAGTATAGGCAAAAAATATGTTTCACCTGTTTTTAGCCCCTTAAGGGTTAAATTTCTCAACATCTCTTCTTGGTGGGTGTTGTTGTCACAGAAGGAACACCCACCCCAAACTCCATCCTTTTAGGTCCAGGGGTTGGGGCAGAGCTTCCTTCAGTCAGGGATTCTTCAATGGAAAGTATAGGGAGGAAAACGCATTGAGCCCCTTTACACCCCCTTCCGGTTGGAATTTCCAAAAACTGGTTCGTCATGGAAAGAACACCCTCTCCAAATTTTACACTTCTAGGCCCAGCGGTTTTGGCTGGGAGTTGATGAGTCAGTGAGTGAGTCAAGGAGTGAGTGCGTCAGTGACTTTTCAGTTATATATATATAGATAACTCATCCGGCATATCTTCCTATGGTGGTGTGGGGGGGTCAGTGTATGCCTGTGCACTGGCCTAACCCCCAGGAGTGGGGAAGAAGTGCCTTGTGACACTTTTGTGGCACCCACAGGTCATCACAGAACATGACAAAATAAATGTAGGACATGACAAAATAAAAAGCTAAAACACTGCTATATATTGCTTTCATGTGATTTATTTAATATTTCTATTTTATATTTTATTATATATATTATATATAATATTTATTAAATAAAATACATTTATTTAATAGTTAACATAAAATATTATTTTTTATTAAATTTAAAACTATTTCATACAATTTATTACATCAAATTTCTTATGAGAAGTCTGCCTGCTCAGAAGGAAGAAAAGGAAGACATTGAAGTTTTTTTTCTAGGACACAAGGCTAAAATCCTGGACATGTCCTGGAAAAAGAGGACGTATGTTCAGCCTATCCAGAAGTCATCATGTTGTCATGTTTATAACCTTTATATGGAGAAACAGTGAGATAGTTTAAGAACCTCCTTTCAATTAATGCTTATTTGAACAAACTGTAGGTGAAATTCAGAGTAACTATGGGGAGTCCTTGCTCCGGAGTAAGAACAAGTTACTCTGGTTTGCAATATGAATTTCCCATAGGTTTTCACTAGGTGGTGCAATAACTACGGGTGCACATAATGTCTCTTACGTGCTCCCATAGTTACTCTGGGTTGTGCCCTACGTTCCAAACCATTTTTTAAAAGGTACCCATACTTACAGAGACTAAGGAAGCAGCATTTCTCCACCTGAGAAAACTACATTTAATCTTGCTTAACTTTCTTTCCAGTTCATCTCTTTTCTTATAGTCTCTTCCCAGAGGATATAACGGCTCACCTGAGATCACCCCCACTGGACGTTTATCATTCCACGTTCTGCAAATCTATTCACTTCAATACCATAAAAAATGCTCTTCGGTGAGAATCGTATTTCTCACATAGTAAATTTGCATTTGAGAAGCCGTGAATAAGTTCTAATTATTTCATTCTCATTTTAACAGGAGTTAAAAATATATTCCTTTATGCCGAAAGCATTTAGTTTCTTTGGCAAAATTCCCCATACTTTGATAAGCTGGGTTTTCTTGGGGAATATAATATGCACCAAAGCATTCCATTATTTTGCTATTAACAGTGCTTGCTCACTTGGAAGGAAGTGTCATTATGGCTGCAATCCAGAGTAACTACAGGACCTTTTACACCGACGTAGTTATGGTGCCACCTATGGGAAACCTATGGGAAATGCATAGAGCAAACCAGAGTAAGTGCCTCTTATGTCTTCCTGTAATTACTCTGGATTGTAGGGTTAGGCTCCAATCCTAAAGTCACTTTCCTAGGAGTAAAACACACTGAACACAATGGGACTTACTTTTGAGTAGAGATAGTTAGGATTGTGCAGTGGAGGCTTGTTCTGTACCAGTCAGTGTAAATGTTCCAAATGCTGTAATCCTAGCTACAGTTACCTGGGAGTAAACCCCATGGACTGTCATCATTCATTTACATTGTAGCCTGAGATATTAGCCATTAATCTTTTTCATTTTCTTTGTAAACAACTTTGTGAACTTAGAATCATAGAATCAAAGAATCATAGAGTAGGAAGGGACCGAGTAGGTCATCTAGTCCAACCCCCTGCCTGCAGCAGGAAGTCCCCCTAGAGCATCCCCAACAGGTGCTCGTCGGGCCTCTGCTTGAAGATCCCCAGTGAGGGAGAGTCCACCACCTCCCTTGGCAATCTGTTCCACTGCCGGACAGACAGACAGACAGACAGATAGATAGATAGATAGATAGATAGATAGATAGATAGATAGATAGATAGATAGATAGATAGATAGATAGATAGATAGAGCCACACCAGCCTTTGAGCTGGTTCAGAACAAGGAGTACTTTCTCCAAGTACAGTCCCATATCATGTCTAGTCTAATATATGTCTATCCATATGTCTATGGATTCTAATGAAGTCTAATATGGAAAAAATAAAATACATATTGAAATGAACAGGGACCACCTGAAATTGACTCATGATGACCCACCTGACCTGTGTCCTGACCCATAGTTTGGGAAACACTGTTTTTTAGTATGAGGAATATGCGTATTATTGTAACATAAACATGAGTCTAAGAGCTCAATCCTAAGCATGCCTACTCATATCTACTCAAAAGTAAATTGCATTGTTTTCAATGGATCTTATGCCCATTTAAAATTGCAACCATAGTGTTTCTTTCCAAAAACCATAGGGCTCTGTCCATTGCTCTGCCAAACCTAGGGCACAATCCAGAGTAACTACATGGAGTCTTTGCTCTGGTGTAAGAACAATTTGCTCTGGATTGCAACATGAATTTCCCATAGGTTTTCACTAGGTAGTGCAGTAACTACAGGTACACGTACTGTCTCTTACATGCTCCCATAGTTACTCTGGATGGTAGGGCTAATCTATCATTCCTCCGTGTGCATTTTCTGCACATAGGGCGCAATCCAGGGTAACTACGGGGAGTCCTTGCTCCGGTGTTAGAACAATTTGCTCTGGATTGCAATATGAATTTCCCATGGGTTTTCACTAGGTGGTGCAATAACTACAGGTACACGTAATGTGTCTTATGTGCTCCCGTAGTTACTCTGGATTGTAGGGATAGAATCCCTCCCTTTTTCTTGCCAGCTTCCTTCCTGTGTGGAGAGCTTATCAATAATAGGGCACAAGTAGGATTGTTATACATACAAAAAACCATACATTTCTATGTATTGCTCTGCAAAATGTGCCACAGCAGCATGCAAAGTGCTTCTTACCTTCCCTTACCTTCCCCTCCCATACACCCCTTTTTGTGTATGCACCCCATACACTCCCATACACCTCCCATACACCCCTCCATTTTGTTCCTACCACCTGGAGTAAGGGGGTAAGGGGTTCCCTGAAAGCTGCAGTTTCATACAAAACTTGGTGATTTGGACCCCCTACAGCTATACCACTTCTTGTGGAAACTGTAATGAATAAAACATGTCTTTGAGTATTTAGGATCCTGGAATCTTTTGAGAACACTACATGTTTGATTTTCTGAGGTGTCTTTTAGTTTTGGGGGAGGCATTGGAGTTCATCAGCAGAGCCCTCCCAGTGTGCAACCAGCAGAGCCCTACCATTGTGCATGCTAAGATTTCCAGAGTGGTTGAAACTCAGAAATTTCTGTGGTAGAAGGACTAAAGTAATTCTAGGAGAGCAGCCATCAGTCAGAGCTGATTTCATATGACAGCTTCCTATATTCAACTGTCCTATTTCTTTGGTTGTCGAGTTTCATCAGTTTTACCACAAAACTGTGCCCACCACAATCTCCGAACGTCTGTATGTGGCAGAAACTCCACAGCAACATTTCCCCAAAAATGCATCTAATAATTCATTTCATAAGCTTAATAACTTTGTAGCCATAGTTCATATATAACTTTGTTTCAAGAACAAACACAAATTAAAAATTAAGACCTGAATAAAAAGTACAAAACTATACTTTACAAACTATACAAAACTTTACAGAACAAAATAGTCTTTTCTTTATTTGTGTCAGAAGCACAAACATAGGTAAAAATTTACAAAGAACATTAAAACTGAATTAGATGTCATGTGCCCAAAACAGCTCCTTTGACAGCATTTTCTCTTGCCAATGTAAGATATTCCTCCATGTACCGTATGCACTGCAGCATATGTGAGGTGGGTTGTTCTCCACATCACACAACCTATCTTTCAGGGTGACCATACAGAATGGAGGACAGAGTGCTTCTACCTTAAACTACTGCATAGAAGGCACGTTTAACATGATAGAAGTGTTTAGAAAAACACTTATTACCTCCCTAAACTCCTTCTTCTATGCAATGGTTAAAGGAAGAGGAACTCTGTCCTCCATTCTATATGGTCACCTTGTTCATGGTGTATCCCCTTTACGTCAGGTTGTCCTTAGATCTTCCTACCCCAGCATGCAGTCTATTTAAGGGTTTACATACAGGTAATAGTTGCTCTTGGCCAGACAGCCAGTACTTATGATTGGACACTTTGACTCTGCATCTCCTCACTCTCTTTCCATAGGTCCATGGGAATCTGTGACAACCCATGGAGGGGCCGCAGTTCCAAGGAAGTTATTCCTTTATCTCGGTCTCAATTGTGGAAGTTGATGGCCATATAGTGGGTTGCTTTTACCATGCTTTCTTTGCTGCGCTTTCCTGAAGGAACTTAGGGGGAAGGAGACTAGCTAGATAGTACACCTTTTCTATTGGTATTGCATTCCTGACCAGTCTTGCTGTTTAATTTAGGGCCACATCTACCTACTTTTCATGTTTAGATCAATGCCAGAGATGGGCATATTCTGAGGCCAGGTGGCATAATGCTAAATCAGATGTTCTTAGTAATATATATGTGGTTGAGCTCCCCATCTTTAGCATTGGCATCCATCAGTCTCGAAAGACTAAGGTATTGTGCTCGACCCTGTATACAAAGCACAAAGGGGTGCCACTTATGTTCGTTATTTCCCTCAGGGGCAAAAACTTTCTGTTTGGTGTTAGAACACAGGTTCTTAAAGGAACATATGTTATATAGGGTTACTCCCAGATATTTGGGGGTAGCACAGTGTTCTAATCTAGTTCCCTTCCACCAAACCTGCAACGTTTTTGATGCCTATCAATTCTTAAGATAGAAAGCACAGAGCTGTGTCTTTAGGTAGTTGGGTTTTAGCTGACTATCCCTGTAATATATGCTCACTAAGTCCAGGGCATCAGTCAGCTTTTTCTCCATGGCCTCAAACGTTGTACTCCGTGCAATGGCATACCTAGGTCATTTGGCACACAGGGCCCACAAATTTTTGTCACCCCCATATGTCAAAATTATTTAATTAATTATTATAGCATTAATTAATACAAAAGAAACTTCTTCAGCTTTTGTAACATATATACCATTTGTAGCGTACCATATGGTATAGGGCTTGATGGGGTTACTGCAAAGGATTCTGGCAATTTTAGCGATTGATGTGATTTTGGTCACCCCTCGTGTGTCACCCCCCTGAGGATGACACCCCCCTGAGGATGAGGGGGGCCAGGGCCCCCCAGGAACACAACTGACTCTGTGTAGCAATTGCCAGATCATCCTCATAGATAATGGGCATTCCCTGAGCAATGGTGTTGTCCTTGGCAAATCCTTTAAACCCTGAAGTTCATCCTTCCCTTCATTTGAAAATAAAATGGGTAATATGTAGGTTTATGATTTTCTAACTGCCTTGAAGATCTCCCTTTGCGCATGCGCTGTTCTGGGATGCTACTGCACATGGGTGAAGTTTGGCCATGTGCAGTGGCATTGGAGTGCTCCTCTGAGGGAGAAGTGACCAGGCCCTCTCTCAGAGGAGTGCTGGAGCCTGGGGGTGGCCGTTTCAGCCCCATGAGGTGCATCACCTGGTGAGTAATATACTCCAGTAACGCCCCTGATTTGAATGATGGTTATTTACTGATGAAAGTCATAAGGAAATGTCAAAAACAGTTTGATCACCATGTCACATGCAAATCAATATCAGGGAAGATTGGCCTTAAGACCAGCAGAGAGAGGTTGAAAGAGTGAAGCATGTGTTGGATGAATGAATTTTGGGTATAGTTGAAAAGTGTGCAGAAAATGAATTCTCAGAAAATGAAAATGGGAGACACCTATATCTGGTCACCCTATAAATGCAGAATATGTGGGCAGCTGGACCTAACAGCTTTCTAATTGAAAAAAATCTTAGGGGTGAAATCCAGAGTAACTACGTGGAGTCATTGCTCGAGAGTAAGAACAAGTTACTATGGATTGCAATATGAATTTCCCATTGGTTTTCACTAGGTGGTGCAGTAACTACTGGTGCACGTAATTTCTCTTATGTGCTCCCTTAGTTATTCTGGATTGTGCCCTTAGTCCCTTTTGAGGCATATCACAAGAAATGCATGTGGAAAACCTGCCTTTGGAATGTCCCCCTGTTCCTTCTGTGGGCGAACTTGACGAAGACACCTTGGGTTTTCTGCCACATCCTTTGCTGTCTTAAAATAAAAATGGAAGACCTTGCCACTTCAGCTGAGCATCTCATTGTTTTCTCATGTTGCGAACGGCTTGTTTGACTACTTCGTCTGTCAGTGGCGTTTTGCTCCTTGTGTTTCGATTTCCCGGTGCCTTGTGATGTGTCTTGCATGGAAAGTGTTTCCTAAATAAAACATGATTGATGGCTGTTTGGCGTCATGGGACCTGGAGACTGGTGCATGAATGAAAACAGAAGAAGGAGGCAGATGGAATCTTCATTGCATATTGGAAGTGATAGATGCCACCTTCAGTGTTGTTACTCGTCTAGAACTTCAGTGCGTCTCCATCTCTCTAAGAAAAAAGAAGAAAACATGCTAATAAAAAACCATAGTTTAGCATTACAGGCAGTAAGAATTGCTTTGTGCATGACAGTGGCCTGGAGTTTAACCAAATCTGCTCTCTATATGGTAGGAGGCGCATGATTGCCATTAGGGTCTATATGATGGACTAAGGGCCCAGTGATGCCTACCAACAGGGCAAAACTCAGCTCTGCAGCTTCCTGTGGATAGGCAGTGACCACACAGTGGTGGGAAGTAAAACAAAATTTAATGCCATGGGTCTGTCCAGATCTGTGGCACTTCTTTGCCGGCATAGGTCCAAGTAAACTAAGGGAGCATGTCAAGGCTAGGTGAGAGTGGAAGAAGTGCTGAAAGTGCCAACAGCTGACTTGTGCCATGGGAGGCCCCAATCCATCCCTTGTTTCCCCACCCCTACCCTATTTGGTAATACTTCCTGAGTGTACACAGACAAATCTGAAAAATGGTTGGCTGTGCCAATCCTGTAAAACTTAATCCTTCAGATGCAGGCAGTATCTGTAGGCACATCAGAGGGTGCAGATGGTGCAAATTACTACCTTTTTCAGGAAACCTCACCACAGTGTGCAAGCGTCCCATCAAGGGTGATCATATGTCAAAACTGAAAATAGCACAAGGATGCCAAAATATAGGTCACTCAAGAAAAATGTAGGACATGACCAAATAAAAGCATAAAAACACTCCTATATAATGCTTTCATGTGGTTAATTTAAACACTATAAGACTTACTATTAAATTTAAAATTATTGCCTATGATTTATGAATTCCAAGAAGGCTTCATGGACAAGGAAAAGGAGGACAATGAAGATTTTTTTCCAGGACACATGGCTAAAAAGGAGGACATGCCCTGGAAAAAAGGCAGGTGGTATCCCTCCCGTAGAGCCTCTCCTGACCCACCTTGAGCACGGTCAGCACCAGCAGCCAGAAGGAGACTCTCATCCTTGCATCCACCTGGAGTGCGTGTGTGTGTGTGTGTGTGTGTGTGGGAGGGGGGGTAAGGCAGGTCTCAGGTGCCTCCCTTTGGCTTCCTGCAGGCCAGGCATGTGTGGGGGCTGCAGGAAGGGTCTGCCATCCTTTGCCTGGCATCAGGACCCCTCATTATTCCTCTCTGTCACTTACAGTGCCCAGGAAGCCTAAACATCCCTCCCCAGCCTGGCTCTCCCCCACCCTTCCTTCCTTTTCTTCCTCTACCTTCCCCAGAGTTTTTTTGGACCTTCCTCTGCACCTCTTACCCCTCCTCAGCACCACAAGCCCTGCTTCACCTACTCAGGAGTAAAGGCCCTTGTTTCAGTGGGGCTTCTTCTCAGGGCTTCCTTCCCCTCCCTGTGTCCACCCAGGGGTCCCTCCAGGGAGCAGAGCTTATTCAGGACACCTGGAATTCCTTATCAGGAATTGCCTTACCTGGAAGAGGCCTTTGGGACTGCCCCACCACCACAGAATGAAATGCATGCCCCTGTTGGCACACATGTGTCTAGTGGTGTGGCTGGAGGGGATGGGTGCAAAGCACTGTTTGGCGGGTCATCTTACTGTGGCATGTAAGTGGTGTGCAAGTGGCAATGCTTCCATTTTACTCCTTGCTTGAATTTGTTCCCTTACCTGCATCAGTGTTCAAAATTTGTAGTTTTGGGTCTACAGATAGGCTGTAGTGCTCCAGGGGACCAGTTTCCAATTCAGGGGTTTGTAGACAGATACTGTAGATAAATTTGGTTGTAACCAAAGGATACCCAACCACCAGTATCCAGCATATTCTCTGAATATTGATAAATCAGGATACTGTAATTCAGTCCTTCAAGAATGTGTAAGCAGAGCCCCCACATAGGTTAAGAGGATAAGAGCAGGAATACCAGATCAAGACTGTATTTAGCTCCATCCTCTTGTTTAGTCTTAAAATCAAACCCTCCTTGCCCTTTTTCCATGCCATGGTGACCAGTTATATCATTTATTTATTCATCCAATTTATACTGCTCCTTTCTCCCCAAGAAGGGGCACTTAATGGGGAATAAAAAATAAGAAATGTCAGTGCTCACAACTGCATTAGATTCCTCTAATGAATGACTTGTTTCTTTTTTATCCTATAGGTGACATGTTATTTGAACCCAGTTTCCTTCAGGCTCTGGTCTGGCGATGAGAGAAATATTTAGTGACTACTTAATTATCCACCTCATTAGCTTCCTATTAATAATAAATACCAGGAGTTAGACACGTATAATTACATTGCTCATTCAGGAAGGCAAAGTCACACATGGACAGTATTTCTAAGATACATATCCTATTTCCATAAAATAAAATAAATGCTCCAGGAGATAGCAAATTTGTAATCCCTTTTCTTCTAAACATGGTACTTCGGGAGTGGGGGGGGGGAGCATAGATGCAACAGGAGATTGCAAGTCGGCAATTAGGCCTTTATAAGTAATTGAATGCTCCCCCGTTCACAAAAACTCCACGTATACACCTCCAACTGGAATAACTCTGACTCAGAACTCTTCAATCAATACTGGGAAGAAAAGAGATAGCAATATATTCAAACTGAAGCCTTGATCCAACAGTGCAATGCTCACTTGTCTGCATGATACATCCTACTTCAGGCCCCTACCCAGGAGGAGGGATCATCATAGTTTCCCTGACATGCTAGTCGTCCACAGGCAGTGTGATCTTTTCTACCCATAGCAACATTCAATTCTATAGTCTCGATTTCTGTTTTGAACTGAAACAATCATTGTGGTGTTCTCATAATTTCTGACCTGGGACCCCAATGCACCTATGCTGCCCCATCTGATCATTTTCACCTTCCACTGGTACCTACTGTAGATTGCCAGGTACTCGCTTTCTATCAGGCTTTAAGAAATTACAAGCACTCTCTTCTGGCAACCTGATGCTTCACCAGAATTTAGGGTGAAGCTGTGCAGTAGAAATATGCAAAAGTGCAGTAGAAATATGAGTTTATTTATAACAGCCAGTTTTGTAAATAGGTCTAACCATTTTCCTCACTACCCCATAGCATGAGGAATTTATTGCAGAATGCAATCAAAATATCAATATTCTATCAAAAATTATAACCAAATCAGAAACTAAAAACACAACTGCATTATGTAACAAAAATTTGCTTTTCGTAACTCAAAACTGAGCAAAGAGACTGAGACTGTTCCAAGATGTTATTAAGATACAGAAATGAACCAATAAGGTGTTAATATGGGGGATCCTAAGGAGAGGAAGCAGAGCAATTTGCTGGGGAAAGAAGGCAGATTTTTTTCCCATTTTCACTTTTATAAAAGCCCAAGTGTGATGCCATTTTCACTTTTATAAAAGCCCATGGCATCATTTTGAGCTTGGCACTGGACTACACAATCATTAGCTTCTTAACATCTCCCTTTTTCAGTTTGAGAGGGCACTTCAAATGGAGGCAATGGGGACTAGCTCTCGCCAAGGATATGGTGTTTTCTGACTGCACTGAGCGAAGCTGACCTTTCTCATTATGAATATCTGTAGACTGGTTTGACGGTGTCTCTCCCTTAACATTCTGTACTGAAAACTTGCGGAAAAAAAGAAAGATATGCTTTCTGCTGTTGTTGCCGAAGAAATCATTTTCTCTCTCTGATCCCATAAAACCACCCCATGGTTGCACAGTATGTTTCATTCAGGCTTTGGATGATCCCTGGTTTTATGACAGTTTGGAGCCACCCTTGCTGTTCCGACAACAGATATATTTTCAGATAGCTGAAATAGTTTGCAATGCATTTTGTCCATAAAGCCAAGCCGGGTCTTTGGGGCAGGAAAAGTGCAGGTCTAGACAGAATTATCTCAGAAGCGAGGAACGGTGCGGCCAAGGTGTTTGTGGAATTTAAAGCAGATGCCGGGTGGCTGTCTAAGCTTGGGACATTCTCGCTGTTTCTGGGCAATGTGATTATGAAAAGGAAAAAAAGCAGACCCGTGGTTTATCTGAAGCACAGTTGCTGGTTCTCAGTCTGCAAGCCTCAATGGAGATGTCTTGCCATTTCCTTTCTGAGCTTAGGACTTATAATGTGATTTGTTTGTAAGCATTTAATCTTGATCGTTGACATGCAGTCAGGGGATGTAGGGAAGGCAAAGCCTCACCATACCCGACAACTTGAAAAAAGTCCAAGGACCCAACAAGTAAAAAGAAAAAGTTCCTTTCTGTTTTGCTCTTTTTCTTTAGCAGAATCAGGCTGCAATCGTATCCAGACCGTCCTGGGAGTCAGCTCCACTGACTATAACGGGACTTACCTCTGAGTAGTCAGACATAGGGTTGGGCTCTTAGTGAATTAAGCAGCAATCAAACATTACAATTCACAGGGAAGCAGCCAAAAACTGATTTGCTGCTAAAACTGCTGGTTTCCAGTGGAAATAATATATATTATATACAGTCACCATACAGTACAAACACTGAAGTTGCCTTTTCATAAAAATGTGAAAAATATAAAAATGAGCAGGGTTCCTGTGTCAGCAATGTCTGGGGAGGCAGCAAGAAGATTTGCCTCAGCAGTTTGGCTGTAATGATGGTAGATGTTCCAATTAAAAAAAGTTATATTTAAAAATTTCCCATTTTTTTTTAAAGTTGGGTGATTGACTTCCATTTTTACATTTAAAAGAAGTACAGTGACACCAGTAAATTCTGGAGAGGCAGCAACAAGAGCTGCCCCTGTTAAATAAAAGCCATGAAAAATGCAGGGAGTCATCTCAAAGGTTCAGCGCCAGCAGAAAGCAAGTTTCCATTTACCTTGAGGGCAAGGAGGTGAGTTTTCCTTAGTTCTACTTGAGGGAAGAAGAGATGATTTTCTAAAATTAATTTCTATTATGGAGAGAGGGAAGGAAGAGTTTTTTTAATTACCAAGGGAAGGGGTTTTTATTCATGTGGCTATGCCTCCCTGGACCTAGAACTCACTGCACATCACTGATCTTGTTATCTGCCTGCCTCACCCCTTCATTACACACTTTAATATAATGGTTTTATTTCATTTTTTTTCCATTACAACCCTTACATTGCAATGCTCGGCACTTTTCTCAACCCACTGTGTTCATTGGAGCTTCTGCTCATTGTGCATCAGATTGCAGTCTTAACAGTGCAATCCTAAGCATGTCTACCCAGAAGTAAGTCCCATTGTGTTCAATGCTACTTTTTTCCAGGAACGGATAGTGACCCTAATATCATTTGAAATAAACAGCTCCTTTTAAACTGTTTCTTACTTTTGTGATTTCTTCTATATATTATAATATATAGAAGAAATATATTTCTTCTATATATTATAATACCCTCATAATACCCTCTTGATACAGAAAAGTGAGATATTATTGAAATGATGATGAATTATACCATTTTTTCCATTCCATGATCACTCCAAAATAGTCAATTCTTCCCTGTGCAAACTACAATCAGCACTATTATCTGAGCATCACAAATCCCACCAGTTTCTTGCAAGGTGGATAATCTGGAGGATGATATTTAGAGATCAGATGAAAACATACACCTGTTCTTTTATTACAACGCCTGCCGGCATCTATTGCCTGCTAGGACTGTGCGAAGAGTTATTTTTGCCTCACAGTTGTGACAAAGCTGTGAAGGATATGAGGAAATAGTGCCAGCCAAGATTTTATTATTTAGGAGTCATTTGGTTTCACATCATTTTCAAAGACTGAAATAATAGACTCCAGGGGTATATTAATCCATAGCTTCTGTTAAGCCAACGAAAGTGGGTTGAAGGTGGCAGTCATGATAGATGTTCGGCACATTACTTTTTTCCCTTCCCATCAGAAACTTCTTCTGTAACATATTAGCCTCAACTTTTGTTCTCCCTCTTATCCAATTTATACTCAACATAGCAAAAGTTGGGTCTAGGTTTAAAGGGTAACATCTAGCAGCCCCGTCAGAACATAAGAGCCTCTCTGGATCAGTCCAAAGAAATCCATCCATCATCCTATCCATCAAAGAAATCCTATCCATCACAGCCTCCTGTATTTCATAGAGGACCACCTGATGCGAGCACACCTTCAGTGAGCACACAAGTCAACAAGTGCCTGTATCCTACTGCCACTCTCTTGTACCTGGCATTACTTCTAAAATCAGTAGGTAGCGCATACTGTACATGGCTTGTAAATTGAGATGGGCTTTTCCTCCAGAAATCTGTCCAAAGGCATCTAAGCCAGGTTCCATCATCAAATCCTGTAGCATGGAGTCCTGCTGATTAATCACATAGGAACATAGGGGTATTTTTGCAGAGATGTGCACGTGAGTCAACTCTGAACTGAACTGAGAAAGTCAACGAGTGCCATTTTGTTACCTGTGCTCATGTACAGTATGTACGGTAGCATTTATTATTTTTTTAGTTTTAATATGTGAACCTAAGAAGAGTCCCAGTGGATCAGGGCAAAGGCCCATCTAGTCCAGCTTTCTATATCTCACAGTGCCGCAGCAGATGCCTCAGGGAGCACACAAGAAAATTAGAGACCAGCAAACTGGTTTCCTCCCCTGTATTTCCTCTGTATTCTCTCCTTCTCCTGCATCTGGTAGCCTTCTTCTAAAACCAGGAGGTTTCATACATACATCATGGCTTATCACCTGTGATGGACTTTACCTCCAGAAATCTGTCCAATCTCCTTTTAAAGGCATCTATGATAGGCACCATCATCACACTGTGTGGCAAGGAGTTCCACAGACTATTTACATGCTGGGTAAAGAAATAATTTCTTTTGTCTATTCTTATAATGTAGCTAATACTGGACTCAGAGGATCAACTGTCTCAGCGCACGGCAGTGTGTACCACCTAACAGTTTGAGGGTATTGGCTACAGCAGGCTCTGTGGGCACAATCATAACCAACTTAGGCCAGCACAACTGACTCATCTCACTGTTCCTGCAGTGGCATGGTGAGACCAGCACATGTATGTACACTGGCCAAACTCTCTGCCCGGAAGTGGCACAGAAATGCCTTGTGGCACTTTTGTGACACCCCAAGCCAGCATGGGATTTGTACTGGAACATGTGCCAGCCTAACCAGGGTTTGGGATTGTGCTGGGTTTCATTAAAGGGGTGGGACAGAGGACCAACTCCAACAGCTCTTCAGAACGCTGTCTTTTCAGAATATGGCACCTCCCTGTAGTGGTGCAATGAAGTTGCTCTCGAGAGATCGATTAGGCACTTTGCCTTTATTTGGGGGCCATCAATCTGTCTCAGCAGCTACTGATAGCTTTGTAATGTGCCAGGCTGCCAAAATGATACTTTAATGACATGACGTTTGATGTATAATCAGAAGATTCATTTTTATTGTCAATTTTGGGGAAAAGAGGAGGGACGGAAGACAATTTGCAACGGAGAGATAACCCCCGAAGGCTAATGGCTTCTATTCTCCAAACATTTGGAGGTTCACTTTTTTCAATTGGGTGCTTTGATTTGGAAAATGGGGAGGATGTGAAGAGGCAGAATGATGAATGGCAAACACAATTCACGATGTGCTGCTCAAAAGGAAATGAAGGTCTACCCGCTCTACAGAGTTAAAAGAGATCCGAACGGCCTCAGAACTTCATAGTCCTCCCATAATGATTCCTTTCACCCCAACTCGCCTTCTGAAGATTTCTACTTCTTTCGCTTTGAAATATCAATGTCCAACGCAACAGTGTTGGTTTAAAAGCTTCATTTTATTTATTTTTATTTATTCAGTTAATTAATTAAATAAATTTATTCAATTTATTCATATTTCTGCACATTCAAGTGGCATAGCTAGAAGGGATGCAAAGTGCTATGTTTTGCAGGGAGCTCATGACAGTGTGTAAGCAGCCACTCTGACTGCCTCCCCTTTGGAGCCCAACCACAGGTGGGCTGATGCCAGTTCTGACCAGTTCTGTAGAGGTGGTTGTTAATTAGGGGCTGAGTTAGCGAACCTGTTGTTAATTGGGGGCCATCATCTTTCAACTGCATGCAAGTGTGTTTGCATTTCTCTTAAAGGGCCTCTGGAAGCTCTCCTCCCTCCTCCCCTTCTGAGCCTCCCTCCCCTTCTCTCCCCCCCTTCCCTCCCTAAGGTTATTTTTAATTTTAAAATACAGACAGCCTGTTCCTTTCACCATTGCAGCACATTCAGACTCTTACTGCTGAACTGGGGGGTGTTTGGATCACTGTTAGTTCCATGCTTTAAAGTCAGGGTTAGTAAATTCTTAATGCCCCAAACCTTTGGATGAGGCTATTCAGAAATCCTGACTTTGCTAAATACCTTATTTTGATTAAAAACCTTATTTCTAGCAAGTTTTCAGAAGTTATTTCCTGGTGCAGTTTGCAAAGCATGCTGGGTACTCACATGCAAATGAGCAGCCTCTCTGCAGATGCTTTTTTTGAATCAGGCATTTTATGGGCAGCCTTACTAAGAGGTCCTTGGGAGGGAATAGAGAGGCCGGCATACAAACCTCTGGGAGGCTGAGGTGAGTAATAGCAGCAAGCCTTCCTGCCTGCCTCCCTCCTTCCCTGGTTGCCTTTGCAGCCCAGAACTAGGCATGGAGAACTACTCAGTACTACCCAGTACTACTCAGGAGTAAGCCACACTGTATAGTAGAGGACTGCAGCCTGTGGCCACAATCCTAGCCACACTTTCCTGGGAGCAATTCCCATTGACTATCATGGGATTTCCTTCTGAGTAGCATAGGATTTGAGGCTACTTTCCCATCCAGACTTTCCTGAGAGTAAGCCCACTGACTATAATGGGACTTACTTCTGAGGAGATTGGCAGAGGATTGGATCTCTCCCTCCAGCCCAGTCTACTTTCCTGAGAGTAAGCTCACTGTCTATAATGGGATTTTCTACTGAGTAGACATGATTAGGACTGGGCTCTGAGGCTGCAATCATATCCACACTTACATGGGAGTAAGCCCCACTGGCTAGAATGAGAGTTACTTCTAAGTAAGCCTGCATAGGATTGGACTGTAAGGCTAAAATCCTGACCACACAGTTTTGGGAGTAAGCCCCATTGACTTGAATGGTACTTACTTCTGAGTAGACAGTGTTAGGATTGGGCTCAGGCTGCAATCCTATCCACACTGTAGACCTTTTGCTCCCCCCAAGAGATCTCCCCACTTCATCCTGTCCCTCTGAGAAATCTCTCCACCTGAGATTGAGGACAGGAAGTATGGGGGGTACCTGAAGAAATAGCCCCAGTTCCCCTCCTGCCCCCCCCCCAGGAGCCCACTCCACTGCCTACTCTGAAGTAAATCCTATCCTAGTCCCAACCCAGTCAATGGAGCTTACTCCCAGGTAGGTGTGGATAGGATGGCAGCATCAGAGCCCAATTTTTTGCATGCCTCCTCAGAAGCAAGAACTGAGTGACCATATGTGCTCCTTTCCCAGGACAGGTCCTCTTTTTACTCCTCCTTTTCCTTATGAGCAGGCAACATGGAGTCTTCTTATTATCCATACTTTTTTCCAGGACCACAATAAATCTTCATTGTCCTCCTTTTCCTTATAAGCAGGCAGCATGCAGTTCCCATCCTGCACCCCCAGGAGCCCAGTCCACTGCCTACTCTGAAGTAAATCCTATTAAAGTCAGTAGGTTTTACTCCCCTGTGAGCATAGGAGTGTAGCCTCAAAGACCAATCACTGTCTACTCAGAAGTAAGTTCCATTATAATAGTGAAGCTTACTCCCTGGAAAGAAGCTGGTTTCTAAGAGCTCGTAATCCTATGCCTGACTACTCAAAAGTTAATCCCATTTCAATCTATGAAGCTTACTCCCAGCAAAGTGTGCAGAGGAGTGCAGCATTAGAGCCCAATCCTATTCTTGGCTACTCAGAAGTAAGTCCCATTAGAGTCTGTGGAGCTTACTCTCAGGAAAGTGAATAGGATTGCAGCCAGAGGCTGGTTACTAAGAGCTCAGTCCTTTGCTTGACTACTCAGAAGTCCTATTATATTCAATGAAGCTTACTTACAGGAAAGTCTGGACAGGATTGTAGCCTTAAGTAGTGGCTTAGAGGCAAACCTCAGCCTGTAGAGGGGACACCACAGACTCTGGTCCTAAACTGTAGATCAGTGTTTCTCAACCAGTGGTATGAGTACCACCTGTGGAAGTTGTGGTAGTGTCTGCTGGTACTGAGGCACCTGGAGGCAAGTGTTATATTGCAGCAAGAGGCTGGGATTCTAAGAGCCCAAATCTTATGTATGACCATTCAGAAGTACTGGTAAGTCCTATCACAGTTAAAATGGAGCTTACTTACTGGAAAGTCTGGACAGGATTGTAGCCTTAAGTAGGGGCTTAGAGGCAAACCTCAGCCTGCAGAGGGGACACCACAGACTCTGGTCCTAAACTGTAGATCAGTGTTTCTCAACCAGTGGTATGAGTACCACCAGTGGAACTTGTGGTAGTGTCTGCTGTATTAGGCACCCGGATGCAAGTGTCATATGTGCTCCCTGAGGCAGCTGGTGGGCTGCTGTGTATTCAGGAGCTGGACTAGATGGGTCTTTGGTGTGATCCAGTGGAGGCTTTTCTTATGCTTTTATGTTCTTAATTGTGGCACACATTCCCCCTGAGAGCATAACAAAGTGTAATGCATAGGAATAAATTACACAGAACCCAGGGGCTTAGTACTGATTGATGCCATCACAAGTGATACAATTTTTTTTGTAAACTAAGGGTTAAGGTGGCATGCCCTCCCCCGCCCCGCCCCCTGACCCTGGCCCCGCCCCCTGACCCAGCCTGGCCTCGCCCACTTTCGGAGAACCGGTTGTTAGGGCAGGCTGGGCCCACCACTGAGCCCAACATATTCTCCAGCCAGGAACCATATGCTCTCCCAACCAGGAAAAGGAGGGGGTGAGGCTGTTTGCAAGTTGCAGTGAGACTCACAGCAAAATATTGCTCTTTGCACCCTGTTTAGCTAAGTCACTGGCTCAGTCGTACAGCTTGTTTCCAACCTACCTCACACTCATAACACTCCAATCCTATCTGGGTCAGGCAATGCCAGTGTGCTGATTTCAGCCTCAAATAGACAGTAATAAATGGTATTCTATCCGTGCGCTCGGCTGTTTGCAGCCAAACACTGGCAGGAAGGCCCAGAACCATCTGACGGTACCAGTGGATTGGGAGCAGCCCTCTGCTGAATGGAAGTGGTGGAGGGGCAGGAGGGATGGTGAAAAGTAGTATGGAGCATGAGTGCAGCAATGGGGCAGAGTGGTGGAAAAGTATGGCAACTGGTTCTGGGAGAGCAGATCATATCTGAAAGGGTAATGGCCACTAAATCCTTAATCCCTTTTGCAGACCAGATCTCATTACACAGGTTCCTACATACTTAGATAAGCTTAGATACCCTTAAATAGGATGGGGTGCATTGGATGTAATTAGTCTGTGGAACTCCTTGCCACAAATGTGGTGAGGGCATCTGACTTAGATACCTTTAAATAGGATGTGATCCCTGGGATGTGCAACACCTTGCCACAAGATGCAGCGATGGCATCTGGCTTAGATACCTTTAAAAGCAGAATGGACAAATCACACAAATATGGCATGTTCTTAGGGTCGCCATAATTCTCTTCCACAAAATTGGGACAGGACTCTCTATCCTATTTGCCAGTATGTGAATACAATCCCCCCAAAATGAGATTGTCACTGTTTTTCCGGATATACGACAACCCTATGTGTTCTCCATTCATGTGGTTGCATGCTATAATATAGCAGGGGAAACGATGGGGCTTTCAGCTATAGAAACCTAGATTTAATTATAGTATTAGGCTATGAGATCTAAGGGATTGTACCTAGGTAGGTTCTGAGGATGCATTTCAGTGGAGTGAGGGGGTGGGAACCTTCCAGGTATAAGAGAAGGACGGGGAACAGCGGAGTCAGTTGAAGAAGCAGGAGGCCTTTAGGCAGCCAAGGAGGATAATAGAACTGGTGCGAGGCCCTTTGAGGATTTCATTGAAGTGGCAGGCATTCTGATGATTTTTTTTTTGCACCTCCAGCCCATATTTTTTCACAATTTAATTGTGACCTGATGGCAGAGTAAGTTGTTAATCACAGACTTTATTTGCCCCATTTGAAATCAAAATGATACGCTTACCCCTGCATTTCCCATTTGGACATTTTTTTCCCTTGCACCTTTCAGGATTGTGCAAGCCTCTCATTGCTCTCTTTACACCTAACCATGGTAAGTGCTATTTAATTATATCTTACGCTGCAGTTTTTCTTTTCAGCCTGACCTCAGGGCTTCAGCTGTATCCTGGAACCATAATCATGGTTTCCCTTTTTCTAATGGGGAATGTTTGTGACAATGGGAAAAAAAATGGGTGCTGCATTTGAAAACGTGAGTTATCATCAGTAATCATCATTATTCATATTTAAGCATATTCAGTTATACCAGGAGTGGTCTAATTGGCAACTTACTGGAGAAGTATTTTTTTAAAGACCTGAAACGTTCAGGTTTATGGACAAAAAAAGCATTCATTGAACATGCTTGATCCACTTAAAGCTTTTAGAGAGCTACCAAATGGATTTTGTTTCTTAAACCAAGTGCCTATTTTGTAACAAATAGTATAAAAGGCACTTAAACAATTAGAACTATTTTTATTGGGATGTTATAAAAATATAACAAATAAGTTCAGTAAATGTAACCTTATTTGGATAACTCTAAAGTACAGTTAAGAAGTATGGGCCATATTACTTCTGGCAGGTTCATATCAGTGGTGTCACTAAGGTTTGCATCACTTGATGCAGGGGACCAGCACATCACCCCCATGCTGGATCTATTCCCATTGTGATGCACCCATGCTAGTTTTTTTGACTATATCAGTGGTTCTCAATTTTCCTAACGCCGTGACCCCTTTATAAGTTCCTCATGTTGTGGGGACCCCCCAACCATAAAATTATTTTTGTTGCTACTTTATAACTGTAATTTTGCTACTGTTACGAATCGTAATGTAAATATCCGATATGCAGGATGTATTTTCATTGTTACAAATGAAATGTGTGTTCTGTGCACACATTGAACACAATGGGATTTATTTCAGAGTAGGCATGCATAGGATTGGGCCCTGAGATTGTCAGTCAGCCACAGTGGGCGTGCAGCTACAGCTGGAGGTCTGGGAAGCCTGACCTGTTCCCCTGCACCAGGGGTCTTTAGTCGACCCTCAGGAAAGCTCTAGGCGACCCCCAAAGGGGTCCCGACCCCCACTTTGAGAAACACTGGACTATATCTTTTGATGGAGTAAGTCTATTTCTATGTGGTCTGTTTCATTGAATTCTGCATGAAATTACACATCATATGATATATAACATGATGGGATTGTTCAAAAATACAAAATTTATTAAAAATTTGCCCACAATAGGTGTCACCCACTCCTAAAAGTGACACTTGGTGTGGCCTGCACTCCCCTAGAAATGCCACTGGTTCATAAGCTCTCATGCGCACACCAGTGCATGGCAGTAACATTCCTCAGACCAGTGTGATGAAGTGACTGGAGCCCTGGAATTTGATGAGGAAGATCTGGCTCTAAATTAAAACTGCAGCATTTTTTAATTGATCAATCAATTTGATTAATCTTATTGGCCTAGTTTTCATTGAAACTCATATTCAGGGACACAACGTGCTTTATGGCCATTGCAAAATGTCAAGCACCACAGAGTACAGCCTGACCACTAAAGTAAATGGAGAGTGGTGGTAGCCAGATGACACTGGCTACTGTGGGCGCTCTGGTAGCAGTAGGATGGCATAGCGGCCAGTGGTGGGCAAGTGTGGGCAAATTGGAGGAGGGAAAGAGACAGGGATGGAAGTTATCAAGGAGGAGCCAGTTATCAGTGGAAGCAGCTTGTATTTTCATTGCTACTTTATAACTGTAATTTTGCTACTGTTATGAATCGTAATGTAAATATCTGATATGCAGGATGTATTTTCATTGTTACAAATGAAATGTGTGTTCTGTGCACACACTGAACACAATGGGATTTATTTCGGAGTAGGCATGCATAGGATTGGGCCCTGAGGCTGCAATCCTATCCACATTTACATGAGAGTAAAGGACCCCCTGACTATAATGGGATTTATTTCAGAGTAGGCATGCATAGGATTGGGCCCTGAGGCTGTCAGTCAGTCCGAATGCGCACGCAGCTAAAGCCAGAAGTCTGGCAAGCCTGACCTGGCCCCCTGCACCAGGGGTCCTTAGGCGACCCGCAGGAAAGCTCTAGGCAACCCCCAAAGGGGTCCCGACCCCCACTTTGAGAAACGCTGCTCTACAGTATTGCTTTTCAGTGACATTGCTGCCAAGTGCCAGCCACATTGGAGAGGGGGAAGCACCGCTACTCACCAGCATTTTTAAAATCTTAGTATTTTTGAATAATATCATCATGTTCAGTGGTGGGCACCAGCAGGTTCGCACCTACTCTATAGAACCGGTTCTTAACAAGAGATAGTACATGTAAAGTTTAAAAATAGCCATTTAAAAGTGGCTGCCAGATGGACAGAGAACCGGTTCTTAATTTCTTTGAAGCCCATCACTGATCATGTTATACATCAATTGATGTGTGATTTCAAGTATAATGCAATGCAACCGCATTGAAAGATCTCGATCAAAAGTTAAAGCCAAAAAACCGGCAGGGCAGGTGATGTACCATGCCCATCTCCTGGAGCATTGCCACATACACTGCATTTGAGGTGTTCCATCATAAGAGTGACATGATGGCCTCCTTCACTGGGTAACACAAAACCTTGTGGACTACTGTTGCTTCTTAATTGATCTATTCAAGGATATATTCATGCTCCTAGAATCCAGATATTGGGAACCAATAGTTGGAATATGATTGACTGAAGAAAACTGAAGAAATATATATTGACTGAAGAAATATATTAGTATAAAATATTAGTTTAAAAAAATGAAACATAATAAAAATGCATGTCCAGGGGTGCCCAAACTTTCAAATTTACAGCTCCTGACTGCTTGTACTAATGGTCCAAGAACACGTGCACATGACAGTGGCATCCAGATGCCCCACTGGGGCAAGTAGTTCAGTGTTGGGTGTGATTTGGGGGAGGACCATAGCTGGTTTGGAATGGGGGGAGGCCAGAAAAGACTTTGGAGGTGGCCAGAATTGGAGGAATTTGGTAAGAGTGGCACATTGAGATTATATCCTCCTTTCCCTGCCCTTAGCTTCTCAAAATAGTTGCTGAAGGTCCAATGAGACACAATGGAGGCCAGGTGGCCAACAGCAAGAGAAGTAAGAAAACATTTCCCTTTGGTTCAGATGCAGCATTAGGATGATTCAACTATGCTCTTGTTTCTTCCACCTATAATAAGGCGGAAGCCTTGGAAAAGGTCACCGCTTTTGCATCTGTGGTGTTGGCTGTTCAGAATAATGGGATGTCTGCCATCACACTGTGAAATCTCAATTATTGCATTTTTTTGCATTTTCTCTATTATTTAAGCCAAAGTAAGTTTTATAAAGTAAAAGTTAAAGAAACCATTTTATTTATCTGTCCTGGGCCGATATGCTATGGGTTTATGGAGGGTAGGATTGGGTCCTAAGGCTGCAATCCTAACCACACTTTACTGGGAATAAGTTCTATTGAACACAATGGGACTTAGGCTGCAATCCAGAGCAAATTCAGCCTGCTCTGACCTAACTGCACTCTCCTAACTATTCTGTATCCAGAGCAGAAAGTTATGCTGAATCCAGAGAGTCAGGAAGCCTGGGCTGCCCCAACTGCTCCAGAGCATGCTAAGTAATTGACACAAGGGGAAGACTTGCTCCTGAGGAGACACCCCTCAGATCACACTGAACAAGGAACAGCTGTGGTGCCTACAGTGGTCACATGACTCTGCACATCACCTGGTGCGGAAGTCTGTGCGTCATCCCTGGGATGCACCCCCCCCCCACCTGGACTGCACAGTCACCAAAGTTGGCGCCTGCGCAGTTGTCTCTGAAGCCAACTGGCTTCAGAAAGAGTACTGCGCAGGCACCATCTCTGACACCTGCGCAGTACTTTTCTGAAGCCTTTTGGCTTCGGGGGAGACTGTGCAGGCGTCAGAGTTGGTGCCTGTGCAGTACTCTTTCTGAAGCCATTCGGCTGCCGCTCCGCCTCCTGAGTGAGGCCGAATGGCTGTGCAGAGGCGCGGACTTTCTCTGCTCTAAGGAAGTCTCCTCTGAAGCTGTTCGACATGCTCAGTCTGTTTCTGCGCAGTGCATCTCAGATGGCCGTTCAGGCCAGCTCCTCAGACAAGTGGCAGCTTCTGGCTGATTCTCCGCCTTGGAGCAGGCCTGAATGGGGGTGCTGACGCCCAGGGCCTGCCAAAGGACAGTCAAACTCCTCCGGCACATCACCCCATACGGAGCGCATCCCCAATGCAGCCCACACCAGCCGCACCAGTCTGGTGACGCCACTGGGTGCCTGCCGTATAAGGAGTCCCTGATGAGATGCCAGTACATTCTACAGTGAATACAAGGGGCTTCTTGGAGTGGCCTGCTGTATCCTGAGGTTTGTGGGCAGCCGTAGTTTGTTCCATATCCTGAGGTTGAGAGGAAGGGGTTGCAGCTAGGCTGGCCAAGAACTCAGATTTTTGGTCAGCACTGCCATTCTTACTCGGGCCTTATCATGGACCCCTATGGGTCTACTCATTACTATACCTGCTCCTGAGGTGGTATAACTCTGAGGGCTGGAAGAGGGCATTTCTGCTTTGGAAACAGGCTTTGGATACAGAGTAACTGCTCTGCCCTAGGCAATGCTAAACATGCCCTCAACTTGCCTCTCCTGAGCTGCTTAGGCTGCCCCAGTTAGGGGAGAGCAGGTCCACCTCTCTTAGGGCACCCTATCTTGCCTTGCTCTGCCCTAAGCCTCCTTCAGAGTAACTGGGCTGGAGCATCTTGCAGTTGCTCCAACCTAGTGTTAGATAGGGCAACCTAAGGGCTCTTATGTGGACAGATTAGTTGCTCTGGATTGGGCTGTTACTTATGAGTAGACATGCCTAGGATTGTACTCTAAGAGAGTTTAAATCTCTATCTAGACCAAATATAAATACAACCAAATATAAATTTAGGCACATAATATTCTTTCTCCTTATGCTAGAAATTCACATTCCTATTCTCTAGGCTTTGGGTATTTTATATTACAGAGCTGTTCCACCTTTCTATGCCCACAAGAAATATTTTATTGCACTGTAAACTAAATAATAATCGTACGTCTTGGAGGCTAGTTTCTGACACAGTTTTATATCTCTTGCCTGCACTTCCCCCTCCCCCTTGTGTGTTATTTGGCTTTAAGTTTTTATTGGACGCTAAGGGGTAAAGAATGAACAGAAATCACTGATAAAAGACCGTAAAGGCAAGGACACCTTTAATAGACTAGTAGGAAAAGAATTAAATTCTATTGCCTCCCTCCTCTCCTCTGGCCCATTTAGAAGTTTAATAATGTGAAATGAAATCTTTCCCATTGTTATTTCAGTACTTGTTATGGAAAAGTGATGGTTAAAAGAAAAAAAAATGTCTCAGCATTTTGAGCATAACCACCCCTCTTTGAAACATTGCAAAATCTATCCTGATTGACACATGGGAAATGGTCCAGTTCCTGCAAGGGACATAAGAATCCTGCTGGATCAAATGTTGAGAAGTCATGGTGGTCAACAGAAAGCTTGAGATCATCCAGCCTCCCCAACTATTGCTCCTCCTAGAAATGGATATCCAATGGATTTACTCTCCCTATACACTGAGGTTTCACCTAGACATTCCACCATGACTAATAGTCAGGGATAGGCCTCTCCTGAATGAACTTGTTTAATTCAGTTCCTTGAGATGTGGTGATAACTCAGTGGTGTTCATGTGCTCTAGGCTTCATGAAGTTAATATTAATCACCACATCCCAAGGCAATGAATTCCTACAATTAATGATGAATTAATAAAGCATTTTCCCTGTCTGTTCCTAGAGCTTTCATCAAAGGCTGCTGATAGCAGGAGCATCACACCATGAACCACTGGAGAAGCTTGCAGGGTGAATGAACTATTTGTCTGTCCTTTCCACTAACTACTACCTTCCTGGATCATTCTATCCCAAGAGACCTCTTGAGATCCAATCTTATGCTGCCTGGCACTGTGTGGTACAGCAGCATCAAAATGATTGCTGCTGTATTCTGCAGGCTCCAGAGCAGCATTAGTTCCCTTATACCATATAGAACTCCAGTGGTCCTAATTAGTTTACTTGGGTTTTACACAATGTTCTGCCACCATCCTTGTAAGGGAGTAAGCAATGGAGTACATCCAAGTAACAAGAGTCCTTTCTCTCTCCAAGGTCTTATCCTTCCTTGTGCCTCCCATAGCCTGGTTTTGTCCAGTTTTGCTGAGTTCCACTGGCCTCTCCACTGGCATCACATGGTGCATTATGGCATTTGCACAACATTCTTGCCACAGCAACACCGACCACCAGCACCGACTGCCAGCACTTTTTTTATTTCATGGCTCACTTTTGATAACTGACATGGCACACCATGTCGCTGTGAGGGATTTACATCATTCAATGGCCCTATTAATAAATGTATAACCAAATTTGTCAAATTCCCATGTGTGGAGCAGGCAGGCCTCCATCAGTCTTGAAAGACTATGGTATCGTACTCGGCGCTGCATACGCTGCATGCAAAGCACGAAAGCCTGGGTTAGACTGTTATGGAGGATAGGCTGTTACCCAAGCAGCAAATCCCCCCTCTCCACGCCAATGGAAAGGCAGAGCCAATACGATTGGATCCAGCTGGCATGGCAGAGCTGGGCTAAGGACAGGAGCTTACCCTGTCTTGTGGGGCCGACCTAGGTCTCGAACCCTGGCCTGCTGGTTAAGAGGCACACTGGTTGAAAATCACTGCCTTAGGCAATGTCACTCTGTAACCCACACCTGTGGGATCACTTTATGGGCTTGTCTTCTGTAACAGTTACAGTTGGCCACGGAGAGTAATGGAATCTTTCTATATCTCTTCATTTTCATTACCTTATTGCATTCAGTTGCTTCTTTTTCAATGTTACTGCTTGAGAGAACAACAGAGTTGGTAAAGAAGGGAGAAAAAAATCTTAATGACTCTTCTCATTTATTTAAGGCTCAGTGCTTTCTCTACCACCCTCCCCCTCTCCATGTTATTTATTTCCTAAGCAAGACCATTTTCCCTAAGTTATATGCATGCATTATGCTTTTTTTTTTAAAAAAATCCTCTGTTCCAATATTGTTCACTCACCAGAGGATTTTGTCCATGAAAATGACAGATTTTGGTCTCTAAAGACCACTGACTGTAAAATAATTACATTCATTCTTATTAAAATGCCCAGTCATTAACTCAGAAAGTACATCTTATGGTGGCAGAAGAGGCTAATTTGTTAAATAAGATATTCACCTGACTATTCTTAATGCGATTTAATCAGTAGGCTATATGCAGGGTTTCCATTATTTTTTTAAAAGTGTCCAAATTGATCAGAATGAATAATTCATCGTGGAGTTCGGGGCGAAAATGAGGGGAGGGAGGCACCTCCGTAATGATGAAAAAGAAAGTGTATAGAACACATGCTTAACCCAACAGACCATCTGCAGTGAAACGGTGTTTCCTGTTGGGAAGCATAAGGCTTGGCTTTGCAATAGATGCAATTTTGCATAAGTTTCAACTTCCATGTTGGTAATTGCTGGGGCAGTGCAACCTGGAACACCTCCCGACTCCAAAACTGTGGCTGATAAATTCTGCCACAGCACTGTGGGAAATTAAGGCTGCAATCCTAAGCTGTTAGGCCAACCTAAGTCCCGGCATACGTTCTGTGCCATAACATACTTCTGCGCACCCCTGGGGGAAGGTTAGGCCAGTGTGCAGACACGCACTTGCCTCCCTACATCACCATGAGAATGGGAAGACTAATAAGTTGTGTCGGCCTAGGTTAGGATTGCACTTGAGGAAAAATATGGAAAAGTGGTTAGTTGCTCAGAGCTGCTTATAGCTGTTCCAAGTGGCTGTTGAAAGGTGCAGGACCTTTTTGCTGCCACAGTACCTTCTCCTACATCCCTACGTCCTATACTGCAACTCCTCAGCCCCTCAGAGGCCCATAGCCGGCGTTGGCTACCACCACCTCAACGAGTGAAGAGGAGTAGAGATGTCTGTTGGCACCCCTCAAGGCATGGTAACCAGAGTCTTGTACCCCCTTTCTACATGCAGAGCTCCCTACCCCCTTACTACATAAAATTTAACTGAACCTAGGAGCACAAGACATCCAGTTGTATTAAGGAGTGCATAAAGAGCAGTGTTAAGAATGTGTCAGCAGTGGATTGGAACAATTCCTTTGGTACTATCTCCTTCATCTCACTTCTTGGTTGGGTTGCCAGTAGGTTAACTGGTAACAGCCCTTGTAGGAACTCCCCTGAGCTTCATCCTAATATGACAGCTCAGGGACTGAATAGCTCCCCAAATACTTAAATACAAGAAGTTGAGTCCTAGATCATTATAAGAGAGCTTATCAGATAATACCTGATATACTGTCTGATTAAAAACTCAAAGGACCCATTGCCTTTGCTTGGCAAGAAGAATGGAATGACTGCCTCTTTACAATAGGAGGAAAAGCAGTTTTTTTTTTTAAATTGAGATTAAAATGCCTTTTTTCCCCATCTCCAGGGATCAGCAAATTCCTTCTCATTTTCAGCGGTCATTTGTGTTGTGTCAAAACTGTGTATTAAAAAATCAATGTATAACAAGATTAGACCCATACATATTTACCGGTACATAAAAAAAGCAGGCCTCTGTCAATCTTGAAAGACTATGGTATCGTGCTCGGCGCTGCATACGCTGCATGTGAAGCACGAAAGCCTGGGTTAGATTGTTAGGGAGGATAGGCTGTTACCCAAGCAGCAAAACACCCCTCTCCACGCCACTGAATTAGTCCAATGGAAAGGCAGAGCCAATACGATTGGATCCAGCTGGCATCGCAGAGCTGGGCTAAGGACAGGAGCTCACCCTGTCTTATGGGGCCGACCCGGGTCTTGAACCCTGGCCTGCTGGTTAACAGGCACAGTGTCTTAGCCACTTGCGCCACCCACAGCCCACTGGTACATACCTACATTTATAATTTGCAATCCTAAATTAAAAAGAAATAGTTAATATTGATTATGTACTGTATTGTATGGTCTGCACTGTATTGTATGTACTGTACTGTATGGTCTGAGTGACTAAGACTGTTGGTGCTGACTGCTTGGTCAAAGATGCTATTGATAGGAGGGAGAGGCATCGAGAATGGAAAACTGGAGTGCAACAAAGAGCCCCAGCAACCTCAAATGTGGCCAGGGGATAGGGGAGGAAAACCACCCAAATTCCTTCTCCTACCCTCTCCTCCCAACTATCTCAGGCCGTCATTCTCACAGGCAGATGTCTCACAGGCAGCTTGCTTATATAGGCATCTCCCACTTATTGGACAGGTTATGGACCAGAGCACCGTCCAAAAGTGAAAAGTGTTGAAAAGTGGAACCCAATCTTTTTAAATTTATAAATGTTGCTTCCAATACTTTTTTAGCTAACAAATTACAAATGGCACTTTTATCTTGCAAATTCCTGTTGCCACTAAAAGATTTCTGCAAATAGATTCTTTTTAACTCCTTTGGAAATGGGATTAGACCAAAAGCTACAACATGGAGGAGGGCAATTTTGGCCTTTAGAACAGCAGAGAGAAGTTGAAAGAGCGAACATGCATTGAGTGTTCTGAAAGAGTGGATAGTTAGAAAATGAACCATCAGAAAGTGGGGGATACCTGTACACAGGCACTTTTGGTCTCCATCCTGTCTCTTCCTGCTCTTGCTCTGGTATAAGTGTTGATGTCTTCATAGGCCCTGATTCTGAAGGGAGATTTCTATTCCTGCCTTGTCACTTCCTCACTGAGGCTGAGAGTATGGGATACATTTCTGGCCCATCATCTGGCAGGAGTTGCTGTTGCTGTTCCGGTGGGTACGAGGACACTGTACCCAGTAACAGGTCCAATCAGACCACGGAAAAGACCATCAACTGTTTTGGATACTGTTGGACAGCCATGAGGGCAGGAGGTAAGGACTAGTCCAATGTACCACATAGCAAGAGCAATAACTTGTAAGATAGCGAGTATCCTGTATATTTGAAAGACTATTTGAAAGTCTGCTTTTGTGCACATTATTACATTTATTTGAAGTGCATAAAGCAATTTTCCTAAACAAATGCTGAAGATGCTATATTCATATTCAGGCAAATATATGAGAATCTCCTATCAGGCATCTCCTATCTCACAAAAGGGAGAAGGAAATTTTTGGAGAGAATGTTTCATCTACTATTCCTATTACTGGAATAGTCAGTGGAAAACTATGACTTTAAAAACAATACATGCAGTGATGGGCTTCAAAGAAATTAAGAACCGGTTCTCTGTCCATCTGGCAGCCACTTTTAAATGGCTATTTTTAAACTTTATATGTACTATCTCTTGTTAAGAACCGGTTCTATAGAGTAGGTGCGAACCTGCTGGTGCCCACCACTGAATACGTGGCAGATGAAATAAAGTATGACAAAACAAGAAAGAGTGCCAGCATGCTTAAATGCTGCTCCTGCTATATTTATCAGTAACATCTGGTGCTTCCCTTCTGCAGCTCACAGGTGGAAAATTGAAAACGGTCACAAGGATGGCTAATTTTGACAATTTTGCAGTACAAATCGCATGTTAAAAAAACATCAACAGCATTGACTAGGGTTCTGCCAAAATGATCCATAAAATTTTTGAGCAGTGGTGAAAAGCAGTCCGCACCTGGGGACAGTCTTTTGCGTACTCCAAAATGGGATGGAGTATTTGCCAGTTCAAAGAGAGGGCAGTGGTGATCTAAGGAGCATTGCCCTTATTTTCAACTGGCTTCATCCCCCGTTAAAGCGATCATGTAGCCAAACATGGTTAGCTTTGAAGCATTGTAGCATTATTTCATAAACCGCACCATATCCCAACTTCTGTCCATGGCCTGAGTAGCCTTACATGGTTACAAAATTTGTACCAGCATATTTGGTGGTGCAGATCCAAGTAGCCCCATAGGGGTGGCTGGGGCTCAACCCAGAGTAAGGGGGAAAATATCTCCTGAGTTATCGTCCAGCCATCTCTTAACCTTGCACTGAATACAGCAGAAGCCAGTCAGCCTGCCTGTTCCAGTTCGTGTTAGGATTGGGCTCTCAAATCTGTAATATATGACTTCTGACAGAGCCCATCTTTCAATCGTCTTGAAATTAAAATTAAAACTGTCTTGAAATTTCTGTTTCAATAGTCTTCAGAAGTTTGTTGCTGACTATTACTTACTGGGAGACAAGCACCAGCGAGTATCATTTATTATCATAGCTTGTTTGATAACATAGCTTGTTTGACAACATAGCTTGCTGAACATGGTTGAAAGCCAAAGGCAGACCCTTGATACACCAGTGCAAGCACAATGCTCTTAGTGTGAATTATAACCTGATTAAGTCAAAATTCAGACAGTGGAAGGTGAGCCCCAAGAGTCGTTTGCACTTTACCCAGAATTTTCGTAATTTGGGCTTTGGTTTCGAAGGGACTGCAATATAAAATTGGGGCCAAAGAAAAGTGCTGAGCGAGGACAGATAAAGTAAATAATTTATGATGCGGATAATGATGATGAAGAATTTATTAATAATTTATGGTGATGCATGCAGATTAGAGAGGGAGTCATGAATCATGATGAGTCAACTGAAGCAGAAGAATAATGAGCCCTCACAATGTGCTGATTTTGCCAGGCTAAACTAGACTATAAAACTGTTATGCTGGAGACCACAACTGTCACATGTTGCAGAAAACATGTCCCCAGCCAAGTTTGTGCATATGCAGAGGCCTGATTAGAGGCATGATTAGAGGCTCTGCTTAACTCTATTCTATGGGCACAATTCAGAGTAACGCGGGAGCACGCGGTAAAGACACTGTGCCTCTTAACCAGCAGGCCAGAGTTCGATTCCCGGGTCGGCCCCACAAGACAGGGTGAGCTCCTGTCCTTAGCCCAGCTCTGTGACGCCAACTGGATCCAATCATATTGGCTCTGCCTTTCCACTGGATTAATTCAGTGGCGTGGAGAGGGGGGGGATTTGCTGCTTGGGTAACAGCCTATCCTCCATAACAATCCAACCCAGGCTTTTGTGCTTCGCATGCACTGTATGCAGCGCCGAGCACGATACCATAGTCTTTCAAGACTGACGCAGGCCTGCTTTTTAGTTATTGCACCACTTACTGAAAACCAATGGGAAATGCATATTGCAGAGTAACCTTTTCTTAACTCCAGAGCAAGGACCTCCTGTAGTTACTCTGGATTTCACCCTAAATATTTAAGTGACACTATGTGACCACAGCCCTGGAGGCTGTAGACTACATTTGAACATATAGACCCATTCCAGAAGAGATGCATGTGTAGAAAGCATCTTTCATGCACATATGTCCTCTACAACTTGAGAGTACAGATTGACATCTTTCATCTGAGAAGTCTTAAATATTAACAGCCTTTCGATGTTTTATGGCATTGTGGCAGCCTCTCTGTTCGTCTGTAGAATGATGCTTATAGTGCAAGACCAACAGGGCCATGTAGCATTAGACCAGCCAAAAGTGAATGTCTATTGGCAATGGGGGTCAGAGTAGGAAGGGGGAGAGATTGGGGTGGGACAGGCAAAAGAGCTGACAATGTAAGGGAAAATGTAAGGGAACATGTGTTCCATAGTCAGGTGTGTGCATGCAGAAGCTCAGCACAACAGTGATCGGTTGAGTCTGCATCCTGACAGTGCACCCCAAATTTCATTGTCTATTTGTGTACAATAACAATAAAGTTTCTTCTTCTATGTTGCTCCAGTGGGTCTACTTGGCTCTGTACCAGTAACTGTGGGCACAACTCCAAGTGGACTCCACTAGGTAGAACAAGACTGGGAACCAGTATAGGACACTAACAAAGCAGGCATGGGCTTACACCGGTTCGGACCAGATCGGGTGATCCGGTTGTTTAAATGAGCCCGCCGGTCGCGAACCAGTTGTTATGGGGGCGGACCATAACGCAGCGAGCCGGTTTGGCGCCGCCGCGATCCTCCCACCTCTCCTGCTGGCTGTGGAGGCCGAGGGAGAGGCGTGCGGCGGCGCCGCGATCCTCCCGCCTCTCCTGCTGGCCGTGTGGAGAGGACTTCAGCTTCAGGCCCCCATCCTAAGCAGGTCTACTCAGAAGTAAGTCCCAAGAAAGTCAATGGGACTAATTTCTGAGTAGGCCTGCGTAGCATGGGGCTCTGAGGCTCTCCCCATACTTTCCACAGTGGCCTGGAAGTAAGTCCCATTGACTTTCATGGGACTTACTTCTGAGTAGACCTGCTTAGGATGGGGGTCTGAAGCTGAAGTCCTCTCTATACTGGCCTGGGAGTAAGCCACATTGACTATACTGGGACTTACTTCTGTGTAGGCCTGCGTACCATGGGGCTCTGAGGCTCTCCCCACACTTTCCACACTGTGTAGAGAGGACTTCAGCTTCAGACCCCCATCCTAAGCAGGTCTACTCAGAAGTAAGTCCCATGAAAGTCAATGGGACTTACTTCCAGGCCAGTGTGAAAGCCCCACACTTTCCACACTGGCCTGGAAGTAAGTCTCTCTTTCCCTCCTCCAATTTGCCCACACTTGCCCACCACTGGCCGCTATGCCATCCTACTGCTACCAGAGTGCCCACAGTAGCCAGTGTCATCTGGCTACCACCACTCACCATTTACTTTAGTGGTCAGGCTGTACTCTGTGGTGCTTGACATTTTGCAATGGCCATAAAGCACGTCGTGTCCCTGAATATGAGTTTCAATGAAAACTAGGCCAATAAGATTAATCAAATTGATTGATCAATTAAAAAATGCTGCAGTTTTAATTTAGAGCCAGATCTTCCTCATCAAATTCCAGGGCTCCAGTCACTTCATCACACTGGTCTGAGGAATGATACTGCCATGCACTGGTGTGCGCATGAGAGCTTATGAACCAGTGGCATTTCTAGGGGAGTGCAGGCCACACCAAGTGTCACTTTTAGGAGTGGGTGACACCTATTGTGGGCAAATTTTTAATAAATTTTGTATTTTTGAACAATCCCATCATGTTATATATCATATGATGTGTAATTTCATGCAGAATTCAATGAAACAGACCACATAGAAATAGACTTACTCTATCAAAAGATATAGTCCAGTGTTTCTCAAAGTGGGGGTCGGGACCCCTTTGCGGGTCGCCTAGAGCTTTCCTGGGGGTCGACTAAAGACCCCTGGTGCAGGGGAACAGGTCAGGCTTCCCAGACCTCCAGCTGTAGCTGCACGCCCACTGTGGCTGACTGACAACCTCAGGGCCCAATCCTATGCATGCCTACTCTGAAATAAATCCCATTATAGTCAGGGGGCCTTTACTCCCCTGTAAATGTGGACAGGATTGCAGCCTCAGGGCCCAATCCTATGCATGCATACTCTGAAATAAATCCCATTGTGTTCAATGTGTGCACAGAACACACATTTCATTTGTAACAATGAAAATACGTCCTGCATATTGGATATTTGCATTACGATTCATAACAGTAGCAAAATCACAGTTATAAAGTAGCAATGAAAATAATTTTATGGTTGGCGGTCCCCACAACATGAGGAACTTATAAAGGGGTCACGGAGTTAGGAAGATTGAGAACCACTGCTGTAGAGCGTGAACATTTGATATATTTCAATATCCTTTGGAGAAGGTCACGTGACCCCTAAACATGTAGGAAATTCTATAAATGAATTGACAGACTGGTATATCAAAAGTCTAGCAATTACCCACTGTTGTGTTAAGGACTTTGGATTTGTTGTTAATTCCTGGGCAGCTTCAATGAGAACTGTGTTCTTGTTCTTCTTGGATCCAAGTGTGATATCATCTCTCTTAGCAACACTCATTGTATCAACCAGCCCTCAAATCCAAGAACAGCAAGTTCCCCAAGTCTTGCCCTATAAAGGTTCTCCAGCCTGCTCTTTGCTCCTAAGAAACAAGCCCCAATCAATCCCAAACTCATTTATTTCACAGCAGTAGCCCTGGTCCTGCTGAGTTGGAGGGATCGGAAAAAAAATTTAATTACAAAAAAGAATTGCTTGTGGAAGTTTGCAAATTAAACCTCGAAGTGTGTTTTCTTTTCCAAAGAAAGCAATTGTAAAAAGTCAAAATGTTATTTAGACTTTCACTAACTCAGTAACTTCCAAATCCTCTACTGTGTGAGAGATAAATATCTCTAATGAAGATACTGGGCAGAGGCGCAGCTAGAGGGGGTGCAAGGCACTAGGTTTTCAGGGAGCCTTACTACAGCATGCAAGCCCCCCCCCCACCCCCTTTGGAGCCATTCCAGGTGGTGTGAGAGAAAAAAAGAGACTAATTTAGGCTACAATCCAGAGTAACTACCGGAGCACGTAAAAGACATGACGAGCACCTATAGTTGCTGCACCACCTAGTGTAAACCTATGGGAAATTCATATTGCAATCCAAAGATAGAGAGATAGATAGATTTGTTTATTGTCCAAGTATGATCTCCATACCTGGAATTTAGCTTCGGCAACGGCTGCATACATACAAACACCAACTCATAAATAACAAACAATACATACAAAACATACAATCAGATAAGAACACTGCTTCAGTATTCTCCAATAATCCCTCAGCATAGTTGTTGGTTCAGCAATTTAATGGAACAAGGGAAAAAACTATCCTTGTGCCTAGATGTCTTAGTGTACAGAGTCCTATATCAGCGTCCAGAGGGAAGAAGCTCAAACAAGATGTGTCCAGGGTGAAGAGGGTCCGCAGCAATACACACAGCTCTCTTCTTGACTCAAGCGATATATATATCTTGTTCTTGTTCTTACTCCGGAGCAAGGACTCCCTGTAGTTACTGTACAATCCTGCATGATAGTGCACGATCCTAACCACGTCTACTCAAAAGTAAGCCCCATTGTGTTCAATGGGTCTTACTCTCAGGAAAACGTCTTTAGGTTTGCAGGCTTACAAAGGGAAGGGGAAGGAGTCCCTGCACACTCTGGTGAGGCTCCCTGCTAAACGCAGTGCTTTTCACCTCCTCTAGCTATGCCACTGCCACTGGGTTAGATGTGTCCAACTCTCTGTTTCGGTTGGAAACAGCTGTCATGCACCTGCAATGCTTAGGTTGCTGGAGGCTTGGGACATTTGATTCCCATGGTCTCCCTACTGACCCCAAATGTTGCACTGGGGTCTTGTAGATGGGCTTCTGTTTGTTCCACCTATCATTTTGAAATCGCTTCAGCCCAATCCTAGGCTGAATGTTTAATCAGAAGTAATGCCCATCAGTGGAACTTACTTTCAGTGGGCAACTTTTATGGGCTCCTCCGCAGTTTTAAGAAGATTCATTATTTGGGTAACTGACAGGGAAGAGATAGTTAGAGGCATAAATAGGGGGTGAACTACATAAATAGTTAGAAGCATAAATAGGGGGTTACTCCAGATGACCCACACATGGGTGGGTGGGAATAACACCATTATGGCCTAAATTTTTTTAAACTTGGTATTTTCTAATAATGCTATCACATTGTATATCATTTAATGTGTAATTTCATGGTGAATGAAATGAAACAGACCTTGATGAAATACAGTGGTGCCTCACATAAAGAGCTTAATTCGTTCCAGAGGCCTGCTCTTTAAATGAAACACACTTTAAGTGAAGTGGATTTTCCCACAGGAAATAATGGAAACTCAGACGATTGGTTCCACAACCCCCAAAATATTCATATAAAAATATGAACTGGATGTAAAAATGATGACAAAACACTGGAATTGAATTCAAAACATGCATTCAATGTGCATGATCCTATGAAGCCTACATAGCCTACTATGTTAGCCTACTTAACACAATGGGGCTTACTTCTGAGTAGATATAGTTCGGAGACTGCAATCAGACACTTTCCTGGGAGGCTTACCTGGGCTGCTGCTGGCGGTTCAAGGTGGTTGGTGGGGGCACTTGGGGGCAGTTAGGGGCAGCTGCCTCTGGCACCTCCAGGCAACTGCCCCCAAGTTGGGGGCAGTTAGAGGCAGGAGCGCTGGCCGGCCCTTTTAAAGAGCCTCCATGCGGTGCATCAGGGCTGCACAGCATGCGTGCCCAGAGCGCACTTGCTTGTTAAGTGAAGTGGAACTTGTTATGTGAAACAAGATTTCTTGGAAATTTTTGCTTGTTATGTAAAACGCTTGTTAAGTGAGGTCCCACTGTATTTCTATTCTTTCAGAAGTTATAGAAAAAACAAAGGAAACAAAAACAAAACAGTGGTACAAAGGCAACAGTCATCATGACAACCACTTGGATGTTGCCCTGCCACTGCATGGGAGAGGTACATCATGGGTTAATGCAATGGGCTCCTGCACCAGGTGATGCAAACCCTAGTGCTGCCAATGGAGATATTTTTTCCCTCCTAACCCAGAAGATCAAGGCTATCGGGGAGAGCTGTTTGCCTCCATTAATAGGCAAACTAGTTCACAGGCACCATCACTGTAAAATCTGCTGGCTTGCTTTCTGGTCTCTTTTTATTCATTACAATACCGCTAAGCACTAATTTTTCCTTGATTGCATCTTAAGTAATTCCATTACATTGAATTAATAATTGTACTAAAATAGCCCATAGAGAGAACAGTGAGAAGCTACTTCCAAGACTGAGAACAGTTGCGTATAAACTTTCTCACTTGACGGTATCTGCTCAAAACTAACACAGCATGAAGATTGAATTATCTTGTCGCCATTTACAGATAACCATTTTCTAGGTCACTCCTGTGGGAACATACACTGCGGCAGCAAACTCACTGTCAGCGCCCTGGAAATGAATCGAGTTAATTTCACAAACATTGATTTATCAGTAGAGGGAGGTAAGAAATTACATTAAAAACATGAGATATCAGATAGCCACTGTGGGCTTGTTTCTTTCGGGCACCACATGTTAGGCAAACTGAAAAGGTTTGCAACCGAGTGTCCCCTATTCCTTTCCATTTCCTTAACAGAGAGGAGCCCTGATGCGAGAGAGATTAGGTAAAGCTCAGGAGCCCCAAGGATGCTTATTAGAGTGAGAAGATCTGAAAGGGCAGATTAGCAGAGAATAGTGCAGGTCCATCACTATATATCGTATCACACACCTTTTGCAATGTGCAGCTGTAGATAGGGTTGCCAGTTTGGAAATCAACAAATTTTAGTACCTGGGCAACGTGTGGGAATGCATCCTTATGCAACTGGGCACCAAATCTAAATCCCTCTTTCTATCTCAGGGAGGGGCTTTGCGTCAACAGCCAAGGACATTAGTCCAAGTCTACGTTGATACTTGACAGCAGATCATACCTGGGCAAGGTATGACAAGAATTATACTTGGACAAGGATGACCAAATCAGCAGATCATACCTGGAAAGAAGGTTTGGATACAGCATTGCAGATCCCACCCCTTCTGGGCCCAATCAACCCATCCTGCCCCCATACTGCCCTTCCTCTGCCCCATTCCACACTTTCCCACTGCTCCTACATGTGCTCTGATAGGTTTCCCAGGTGTGCTGGCACCAGCAGCAAGACTTCAGCCTTCCTGCCAACACAGCTAGATCTTGCGCTGTTGCAAATCTCTTTATTGTATTTTTATGACAACAGGTGCCAGCAGAACCTGTGTTCCACCAGTGTACCTGGACCATATGTTTGGATCATGCAATAGATAGACCAAAAGACTCTACTGTACAGGTGTCCCTTGTTATCCACTAGGGTTCTGTTCCAGCACCTCCCGTGGTTAAAAAAATAATCTGTGTATACGTAAATAAAACAATGGAAAAATAGGTCTGAACGCTCAATTCCAGGTTTCTTGCTCCTCCATTGCACCTAATGGAATAAGATAGTGCCACAATATCTGCAGAGGCTTGATTCTGGAACAGAAGAATGGAATGACTGCTTGCATGACTGCCTCTACAACAGTTTTTAAAACTGATTTGCAATGGATGTTTATGTTGAGTCAAATCAGTGTATAAAAAAATCAGTGTATAACAAGGTTGGATCTATACAAAAATCTTTACTGTAGATCTATTTGGGAGCAAATTTTGGTTGAAAAGAGAGGAATGAATGAGAAAGATAAAATGAAAAATGGAAGACATACAGGATTTCTAAGGGTGCAATCCAGAGTAACTACGGAGAGTTCTTGCTCCAGTGTAAGAACAATTTACTCCGGATTGAATATGAATTTCCCATAAGTTTTCACTAGGTGGTGCAGTAACTACAGATGCATGTAGTGACTCTTACGTGCTCCCGTAGTTACTCTGGATTGCAGGGTATGTCAGTTTGTTTATTAGGAAAAATAACACAACTCTATGATGCTAATCAGGAAGAAACCTGGTTCTGTTTGTGGTTTTTTTTCCAGCTCAGCTGAGTATTTTACATTTCTTTGAATTAAAGAGATTGGTTGTGTTTGTGTGTGTGTGTTCTCCCCTTTTTACATTTCCCCTTCTTGCTCCTTTGCCTCAAGCTGTCAGCCACCTTCAAAGAGCTTGCTGCTTTTGGTTTAATTTCTCAGCAGTAGAAAAAAAACACCTTATTAGAATAAAGATCTAATGGCTTAAAAACAATGTGCCTCGGCTTTCACACAGGCTCATTAAATATGTAGTCATTAGGCTACACATGCACTGGTGTGTAGCTGGTGATACACACGCACCGTTAAATCACCATCACACAGCCAACAAAAGGTTACTTGAACTGAAATTGCCAAAGCTATTATCAGCCAGGACAGCATTATTGCCCTGGTTGAATATATATCCACATATTCTGGACTTATATCGTATTAAAAGTCACATTCTACAGTAGCAGTTTGTGTTGGTTCAGATCAGCAGGGGCCAAGGTCCAGATCAGCACAGCCCTCCTTGTTCGCCTACCTTTGTGCACACATATAACTGTTTATGAGAATCAAAGAAGAGGTAAATTCGGAGTTCTGCGCTGCTTGCTATATATCTTTTAAGAATATATTTGTTCTATTTTACTCTTTATTATTAAAATAATGTTTAAAAACTGGGGAAAAAAAGAAGAAGAGCAGGACCGGTGGCATAACTAGAGGGGGTGGAGCAGTCAGTCTTGGAGGGAGCCTCACCCCTTTGGAGACATTCCAGCCATTCTGTATGGCTCCCTTTAGACCAGTGTTTCTCAAACTGGGGGTCAGGACCCCTTTCGGGGTCGCCTGACCCTTTCATGGGGGTCGCCTAAAGACCCCTGGTGTAGGGGGCCTTGCAAAGTATTTTTCATCTTTTAAAATTGTAGTTTGAAATAAATATTTCACAATATATAATTAAATATTATTTTGTGATTAATCACTATGCTTTAATTTGTAACACTGGAAATGCATCCTGCATATCAGATATTTACATTACGATTCATAACAGTAGCAAAATTACAGTTATGAAGTAGCAACAAAAATAATTTAATGGCTGGGGGTCCCCACAACATGAGGAACTGTATTAAAGGGTCATGGCATTGGGAAGGTTGAGAACCACTGCTTTAAATTACTCCAAAAGGCTCCCTCTAAGATGGACTGCTCCATCCCACCCCTTCTAGGTATGCCATTGAGTAGGGCTGTGAGCAAATCCTCATAGCCCTGTTGTCATCATCTAGCAGCTCCCCAAACCTTGCCAGCCCAATTGGCAAATTATCCCAATCACTTGCTAATGATGCAAATCAAGTGTGTACTGTACAGGATTCCCTTTGAATTGGCTCCTGGCAGCCACCTCAAAAGTTTGAAGAACAATCAGAGACATCATCTCTTTAATGCCCATCGGCTCAGACCAGGATTATTGGCTTATGATTTCCTATCAGACAGAGGCAAAGCTTGCCAGGAAGAGACTTTGCAAGCTGTTCTGTTCTTCAGCCTCGGAGGCTGTTGTTCCAGCAGTAGATGGCCCCGCATGTGTTCGGTTAATATGCAGCTAGAAGGGGATTCTTCTTTTGCTCCCGAATCTGGAAATTATATTTGGATACAAAAATAAGCAGGACTCTCCCTCCACTCAAAGGGCTTAACTTGGATAGAAAAAAATGGATGCATAGTTAGCTTTGTCTTGGTCGTTCTCCAAGAGATCGCTTTCCGTTCAGCTAGGAAGACCTTTCTATACACATAAATAAAACTGCCACTTACTTTATGGACAGGAAGAGAAATAAGTATTGGAGTAATACTGGGCAGAAATCAGAACAAACTGGTTAGCAAATATGAAAGATGGTATAAAGGCCTATCTCTGGGGTTGGCATTATTAAGCAATTCTTGAAAACTCAAAGCCCCAAATATATAGAGTGGAATTAGAGGTGCACCCCATTGCTAGAGGTTGATGACAGAACTATTTATTTTTAGAAGTACACCAAATGGGTTTAGTAAGACTGACAGCACAATCCAGAGTAACTATGGGTGAAATCCAGAGTAACTACGGGGAGTCCTTGCTCCGGAGTAAGAACAAGTTACTCTGGATTACAATATGAATGTCCCATAGGTTTTCACTAGGTGGTGCAGTAACTACGGGTGCACATAATGTCTCTTACATGCTCTCATAGTTACTCTGGATTGTGCCGTAAGTGAGCTCTTACACTGACATAAGAAAAATTTACTCGGGAATCCTCTATGCATTTCCCATAGGTTTCCCATAGGTGACACTGTAACTACGTCAATGTAAATGTCTCTTACGTTGTCGTAAAAGCTCCTATAGTTACTCTTGATTGTGCTGTAAGGGTGCAATCCTAAAGACACTTCCCTGAGAGTAAGGCCCATTGAACACAATGGGGCTTACTTTTGAGTAGACATGGTTAGGATTTTGCTCTAAGAGCCCAATTTTATCCCTATCTACTCAAAAGTAAGTCCCATTATATTCAGTGCGGCTTACTGCCAGGAAAATGTGTTTAGAATTGCAGTCTAACTGTAATCCTATTTTAATCACCAGAAATAGGCTCCTCTACCCAATGACACAAACCTCATTGTCCACCGGCTGTGTGTGGTTGTCACAGGCTCATCCTTTTGGAGTCAACCTAGGTTGGAGGGAGTCCATGAACACTAGTTTGCCTTGGACTTGGTTGGGCATTTGCCTCCATTTTGCTCCCACTACCTAAAATGGGTCCAAAGGGGAGGAAGAAGGAACCACTTGCATGTTGTGATAAGATTCAGTGCAAAATGTGCTACTTTACACCTCCTCTAGCTACATTTCTGGAACAATCCCTTCATTACTGAACAAATGGGGAAGAGCGACATTCTCAGTTTTGAACCTATCCCAGACTTCAAAAATGGGCATCCTCCTTTGAGTGCAACTATTAGATGAGGTGTGCGGATAAGTGGCTTGTGACAAAATGAAAGGTAAATTAAAATAAAATTGAAATTATTGTAAAGAAACAAAACACCTTGTTCATCACACCCCAGATGAGACAATCACTGAAAAGAAGCAAGTCTAGATAGGGAATATAGGAAATGGAGAAGGTTCAGAGAAGAGCAACGAAGGGTGCAATCCAGAGTAACTATGGGGAGTCCTTGTTTTGGTGTAAGAACAATTTGCTCTGGACTGCAATATGAATTTCCCATAGGTTTTCACTAACTGGTGCAGTAACTACGGGTACCTGTAATGTCTCTTACGTGCTCCCGTAGTTACTCTGGATTGTAGGGTAAATGATTGATAGTCTGGGATACCTTCTGCAAAGAAAGGCAAGTGTTTGGGGCTCTTCTGTCCAGAAAAGAGATGCTTGGGGGTGGGGGACATGATTGAGACATACAAAATTGTGCAGGGGATGGATAGATGCTCTTTTCCCTTTCACATAACACCAGAACGAGGGGACATCCACAGAAATTGAGTACTGGGAGATTTAGGACAGACAAGATAAAATATTTCTTAACCAAGCATGTAGTTGGTCTGTGGAACTCCCTGTCACAGGATGTGGTGATGGCATCTAGCCTCAATGCCTTTAAGAAGGGACTGGACAAATTCCCAGAGGAAAGGACCATCACAGGTTAAAAGTCATGAGGGGTGTGAGTAGAAGTGGAAACCTCCAAATGTGTAGAGGGGGCACCTGGATACAGGTGTCATATGTGCTCCCTAAAGCATATGGTAGACCTCTGTGAGACACAGGAAGCTGGACTAGATGGGCCTTTGGCCTGATGCAGTGAAGGCTCTTATGTTCTTATAGTAGATGTGAGAATTAAAGAGAAAGGAATAGGAAAAGCTAAAAAAAATCATTTTCAAATAACTATGGCAGAAAATGAAATAACAACATACCAGCAACGGAAAGCAGCCTTACTTTGGACAGCAAGTATCTGCTAGTCCAAGAATAATTGATTAAAATTACGAATTTCTATGAAATAGATGAAATATCTATGCAGATCCTTGGGAATGACGTGATATTCAGCAAGTCAAATCTAGCTGCCAAGATTTGGTGGGTTGTGTATAAGAAATGTAAGACCCATGATGCTGATGAAGATGTTGATGACAGTGATGATGAAGATTTTAAATATAATAACATATGAAGTTAACATCTAATTACTAGAGGGAACAAGAATGCCTCCCTTCAAACCTCCAGTCATGCTGTTTATCATGGACAACCTTACCATTTCTGAGAGGGGATGGACAGAACAGAAACTGCTCAGAATTTCTTAGATTAGAGGGGTCTCCAAACTTTTTGGCAGGAGGGCCATATAGTGTGCAATCCGGAGTAACTATGGGGGAGTCCTTGCTCCAGTGTAAGAACAATTTACTCTGGATTGCAATATGAATTTCCCATAGGTTTTCACTAGGTGGTGCCATATATGTCGCCTTAAATATCACTTGCTCCTGTAGTTACTCTGGATTGTAGGATATAATCTCTCTGACACTGTTTCAGGGCCAGAAAACGAATTTACATTTAAAATTTGAATAAATTTACATATAAGAAAATATTGGAGTGGGTGACAAGGATTGCCCAAGGGGATAGAGGGGACAGTGGGGTCTTGCCGGGGGCCGCAGTTAGGCTTGCCGAGGGCTGCGTCTGGCCCCCGGGCCAGGGTTTAGAGACTCATTAGACCTTAGAACTGAGCTGTCCAGGGGAGTGATCAGGTGTATTGGCAGTGCTCAGAAATTTTGTCACTGAATTCAACAGTGAGTTATATATCTGAGGCCAAGAAGCACATCGGACTCCCTGCAGTTTGCTCACTCTGATGCTCCTAATTTGCACAGAAATTCTATTTAAACTAAATTACACAGAACATGGAGAGTATGTGATAAGGAGCTGAACTATGCTGAATAAACTCACCTCAATTAGGACTCGGCATGCTGATCTGTTGAAAAAAAGTGTATCCAAAAAGCTGAGGATTTTTTTTGAAGCGAAATGAAAAGTTTTTTTAAAAAAACTTTCTGCCAAAGTAGAGACTGGAATAAAATCAATTCCAGTATAATCCTCTTATTAAGTAATATTTTGGTGGTTTAATTATCTGCAATTTCTCCCCACCCTGAAATATGAACCCTGGTTATTTTAAGCCTGCCAAAAGGGAATTTTTTGCATGTTCTATGACCCTGAAGAACAGATTGACTTTCCATTTATAATCAAGCATGTACTCAACTGGGTGCTTGATCTATCTATCTATCTATCTATCTATCTATCTATCTATCTATCTATCTATCTATCTACAGTATTTATATACCGCTTTTCAAGTAACAAGTTCACAAAGCGGTTTACAAAGAAAATGGAAAAATAATAATAGCTAATGGGTCCCTGTCCCAAAAGGGCTCACAATCTAAAATGCAAAAAAAGAACACCAGCAGAAGCCACTTGAACAGACACTGCTGGGTTGTGTAGGGCCAGTTACTTTCCCCCTGCTAAATAAAAGAGGAACACCCACTTGAAAGAGTGTCAATATTGTATGAAATTTGCATAATTGTCACTAAAATGTGATGCTGGATGAGTAGTAGTGACCAGTGGTTGCAGCTTCCCTCCGGGATGCGTATCAAATCTTTGGCTGATTTCTATGTTTCCTAGTCCTATACATTTCAGGACTGTCTGAATTCACAGCTCTTTCCCTAGCAATCAATCATCCATCACTTATTGCTGTGGTATCTCCGGAGAGAGTGGCAGATTCCCTGCCAGATTCCATTAGGGGAAAAAGATACGGCAACTTCCTCAATAAAGGGACCACATTTTTATTCATGCTCGAAACCCATGGCAAGTATATCTGGCTTCATTGGAGTCCTTAGTGTGCTTTTTATATACACATCATTTCAATGAAATCTGATCTGTGTAAAAGGAACAGATTAGCAAGGGAAAGAAAGGCAATGAGATGTAGGCTTTGAAGAAAGGAACTTTTGGCTGAGGAACTGTGATTAGACCGTGGAGAGCAGGAGAGGTAAATGGGATGTATTTTTTCATTTTCTTTGTAAACCGCTTTGTGAACTTTTTAGTTGAAAAGTGGTATATAAATATTGTAGACAGACAGACAGATAGATAGCTTATGCAGTGAGGCTGCACCACATATAAGGTGGGTTGCACTCTATACTGTGACAAAGGGCACTATCCAGAGTAACTACGGGGAGTCCTTGCTCCGGTGTAAGAACAATTTGCTGTGGATTGCAGTATGAATTTCCCATAGGTTTTCATTAGATGGTGCAGTAACTACAGGTACACATAATGTCTCTTATGTGCTCCCGTAGTTACTCTGGATTGTAGGGTAAGGCTACAATCCAGAGTAACTACGGGAGCACATAAGAGAATTTACGTGCACCCGTAATTACTGCACCACGTAGTGAAAACCTATGGGAAATTCATATTGCAATCCAGAGTAACTTGTTCTTACTCCGGAGCAAGGACTCCCTGTAGTTACTCTGGATTGCACCCTAACAGTATAAGTCATAAAGTCATAAGGAAATGCCAGAAATAGTTTGATCACCATGTCACATGCAAATAAACCTCAGGGAAGACAATTATAGCCTTTAGACCAGCAGAGAGCGGTTGAAAGAGTGGAGCATATGCTGAATAAATTCTGGGTATAATTGAAAGGTGTTGAAAGATTGGAACAGTCAGAAAATAAAACCATCAGAAAATGGGGGATGCCTGTATGTAGACCAGGGTGATCATATGTTCAGATTTTTCCAGGACATGTCCTGGATTTTAGCAATGTTTCCTGTAAAAAATTTTTCAAGGTCCTCCTTTTCCTTTTGAGCATACAACATGCAGAATTCTTGTAGTTAATAAATTAGATGTAATATATTATATGTAATAATATTAAATTTAATAATATAGTATTTAAATTAACTACATGAAAGCTATACATATGGGTGATTTTAGCTTTATTTTGTCATGTCCTACATTTTTCTTGGGTGTCCTAGGGGGGTCTTGCCCTCTTTTTGTGGTTATGGCAGAGGGTCACCCTGATACAGACACTCCTGAGCTGAGACAATATAAAAATATGAAATGTTTTGCATGTTCAATAGTCCTCACCAACCCCATGATTGAGCTCAATCAGGGAGACATGCAGTGCATTGCTAGGGTTTATGTCACCATGTGTGTGGGAGAGCAGTGTGTCACCCCATGATGGATCTCCTTCCGTGAAATGTCTGTGGTGCACTTCCATGCAGTCGGTGTGGTGATATATCATTGGCCTGTCCTACTGGTTTTTTGGCTATAAAATTTGAAATAATAGAGATATTGAACACTGTTTCAGTGCAATCCAACCCTTTGGATCCACGAACCATCAACCCAGACAGAACCCAGGATCCGAACTAACCCACAACCCCTTTCCTGATTTCTTTATTTCTTTTCCCATGATATAATCAGCATTGCTGAACCAGTCCAGATCTTGTGTCCCACTTTTCACTGTATGTACTGTGTGGTATAATTTTAAACTGGACACTATTTTCTCAATTTACCTTTAAGCAATGGCAACTAGAGAGGAAAAGAAGGAGATGTGCAAGTATCATAGGAATTGCAAGGGTAATTTCTAGAATTAATTGTAGAAATTCTCCTAGTTCATGTGATTCACATGGAAGATGGGAAATCTGTTCATATTTAATGAAAACTAAACATCAGATGCAATGCTCAGTGGTGCAGTTACAGGGGGCAGTGTAATAAGTACCACACTTTTGGGTGTATGCAGTGACGGGATTCAAAGAAATTAACAACCAGCTCTATGCCCATCTGGCAGCCATTTTTAATTCCCAAAAATTCCCCCAAAACAGGATTGTCCCTATTTTTCAGGACACGCGGACATTTTCATACCCTGACCACAGTGATGGGATTCAAAGAAATTATCAACCGGTTCTATGCCCATCTAGCAGCCACTTTTAAATGGCTATTTTTAAACTTTATATGTCCTATCTCTCATTAACAACTGGTTCTATAGAATAGGTGCGAACCTGCTGGAGCCCACCACTGGGTGTATGGTACCAGGTGCCACAATGTGCCACAATGCGCCATGCAAGCAGCCTGTCCAACTTGACCTTGGAGCCATTCTGGATAGCTCTAGCACTTGGAGACATCTGTGCCCAGAACTGCTCTGACAATGAGTGAAAGGAACATTCTGGCACCTGCAGTACTTACCAACAATGCTCTACTGACAGTATTGGCTTCAGTCGTTCATCATAAAGGGGTTGGGGGTAAATACCACAGAGTGTATCTGAACAATACCCAATTGCCCAAATTATACAGGCAGTACTGCGACGCCAGCTGGATCCAATCGTATTGGCTCTGTCTTTCCATTGGACTAATTCAGTGGTGTGGAGAGGAGGGATTTGCTGCTTGGGTAACAGCCTATCCTCCATAACAATCCAACCCAGGCTTTCGTGCTTCGCATGCAGCGTATACAGCGCTGTGCACGATACCATAGTCTCTCAAGACTGACGGAGGCCTGCGTTTTACTTTTCAGCAAATAGGCCTGCTCACTCTTTACCCCCTATAATTCACTGTTGTGTAGCATAACTTGTAAAAAATATTTTGGAAGCATGTCGTCGCTTTCCCCTCTTAAAACTTCAGAATATGCTTGCTTTCCCTTTTGCTCTATTTTGCCAATTGTCAAGATGCACATTTTATATAACATCTATTACCTTGTTTTATCCCAAAAGGGCCTTGAGCCTTGGCGCGATACGGCATTTTCAGTTCAACGTGTTAAAGTTAAGTTGGTGTAGCACAGACGGGGAAATAATTTTTCAAAGAAAAAACGAATTGCTGCAGATGTCGGAACATCAAAACCGAATTTTACTCCTGATATATTTTCAGTGGTACTTAGAAATCACTTGGCTTGATCCCAAAACCTGACTGGAAGAATTAGGGCTTTAATCTATGTTTAGAAAGTATTGATACCTCTGAGAGTTACTGCCTCCTCAGACAATGCTGAAGTTTACCTCGGGGGATAACTCTTGATGCCAAAATGCTGTCACCCTTTGGCTGCTCCAAATCCTTCTAAAAGGAGGTTTTATTCCCTGCCCTCCCAAGACAAATTGATCTTTGCAAATAAACCCAATTCTACCTATGCTATGCAATCTGTCACCTCCTATTCAACAGCCTGAAAACAAAGTGTGTTTGACAAAATGGCAGCATGCGATGAAGGAAAGACCATGCACATACATGAGCATTTTGATGAAGAACTGCTGTAATGAAGGAGAAATCAGGCCTCCGTCAATCTTGAAAGACTATGGTATTGTCCTCGGCGCTGCATACGCTGCATGCAAAGCACGAAAGCCTGGGTTAGGTTGTTATGGAGGATAGGCTGTTACCCAAGCAGCAAATCCCTCCTCTCCACGCCACTGAATTAGTCCAATGGAAAGGCAGAGCCAATACGATTGGATCCAGTGGCGTCGCAGAGCTGGGCTATGGACAGGAGCTCACCCTGTCTTGTGGGGCTGACCCCGGTCTCGAACCCTGGCCTGCTGGTTAACAGGCACAGCATCTTAACCGCTTAGCAAACTATGGGCAAAATCCAGAGCAGTTATGGGTCCACGCAGTTCCATCTAGTGTTATTTTATGGAAAGTCACCTTAACTGCTCCAGAGCAAAGGGCTTAATTCAACTTTAGGATATGGGCCTATATGATTATAGGCTTAATTATATGATTATTTTGCAGCTTGAAAAAATGGAAGCAATTTGTATTATGAACAGAAATTGGGTTTTTCAAAGGGACAAATGTAGTGCTGGGTTCCCACAGGTTCTACGGAACCCTCTGCAAATGAGCGCCTGGTTCTGAGAATCGGTTACTAATGGGACATAGAACCTGTTGTTAATTTAGGTTATTAGGACAAAGAACCTGTTGTTAATTAATTTGAATCCCACCACTGGATGAATGCCATATACGTACTTTCATGAAGGTGCTATCAGGGATCTGTGGTGCAAGAGCAGCAGGTGGGTCGAATTGCCCTGTTGTCATAAAAATTACCACAGATGTTCCACTTGCTTGCTACTAAAGTGGATCTCCCTACATCTCCTTTCATCTCCTTTTTACCAGCTTTTTCAGTAGTAAGGAGAACCTCTTCAGGTGTAAGTGGCTAAGGTGGAGGCATTGCTTTTTCCAAGAACTACTATGGGGTGGTTCTGCCTCACCGGCACCCTGTGCACCACAAGTCCCTGAGATGTAAAGACTCTTCTGTGCAATTGATAGGGTCCAGACTGGGAAAGGGAGGTTGGCATGTGCTGCCACTGCCAAGATCCTCTTCCTCCCACCTCCAGTTCAGTCCTCACACCAATCCAATGTTCCCCAAACCTCCCATGAACAACCCTATACACCACCTCACCTGCTTTTCAGAGCACCATTGATGTGTGCATGGATGACAGAAGTGTAGCATTTGTGTTGCACCAATGCTTATTGAAAATGGATTGGGAAATCTGCACCTGAAACAGTGTATGGGATATTTGCATTGTATATGCCCAATAGGATTGGATTGTAATTATAGGTTTCAACTTAAAGCGCTTGCATTGACAAGCTCTGGATAACAACAAAGGTGCAGTGTTCTTGGAGATGCAGCCACCACACCCTTCTGACTGTCCATCTGCTTCTGTTTTCAGAAGATTTGATTCACAGCAGTTGTGCTTTCCTTTCATCACCTACTTGGTGACCCACAAACTTTAGATCACTGTGGCAGGAAGTGGGAAATAAACTTCAGGCTCTATGCGTTCAGCCCAGAAGCACAGATCATTTTGCTTTGAGGCGTTGTAAGTTACAATCTTACTCCTTCTAACACAGTATGGGTGTAAATCCACCCTCCCCTCCCAGGAGGATCGTTGAACCCTGAGATATGGTGTTTCTTTCTCTCCTTGCACGGTTATCATAAATATGAATTTTTGCCAATAAAAGATATGTATCAAGAGGACTGAATTAAAAACACAGATTGCCTTGCAAGATTCATCATGGGTTTAATGCTGTTCAAAACCATTCAGGGGTAGTGAGAGGAAATATTCACATGTTGACATTGTACTCCTTGAGGACTGGAAAGCTCAGCTTTTCAATACCTTTTCTGCTTCATAAAATACCAACCAGGTAAAATCTATTCTGTCCAAATACCAGAGGAGTAATGGGGCAATTCTGGTGAAGATCAGCTCAGGAAACTCTCAGAACATGAAAATCTCCAGTTCGGAGTTAGTCATACCACAGACCAATACCCTGGGGGCACACTCCTAACCAAGTTAAGCCAGCATGACTCTTCCATGGTGGCATTGGGTGGCCAGCGCATGTCTGTGCATTGGCCTACTCCCCCCCCCCAGGAGTTTCACAGAAGTGCCTTATGGCACTTTTGCAGCACCCCCAGGCTAACATGGGACTTGTAACAGCCTAATCAGTGGTTAGGATCACAACAGCATGACGGAGCCTGATATCTGATAATGGAGACTGACACCCATAAAACAGTGGGTTAGAGAGGGGAAAGGGCTGCTTGCACAGCAAGGTGAGGCACTTACAAAACTTAGTGCTTTGCACCTTCTCTAGCTACACTACTGCAGCCGACGCCACATTGGTGCCCCTGCAGTTCTGCACAGGGGGTTTGGTAGGATTGGTTTTCACTCAATGTACTAAGTATGTTTAAAACCAAAAATATCCAAGCAAATGGAGAGGAATTTGGTTTATGCTCCCAGATAATTCCAAAGGAGCTTATCCGACATTAGTGCGATGAGACCAACACAATAATCAAATTCAGAAGCACAGTCAGCACACGGTTCATGGCTTCATAATGCATTCATATGGAAATAGAAGTGAGTCAGTCCTACCACTTCCCACAGCCTTGCTTTGGAACACAAACAGATGCTTAACAAACACAGGGGCAATCCAGAACTAGGAGTGACTTTGTTCCTTTGTCAAATCATCCAGACTTTTTCTGGTGCAAGATCTTCGGAGATTAATGGCAGACTGGAACTACCGGTATGTGTTGGGATGAGATCAGCCGAGGAAAGTTGTGAAGTATCTCAGCTACGCAATCTTAAAAATGTCTTTCATTTCCAAAGGAATATACAACATGCACAAAGTATTTTTCTAGGTGGAGTCATAGTAAAGCTGCTCAGATTCTAATCCTCCAAATTTAATTCTGGTTAAGGACATTTGCAACACTGGAAATAACACCTACAAACAAAAGGAACCAATATTTTAGGAGTTTTTCCCTACAATCCAGAGTAACTACAGGAGCACATAAGAGACATTACATGTACCCGTAGTTACTGCACCATCTAATGAAAACCTATGGGAAATTTATATTGCAATCCAGAGCAAATTGTTCTTACACCGGAGCAAGGACTCCCCTTAGTTACTCTGGATTGCACCCATAATCAGTATTACTTGGGCACAAGTGTTTTAATCCACTTTAATTAACTGTTTAATCTAATTTTGATTCAGTACTGCACTTAATAAGAAATATGTACCATATTGGTATCGAGAAAATTCTAGTATTTTAGAATACTAATATTCACACTACTAGTAGAAAGGACCCTGGTGCCATTGGCCTGGTAAATTAGCCACAGTCACCTTGAAACCCATCGTCAAATTTACAGTCTCAGCAAATCACCTATGATTAGCCCAGCAAACAAACAGCCCTGTGAACATGACATCAGCTCACTGATCTTTGAATTTATGCACTGCTTTTAATATTTATCACAAAGCCCGGCTGCAGACAGAGCTCCCGTGTTCCTGTTGCCAGTTCCTAATGAAAGAGCTGACTGTGGGAAATTATTATTGCATTGTTTGTGCTTACCAAAAATTCTGCCTCCCAAGTTGAAGCCCAAAGTTGATAGAACCGGATAGATTTTTCTCAGTGGTGCAAAACTGCATTATATGGTAAGGATGCAGATATTTGAGATTTAGTATAGGTTGACTTTGCCCAGTACAACACTGAATGGGATGAGACAGGGGGCCCATCAGACCATATATATTTTTTAGCATTGTCTATGCAGTGGTTTTATATTTTATGCAGTCCTATGGCAAGCTTCTTGTATTTTGCAATGACCTATGCTTATGCAATTAAATAAATAAATTCAATTCAATTCATATATAGAGCTGTTGGGTGAAGGAGGGACTGGGACTTTTGAGTCAAAAGACCTAATATCTCATGGGAGAGGTGGATAGCAGGATGTTGAAGAACATAAGAACATAAGAAGTGCCTCCACTGGATCAGGCCAAAGTATTGCTAATTGGTATTGATATTTTTTGGCTCATCAATGGTGAATTGCTGGTTCCTTACATCTTCCTCAATGTGTTTGATCCATGTTTTCTTCATCACTGTCTAATGTACTTTCCAGTAAATAGGTCACCCTGACCAGAAGACATTTTGTGGCAACCAACTTGTGTTCATTCTGCAAATGTGGCCAAATCATTGCCTTGTGGCTTACTCCCAGGTAATGTGATTAGGATTGCAACCTTAGTGACACATTTTCTGATGCTCAATATCTTGCAGTTGTGGATAATTTTTTTATTGTGCTTTCTTTCCCCAGAACTATGTATAAGTTGAAATTTGAGAGGGCTGCGGTGAACACGTTAACCTTTCAAAGGTGTCCTTTGGTTAGGAAGAGTGCCCTTGAAAGCTTTGCGTGTCTTCACAATGCATGTTGAGACAGAGCATCACAAAAGGCAGTTGTCGCAATGGAAACTTCGCATCTACCTGAGATCTATGTAAAAAGGGTTAAGGCACAAAAGAGAGGTGTCAAGTGAATGTTATCACCTTGTGAAAAGTTTCAGAAGAGGAGAAGTTATTTGAGGGGAAAAAAATCCTTGATCTATATTTAACTATGTGTATGAAGTGCTGCTTGTTCTCTGCACAAAGTTATAAATGTGGGGAGAAACTTGGAAGAAAAGGCATTTTCCATTGAAGTACTTGAAAGAAATTACAAAAAAATAAGTGTCTAAAGAGGATGCATCAGTAATTCTGATGACAGTGATTCTTGTCTGCAAGGAGCAAGCCAGTTGTTGGGAGTTTTAAAATCTTTTGTTATGGGACAGTCAATTCCTGGGTAGTATTACTCTAGATAGGTTGGGAATGAAGGGTGCAATCCAGAGTAACTATGGGGAGTCCTTGCTCCGGTGTAAGAACAATTTGCTCTGGACTGCAATATGAATTTCCCATAGGTTTTCACTTGGTGGTGCAGTAACTACGGGTACACATAATGTCTCTTACGTGCTCCCATAGTTACTCTGGATTGTAGGGATAGTCAGACAAGTGGAGACTTGTGTAAATTCACAAAAGTGGGTTTTCATGGATGATTTTTTTTATCCAATTAAGGGTGAAATCCAGAGTAACTACGGGGAGTCCTTGCTCCGGAGTAAGAACAAGTTACTCTGGATTGCAATATGAATTTCCAATAGGTTTTCACTAGGTGCTGTAGTAACTATGGGTGCACGTAATGTCTCGTATGTGCTCACGTAGTTACTCTGGATTGTGCCCTAAAGGACTTATAACCTGCCTTTCACATGCTACAGCATAACAGCTTACAAAACTTTAGTTCCTTCCTTCTTTTATCACAACAATCCTGTGAGGTAGGTAAATCTGAGAATGAGTGGCATGCCTAATGCCACCCAGCAAACTTCAAGGCCAAGGAGGGATTTGAACTTGAATCTTCCAGGTCTCAGTCTAACTCCCTAACTGCTACACCATCCTGGCTCTTTTATCATGGGTCTCAGAGACGTATGCATCGGGGATGGGCCCAGCCTGCCCCAAGATCTGATTCGCTGGAAGTTGGGGGCGGGGCCAGGGTCAGGGGCCAGGGCCAGGGCAGGGAGTGGGGCGGGGGCGGGGTGAGGGACAGGCCCCAAACCTCCACACTGCGCATGCACCAGGCTTGGCGCATGCACTCAGTGCGCTTGCGTCGAGCTGGACGCAAGCACAGTGCATCTCCTGAAGCTCGGCTTCAGGAGACTCAGTGTGCTTGCGTCTGGCTGGACGCAAGCACGCGGCCGCTGGAGAACCGGTCCCCGCGGTTCTTGACAGCCACGCTGTAACCAGCCCGCCAGCTGCCGCTTGGTGCGAAGATCTGGTTTGGGCGAATAGGCCTGAACCGGCATCTGCCCACCAGTGATATGCATGCCTTATACCCTGGGACAAACCTAGATCCTCTCCTTGCTAGCCTTAGCTGGTCTCCAGCTCCACCATGTTCTGTCTAATGGGCTGATGTTTTGCCAAGGTACGTGGCTTGTACAATTTTTGTGTAATCTGCCTGTAGATTCTCCAGACCACCAAAAGTTTAAAGGACTCTCCATAGCCCTCTATAGCCCTATGGCAACTACTGAGCAATAATTCCAGCATAAACATTAGTCTTGTATACAAGACCTCACTTGTTACAACGGAGTTTCATTGAAGACTTTCATAGAATCATAGAGTTGGAAGGGACCCAGTGGATCATCTAGGCTGACCCCCTTCCCTGTAGCAGGAGATCCTCATCTTGTGGGGACCCAGGTCTCAAACCCTGGCCTGCTGGTTAACAGGCACAGTGTCTTAACCACTTGTGCCACCAGAGTTTGAAACTCTCACTTAATCTTATATAAGAAAGCATGGGGGCTCTGTTCTGGATCAGGCCCATTATATTAAAGGAGGAGAGTCTAACAGTTTTCTCCACGTTTTGCCGTTGATTTGCAGTATCCAACCCCAAGATGCTCTTAAGAATGGGAACTAAAATTTATGGGCATTAATAAAATAATAAAAGTGAAAGAATAATGAGGTCATCATACATATGAACACATTAAACATTTTGTGGATAGGGATTTAAGAAATACCCTGAAAGTTTTGGCATACTGGTCATTTACTGCACTCTGCACAGAATTCAGAAATGAAACAGGAACAAAGGGAAATTGTTAATGCATCAGTTTTGCTTTAAAAATATCACATAATTTGGACATATATGAATGCTTTTGAACTTATTAAATCTTTCTTTGTGGAATTTGCATGGGAAAAAAATGCTTGGGCAGGATGCTGTAGGAATGTCTCTCTTCTGGCCAAATTCCCACCAACTTTTCACCCCAAGGTGTGCATCACAATTTAACCCAAATGTTGCATGGTGCAATGCCGTTCCAATTAGATACTTCCTGAGTCAAGATTTTGGCTTCTGAGCAATTATTTATTTAAAACTAGCTATTTTGATTTAATCTCTTTACATTTAAGCTCCTTACCATTTGCATTACAACTCTTGTAATCCTAGGTTTTATTCTTCTGAAAAATAATTGTGTGTCTCTGCTGTGTATAGGGTGGGATTGCTCTGCCAGCATCACACAGAATGGGGTGATACTAGACAATAGACCATCAGCCCTATAAAAAGATCATCTTTATGCAAGGCTGAGTGAACCATGCAATCATCCAATTGGGAAAAATGCAAAAGTCAATGACAGGCATTCATTGTGTCAGCTTTTCAATCCCCAGACAATAATAGTTGATAAGTCAATCCATCAAGAAGACAATGGGTTTATACTGTGACAGAGAAAAACTTTTTGGTGAACCCAATTTCAGGGGGCCTAACTTTGAGGTTGTATTAAAAATCCGTTTTGGTAAAGTCTAAGAGAATTGAAAAACACCAAGGGGTACTGAACTGGTGAACAAATACTAAACACTAAGAAAGAATGCAGATGTCCCAGTCTACCCCTAAAATAATTGGTGCAAATTTGCGCAGTTCCCTGCATTTCCAGACCTGCTGTCAAGAAGCAACTCAAATGTCAAGAAATGAGATTGTCATTTCCATAATTCCAATTGTTACTATTCAGTAATGTGAGAAATGCTGGAGAAGTAATTCTCAGAGCATTATCTACACACAGAAAAAAACACTGTGAAAAGCTGTGGAACACAGTGTGGAAAGGCAGGAGACGGGTAGGTTTTGTGAACCAACACCACACGCTCCACAAGTAGCCTTTTCCCACCATCCCTTCATAAGCAAGCACAGCATACATGTAGATGTCTGTCCCCCACATTCAATTTGGCTTTTACAATGCAGTGCTACCACTGCGCGATACCCTAATTTTCTGGAAGTAAGTCCCACTTTGCTCATGGCAATTAATTTCCGAATAACAATGTCTGGATATGGCTCCAAGATGGATCTCCCCAGCTTTCCACACCATCTGCTGCTCCATGAGTTGGGCTCTCCTGCCTCAAAGTCTACCTTGGTCAACTTTGAGGTAATGGAGCATACAACCAGGTGTATGCTCCATTAGAAGATATAATATTGGTACCGATAAATATATATATGGACCTCGAATACTGCATTTTCCACATTCTGTCTGATCTGGCCATCAGTGGATAGGCAAATACTTTTTATGCATTTTTGCTAGCGAAGGAAAAATAGGTCAGCAAGGAAGATGTAACACCGTTGCAAATGTCTGTTTTTAAAGATGTGAGTAGCTTTTTGTTTTTTGCTCAACCCTAGATAGCAACAGAGCTGTAAGCAGTGGGCATGAATTTATTTCTGAGTCATAACTGGTGCTTGCAGACGCACAAAAGATCAGAAGCTTTGAGACAGCGCGTGGAATAAACAACAATATTTGCAACATGCTAAATCTGATAGGACAAAGCATTAGGTCAGCCTGGCACACCCTCACACCCTTGATAAATGCTGTTGTGGACATGGATATTGCTCTCTAATGTGCTGTTACTCAATATGGGGACTGTGAAACTGATTCAAGGAACCCCATGAAAAATTAAAGGGCAGAGGCAAAGTGAATTTCCTGCTGATTCAGCCTCTGTGTGGATTACCAATGCAACTGAAACAGGCAATATATATGTACAAATAGCTGGGTAGAGAAATCATCTCTTTTGCAATAATAAATTTATGAAACCAAAAGTGCAGGCTCCCAAGCTCAGTAATTTATAATGGAAAGCCTGTTGTTGTGTAGTTCATTTTCTGCAACCCAAAGCAGAAGAGACTGCCTGCTGGAGGGTGTGAAAAACAACCCAAAACATCTTTCTGAGAAACAAAATTTCAGCACAAACTCGGAGAGGGAGCCTTACTCGGCCAGTTCTCTTTGCCAGGGCCAGCCTTAGAAGGGGCAACGTTTTCACAAGACTTCCCACCTCCATGCCTCCTGATTCAAGCACCATCTCTATTCGTTCCCTATGCGTCCTCCCATGCTTCCCGATTCAAGCGCCCAGCCTCAGCATCACAACCTACTGCTTACGGTGGGGGGGATTTCAAACTCATTGGACCCGGAAACCGGTGGGAAAGAGGGCCATCCAGTGACAATACTCCACTCACTTTCAAAGGGTTTCCTTCCCTTGAATTTCCTTCCTAGGAAGAAAGGTGGGATATAAATAAATAAATATTAATTCAAATATTAAAATTTATACCTTACCTTTCTCCCACAAGTGGGACTCAAGGCCGCTTACAACATATTAGTACAATAATATTTTTTAAAATCACAATTAATTTAAGAGTTGAAAGCATTTAAACACTACAACACCCTTTATTTATTGCTACATAAAGCTACCCCAATGGGGTATTTGCTACCCCAATGGGATGTCTCTTACCAGATGGGTGCCTGGCTAGGATCCAGAAATAAATATTGCAGGAAATGTGTCAATGGCTTTAAAAAGGTAGTGTATCTCTCCCTCTGTAACTTTCAAAATCATGACAAAATAATTTGAGAAAATAAGAAGAGCCTCTGCTAGATCAGGCAAAGGGCCCATCCCATCCAGCTTCCTTTATTTGGAGGGAATTTTGGGTTCGGCATCTGATCATCCTGGCTATGGGCACAAGTCGCAAGTAGGCTGCTATGTAACAGAGCAGTGTTTCTCAAAGTGGGGGTTGGGACCCCATTGGGGGTCGCCTAGAGCTTTCTTGGGGGTCGCCTAAAGACCCTGGTGCAGAGGGCCAGCTCAGGCTTGCCTGTAGCTTGCATGCACACTGGGGCTGACTGACAGCCTCAAGGCCCAATCCTATGCATGCCTACTCTGAAATAAACCCCATTATAGTCAGGGGGGTCTTTACTCCCATGCAAATGTGGATAGGACTGCAGCCTCAGGGCCCAATCCTATGCATGCCTACTCTGAAATAAATCCCATTGTGTTCAGTGTGTGCATAGAACACACATTTCATTCGTAACGGTGAAAATACATCCTGCATATCAGATATTTACATTACGACTCATAACAGTAGCAAAATTACAATTATAAAGTCGCAACGAAAATAATTTTATGGTTGGGGGTCCCCACAACATGAGGAACTTATAAAGGGGTCACGGCATTAGGAAGATTGAGAACCACTGTAACAGAGGTAACTGGACTAGATGGGCCTTTGGCCGGATCCAGTGGAGACTCTTCTTATGTTCTTAAGTGTACACCAACAGATCCAAGTGACAGCATCTTACCCAAAGGAGACATCCAGGACCCTACCCCTTTGAGGATGCAGTACATGTTCTGGTGATACAGATGCATTGGTGATGATGGATGATGAGAATTTCCAGTTTAGATTTTTCAAAAGATGTGCTCTTTTATAACAGAATACCCTTTTAGAAAGAGGTCAGTTTCCCAGCTGTGATGGATATACACCTTTCTTTATTTTAAAAGCCTGTTAAAAGCTTGCACCATTTTTTTGTTTGATTGTGACCTCGAGTTATTTGACATGATTTTTGGAAGTATGAAGAACCAAGAAAGAAATGGCCACCTGCTGTGTCCTTAAAATTAACTTAATGGAAAAAATGAATATTCAATGTTATCCAGGTTCTGCTACTGAAAATTCTTCCCCTGCAATGTGCCAAGGGTGTTTTAAAAAAAATCCACAGGAAAAAAAGAAACAAAACAAAGAGCAAAACTTTGGGTATGAATCACTAGCCCTAGAGGCACCATCCAGTCAAAGTCAAGCAATTTCAAGACCCATTGACTTCAAGGGTAGATATTTGCAAATAATGGGCTAGATTGTGTCTCTGCACTGGGATGTTCAAATATAATAGGTGCCAATGTTTTAAGCCTTAAATTGCAATCTCCCTGCTTCTCAAAGTGCTGAGTTTCTCCTCAGATCTTGTTATTTTGAATTACCTGGTCTTGTTTCCCAAGCCTAATGTGCATTTTTCTCTATTGTTGTTTTTTTAAGAAATTCTGAATGTTGTACAACGCCTGCATAATTTGCTACAGGTTTCCATTCCCCTTTCAGTTTCAATGGGACGTAGAGCATTCAGGAAAGCATCCATTCTCCACTGCTCGGTGGTCCAAGGGCAAGCGGGAAGGATGCCATGGGGAGAGAGGGAGGTGGGAATGGTGGAGCCTGCTCCTCTGGATCCAGAGCCTCCATGGAAGGCATTTCACCTTTACATGGAGCCTTCTTTTCTGCACCAGTTCAAGAGGTGGTACAGAAAGGAATAACCCCATTGTGGGACTGCTTGCTTATACGGGAGAAAGGGATCCTGTTCCTCCAAGGAAGTGCAGGTGGTAGCTTCCTTGCATGCAGGATACTTTGAGTTGTGCACAGCTCAGGATAGCTACCCTTCCACAACAGGATGCAGCACATCCCATTGTACAACCCATCCCAGCATATCCCACTGGCACAACTATACCTGGGATGGAAAAATGGATTTGGCCCTTACTTAATTATCAGGATTTTCTAAATTCTTGCTAAGATCAATGAATCAATAATGAATCTTAAAAATCAATCACTGCAAATGACAGCACACTTCCTCCACCACATTCTCTCGCCCCTTCATTGCAGCCCTTCTTTCCTTCCATTTTAACTGTAGTTTAGGAATGTGTAGGCACTGACATTTAACTACAGTTAAGACTTTTCTCTTAATCAGGTTTCTTAACCACTTTCAAATTCAGTTATCAAATGCATTTATTTTTATCTAGCAAGGACTGCTTTTCAGGGTAAAAATGTAATTTGCAGCCTGCATAATGTGATGGTTTTGCATCACACTTTATTGCACAAGATAGAAGTGATGGCAAAAAACCATAGTTGCAGAGTCATTTTGGTGATTAAAAAAATTAGAGAAGATAGAGTGCTTAGTACAGTATTAACAGTTAAAGGTGAACAGAAGTAATGGATGCATTTGTATGACTTAAACTGCTGTGCAAGGAATAAGATGTGAAAGCTGAGGGGCCTCTTCCATCTAGGACTCCAAAGAGGCTGTAACAAATAGAATGAACTTCAACAGGGAGAAGTGCAAGGTTCTGCACTTAGGAAATAAAAACCAAAAACATAGGTATAAAATGGGGGATACTTGGCTTGGCAGCACAACATGTGAGTGGGATCTTGGAGTTGCTGTGGATCACAAGCTGAACATGAGTCAGCAGTGTGATGTGTCTGCAAAGAAGGCAAATGCCATTTTAGGCTGCATTAAGAGGACTGGAGCTTCCAAGTCGCGAGAAGTCATAATTCCTCTTTATTCTGCATTGGTGAGACCTCACCTTGAGTACTGTGTTCAGTTCTGGGCACCTCACTTGAAGAAAGATGCAGCCAAACTTGAGCAAGTCCAGAGGAGAGCGACAAGAATGATCAGTGGGATGGAAGGGAAGCCCTACGAGGAAAGGTTGGGGGAACTTGGGATGTTCAGCCTGGAGAAGAGGAGGCTGAGAGGAGACATGATTGCCCTCTTCAGATACTTGAAGGGCTGTCATATGGAGGAAGGGGCTCATTTGTTCATAGCTGCTTCTGGAAACAGAACTAGAACCAATGGGTACAAACTGCAAGAGAGGAGATTCCGGTTGGATATCTGAAAAAAATTCCTGACGGTGAGGGCGGTTCGGCAGTGGAACAGACTGCCAAGGGAGGTGGTGGACTCTCCCTCACTGGGGATCTTCAAGCAGAGGCTCGATGAACACCTGTTGGGGATGCTCTAGGGGGATTTCCTGCTACAGGCAGGGGGTTGGACTAGATGACCTACTAGGTCCCTTCCAACTCTATGATTCTAAGTCATGCTGCTTGCAAGTTACTTGCTGCCATGTTTGTCGTGGTGGCTTTTTCCCTGAAAGCTATATACAACTATGTGAGAAAGAAGAAATAACAGCAATAGCGTAACCAGGGGTTGTGGTCATGCTGTAAGCCCCCATAGTTGAACTCACTATCATAAGTGGTGGAGATGACAACAGCTTTCATGATCTGAGGACAAATTCATGGAAAGGAGTGGATGAAGTAGGTGGAGTCTCTCTGCTGAGAGCAGAGATAGAGTAAGGCTACAATCCAGAGTAACTATGGGACCTTTAACACCAATGTAGTTACAGTGCCACCTATGGGAATCCTAGGGGAAATCCATGGAACAATCAGAGTAAGTGCTTCTTACGTCTTCCCGTAGTTACCCTGGATTGTAGAGTTAGGGCGCAATCCTGAGTAACTACGGGGAGTCCTTGCTCCAGTGTGAGAACAATTTGCTCTGGATTGCAATATGAATTTCCCATAGCTTTTCACTAGGTGGTGCAGTAACTATGGGTGCACGTAAAGTCTCTTACGTGCTCCTGTAGTTACTCTGGATTGTAGGGTTAGAATCATAGAATCATAGAGTTGGAAGGAACCCAGTAGGTCATCTAGTCCCATTCCCTGCCTGTGGACAAAGCAAAAAAACCCATGAACATCATTTTTAAGGCATCAGTATGCATCTGGCTGGCAATCTCTGGACACAGAATGTTCAAATAGGTGGCCACTTGTTCCAGTCCAGCAAAGAAATTCCCATGCTCCTAAATGCCAGAGAACTATATGGTCTATACATGGCCTTTGCATGCAGTATACTGAAACTAGTTTCTATTATGCAAAATAGCTCTGCTCTTAGGGCAAGTTACAGAGTGCAGATTCTACTTTCCTTTTTTAAAAGAAATTGTTGGATTTCTGTAATGAGAAGAAAGTTCTTTATTTTTAATCATGAGCTTCTTCCGTGGCTAAACCAGGAAGGATCAAGACTTTTGTGTGGAGCAAACTGGCCCTCATCATTCATCTGAAATATCCACTGTTGCCTTTAGCAGTCAGAATGAAAGGTCAACAGCTTGGCTTGGTTTGATTCCCCGAAGTGCTTTTGGTAGTACAGAATGGATTGAAGAGAGAAACCTTTATCAAAGGATGCAAAGGGAAATTCAAGGAAGGAAAAAAAATCCCCTTTCATTATTGTTTCAAAGCCTTAAGATTTCACATAAGAGGCACAAGGGTCAGAACTGACCATTTCCACCCATGTGAAACATCTATCGAGCAAATAGGTCAGTATGTTCTTTAAGAGGTATCTGTGTTTGTGTGCATGTTTCACCCAAAGATTTTAGAGCAATGGTTTTTTGAAAGTTTGCTGGGGAACGCCTGCATTCTGGGAATCCTAAAAGTGCTTCATGGGAGATGTTGTCCTGGTGGGACTCAAAGTCAAGGTGACCCCCAAAATGTAGAACATCCAAGAAAAATGTAGGGCATGACAAAGCTAAAAACACTTATATATTGCTATCATGTGGTTAATTTAAACACTATATTACTAATAAAATTTAAACTATTACATATCATAAATTTAAACTATTACAATAAATTTATTACATATAATTTATTAATTACAAAAAAGCTGCATGCTGCAAGATCACAAGGGAAAGGAGGAAAATGAAGATTTTTTTCCCCCAGGACACAAGGGGGGAAAAGGTTATAAAAGAGGCAAAGAACAGAAGGCTAAAAAAGAGGACATGTTCTGGAAAAAGAGAACATTCACCCTGCTCAGTCGTTCACATCAAGAGGATGGCACTCTCAAGTACGCTAATGGCACTCTCAACAGGATGGCACTCTCAGGTATACTAATTTCAAGTAGAGCCTAGGAAAAATGTGCCCACTTGCCACACCTTTGATACACCAATGTGCAAATGACTTATCTTTGACTGATTTCAGGCTTTCTGTCTCTGCTGCCTGGAAATGCTAACAGGATGCAGAAAGAGCTCCAAGGATGCAGGTTGGGAAGTCTAAGATTGCATTGTTTTCAGCCTTTCAACCATCTTCCTGTGAGTTTTTCCTACTTCTTGTTAGTGTTTGCATGCAGTACAGAGACAGGCAGCAATAGGAGGTCTGCAATCAAAGATAAATCATTTGTGCAATGGGTGACAAGAAGTTGTGAAATGCTTCATGCAGGGTTTTCTACCATCCACAGTTTTTTGTATCCACAGTGTCAGCAGAAACCTCTCCTCTGTGGATATAATGAAGAGGTGCCTATACTCAACTTGGAATCAAATCACAGATATTCCCATATTTCACTGTCACAACAGGTATACTAATCAGAAACGGCAGAACCTAAATGCGTTCTCATTGTAACTGACAGAACTGGGAATGAGAAATGGTATGAGAGCTCCTGAGCCATTCTCATTACAAGTTGAAGATGGTCACCTCTGGTTCCTTCCTTAAGGATGCCATCAAACTGATCCTTCTTCTTTCTTCATCTTATAATCGTAAAGAAAAAAGGGGGCAATAACATGGAACAGCTCGGAAGGGGGTACCTGCAATTGTTAGACTTTTGAATCCCTTGTTTCTTATATCCCCATCAATGTTCTGCAGAAGACCTCATTTAAGAGATAAGTTTAAAATAGATTCACAGAAGCAGAGGGGGGAGAGGAGGGCAGGCAGAGAGCAAAATATTTTGCATTAAATTCCTAATCATGTTGTTATAGCAAGAGGAGGTGTGCAGGGACGGGTGGGGGTTAGGGATGTGTGACTTTGTGCTTCCCATCTAAAAGGGTCCTGCTGTTGAAAAATACCTCCCCAAGGTTTCCACTGCATCTTTCTTATAAATGATTCACTTTGATCAGAATTCCAATGCGAATTCTTTTTTCCTCCTCCCCTCTCTGACTTTTAGAGGCAGTATTCCCTGATCACAATGATGAAATTCTTGACAGCTCAGTAGGGGTGGTAAAGAAGGAGAAGAAGAAAAAAAATGAGAGTAAAGGCGGAGGATGATTTAAGAACTCAAAAGGGTGGGGAGAATTCAAAGATAAGTCAAAGATGACAGGCGGGTTGAATAGCAGCGGCATCCCTTAGTAGCAGAGCAGTGCCAAAATGTGGGTCACACAGGTGAGTGACAATTAATTAAATTAGCGACTGATTAGCATGAAAAGATTCTTGAAAACTCTGCTAAGGAGGATGAAACAGTCATTTACAGAAAAAGGACTATTTTGTAAAAGAAGTGGTTCTGCATTTCTAGGAAAAAGAGAACATCTGAGGTGCATTTCGACAGATTAAATCACACTTTAAAATATTTCTTTGACCTGCATATACTCTACATGTTTGGAGTAAACAACTGCAGGAGTATAGTTAGAGGGGGGACACTGTGACAGGCACCACAGAGCGCTGTGTAAGTGGACCCTCCCACTTAAACATGTGAGCCATTCTAGGCAGAGACCACAACGCTCAGGTTATGCCATTTAGCTCAGCGATTGCCTGAGCATTGCTGCTATTCTCTGGAATGTTTCTGATGGTGCTTTATGGCACCTGCAATATTCAGTCCCCCCCCCCCCCCCATTAGTGATGCTACTCATCAAAAGGAAAAATATGGCTCAAAAGTATCAATGCAGACATAGGGCACAACCCAGAGTAATTAAGGGAGCACGTAAGAGACATTATGTGCACACATAGTTACTGCACCACCTAGTGAAAACCAATGGGAAATTCATCTTGCAATCCAGAACAACTTGTTCTTATCCAGAGCAAGGACTCCCCATAGTTACTCTGGATTTCGCTGCCACTTCACATTGACAGGTGAAAGCTCAATAGTTTGGTGGAAAGGCTTGCAAAGGTTTTCATATAAACATATAAATGGTGAGCTTTATGGTCATATAAAGATAGCCTTCCCAAAACAGTACATTATAGCAGCAGAGATGATAAATCAGAAGCCTGCCAAGATATATTCCAGGTTAAAAGTATAATGCAAGTATACTGTTTATCCCATCCCAATATAGCTCTCTGTCTTTCAGATAACATATAATTGGGTTTTTCTTTGCTCCTGATTCCACTGAAGTTTATCTATCCTGCAGAAGAAGTTAGCTGACTTCTGACATGGCAGAAGGGGAGTAGGATTGCAAATGGGACAGAGGGTCTTGTCCCAATTTTGTGGAAAAGAATTATGGCAATCGAAGAGGAGAAGGAAGAACGTAAGTTTTCAATGCTTGCCCATTTCTTTTTAAATGGTCTGCTAATACAGGCCAACACACCAGGGAGAAAGGTTACAATGTCATCTTTGGGCAAAGGTTCTCCAACTGCATCATCCTCCTGGCTGGAAAACCCTTTCACTGTCCCTGTAAGGCATAGAGTGATGTTAAATGCTGTGATGTAGGATCATGGTGCAGTTGGGGGCGAAGATTTATTTTTTTAATTTACTTTTTAAATTTTTTAAAATTTAAAATTCAACTTTTTAAAATTTAAAATTTTTAAATTTACTTTTAAAAAAATTATTAAATTTAGCTGCAGTTTGTAGATTTGGGGAAACCCTAAAAGGAGTATGTGGTCTTCTCAGGCCCCCTAAGAAACTGGCACCATCTCATATAAGTTTTCCAAAAACACTTTGTGCTTTCAGCAGTTTCACAATTGTAGCAATCGTGTGGATTCCTTCACCCACAGTGTTTTGGAATCATTGGGTTAGGGTCATGGATACACACCCTTTAAAATGACATAACTTTGATCACCCCAAACCTCTGCCAATTCATTTTCATTTTTCTTTTATTTTTAACATAGGCTTTTAAACATGACATGATCACTTCCACTAACAGTACATTCACATGGATTTTGTACATTGAAACACGTGGATTTTAGGAAAGGGAAAAGTCTGAGTTAAAAAAAGTGGTAGCTGGTGATGTCCTTCAAAATATTTATTTATTCCATCTTTATCCAGCTTTTCAGCCAGCTGGTTCCTGAAGAAGCCTGCAATAATAAAATAATCAAATTAAAATGCAATAAAACAACAATTAAAATTGCATTTAAAATCCATCAGTCAGAGCAATCAAATGCAACACAAAGACAGATTGATGGGCAACGGAACATATAAGAGTCACCCCATATGAAGGCCAAGCAAGAAGCAATGTGTGGGAGTTCGGCAATCACTGATGGGGCAATTTTTTTGAGAAGCAGATCTCAAAAATATGTAAACCTCTGACTGCCACCCTTCCAAGCAAAAATTGACATTAACGGTTACAAGTTGGTGAATAGCAGCTGGAGGGATCCAAATTCATTATTATTCCAGCCAGACAGGCATGCCGGCTCCAGAAGTTATAATGATGGTTCTGAAGATGCAGTGTGGATTACAACGTTGGCAGTGGCCAGCAACCCATCCTGGAAGTTGGGGGCATGACAAGGTTTAGGGATTGACACACTTGCCTCCAACACTACATAGACTACAAGACATGGAGTTCTGAAACACGGTTCTGCTTCCCCTTATTCTGGCCATGTCATAACATATACAATTGGATCCAGCTGGCATCGCAGAGCTGGGCTAAGGACAGGAGCCCACCCTGTCTTGTGGGGCCAACCCGGGAATCGAACCCTGGCCTGCTGGTTAACAGGCACAGTGTCTTAGCCACTTGTGCCACCCACAGCCCTTTCAGTCTATACGTTAGAGATTTAAAACAAAGTGCTTAATATTGTTAGAATAAGAAACAAATAGTGAAGATTTGATACGTAGGCTTTGCACAAGTCCTCTAGTGTATTATTATTATTATTATTATTATTATTATTATTATTATTATTATTATTATTATTAAACTACAACCTGAAGATAGTCTAGCAATGGCTGATTAATTATTCCAATGTGTGCTTGATGATAACCACATGCTACATTTTGCATTCTGTCTTGAGCCCTGGTTATATTTCTCAGTTTTAGGCTTATAAATATTCTAGCAAGCCATTCCCAACTCTGAAAATCTAGCAGAAGCAGTAAATGCTTACATCAAATGGAAGCTATCAGGGGACAGCCAAGTCTGTATGGAGGTGAGAATGTATAAGGTTGCAGCAGATAGCGCAAAAGGATTTCTGTAAAGGGATGAAGAATAGGGTTCAGGAAGAAAAAGATGTCAGAAGATTTGGCTGGCGTTTATTTCACAGCTTTCATCACCAGCAAGCCTGGAAACAGTCGACTATTCATCATTGGCATCCTTCAGTCTCGAAAGACTCTGGTATCGTGCTCTGATTGGAGGTCCTGAAACAACATCTAGTGTGGCTAAAAAGGCCAATTCGAGAGTGTCCATCCCTTCCACACTGAGGACAAATAAGTTTTGTCCCCTGCCCAGGCCCCAGGTTTTGCTGCTTTCAGGTCTGTCTCTTTGTTTCAGCCTGCCGAACAAGTGTCTCTTCCAGTTGGAGAAGGCCATGCTGGGTCTTTTGCCTCCACGCTGAACAATTGGAGGTCAAGGTTTCCCAGCTCTTGATGTCCATTCCCAAGGCCTTTAGATCCCTCCTGCAGATGTCTTTGTATCTCAGCTGTGGTGTCCCTTTTGGGCGCTTTCCCTGCACTAACTCTCCATATAGGAGATCTTTTGGAATCCATCAGCCATTCTCACGACATGCCCAAGCCAGTGTAGACGCCGCTGTTTCAGAAGTGTGAATAAGCTAGAGATTCCAGCACGTTCCAAGACTGCGTCATTTGAGACTTTGTCACGCCAGGTGATGCCAAGAATACATCGGAGACAACGCATATGGAAGGTTTTCAGCTTTCTCTCCTGCCATGCATAAAGGGTCCAATACTCGCTGCAGTACAAGAGTGTGCTCAGGACGCAAGCTCTATAGACCTGGATCTTTGTATGTTCTGTCAGCTTCTTATTAAGCCATACTCTCTTTGTAAGCCTGGAGAACGTGGCAGCTGCTTAACCAATACGTTTATGGTTTATACATTTATATGTTTATGTGCCAGTATGTGAATACAATTCCCAAAAAACAGGATTGTCCCTATTTTTCAGGACATCTGGCAACTCTACACTGACCACCACTGATGCAGTAGTGCCAAAATGGCAAGCACTACATCTTATTGTATGGGGCAATCCAGAAGGTATTCTTTGAAAAAGGGAACAATCAGCCAGGTGGTTGTGAACACTACTTTAACTCCAGAGCTCAGCTCAACAAAGTGCATAGACCTGGACCCCCAGTTGAACTTTGACCTCCATCAGCCATATTTTCTGAGCAGGTAGATCTTGGTTCCCACCTAGATGTGAAACCTAGTTCTACTTGCCAGGCAAACCATGGATCCCATTGTGCTCTGCACCATCAAATCTCACCCCTGGCACTCAAACCAGTCTGCTTTTCCCAGGCACCCAACCTTGCTCCCTATCCCAGCAGGAGCCCTTTCATTTTCACACAACAGTTTGTGGGGTATGTACCCATTCGCCCAGATCCACTCAACCTGAATAATCTGATAAGGAGTGGAAGTGCATGCTCAAGCCTAGGCAAGCAGAAGATGTTACTATTGTTGTTCATTGTGCTTACTGAAGATGGTCTTCAGCTTGCTCTGTCCCCAACTTGCAAAAGCCACATCTTTAATACTAAGAGACATGCTTAATGTAATAGAGACCTTTCAGGAAGGAGCTCTAATGGGAGGGCTTCAGAGGCAGCATGACATGCAAATAAATACTCCAAAATGATGCCATGTACTTTAAGGCACTATTTCATAAATAGTATTGATCTGAGCAATAAGCCACAAAGCAGGTAATTTATACTCGCCGCAGGTGCATTGGGAAGCAAGATCATTTATCTGGAAGACAAAAATAGCTGCATCACTGCCAGAATGCAGAGAAAATATCTTCTTAGCTATATCAATCAATGGTTATACAATTACAGTTGTATTCCCCAATAACGGACTGAGACCTTGCCAAAGACAAGAGAAACGCAGAGTTTCCAAACTTATTCTTTGCTAATGGCAGTCAGGGGGTTAATTGAAATGGATCTGTCTGTCCTGCTATCTTAGGAATATGTTTAATTCATATTTTTTGTTAATGATGGGTGGAAGAAACATGAAAAACATGTTTGGGATAAGAAATAAATATAGAATGAAACATGAAAACATTGAAAAATGAAATACGCATGGCTACATTTCAAGAAAGTACCACTAATGGGAAGATTGTCCTGCCCTACCTTGTGCAGACGTGCTGTGATGGATCACAAGGATGGGAGGGAGCTAAGCCTGGGTCAAGAGCCTTACGTGTATAGGTAAACCAGTGGGGGTGGGCAATGGACAATACCATGGATAGCCATGCTCACTACCCATGGCATTTGTCCTCAAAAGCCTATGACCACTCTGCACAAATCACTTTCCCATTTCACCTTTTTTTAGCATTGCTATAATATTTTTGGTTTGGCATTACATTCACCAGCACTCCCAAAATCTTTATGTGAAGCAGCAAATAAGGCAAAGGGGTTCATTTTCCTCTGCCGCTTGATATAGTTGGCTGTAAAATCTCACTGAATGTAAATCCATTTGCCAAAGAAAGTAACAATAACACAACATATACAGTTAAGGAGCAGCTGCGACTTATATCTTAAGTTTTAAACTGCTTTTTTCATGAGATCAAAACAGTTCCCAACAAATTAAGGAATTACTTAGGTCATGTTTAATCAGTCCTGCTGCATTGTTGTAAATAATGTAGCCCATTATAAATCCAAGCGGTAGCTTGGTGTCGTTATTGTTGAGTATGCACATCTTAGTGCTAGAACGGTTGTGGTTGTTCAGTGGTTACAAACTCTTTGTTTGTCAAGGTGAAGGTTAGCATGTTGGTGGTTTGAGATCCGAGTAAACTCTGTTACTTATCCAGCCCCTGCAAACCTATCAGTTTGAAAACATATAAATGCAAGTAGATAAATAAGTACCACTTTGGTGGGAAGGTAACAGAATTCCTTGCGCCTTTGGTGCTTAATCCTGCTAGCCACATAACCACAGACATCTTTGGACAACACTGGTTTTTTGGCCTTGTACGAGCACTGCCTTTAGAGTGCTCAGAATGCTTTAGAGTGCTCTTTAGAGTGCCTTTAGTTAAAGTGCTCAGTGGAATGACTATCAGGGCAAACAGTGGGGGACACATTTAACTTTACCTTTACAGTGTCATCAACAAGGATGCCAAACAGATCTGTATCAAAGAGTACTAGGACATGCTGGGGTCCACCTTGACAATTGCCTTGCATGTCTTGCATGACTCTGCTAAGTAAAAACCTCTGCTAAGTAATTTTAAAAGTAGCTTTACGTTTCTGCTATTCACTTTCCCTCTTCTCCAGTCACTAATCATCACCTTCCTTTACTTCATAAAGGCTTTTCTCTTGAGAAACTCACTGTTTTATTTATTAGGTATCATAATGTGTGTTTGCTTGTCTTCTAAGCAGTAAGAAATGTGAGTAGCTATCAGTGCTCCCTCTGGAAAATGCTCCTGACCCTTGCAACACAAACATACGCTCATAGACCATAAGTGTAGATGCTGCCTCTTATGTGTTGCTTCAGCAGTTGTTGCAGCCATCAGCAGCAGAAGCAGTGGGCCAGTGTTTTACCCAGTACACTGGTGAACACAGGTTAGCCAGCCCTGACTAACTTATGCTGCTCCTTGATTTAGACAGCCTACCACGAGTAATCTCTACCCATTTACTAGCTACTCTTCATCTGAAGCTTTAAGAGGGACACCCCAAAAAAGACAGCTGAAAATGTGTATTACAAATACTGTATTGTGTTCAGCAGGTGTTGTGGAAATTGTGATTAAAATGCATCTTTGATGGTGGCCCCATTTTCAAACTTAGGAAAGCTGTGTGCCATAGTCCCCAAAAGTGCTAATTTTGTACTTATTGATAGAACTGATGTTCTGGGATTGGAAGTTGGGGGTGAAATCCCTGCGGTGCCACACCAGCTGTCATTGATCACCAGGGTGACCACATGTCATAACTGGAAAAGAGGACAAGACACCCCAAAATGTAGGACATCCAAATAAAATGTAGGACATGACAAAATAAAAACTGAATACACTGGTATATTGATTTCATGTTATTAATTCAAACATTACACTTTTTACTTATGAAATTTAGTCCCCCGCAGGTTGCTATGCTGGCCTTACTGTAGGGTGCACTGCTCATCTCCAATACCTTTTTTTGTGTCAGCTGTAGTGACTCAGTGGTTAGAATATTAGAATTAGAACACTGTGCTTGACCAGGAAAGTCAGCACCCATCAGTTCAAGACCTGAGTACTGCAAGACAGGATGAACTAATTAATTTATTAATCTCAAGAAGGCTATGTGAACTAATTAATTCATTAATCTCAAGAAGGCTCATCTCCAATACCTTTTTTTGTGTCGGCTGTAGTGACTCAGTGGTTAGAACATTAGAATTAGAACACTGTGCTTGACCAGGAAAGTCAGCAAGCCATCAGTTCAAGACCTGAGTACTGTAAGACAGGATGAACTAATTAATTTATTAATCTCAAGGAGGTTATGTGTTACCTGCAGGAGCCCGCTTACAGGGAAAAGGGGGACATTTAAGTTCTTTAGCAGGTCACCACACTGAGAAAAAAGGACAAGTCCTGTAAAAGAGGATGTCTGGTCACCCTAATTGCCTGCCCTCTGGAACCCTATTGAGGGCTAGGGAAGCCTTGCATGGAGTCTTATAACCATCCAGAAGTCTTCTGAGGTCTCCCAAGGGCCACTGAACATCAGTCCTGGGTTTCACTGGGAAACCAAAAGTGATGTTCAAAAACTTTCTGGATAGGGTTGCCATAATTCTCTTCCACAAAATTGGGATAGGACCCTCTGTCACACTTGCCAGTATGTGTGAACACGATTCTCAAAAATCAGGACTGTCTCTGTTTTTTGAGACACATGGCAACCCTTCCTTTGGAGGCCTCAGAAGGATTTTGGACTTCATTTCTGGCATATTGAAGGTCAGCATTGACCAGCATCAATTATTTCCAGCCATGCTCTGTGGCAGAGCCACTCATTCCGCAGAGGCACTGAGAGTTCTATATGGCACTGCGCATTGATAATATGAATCAGTCCAAAATTCGTGCATGTTGATGTTCGAGTCAGATGCTCAGATGAGAGGAACAAGAAGAAGATGCTAGGGAGTGGCAAGATGAAAGATCGCTCCTTTGTGATTTGAACTCTCTCCTGCCCTTCCGTTCAACTTCAGAAAATGTAAGTGATACCTTCGGAGATTCCATTAAACCAACTTGCATATCAGTAGATGAGCAGCAGTAGGCTCTAAAACAGTGGGAAGCCTTGCGTTATCTGGCTTACACCACCTTTCTCACAACCCAGTGAAATTGGCTCACACTACCGAACATGTGCTGGGGAAGCAGAAGAAGGGATAGTGATACTATGAAAAAGGACCGTTTATCTGTGCACAGCAGAGACTGGCATTGGGATTCACTTGGATCTGCCACCCTTCATGAACCTCAGGTGCATTTTGGAAACTAAACATGGATCATAAAAGCATCTGAATCGAGCAAAGCTGGATTATTTGTTTTAATAGATGCAGGCTAGGGAGGAATAGCACAAAAATAAGGCACTGGGGATTTCCTAGTAATGGAATGGAATACTTAGGCGAGGAAGGTGTTGGAATACATACGTCCAAGCAAAGCCCCAGAAAATGCCAGAAATGTGGCTCATGTTATGAAGGCCCCTATTCTACGAAGACCGAGTGTGTTGTAAATCCTCGAAACACAGGCCAGGCTGACCAGAAGATATGCTGCAGATCAGATGTTCTCAAGTGGTTCACTTGGCTCAAAAAACCTGGTTAGTGTAATAGGAAGAAACAACTTACTTAGCAGCCCAATCCTACTAAAATCTCTCTGTGCTGATGCAGCTAATGGAAAGTGCATTATGCTTGGGTGTGGATAGTCCAGAACCTTCCTTAACAAGGAAATTTTTGTTCCTTAACCCCCAAACAAGCTACCACTGCACCCAATTTTGTGCCATCCATTTTGCTGGAGCAAGATGGGGGAGATTAAGGGAGGAGGACAGAGTTTAGGGAATGGGGTCAGGAAATGGTACATGCCAATGCTGTGGAGCACCCACTCCCAGGCAGCAAGCAGGGGGTCAGGGCAGAAGGGCTGGGTTGTCAGTAGCCGTGGGGCAAGACTGTGGGGAGCAAGCAGCGGTCAGGGCTGAAGGGCTGGATTGTCAATTGCTATAGGGTAGTGGTGTGGGGAGCACCCACTGCCAGCAAACAGGGGGTCAGGGCTGAAGGGCTGGGTTGTCAGTAGCTGTGGGGCAGGGCTGTGGGGAGCACCCATTCCCAGGCAGCAAGCAGGGGGTCAGGGCTGAAGGGCTGGGTTGTCAATAGCTGTGGGGCAAGACTGTGGGGAGCACCCACTTCCAGGCAGCAAGCTGGGGGTCAGGGATGAAGGGCTGATTTGTCAGTATCTGTGGGGCAGGACTATGCCGGAGCACCCACTCCCAGGAGTAGAGCATAGGCAGGCACCCAGATGGTGAGTGGAGGCCAAAGAAGGCCCAGTGGGGCAGGGTTGGGGAGCCTCCCAGTTCTCCCAGTGTCCCTCCCAGTCCTGCCTTTGCGGGGTCAGACAGCTGGAGACAGCAGGAAGGAACAGGGGAGATGAGTGTCTGTTCAGGACAGAAGGAGGAGAGACCAGGGCAGATGTCCATGGAGGGGTTGGGACTCTATTCTCCAGCAGGGCCTGAAGGAAAGGTCTTGAAGGGGGCTGAAGAAAGACAGGGGAGGCTAGAGCTGGTGTGGGGAGGGAGCGTCCTCAGCCAGTGTGGGTGTGGTGTGTTCTGGCCTGGGAGTTGGAGGGAAGGAGGAGGCCCAGGAAGCCCAGGGAGAGGAGGGGCTGCTGGGCTCTTCTTCTGCCCTGAGGGGGGGCCTGGTGGGACTGGCATCCCCAGGAGCCTGGAGAAGGGGCTGTGCAGCCCTGTTGGGGGTCCTGGTCCTTCCCCAGTGATTCCCAGCCTCCCCCACCAGGCCTTGCCTGCCCCACTGAACCCTCTGTTCTCCTGGCCCAGCATCAGGGTATGGCAGGTGGGAGTCCAGGTGTACCCCTGGCTAACGTGGTGTCTGGAGTGGAGGCAGTGCTCATGCCCCCTCCCCACCCCAAGCAGGGGTCTGCCCCAGTGGAGCAGTGATGGGGGGGGGGTGGCTGGACTGCCCAGTGTCAAGACGGCCTCCCCTCAGGAGACGGTTTCCTTCCCCCATCAGGACGGAGAGCCCTCCAGAGTCCTCCGTGAACCTCCCCCTGCATCCCCCACCCCAGGCAGGGAAGGGATTCAGGCAGGTCTGGAGGTGAAAAGCCTCATCCTGGTCTCTTTTCTTTCCTGACAGAGAACAGAAGTCAAAGCAAAGAAGCCAAATCCAGGCCTTGTGGAGGAAACAAGATGGCTGCTGCTCACCCAGGGCAGATGAGGGAGCTTTGCAGGGGACAGACTGGGCTTCTCCTCCTGGAACACTCCCAGCCACAGCCTTCAGCCTCCGTCTGGACCACACTTTTCCTGCCTGTTAACATTGTCCTTTCTGTGCACCTAAAGTCTGCTCTTCCTTCTCTTGGTTCCTCTGGAAAGCCCAGTTAATATACAGTACCTTCATCTATAACCCCCCACCTACCCCCCGCTCTGCCCTTCTCCTTCATGGGTGTTCCCCTCTCCCCCCTTTCTTCTTCCCAGCCCCCTTAAGGCTCTACTGTGTGTGCATTTAGATGGGCAGAGTTATCTTTATAGTTTCAGAGTGTCTGAAATGTTAGTTTGAGTAGGAACCCTGTTTTGTATCTTACACACTTTCAGTAAACTTGGTGCACCTGAATTCTTGCCAAAGCATAAAGGCTTGCCGTTATCTTCAACGCAAGATTCCTGCACACCATCGCTTTCCTGCTGGAGAGCACATGTTACATGTATTTTTAAAAAATCACTACTGCCTACATAGTACAGGGGCTTGAGTGGGAAGATATCCACCCAGATAAGGGCGATCGCAGCCAGAATAGCAGAAAATGATATATCATTTTTGAAAGCTGGAAAAGTAATGGAAATTATAAGGTATGAAAGCAGCTACAGAATGCACAAGATTCTCCATCCTTGAAATACAACCCACTGGAGGTAGTACAGCTCACTTCTCTGCTTCCATGGATCAACACCAGAATTGTAGTGTCAAACTGGGGACTGGAATGGAAGGAAAAGATCCTCGGAGGCAGTGGTTCTCAATCTTCCTAATGCCGTGACCCCTTTATAAGTTCCTTCTGTTGTGGGGACCCCCAACCATAAAATTATTTTCATTGCTACTTTATAACTGTAATTAACTGTAATTTTGCTACTGTTATGTAAATATCCGATATGCAAGGTGTATTTTCATTGTTATAAATGAAATGTGTGTTCTATGCACACACTGAACACAATGGGATTTATTTCAGAGTAGGCATGCATAGGATTGGGTCCTGAAGCTGCAATCCTATCCACATTTACATGGGAGTAAAGGCCCCCCTGACTATAATGGGATTTATTTCAGAGTAGGCAGGCATAGGATTGGGCCCTGAGGCTATCAGTCATTTTTTTTTTTTTTTTTGCATTTTAGATTATGAGCCCTTTTGGGACAGGGACACATTAGCTATTAATTAGCTATTATTATTTTTCCATTTTCTTTGTAAACCGCTTTGTGAACTTGTTAGTTGAAAAGCGGTATATAAATACTGTAGATAGAGAAATAGTCGGCCCCAGTACGCGCGCAGCTACAGCCGGAGGTCTGGCAAGCCTGACCTGGCCCCCTGCACCAGGAGTCTTTAGGCGGCCCCCAGGAAACCTCTAGGTGACCCCCAAAGGGGTCCCGACTCCCACTTCGAGAAACACTGCTCTGAGGATTCTTTCATGAAACTTGGCAATCTGTATAAGAGCTGGAAGCCCAAAAGTTGGGAATGTGACAATTATATTTTTGTTTTCTGGTTTTGGGATGATAATTTTGATTAAATAGTTTTTCATTGCATTCTGCTGTAAATTATGCATCAAATATTATATAACATCATGGTATTATTTGTACAACCACAACCCCGTGCACCTCATTTAGTGTGGGTCACACATCTGCACCGCCTAGCAACAGCACTGCTAATAAGACATTTCTTCTTTCTATTTCAGGGAGAGATTTCATTCAGGGAGGTAGCTGTGTATTTCAACAGTGAAGAATGGGGTCTACTAAGTCAATGCCAAAGACACCTATATGAAGTCGTCATGATGGAGAATTGTGAAAATGTCATCTTTGTAGGTAAGGAGAAACTTTTGGTTGTTAGATGCCCCAAGTCGGAACCCCTGCTCCAAAGGATATTGGATATACCAAGATATCTGCTCTGAATACCATTCAAGTGGGGTTGAAATTTATTAAGTAAATGGATTGAAATTTCTGTAAGTAAATAAATAAATGAATAAATTTTGCTAAAAAGAGATGGTGACCAGGTTGCATGACACACATGGGCGTGGCTGCTGTGATTCCTGATGGGCCCCACATCTGGTTGTAGCCAGCCCAGATCTGGGTTTCTTGTTGCAATTTGGGGACATGGTGCCCAAAATGAGTTGGAGGTCCCTTGGCTGCCCTTTGGAGGAGAGGATATGATTTTCCCCTGTGTTGAGATTCTCCTTCTGTGTGCACAACCTGCCCAAAACAGAAACCGCATAAATATTCCTGCGTAAATAATGAAATGACATTGAGAGCTCAGACAGGAAAGTACGTAGTTTGGACAGATGTCTCTGAGTAATTACTCTCTGAGTAATTGGATCTCTCTTATGCAGAATGTTTTGAAAAATGTCTTTCCTTGATTGAAAGGTTGGAGGATAGAACAGAGAAGGAGGAAAATATATCAGTGATGATCTGCTGTGATGATCCTTATAGGATCTTGAAAATACTGTAGTTTTTGGAAGTGTCTGAGAATTAACTGCAGGAGAAAAAGATTGATTCTTGAAATCCAGTGCTGTCTGATGAAGCCCAGGTTGATAGCATGACTTTAAAACTGGATTGTTGGCAGGAGGTCTCAGATCCCAGAGGCCTAGAGGAAGACCACACTTCTGCCTCCACACTACCAATCAGACCAGGTATAGCTCTGCCAAATCCTAAACCTCCATGTGCTACATGGAGCTTCTGGTGCTACACAGACATTCTTGATTCTGTGCCAGCTCTAGAAATGCTGCAGAATTAAATAGCACCATTGTTGGTCTACTCCCTTTACTGGAGAGAAGGAAAAGAACATCCCCTTTTTCTAAGAAGGCTTTAGGAGCCATCAGCGATGTTGTGGCTGTCATTTAGTCGCCATTTTGATAGATTGTAGTCCTGGTGGTGCAAGTGTCAGAAGGTGAATCAACTCAGCAGACTGATGACCACAGAGCATCCCCTTCTGTGGTTCAGAAGCCTTTTCCTCCACCCTGGCTGTTTGCTTAGATGCATGTTTGCTTAGATCAAAACTGAGACCAGAACCAAACTTTAGAACAGGTTTTCTTACAAATCATGAAGGCTCATAATTACAGCATCTGATTATCATCAGAGTTCCTACGACTTAATTGGACCAGAGACTCTAAAGCTGCCCCTGCTTGCAAGTGGGTTTGAGGCCTGGTGGAGAACCATGTGCTCACATCTGGAGAAAGGAAACGAGAAACACAGAGAGGAAGAGGACAAGGGTCCACGCCACATTTTCTACAATGGTCTTTGAGAGGGGATAGATAAAGAGGTCATTCAGGACAGGGTGGTTCACTGCCCTCTTCTGACACATATAGGTTGGTTGTCTTTTTTTCCAGCATCAAGATGGTAGGTGCAGGATGGTAGTCCTGGCAGTGCAAGCACCTTAGGATTTGACTGTGCAACATCTGAACATTGACAAAATTAAAAGCTACTCTGCTTCTTTCAGCTAACATTATATGTAAATATATTATAATGTCCTAGGATCCTAGATCAGTCCAACAAGTAATTAATGCCGAGTCCAGCTAAAGAACAGGCAGCTGTGATATACAAGAAATAATAATTAGGTAATACTAATAAATGGTGGGCTGTGATGGTGCAAGTGATTATGACACTGCCTGTTAACCAGCAGGCCTGGAATCGAGATCTGGGTCCTACAAGATGGGGTGAGCTCCTGTCCTTAGCACAGCTTCTGCCAACCTAGCAGTTTGAAAGCATGTTAATGCAAGTAAATAAATAGGTGGGAAGGTAAACAGCTTTCCATGTGCCTTTGGGAGTCATGTGGCCTTATGACAACAAAATTGCCTTTGGATAGTGCTGGCTCTAAAGGCTTAGAAGCAAGGATGAGCATTGCACCCTACAGTCAGTCACAACTAGCAGTATAACCTGTGGGGGACAGCTTTACCTTTTTAATACTAATAAATAGTGGATAATAGTAAATAACTGAATAAATAAAATTATTATTTTAAATGGTTCTAGTTTGCATAGCAGTCTCAATAAATTCCTGTATTTACTCAAATCTAACACAAACATTTTCAGCTGAATTTACTCTTCAAAATTGGGATGCTCATTAAATTCAATGGTGCATTAGATTTGGGTAAATATGACATTTTAATTATAAGTATAGGTCAGTGTTTGGTTGAACAGTTTACTACATTGTAATAAAAAATGTAACATAAGCCCATTGTTGCATAGAGCAGGGGTCCTCAACCCCCGGGCCACAGCCCAGTACTGGCACCTTATCCTCTGGGCCAGCCCTGGGGTGCCCAGCTGCAGCCCAGTCACAACTAGTGCTAGGTCACACTTAAAGAGTTCGCCCCGGCTACAAGGTGATCTGCACAGCCACAGCCCAGCGCTATGCTGCGCACGTGCAGTTTGCCCCACCTGTGAGGTGAACTGTACATTTGCAGCTCTGTCGCATTGATGCGTATGCGCAGTTCAGATGGAACTGCATCACAACCAAAAACTGCAATGTCCCTTGAGGTAGGAAATGCCTCTGTATTGTTCTTGCTGCCCCAAATGGCTTTGGACTGGAGTGTTGGGTGCCAGTTTACACTGGCGTACATGTGCCTGAAAAACGTAACGCTCTCCCTCCCCACATGCTATTGCACCACAGTCATTACTGAATTCCCTCGGTCTAGCATTGTATAAGCATGCAACCAAAGAACTGTTACCAATCAAACTTCTTGTACTACTATTTCTTTCTGTCCTCATAGTGCTTGCGACTCCAGAGCATGTGTGTAAACAGGATCCAGTGGAAGAAAAGGATACAACACTGTGTTGCCAGACCTTTGCATTTTCTGTTCTTTTCTCTTGTTCATCTGCCTCCCTTGCTGCTGCTGTGATCTTTCATTTGACCCACTGGCACCCTATTAAGCTGCTCACATTTTTTTCTCCCTTTCCTTCCCACTATAGTATTCTGGGTTTTGCTCCAGTTCTTCTGGAGTCATTCTCCAAATTTCCCATTCATTCTCCTCCCCTTCTATCCAATCTCCATACTGGGTTATTCACCTCCTTTTCTTTCCTCTTTATGGATTTCATGTCTATCCTCTGTATACTGCAAACATATATGTTTTGGGTCAAACTATATGAACAGATAAAAAACACTGAATTGATTTTGATTTAATTCTCTTTCTCTGTTTTTTGTAACATTATCATCCCAGGAAAGGTTTGTTTGTTACACCTTCACGCTCACCTTTCTCCCATTCCTGTTTTGACCTGAGCTACTGGCAATTACTCAGTGCCAGGATACTAAAGGAATTTCCCCTGTGCAGGCAATGTCTATAGCAGTGTGTAGAAGAAGAAGTGATGGGCTAGATTTGGAACAAGCGAACAGAAACTTAATCTAGACAGTACAGAAGTACTTTTTTCTTTGGAGCAGGGGTCCTCAACCACAAGTCCATGGCTCAGTGGCTGAGGCTCAATGCTGGTCTGTGACTCCTCAGCCACTGGGCTGTAGGCCTGGACTGGGAAGAAGAGTCAGGCCTGCGCTGAGCCCAAGCCTGGCCCCAACTTGGCAGGTGCAGCTGAGCGCCAGGCCACACCTGCGCTGGTAGCTTGGGAGAAATGGACAGGCACAGCTGAGCATCAGGTTCTCCCCATGCGCATCCTCCCTGGGCTATGGTCCACAAAAGGTTTGAAGCTTGAGCTCAAAGCAAGTGATTTTTGGTTAGGTGTCATCTATTGCTAAAATGTTTGGGAAATACAGAACCAGAGGATATTTATTCATTTATTTATTCATTCATTCATTCATTCATTCCTCCCTCCCTCCCTTCTCTCTCTCTCCTCAAGTCTAGTTCTGGACTTTCCTCTCTGAGGATTCTTCACTTTAAAAAGAGCAAAAAATTTTAATGAAGCCATTTGCCATTAAATGTTGCTGTGGCTTTTCTGGGTCAAAGTTCAAACATTTTATGAAATCCCTAACTTGCTACAGCTTTCTTCTATTAGCATCTTACTTTACTGCCTTTATTTTCTTATCTCAACAGCATCAGTATGGAGAACAGATTAGAAGAAAAAGGAGGCAGATTCATTCTTCTTTGCCAAGAGCCCATGCAGGGCAGAAGCTCTATATATGTCAGGTGTGTGCAAAGACTTTTAGTCAAAAAGGTGGTCTCAAGCTCCATGTGAGAACACACACAGGGAAGAAATTTTATAAGTGCCAGGAGTGTGGAAAGAGCTTTAGTGCCAGCAAAAATCTTGTATGTCATCATAGAACGCACACTGGGGAGAAACCATATAAGTGTAAAGAGTGTGAAAAGAGCTTTAGTCACAGTATTAATCTTATGAGACACCAGATAACCCATGCAGGGGAGAAGCCTTATAAGTGCCAGCAGTGTAGAAAGATCTTTAGTCGAACTGATGAACTTAAGGTCCATGAGAGAACCCACACCGGGGAGAAGCCCGGTAAATGCCAGCAGTGTGGAAAGAGCTTTAGTGTCAGCAGCCATCTTGTACTTCATCACAGAACCCACACTGGGGAGAAGCCCTATAAGTGCCAGGAGTGTGGAAAGAGCTTTAGTGACCACCGCAGTCTTGTACTTCATCTCAGAACCCACACTGGGGAGAAGCCCTATAAGTGCCAGGAGTGTGGAAAGAGCTTTAGTGACCACAGCAATCTTGTACTTCATCACAGAACCCACACTGGGGAGAAGCCCTATAAGTGTCAGGAGTGTGGAAAGAGCTTTAGTGACCGCAGCAATCTTGTACTTCATCTCAGAACCCACACTGGGGAGAAGCCCTATAAGTGCCAGAAGTGTGGAAAGAGTTTTAGTGACCGCAGCAGTCTTGTACTTCATCACAGAACCCACACTGGGGAGAAGCCCTATAAGTGCCAGGAGTGTGGAAAGAGCTTTCGTGTCAGCAGTCATCTTGTACTTCATCACAGAACCCACACTGGGGAGAAGCCCTATAAGTGCCAGGAGTGTGGAAAGAGCTTTAGTGACCGCAGCAGTCTTGTACTTCATCTCAGAACCCACACTGGGGAGAAGCCCTATAAGTGCCAGAAGTGTGGAAAGAGCTTTAGTGACCGCAGCAGTCTTGTACTTCATCACAGAACCTACACTGGGGAGAAGCCCTATAAGTGCCAGGAGTGTGGAAAGAGCTTTCGTGTCAGCAGTCATCTTGTACTTCATCACAGAACCCACACTGAGGAGAAGCCCTATAAGTGCCAGGAGTGTGGAAAGAGCTTTAGTGACCGCAGCCAACTTGTACTTCATCTCAGAACCCACACTGGGGAGAAGCCCTATAAGTGCCAGGAGTGTGGAAAGAGCTTTAGTGACCACAGCAATCTTGTACTTCATCACAGAACCCACACTGGGGAGAAGCCCTATAAGTGCCAGGAGTGTGGAAAGAGCTTTAGTGACCGCAGCCACCTTGTACTTCATCACAGAACCCACACTGGGGAGAAGCCCTATAAGTGCCAGGAGTGTGGAAAGAGCTTTCGTGTCAGCAGTCATCTTGTACTTCATCACAGAACCCACACTGGGGAGAAGCCCTATAAGTGCCAGGAGTGTGGAAAGAGCTTTAGTGACCACAGCAGTCTTGTACTTCATCTCAGAATCCACACTGGGGAGAAGCCCTATAAGTGCCAGGAGTGTGGAAAGAGCTTTAGTGACCACAGCAATCTTGTACTTTATCACAGAACCCACACTGGGGAGAAGTTGGGAATGTGGAAAGGCCTTCAGTCAAAATACTGATCCATAAGAGAACCCACACAGGGGGAAAACCTTAGGAATGCCAGGTGTGAGGAAAGAGCTTTAGTGTCAACAACAGCCTTGCACTTCATCAGGGAACTCACAAAGGAGAGAAGCCCAATATGTGCAAAGAGTGTGAAAAGACCTTTAGTCAGTGTGTTAATCTTATGAGACATTAGATAACCCATACACGGGAGAAACCTTATGAGTGCCAGCAGTGTGGAAAGATCTTTCGTCAAAATGATGAACTTAATGTACATGAGGGAACCCACACAGGAGAGAAACCATGTAAGTGTCAGCAGTGTGGAAAGACATTCAGTGTCAGCAACAGCCTTATACGTCATCACGTAGGGGAGAAACCAAGTGTAAGGAATGTGGAAGGGCCTTCTGTTGGAGTGGTGAACTTAAGGTCTATGACAGAATCCACACTGGCAAAAAACCTTATAGGTGCCAGTAATGTGGAAAGAGCTTCAGAGTCAGCACAAGCTTGTGCTTCATCACAGAGATGCAGGGGAGAAATAAGGGAGAATCCCATTAAATGTCAGGAGTGTGGAGAGAACTTCAGTCTAAATTGTAAATGTATTGTCCATGAGAAAATCCAAAAATGGAAACCTTCTGCGTGCCAGGTGTCACAAAAATAATGGTGTTTTACAGAGTCATAACATAGACTTAACCGACCTGTGAATGAAGATGTAAACATTCACTTCATTTATTGACAACACAAGTTGAGTTCTTTCCTTGCTTCACTCAAAGAATTGGTTTTTGTTGAAAAATTTCTGATATTTCTAGAGAATTTATTTGAAACATCCATGAAGTACTTTGCTTGTTCTTCTTTTTAAAATTTTCTAAATTTCCCTGCTCTTATTTCTTAGAATTTATGTACTAGGTTTTACTCAGCCATTGTCCAACTTGGGTTCTAGCTCTATGATACATTAAACAGAATTCTCAGTTTAACAGACCTCAATTACACAATTTTCCATACATTAGAAATGGATACTTTCTACTCCTTTGAAAATCAGTTGTATGTATTTTGTAGACGCATGTCTCCATTGTCTTCCTTTCATTTGGATTAAATGGCTTTAATAAAACCCCTTCCTGTTCACTTAAATTGAGTCTTTTCTACCAACTGTTTTCCATCCTTATTAGGAAAAGTTATAATATCCTAATGCTGTAATCCTAAAGACACTTTCCTGGGAGTAAGATCCATTGAACTCAGTGGGGCTTACTGTGAGTAGACACGGTTAGGATTGTACTCTAAATTGATATACCAACTCCCCCCTCCCCACTCAGGCCAAATTGTACCAGTCCTGTTAAATGTCCTTCAGGAAGCACAACAGATGGTATTGACCATATAGAACTAATGGGTAGTAGCTTGTTTAATAACTATATAAGGCATCTTCATCATCATCACTGACTCATCAACACCCAGCCAAAACCGCTGGGCCTATAAGTGTGAAATTTGATGAGGGTATTCCTTCCATGATGGAGGGATCCACTAAGAACCAGTTTATGGAAATTACAACCAGAAGTGGGTGAAAAGGGACGCAATGCATTTTATAAAACTAATCTTCATCGTCATTACTGACTCATCAACACCCTGCCAAAACTGCCAGGCCTAGAAGGGTGAAATTTGGAAGGGTGTTCCTTCTGTGATGGAGGGAGTCACTAAGAACCAGTTTTCGGAAATTCCATCCAGAAGGGGGTGAAATTGTATACAGCATGCTTTCTTCCCTATACTTTGCACTGAAGACTAACAGCCCAGTCCAGAGCAACTAATCTGTCCACATAAGAGCCCTTAGGTTGCCCTATCTAACACTAGGTTGGAGCAACTGCAAGATGCTCCAGCCCAGTTACTCTGAAGGAGGCTTAGGGCAGAGCAAGGCAAGATAGGGTGCCCTAAGAGAGGTGGACCTGCTCTGCCCTAACTGGGGCAGCCTAAGCAGCTCAGGAGAGGCAAGTTGAGGGCATGTTTAGCATTGCCTAGGGCAGAGCAGTTACTCTGTATCCAGAGCCTGTTTCCAAGGCAGAAATGCCCTCTTCCAGCCCTCAGAGTTATACCACCTCAGGAGCAGGTATAGTAATGAGTAGACCCATAGGGGTCCATGATAAGGCCCGAGTAAGAATGGCAGTGCTGACCAAAAATCTGAGTTCTTGGCCAGCCTAGCTGCAACCCCTGCCTCTCAACCTCAGGATATGGAACAAACTACGGCTGCCCACAAACCTCAGGATACAGCAGGCCACTCCAAGAAGCCCCTTGTATTCACTGTAGAATGTACTGGCATCTCATCAGGGACTCCTTATAAGGCAGGCACCCAGTGGCGTCACCAGACTGGTGCGGCTGGTGTGAGCTGCATTGGGGATGCGCTCCGTATGGGGTGATGTGCCGGAGGAGTTTGACTGTCCTTTGGCAGGCCCCGGGCGTCAGCACATCCATTCAGGCCTGCTCCAAGGCGGAGAATCAGCCAGAAGCTGCCACTTGTCTGAGGAGCTGGCCTGAACGACCATCTGAGATGCACTGCGCAGAAACACACTGAGCATGCCGAACAGCTTCAGAGGAGACTTCCTTAGAGCAGAGAAAGTCCACGCCTCTGCACAGCCATTCGGCCTCACTCAGGAGGCGGAGCGGCAGCCGAATGGCTTCAGAAAGAGTACTGCACAGGCACCAACTCTGACGCCTGCACAGTCTCCCCCGAAGCCAAAAGGCTTCAGAAAAGTACTGCGCAGGTGTCAGAGATGGTGCCTGCACAATACTCTTTCTGAAGCCAGTTGGCTTCAGAAACAACTGCGCAGGCGCCAACTTTGGTGACTGTGCAGTCCAGGTGGGGGGGAGGGCGCATCCCAGGAATAACGCACAGACTTCCGCACCAGGTGATGTGCAGAGTCATGTCACCACTGTAGGCACCACAGCTGTTCCTTGTTCAGTGTGATCTGAGGGGTGTCTCCTCAGGAGCAAGTCTTCCCCTTGTGTCAATTACTTAGCATGCTCTGGAGCAGTTAGGGCAGCCCAGGCTTCCTGACTCTCTGGATTCAGCATAACTTTCTGCTCTGGATACAGAATAGTTAGGAGAGTGCAGTTAGGTCAGAGCAGGCTGAATTTGCTCTGGATTGCAGCCTAAGTGACTGATGGATGCACTGCCCCAACCCCTGGACCTAGAAGTGTGAAATTTGGAGAGGATGTTCCTTCTATATGGAAGAGGAGAAAGGGTGAAGCAACCCACTGAATACATTGCTTAATTCCTAGGTGTTGCTAGCCAGCAACATTCAAGGGAAGCCAGCATGTTGGAGGAAGCATCAGATGGAGATGATGTTGAGCCACATGACTTCAAGGTAAGATTCAGATTTGTAAAATTCGTGTAGAGTGGTGAAGAGGCTCTCCTGGAATCGAATCCCATTTTCCCCACAGGCTCAATGATTCAGTAACCACTCACTTGGAACGGACCAGGTTTTCCAGAAATCTAATATCAGAACAGAGTGTAGTAGGTTGAATAAAGCAGCTGCTCTCCTCTTGCTAAATATAAATGGACCACCAATTTCAAAGGTGTTTCTTTGTCCCATTAGTAGAGAATCCTGCTAGGTAGATCTTGACGGAAGTGTTAGGAAGCTCTTTGCAAGATCTGAGATAACCTTACAACTGGCAGAGTTGTGCCTTCTGGGGAGATAAAATGCCACAGTTACTCTGAAAATATTGGCACCTTCACCTTTGGTACAAAGGATGTGGAGAGAGAAGAGTTCAACTGAGAAGCACACAAGAGTGTGGCAGTCAAAAGCATTGTAGTCCTTGGATTTATAATTGATAAATTAAAACCAGACTTTCAGTGGTGTTTTTTTTCCCTCACCACCTTTCAACACAAAGGAGAAGAGAACGGGAAAAGGTCATCTGGGTGCAGAATTGTTTCAAGAGGTTGATATCCTCACTAGCTCCAAAATACATCTTAGGCTACAATCCCGGTACACATTTTCCTGAGCAATAAGTCCCATTGCACACAATGGAATTTAGTACTCTGCAAAGCCATGCATAGGATTGATTGTATTGTTAGTTTGCACAATATAGTCCAGTGGTACTCAAACTGTGGGATCTCCAGTTTGTGTAAAGGTCCCATCGTCTCTTTAAGAAATGGGGAAAATGAAAAGGGCAGCAATGTGAGCATCGGGTCACATAACTAAGTGGAAAGGAAAGGAGTGCTTTAACTATCAGTTGCAGCAGGCCCCAATTTAGAAATTTTTGCAAACAAGCATTCCAAAGCCTCTCTATCTGTTTTCCCCCCTTAGCAATTGTTCCTGGGGATCATGTTTCTGCTCTAGCTCCTTTGTCAATTCCGAAACTAATTCTGAATTGTACAGAAAAATTTTAAAAAGACTTACTAAGGGTGTAAATCTCCCATAAAGTTTGAAAATCACTGGCCTAAGGCATCCATTGCATTTGGAGTATGGTATTTTTCATTGTCTATATTACATTGTCTAATGGATCGGAGAATCTTTTTTTCCAAGTATGGTCAAGCTAAGTATCTCCCAATAGAGTGCCATTGAAAAAGTGGGTCAAAAAGTTTGGAAACAACTGCTTTTGACACTTACAGCTCCACCACTCCCACTGCTGCAACATGGGACTTTTCCCCATGTTTTTCCTCATAGCAGTTTTTTCACCGTATCATTAATCCAGCACCACATTTGGAAACAATTCAAATGATGCTCTATGTTGTCCCCAAACCATAGTCCATAAATAGTCCATAAACCATAAATTTCCCCTTCCCACTCTGTAATATGGCATTAGCACTAGACACTAGCATTCCAGCTACTACTACATTGAAGGGTTGCCACAGTCTCAAGGACAGGCATCATCACTGGATATAAAGTGTTGCTGTCTCTTTAAAATTTGGAATTGTAGTCACTGTCCGGGTGGGGTTAACCAAACTTCGCCCTTACAGGGCCTCCACATCCTTTCCAGGGTGACCATATGACTGGAAATTTCCAGATTTGTCTTCTTTTTTAGCCTCCTGTCCAGGTGTCCTCCAAAAAGTCTTCATTGTCCTCCATTTTGGCTTCATTTTGGAACTTTGCAATGGTATGCAGTACCCCATCACGTCATATGTCGTTGGATTCATACTGTAGAGCAGAATCCAATGCAAAAATTGGTTTTGAAATATCTCCTTTCTCTATGGGAAAGTGAAAGCCCAATATTGTGGCTTTACTCATGAGCAGGTAAACATGCCATTGGCCACCAAGAAAGGCCAGGCTGAGAGGAATCCAAGACCCTGTCCTCCTTTGGAAGTTTGGGCATCTGATCTCAGCAGCCAAGGATGCACAAGCAATGGAAGTGTCTCCAGCCTATCCTTTTGCATTCTGTTGTTGTCAGCTGGTTCCTTCAAGTTGTTCAGAAATCTGGAATGCCAAAAGTTCTTTGGCTGGACAGCTTGAATCCATAAAGTATGGTCAGCTGTCCCAATCCAAACAGGCCTTTTCCTTCTTCCTCCTCTCTCTGTTACTTTAAGACATTATTTTAAGGCAAAACTAAGATAATCATACAATCACTACTTCTGAACTGTACAAAAACACATTTTAAAAAGACAAGAACATGAGAAGAGTCTCAGCTGGATCAAGCCAAAGATGCATCATCTAGTCCAGCTTCATCTAGTGGACCTCCCCTGCACCTGGCAGCATTTAGAGTTTGCCTACGGTTGCAATTCTAAACATACTTTCTTGGGTTTAGGCCCCATTGAATACAATAGGACTTACTTCTGAATAAACAGACTTCAGATAGAACTGTACATCATCAATTAATACACACACAGACCCACACTGAAGACTGAGACATCACAGACATTTATGGAGTCACAGAATCTCATTTTTCAAAAAAAGGGGGGCGGGAATGGGCAAAATATAAGAGGAAATCAGGGATATACCATATTATAATCCTCATTTATATTTTCCTTAAGAAAGTTTGAAGCACTGATTTCATAATGTTAGCAGGTGCAATTTCCACAGCTTTCAAAAGCTACTGATACACGTGTGCATCTGTACACATTAAAACACCATGCAGTATTTATATATTTGAGGGATTTATACCTGCCATTCCCATGCCAATGCAAATGTTTAAGGTGTCTTACAATGCTTTGGTTCCTCCCCTCCTGTTGTCCTCACAACAACCCTGTGAGACTGAGAGTGAATGACTGGCCCAAATTCACCCAGAAAACTTAATGACGAATCAAGGAATTTGAACTTCCATGTCTCATTCCAACAACCTAACCACTACACCATCCTGGTTCTGGTATGTGAGAGGAGGTTATATGAAATTGCAAATATTTCCTATGTTGTTTTGTATTAAGATAGCTTCATTATATCCTTCCTCCAGAGAGGTTGGGACACTATGCAACACATGATATGTCTTCCTCCACCTCCATTTCTTTCTCACAACAATCTTGTAAGATTGGTTTAGAATCATAGAATCATAGAGTTGGAAGGGACCTAGTAGGTCATCTAGTCCAACCCCCTGCCTGCAGCAGGAAATCCCCCTAGAGCATCCCCGACAGGTGCTCGTCGAGCTAAGACAGACTGTCTCAGAAGCTACCCTATAAGCTGCATTGCTGAGTAGGAATCTGAACTCAATACTGTCTAGTCCTTCTGCAATATTCCAACCACTCTGTCATATTTGTCACATGCAATCTTTGGAAAAGAGATAGATATGATGCATCAAACATAATTTTTTCTTACAATTATGGCAACTGAACAGATTAAAGGAAAACAGTAATTCCTTATTTTATCCATCTGTGCAGTTTGCTAGTATGTTATTATTAAGTCAATTGATATGGCAAGAAAGACAAAAAAGCTTTTATATCATACAAAAGAACAATTCATTATTAACCCGCTGTTTGATCTTGGGGATAAATATTGGGTAAAATATATGGCCCCTGCCATATCATTGCTGGCCTCCATTATACTCAATGAATTATTCAGATAGCCCATTTTTAAACACATTTTGGAATATGGAATTAGCATGGTTGCAAAAATCTGTTTCAAGAAAAAAACTTCCTATCATATTGTGAAATCTCTGACCTCTATTTTGTCTTCATCTACCAGTAAGATCTCACTTGTAATTACAAAAAAGAGCTTTAATAGAAAAATTAGAGAATTTGAAAAATCAGCATTGATAGGGAACAAAACAGAAATGTACTACCTGTTTTTTGATACTGAAATACAATAACATAAACCATATAACATCCTGCTGAGGTTTGGCATCTTTCATTTTCCAGATACTCCATTTTCAATAGCTTTTAACAGCAGTGAAAACTATTAAAAGATGCCAATCAAATGGCATTTATTACTTTGGAAGCTATAATAATATTTATAAAACAGATAAAGGTAGATATCTGTGTTGGGTAGAAGGAAATGCAGATACCAGCAGAGCATGGAAGAAGTTTAAGGAAAAGTTTATAATCCTAATAAATGATATTTTCAAGACTGCAATCCTAAACATACCTACTGGGGAGAAAGCCTCATTAAATGCAGCAAGACTTTCTTCTGCCAGTTATGTGGAAATGGTATTAAGGAACCCCTGTTTCCATCTAACTGTCTGTCTCTCTGTTGATATAGGTATATGGGCAGTTGCCCAAGAAACCGATAATCACTAAAAATGAGAATTTGTTATTTTTTAATCAAAAAATATATAAGTGAAACATCTACAAAAAGGAATCTTGATGTGTTCATAAAATTGCATCAGGACTCCATACTGTGTTGTGATATTATCAATCCAGTTTTGCGGATGGATCAAAACATAACCAAAAGACAATCACGTCCCTTTTTTGGGGAGGGATGTGGGCATGATTTTAATCAATGTACCTTTGCGATTCTGTGCAACAGTAACCTTAAAAGAAAAAAATGAGCATCCCTCCAAAAGCTTCCTTGTCAAAATTAGAGTCACCTGAAGATCTGTCTTGGGACTAGTACTTTAAGGGCACGATCCTAACCATGTCTACTCAGAAGTAAGCCCCATTGTGTTCAATGCGTCTTACTCCCAGGAGAGTGTCTTTAGGATTGCAGCCTTAGACTTTTAGAAGTCTAAATCCTAAAGATACTTTCCTGGGAGTAAGAATCATTAAACACAATGGGGCTTACTTTTGATTAGACATTGTAGGGATTGTGCTCTGAGGCTTTGGGACCAGTGCTTTTAGACTTGCTCTTAAATTATCTGCAACTGGAGATAAATAGTAAGGTGGGCATGTGTTTGGATTCACATGCCCGAATTCACATCCCGAATTCAAACAATTCAGGATGATAAAAACCTAAACAGATGGCAAAATGCTCCAAAAAGATCTCTCCAAATCAAGTAATAGGCAACAAAATGGCAAATACAGTAACTGTAAAGTCATGCCATCACATACACTTCTGGTCACCTACCATAACAAATATATTGTACAGCTGGAAAAGGTGCAAAAGAGGCCAACCCCAATTATTAGAAGGCCAAAGCATCATACTTGTTTTTAAAAGGGTTTTATTTTTATTTTATTTTAAAAAAAATATGTTTAAAGGGTGGTGGCTTGTGACTGAGACCCATAAAAATTATGACTGGTTTTCCAAGAGTTGACAGAGAAGAGTTTACCTTCATAAATTTGGGCACAATCTTATCCAATTTAGACTGAGATAACTCAAGGAGCATAGCTTTCCGAGGTGGTGTGGAGAGGTTGACGTACACCTCTGCACTGGCCTAACCCCTGCTCTAGGACTGGGGCAGAAGTGCCTTATGGCATTTTTGTAACATCCCCAGGTCAGCACAGGACTTAGAGTAGCCTAACTGGAAGTTAAGATTGCAGCTAAATACAATAATAGACATAGAATATAATTGAACCAGTGGAAGATTTAGAACAGAGAAAAGGAGGTATTTCATACAGTGCTTGTGGAATTTGGGCCTGCAGAATATGATGGACGGCCACCAGCTTGGATGACTTTGAAAATAGAAAATCATGATGGACAGTTCTATCAATAATTACTAGTCATGATGGCTGTGCCACAACTCCTGTTAGGTAGTTCAAGCCTGTTGGTACTAGTTGCAAGGGAGTAATGGTGGGAGAGACTGCCTTTCCCCCCTAATTGTGTGCTTTTGAGAGATAACTGGTGGCCCTATATGAGAAACAGGATGTTGAACTCAATAGTAGGATCAGAGAATCATAGAACCCTAGAGTTGGAAAGTACCCAATAGGTCATCCAGTTCAACCCCCTGCCTGTAGCAGGAAATCCTCAGGTGCTGGTAGAGCCTCTGCTTGAAGATCCCCAGTGAGGGAGAGTCCACCACCTCCCTTGGCAATCCGTTCCACTGCCAAACTGCCCTCACCGAAAGGAATTTTTTTCCTGATATCCAACCGGAATCTCCTTTCTTTCAGTTTGTATTCATTGGTTCTAGTACAAACAGCAAGAAAGTACTTTGATCCAACAGGACTTTTTGTGTGCTATGAGATGCAAATCTTGCATGCACAGCAGGTTATGCTATGGAAATCAAAAAGAAGGTTGGCCAGTTGCTAACATGGACACAAACAAGATCAGGTCATTCAGACTTGGGAAGAAATGTTGCAATCGAAACCCAGCTTATGCATTAAAGACTGGCTCAGGATTTACAGTATACCTACCATTCATCCTCCAGTTCCTCTACAAACTGCAGAAACTGTACAAGGACGGAAAATGGTTATTTTTGAGAACTTATAACATTTCCAAGAAATCAGAGACAGTTAAGCAACGTGATTATGCTAAGAATTTACAGCTTTTGTATTCTAACCCCATACCTGACCTTTGCAAGAATAGGATGCATTGGAACAAGCTGAAACACCTTGAAAAATGAGACATTTTTCAAGTGGCTTGCACCAGCAAGCATGTTATGTTCCAATACGAAAGAGAGGCGGCAAGTTGTGATCACCTGCTCTGCTTTCATTTCTGATACATCAGAAAAACAGTGAGTGTTCTAGAGCCTATATGATAAACTCAGAGAAGGTTTCGTTAGTAAGGATAACATAACAACATGTGGTAGAATTTCTTTCTTTTTTCCTTCACTTTTAACTTTTTCCTGGATGAAATTTGAAATGCTACCCTTGCAACATTCAGCAGGTCTTTGAAGGTGGCTAAACAAGGTTGGTGAAACGTGGTAATGAATCCTGCTGACATCCCTCCGTCAGCGATCAATGCAACTTTTTTTTAATCATTCCAAGATAAAGGGGTGAGCCACTGCCGAGCTCAGGTGGAATCCTATAGCTAGACCTGGTGGGCTGGTGTTAAGCAGTCCGCTCATTCCATCCTGCAGGTAAAGAAAAGGGCAAACCACTGTGGAGATCACACTGAATGTTGACAATGAAACAACCAGTGTAATGTCCCTGTTGGCTCCCCTTGCCCAGCGGTTCATTCTAATCAGCTTTGTACAAAAGCAGACCTCTGCCTTTTTTATTTGGAATTTCACTATGATTTTGGCACAGGAGTCAAATATCTCCAACAGGTGAAAGAAACCTTCTGATGAAAACAAAAGGAAGGATGAGAATGTTTAAACTTGGTAGTAGATTAAGGCTCCAATTCTAAAACATTTTCCTGGGAGTAAGCCTCATTGAATATAATGGGACTTACTTCTGAGAAGACAGGCATTATAAAATCTCGGTGGAGACATCTAGGTGGTTTGAGCCCAGAGAGGATGAGCATGGAGAAACAGCCATGGCTGGTGCAGCTTTGGAAGAACGACATGATGGGGGCAGAGTAGGAGGAATAGAGGCATCAAGGGAGCAAAGGGAAGAAGGGGGCAGGATACTGTGATTGATCTTATATCAAGGAGGGAATAATGGGTGGGTCCAGTGGGGTCATCAGACCCTTTATAAGGCAAGAGAAGGCCAGGGAGGAAGGTCAGTGGTGGTGAGGATGCTGGTGGTGAGGATGCTGGTCAGCCTGTGAGCATAATGGGAGCCATGGGTGGGAAGAAGGATAAGGTGAAGGAACCCTTGGCCTGCAAGGTTTGCCTGACAACCTTGTCCTCTTATAAACCACACCGAGCCTGACATCACTAGACTGTCAGGTACCGCATCGGATCAAGGCCTGCAAAGGGGGAGCCACCTTCTTTGCTGACACCTCTTAGGGACCTGTTGAACCTAACACCCCTGTGGCCAAGTATCTATAATAACAATTTTGTCTTGACAATGTCTTGCCCCTCAAAGATAAAAAATATTTGGATCTGTGACATACAACATGATCATCTGAAATTTCTCTCATGTTTATTTTTAATTTTCTTTAAAAGTTTCTTAAATTTTCTGTCTGTGTATTGATGCTCAGTCTTTTTCAACATATTCATTTATTTCATGTACTGTATGGAAGATTTGTCTTCAACCTTTAATTATGTCTCAGTGACACATGCCATGATGTGCAACTTCATGCTGTGATACAGCTAGGTCACTTTAACCCACATGGAGTATTCATCTGTTTTGGAACCTGACAGCAGATGGTATAGCCCTGTAGTTCCCCAAACCATTCAGAAGCCGTAGAGGCTCCTGACTGATTTATAAATGCCAAGAGTTGTGCTATAATAGTGATTGGGTAGCAGTGCTCCCTACATCCAAGTAACATCTTGTTTAACTGTTGATGCACATCACCTAATCAGCCCTGTCAGTCTCATGATACACCAAAAATTGGGTCACAACCCACTGGTGACCCACAAATTGGGAATCACTGATGTAGGAGTATCTGACCTATCCCCAGAAATCTCTGCCCACCAAGCAGTGGTATCTGGCTGTGCACCATTGAGCACTATTGAAATAAATCTGATTCCACACTATGAGCCCAGTTTCAGGATGACAAAACTGAGACCATAAAAAGTTGTGCAGAAGATGAAACCTTTTAAGACCTCCCGTGTAAGCTTAGCGTTTCACACTTTGCCTTTTCTAAATACCTGCTTTAGGAGGGCTCTGAGCTGGATTGGGACCATGGTGAGGAAGGAAGCAGAGATTTCTTTACCCCACTGAAGTTTTAACCCTGCAGCTATTATCTGCTTTGAAAGGTACCAACAGAAGCCTCATTCTAAAGAAAAAAAACAGGAAGCTAACTGCTTATATAGTAAATGTGTCTTCTAATTTGACACTTAGGATTTAAGATTTTTGACCTGTGGTTCAGTCCGATCTCACATTATTAACCCTAACATGAGGAACTGTCCTTGCACTTGCAGATATGAAATAAGAAAGTTGCTTAAGGTTTCCTGTCTTTCATAGTATCCACTTCCATAGGTTGTAAAATCCTAAAGCCTCCATTTGTATGTTAACCATGAGCTTCTTAAATCACACAGCATATTCTGCAAACTCTGTTTTTTATTTAATCCTGCTTTGCTGCTGCCCTTCCTTCCCCTCTTCTCATGTTCTCTCTGACTAAGCTAATGTGATAATTCGACAAATTCTGGAGATGTTCTTAGAAAAAAATAGAATTATTAACCTCCTGCTTCTCAAGGTTATAAAGATTTTTTTTTCCTTTTTCCACATTCAAGTTGATGTGCTCTCTGACTCAGAGAAAGCGAAGTACTTCGGCATTTATTATTTTGTTCCAGGGTATCTTTCTCATCCACAAGGTAGGTAGGAAGGGTCTTCTCATTTAGTTCTTTGCCAAACACTGCCTTTCCAAAGGTGAGAGGCAATATAACAATTAAAACCTAAACTGGCAATTAACACATATACACAATGCAGATACAAAAGGATTCTCAACATAAAATGAATTATTTAATTTAAAAAATCAGTTAAAATGCAAACAGTTGCTTTCAAAGCTTCTTGAAATTGCCAAAAATTTTGACGCATGTTATTCATTATGTACTAATGCAATGCCATCAAGTCTATGACCCTTTGCAAGACTGAGGCAGGATGGTGTAATGGATCTATAAAGCAGGCCTCCGTCAGTCTTGAAAGACTATGGTATCGTGCTTGGCGCTGCACATGCTGCATGCGAAGCACAAAAGCCTGGGTTAGATTGTTATGGAGGATTTGCTGTTACCCAAGCAGCAAATCCCCCCTCTCCACACCACTGAAATAGTCCAATGGAAAGGCAGAGCCAATATGATTGGATCCAGCTGCGTCGCAGAGCTGGGCTAAGGACAGGAGCTCACCCTGTCTTGTGGGGCCGACCCATGTCTCGAACCCTGGACTGCTGGTTAACAGGCACAGTGTCTTAACCACTTGCGCCACCCACAGATCTCTAATTAGACCCTGTAGAGCCAGATTCAAATCCCTGCTCAGCCATGACTCTTCCTCCACAGTGCTCCTCACATATCTTGGGAGGAAAAACAACAAGAAGCAAAAATTGAAAACCTTTTTGAATGGGGACAAATGCTTTTCTGACTGGTAGGTCATGACCCATAAATTTATGGTTCTCCATAAATATGGTTCTCCATAAGTTTATGGTTCTCCATAAATTTGAGAACCATTGGTATAAGTCATACAACTATTACCTTCAAGACTCTTCATACCAATTTACCTACTACTTTTTTCCATCCACTATGGTTACCATATGTCCTGAAAAACCAGGACTGTCCCAGTTTTTGGGGATACTGGCAAATTTGACACGGGTTTTGTGGAAGAGAATTATGGCAAACCAACCATCCACATACCTTAAATCGGTTAACATTAGTCCTACTCATCAAATTCACAAGTTATTCCTTCATTTTTCTCAATCGTAGGCAAAAAGGATATAAGGGGTTTCCAATTACCTAAAAAAATAGACACAGACATGTCCCGTAGGTGCAGGGATTCCATTCCGGAGCCCCCATTGGGCCAGAGTCTGGAAGCCCTGCAGATCTGCCTCCAGAGCTGATCTGGAACCCCCTATGGTAACCTGAAAACATGGATACTAGTGGATTCCTACTCTTTCTAGATATGGAGGGAGATGGAGATGATTTCATGACATGCAGTACTCACAGAGGGCTAGTCTAGATGGTGGTAGTGGCAAGTGGAAGGCATAAAGTTCTTCGCCATAGCCCTGATTCAGATTGACTCTCATTGAGTACTATTTGCATAAGAAAAGGCAAGCCCTCCAAGGACAATACAGTAGATGTTTTGAGTGATTTAAAATCTCACACACTGTCCCTGGATGAAAAGGCTGAGATCCAGTAATGGATCTCTTCAGAAACCTGTGCTTTGGTCCATAGGAAACTAACAAGGGATGAAAAAGGGAGGCAAAAAGTGATGAAGATATTCAAGCAAGAGACTTTCAAAGTGATGAAAACTTCAGGAAGATCGATAGTCCATAACTCTGAATTTCTACTGTATCTGGCTATAAAATATAGAATGACATAAATGCAACCTTGATTTTGCCATAAGATACCATCAGAAACGGAGAGATATAATTACTGCTGACACACTCACTTGATGTATGTTGTTCTGCATTGAGTTTTCGGCAGCGCTGTATTTTCCCCTTTTGCAAGAAAAGTTCAGATGCTTAATCAGAAGTGGACATTGTGATATATCTATCTATTCTTCCTATTTTACCAAATCTCAAAGTCGAATTGCCATCCCTCCTGGCTATGAGATGTCTTGGGTTATTCGTCTCACAGAGGAACCGTCTGGAAGAAATTTGCTTTGACAGATCTAAACGGAACCATGCATCACAGAGAAGGGAATCTTTGGCTATGGAGCATAAATAAGAGATGGGCAGTGCTATATGGATAATAAAGTGCTCTTGTGAAGTGGGGAAGAGGCATAATTTATGGCAATGGGACAACAACTTGAATCACATGTTATTGCCAGTGGGAGCTGATCCAACATGCATGCATGTCAAGACAGTCAGTTGGATTTAAGATATTTGGCACCAGTCCACCTCGCTGACCTTTGATGAGGATCAATATGTTCTCAAACCTGGTGTGACTTATGATACTATATAAATTGGGAGGAAGAGGAGGCAGCAGTGCCCTTCTGCATCCCAAAGTTGCTTCACCTCAGTAGCCCTAGATGTTCCCAAACATTCTAGAGTTGTAACTCACCTCTGAAGTGGGTCATACCCTACAATCCAGAGTAACTACGGGAGCACATAAGAGACATTACATGTACCCGTAGTTACTGCACCACTTAGTGAAAACCTATGGGAAATTTATATTGCAATCCAGAGCAAATTGTTCTTGCACTGGAGCAAGGACTCCCCGTAGTTACTCTGGACTGCGCCCTTAATGTGAAGTTCCCAACCACACAACAAAGATTTACTGGGAGACTCTGGAAGACACTTCCTGTTTCATTGGCCTCTTTGAGCCCCAGAACGATAGCAAGAGTCATCTGGAAGTAGAACAGAAGTTGTGGATGCTTCTGTTTGCTTCCTTAAGGCATTCTGAGATCCATGGAAGTCAACAGAATGGTTGCAGCTCTAGGATGGATGCTCCTAGTACAGCTTTACCACACAGCAGGAATCACTGCACATCAAGTTGTTACCCATCAGTGGTTCTCAGTTGACAGTTTGGGAAATGCTGAGATTGCCTGTTGGATCTTCCTGGCCTGCTTATAAATATCTCTGGGTGTTGTTTTGAGCATAGCCAGATGTTAGTCTTGCTGCTGAGGCTCCCTAAACTTTCTCCAGGCGCTCAAGAACTGTCTATCCTGCATATTACGTTTATTTTTCAACATTTCAGGGAGCGTACCACAAAGCAAGGAAAACAAGATTGTTGCTCTAAGGCAAAGCACCTGCTTTGATGGGATGGATGTCCATCATCATCTAGTAAAGAACCATTGCAACAAGGGGTATAATAGTAAAAGTGGAAAAGTAAGGTGGAAGACAACGAATATCAAGTACAGTGGTGCCTCACATAATGAGCTTAATTCGTTCCGGAGGCATGCTCTTTAAGTGAAACGCTCTTTAAGTGAAGCAGATTTTTCCATAGGAAACAATGGAAACTCAGACGATTGGTTCCATAACCCCCAAAATATTCATATACAAATATTAACTGGATGGAAAAATGATGACAAAACACTGTAATTGAATTCAAAACATGCATTCAATGTGCATGATCCTATGAAGTCTACTTAGGCTGCAATCCTAAAGACACTTTCCTGGGAGTAAGCCCCTTTTAACACAATGGGGCTTACTTTTGAGTAGACATTGTTAGGAGACTGCAATCAAAGGCACTTTCCTGGGAGGCTTAACTGGGCTGCTGCTGGAGGTTCAAGGTGGCTGTTGGATGCACTTGGGGGTAGTTAGGGCACCATGAGGCAACTGCGCCCAAGTTGGGGGCAGTTAGAGGCAGCAGCGCTGGCTGGCATCCCTTTTAAAGAGCCTTCGCGTGGTGCGTCAGGACTGTATAAGTGCTCTTTAAGTGAAGCAGAACTTGTTATGTGAAGCAAGATTTCTTAGAAATTTTTGCTTGTTATGTGAAATGCTTGCTAAGCGAGGCGCTTGTTAAGTGAGGTACCACTATATAGACATAAAGGTTATGCAGCACAGGTTGACTGCATACAAGCATCCTCAAATCTATTACAATGTACTGGATGTACCAGATCATCACAGATAAGGACAGCAGTCGGTGGCATAGTTAGATGGGGTGGAAAATGCTATTTCTTGTAGGGACATAACATGCAAGAGACCCCTCGCCCCACTTCGGAGCCATTCAAGGGGGTGGGTGCAAAATGGAGTCATCTGCTCAAAAGTGGAGATGGAGAAGCCCCTTCCATTCCTCCAAAACTTAATGCTTTGCAATCCCTCAAGGTTGTCACTGCCAGCAACAAATCCTATGGCTGCTGTGACATAGACTGGGACGCCTACCAGAGATACAATATGGAACCCATGGGGGTCCACCTGGGTGAGAGCTTGAAGGTGTGGGAACGTCCGGATTACCCTCCTTTGGACATCCAATCTTTTCCTGACTCAGTGGAAGTATGGAGGATGGAGGACATGGTCAAGATGTGGAGGACTGGGGGGAGGGATGGCCCTGCAAGAAGGGGGATAACTGTTGGTCCTTCGACTAAATGGTATGCGCATGGGGGAGTGCCGTCATTGGCAGGGATTTGGTGGGAGGATATGGGAGGAGGAGTCAGAGACGTGAGGGAATTGGAGGAGAGCGGGAACAACTCTGGAAGGAGACCTTCCTTGGAAGGAGCCAAGTACTTATCTGGCTTATAGAGAGAACCCTCAGAACCCAGAGATCCCAAGAAACCCCAGCCCAAGAGATGTGGAGCAGATGCATCTAAGGGAGGAAAGGAGGACGCAGGAGGCTGTCAAGCAGATGAAACACGCAGCAAGCGGCGCTCCGGAGAACTCTACCAGCCAGGAGAGAAGAGACGTCCGAGATCCCTCTCCTAAGAAAGAAAAGAAAGAGTTGTAAGGCAAGGTTCTGGTATAGTGTGGACATTATAGGAGAAGGTTACCTACCTGTTTATGTTGTTATTGAAGTAGCAGATGTTTAAAGTGAAGAAACCTGTAAAGAGAGAAATTGTCATGAAGGAATATTCTGCAACCATTACACTTTAAAACAAGTAAATGTGAGTCCTAGTTACTTACCTGAGTTGGCATTTCATTGAGGATGTATACCCTGGGGGAGGAAGAGGAGGACGGGACCCAAATCTCGGTAGTCCTAGATGACCAAGACATGGTTAGCGGAGGCATGGGAAGGAATGCTAGTCTGACCCGCGACAGCTGCTCGTAAGGTTCACTGGAATTTCTTCTACTAATATCCATGTCTACTCACTCCACAGATGACATTTCCTTATTCAAGGGTACGGTCAAGGAAGAGGATAAACCCACTGAACAGGATTTAGGTTTATCATGCTGTTTAATAGACTTCAATGTCTAATCACTTGCAAATTCTACTTACTGCCTCATCTGTTTCCCAACTAGTGTAGATAAAATACTAATTTCCTCACTGTTATATCCTGGTCAACATAAAGTCAATTGCCTAAGATAAGAATGAGAGAGGATTAATGCCAAGAATGAAAGGAAAAACTTGCAATTGTTAATCAGTCTCCTAATGTTTTTATTTCATAGTTATGAGACTTTAATATCAATCACTGACAGGCCTGAATTCTGAGAAGGGCAGTCAATAGGCTAGTATATTCAGAGAGAGAACACATGTTGGAGGCATCTTTGTGTGTGTTTGTGTGTGAGAGTAGACTAGGGAATTGGAGTTCAGTTCTTCTCTATCAGAATCCCCTGCCTGCAGGTGCCTGCAAGAGATCATGCTCATAATTTCATAAAATATAACACCCCAAAAATGAATGCCATCAGCTTTTTGACAGGTATATGACTTGGCTTACTTGTTTAAAATCATAAGGCTGTGGATGGTGCAAGTGGTTAAGACACTGTGCTTGTTAACCAGCAAGCCAGGGTTTGAGACACAGGTCCCCGCAAGACAGGGTGAGCTCCTGTCCTTGGCCCAGCTCTGCGACGCAGCTGGAACCAATCGTAATGGCTCTGCCTTTCCATTGGACTATTTCAGTGGCGTGGAGAGGGGGAGTGTGTTTGGGTAACAGCCTATCCTCCATAACAATCTACCCAGGCCTTCGTGCTTCACATACAACGTCGAGCACAGTACCATAGTCTTTCAAGACTGATGGATGCCAAGTTAAAATCATTATGCACAAGATATACAAACCTGCCCCACAAGACAGGGTGAGCTCCTGTCCTTAGCCCAGCTCTGCGACGCCAGCTGGATCCAATCGTATTGGCTCTGCCTTTCCATTGGACTAATTCAGTGGCGTGGAGAGGGGGGATTTGCTGCTTGGGTAACAGCCTATCCTCCATAACAATCCAACCCAGGTTTTCGTGCTTTGCATGCAGCGTATGCAGCGCCGAGCACAATACCATAGTCTTTCAAAACTGATGGAGGCCTATCATTCCCCACCGCTGAACATTACAGACCTGCTTTTTTACCCATAAAGAAATAGATTGCTTTGAATAGATCCGGTTGTCTACTCTTTCTCATAGACTTTTTCTTACCTTTCAAAGCATGCAGTCAGCTGTGCACCGTGTTTTGCTTTTTGTTTTTTAAAGAATGAGGGTTCCCTGTAGTCTTAGAAGCAAAAAGGGTTTACAGGAATAATATGTGTGATAGCCACTTATCGCTCTCCCCCAGATCACTCAACGAATTTTTGTAGAAGGGATTTAAATGAGTGTTTCACTTGGTGGGAGATGATTGTTTGAAACATATGGAAACTTGTTGAGATGCATCAGTGCAAGAATTAAATTAAAAGAAGAAAATCCTGCATCAGAAAAGAAACATGAGTTATTCCAGGTGTGCTCTGTTGAAAAGGAGGAAGGAGAGCTTCAAGTCAACTAGTTTGAATTGATAGCATTAGCAAGGAGAATGAGACTTTCAGTGCAATCCTTTTAATGATGGCATTGGGAATCAGTGCCAAGAAGACAATGTGAAGGAGCAGCTGGTGATAAACAGGAGAGAGAAGGATCAAGCCCGGGATTGTGGTGGTGATGGTAGCAGAGTTTCCCACCATGACCTGTACTCCTTCCGTGACTGTGGAGCCCTACCTGGGCTCCTCAATATCAAGCTTGCTCAGTATTGGGCCACAGACCTGAGGAGACCCATTAGAGCCATAGAGTGCAATCCTAACCAATTTAGACCAGCCTAACTCACCTGGCATATCTTCCCATGGTGGTGTGGGGAGATTGGCATGTGGCTGTACACACTGATCTAACACCACCAACCCTGGAAGTGGGGCAGAGCAGAAGTGCCTTGCCAGACTTTTGTGATACCCATAAGTCAGCACAGGACTTAAGCCAGGGCTTAGGCCAGCCTAACTGGAGATTAGAATTGCAGCCAAAGAAGCATCACCCAGTATTATGCAGGAAAAACACTCCCCAGAGGAGACTCTAGTGGCTGCCTCACTATGCATAGGTTGTAGTGGCAACCATTTAGGCACCACAGTTCCTCTAGCACCACCACACTTAGGACTGTGCTGCCCAATAGCTGCTACCTTCAGTACAAACAATAATAGTCTGATTTGGCCCAGAAGTCTGATTTTGTAAGACAGCTTGAAAGAATTCACACCTTTCTCTCAAAGGATCCGACTTGCTCCACATCATTCCAATTCATGCAAATAACAGTCTTTGGGAATTTTAAGCACATTTCATAAGATAAAAATGACACCTTTGGTAACTTGCATTACTGCTTTAAGTTAAGTTTTGGGGATTATTTTTAGAAGGTGTGAAATATATGGCTCCGCCACCCTGATTTTAATTTATTAGTCCTCTTTGGGTTCTGAGAGTGTGTTTCCTGCAATATAAGCCTGTTTTCTTTCTCTGGGTTCAGGTAAATTCATAATCTATATAATTCCTTCATTCCCACATGAATAGGATCACTCAGGCCCTGTTTTATTCCAACAACAGCTCTGTTTAACAGGCATTTCATTTAAAAGGCTGCCGGCTTTTTTTGAAAGTCTCTCATTAGTTCTAAAGTTCCTGATCTCTCAAAGTTTCAGATTTATTATAGTTCTCCAGCAGTCACCCTCTATTTCAAAAGGTATATAATGAAAAACCCAACTATGAATCCACAAAACACTTAAGGAGGGGAAGATAGTGCTGAGTTATACCACTGGCACATGGAAGGACCAAAGGCTGGCACATAAATGGGTACGAGGGGGAAACATTTGACATACTGCCTTATCAGAAACCTTATGAGGTTCTGTTGGTAGTAATCATAAGACCATAATCCTGTGAACAGCCTATTGTATAGTGAATTTTGTTTTGCCACAGAAAACCTATCTTAAAATGACCTGATGGCACTGTGAGTTCATCATAAGTGTGATCTTTATATGTGTGTGGCACAGAAAAAATGATCCTGCACTTGTCTATGACAGGAGGCTGTAGGGGGACCAAGCCATAGGTCAATGCAAGATGTATAGAAAAAGAAGGATATCTTCTAAGAAGACAGTATTGGGTTATATACAGGAGTGGACCAAACTTGGATGTGGGCAGATTCTCCCAGACTTAATTAAATCCTCATGTAAGCTCAGCTATCTCAGCAACCTCAGCTGTGAATCTGACTGTCTTACTCGTTTATGGACTGACTCATCAGGCTTCAATTCTAACTTGGATTTAAGTCTCCCTGTGCTTCAGGTTCTTCAATCTGTCTATGCTCAAGTCTCGGTGTGATTAAGAGTGCACATGGCGCTTCATGACACAGTACAAAACAAGTCTTTGGAATTCATGACCACAAGACGTGGTCATGATGGACACTGGCCTGGGTAGTTTGAAAAGGAGATTAGACTCAGAGCACAATCCTATGCATATCTACTCAGAAGTAAATCCCATGGTAGTCAATGGGGCTTACTCCCTGGAAAGTGTGGATAGGATTGTGCTCTCAGTCATAGAGGTCAGGTCCATTGATGGGCTAGCAGTCATGCAGGTATAACACCTCCAGGCTCAGTGGCAATGTACCTTTAAATGCCAGTTCCAGTGGATCACTGATGGGAACGAAGTGTGACTTCTAGTCTTGATTGCAGGTTTTGCAGAGGGAGCTGTTGGGCCACTATGGCAAACAGTATGAACTCATTGGGCCTTTGGTAGCAATACAGCAGCCCTGATCAGTCCAATAGTCCATTTAATCCAGCTTTCTGTGTATCACAGTGGCCCACCAGATGTCTCAGGGAACAGGCAAGAGCATCCTGTCACTTGCATCAGGCATTCTAAGGTGACCTTAGCTTGAAACCAGGATTTTGCACATACCCATCATGGCTTGTAACCTGTGATGGACTTTTCCTCCAGAAATCTGTCCAATCTGTCCAATTAAAAGCATGCTCCATCATCACATACTAAGCAAACTTATTATGTGGATTTTTATTATGGAGTGTTTCTGAATTATCTGGCTAGCTTCAGACTGAACATATCTTGTAAACCATACACAACAATGTGTGGTAGGTACTCCTGATGCATATGTTACATGGAACAGCAGCGTGAATCGGCTCGCTGCCCTTGCACCACATCTCCACACTGGGGACCAAGCAAACCTATCTAGCTCTTTGCCAAATGTGAAACCAAAGTGGGAGATCTGGCTCCAATTGAGCTCTTGGAAGTCTGGTCCAGAACAAAATTGCAAATCTGTTCCCTTAAGGGTATATGTGTTTTCTAAAAAAGCAGAGCACATACACAGTGATGGAGTTTCTTTGTCCTGCACTGATAGAAGCCAAATGACTTCCCTCATCTGCAGACCCAATAAACAAAACATGCACCCTGGTAGCAGGATGCATTCCATATTCTCGTAGACCCTCCAACTAGCCAACTCTTCATGGATGTAACTGCCAGGATTTAGAAATGTTATTCCTTCCACTAGGAGTGAACAAGAATAGTAAAAGACATCTGTTTATTTTTTCACTAGAAAGAAGTAGACCATAGACCCGAATTCCTTCCATTTTCTCTTCTTTTTCTTTTTCTTTAGCGTTTATCCTGCCTAGTGACTGGGTCTGCTGCTCTGAATCTCTGGCGCCATTTCCCCCAGTTGTGGGCTTGGTCTGGGTCCAGGTGGGTGGTTTTCAGGTTGCCACGCAGTGTGTCAAGCCAAGTGTGAAGCGTCCATGGTACCGACTTTCGCAGCTCGCAGGTGATGACGTCCATCACCATGATGAACATCAGTGGAGACAGCGCTGAGCCTTGGTGGACACTGATAGTAATGTGGAAATCTTTTGATATTCCAGCAGCAGTCTGGACATGGCTCTTTGGATCTTTGTACAAGAGCTTCACCCAATGGACTAGCTCTTCTGGAACCCCTCAGCTACGTAATGCAAACCAACTGACATCATGTGGCTCATGGTCAAAAGCTTTTTCAAGGTCAAAAAAGGCAACATGCAGTGGTTTTTTGCTTTTATTTTCTCCTCTATTATCCAAATACCTTTTTAATAATCCAGCATTGTGTAGCCAACTACATAACATTTGGATCTAGGCCTCTATTTTGCTTCTACTGCCTAGAATGGTTCCAGAGGGGCAGGAGCTGCTTACACACCTCAGTGAGACTTCCTGGAAACTTAGTGCTTTGCACCCCCTCTAGCTATGCCACTGACTCTTAACTCCTCACCCTCAATCTTTGCTAAGCCTAAAAACAAGCTAGATTATTTGTTCAAATTTCCTTCCTTTTCACCCTTGTCCCTGCCATTCCTCTGTTCCAACTTTCTCTACTTAACCTCCCCTTGCATCAAAATGTAGACCGACTGCAGAACAGGGAGCTGTCTCTTTGCTTATGTTTCAATACATAAAGGATGATGATATATTTTATAAACCTGTGGAAATGGACGGCTTCCAATCTTTGGCTTCTTCCTATAAGAAAATGCTGTTCAAGTATTTATGAAGTGTGCCTGGATGCCTGACGTACACTGCCAAAATAGTCATACCTTTTCAACGTTCCTGCATGTATCTAAACTCTTTTCTGACCTGCCACTAGGGTTCCCACAGGGGAGCACAGCTTTGCAGGCAACATGTAAGCATCCCGTCCCTCAACTTCGGAGCCATTCCAGGCAGCAAGAGGGGTACAGAGGTGTCTCCTCCACATCACTCTTTCTGCCTTGAATGGCTCCAAAGGCAAGGGGGACACTTACACAACACACTGAGGTTGTGTGTGTGTGTGTATATATATATATATATATATATATATATACACACACACACACACACACACACACACACACGCAATATATATATTGCAATTGTGATTTGTGTGTGTATGTCTGTGGAAACATCATGTCTATTAATACTTCTTCCAGCTTAAGGAAAGGTTCTTAAAAAGTACTGAAGCCTGGCCAAAACCTGCCTTTCATCTCACCTCATCCATAGAAAAATCTCACAGATTGGACCAAAGCCTTCCCACTAGGTAGGCTAAATATGATCTAATAAACTTTTCAGAAGGGAAAGCATATTGGATAAGGTGTGCAGATCCTACACTATGTAGAGTCTGAAAATCAGGCCCAGCAGTTGTATTTTAGGATCCATTTAGGAGACATATGACCTCGCCATGGTTCAACATCGGAGACTCTGATTTCAACATCAGAGACTCTGCTTTTTGCTAAACTTTGACCATGATCTGAATGGTAGCTGGAGTAGGTCCTCAATGGTAGCACCAAAACATTGTGACTCCCTCCCATAAGAAATCTTATTGGCCCCTTCTGTGATCAAATTCAAGAAAGCAGCACAGATATTTTTATTTACACAGGGGTTTCTTTTGGGGGGGGGGGGGCTTGGCTAATCCATGGTTTTTAAAAAGCCCACATTATTTCTCCTTGCATCCTTGTGATTATGAGAAATGTTCTTTGCATTTTGTGCATTTTGAAATTTGAAAGCTGCTTTGACGTGTTTATGAAAAGCAGAATAATAATAAGGGTAATTTTTATGAATTCTATAACCCTTCCATAGCATACTCTGCATCTTAACATCAGTAGCAAAGCTGATCACTGTTACATCAGTAGCAAAGTTGATCACCTTAAAAATAAAATTCTGGTTACATCAATTGCCTTGCTAGATGCCACTCATTGACTTCTCCCAAAGAGAGCCAAGCATCAATTGCACCTTTGCTCTTCAAAGTTCTCAATTCACTTGAGAAGGGAGAAGCTTTGCTTCCTGTAGAGCGGAGAAGGTCGCTTCCTGCTGGATTGATAGAATCAAAAATGTTGGAGGGGCATCAAGGGACCGGTGCCCCAGGAGCTAAGCAATCAATTATTTATTTTTCATTACTAATTAAATAGTATTATTATTAGAAGCCTGAGTTTTGCTTAGTACACACTTCTGTAGCCTTGAAATAATAGACAGGGGCTTTCGTTATAAAATCCAAACTTGTTCAAGCTCATGTGTTTGGCAAGGCGAGGCGAGTGTGTTTTGCATTAGGTGACTTTGACCATACAACAGCTGGTCTTGATTTGGGGTTTTTAAAAGTTGCTGTCTGTATTTTGTTTTATGGTCTTCATTCTTCTCTGATAGATCTTTCTCCATTTTCCCTTTTTTGGATGGGATTTAAGAGACTGTGGGATTAAGGGTTAGGAGACTGAAAGCTTATGAACCCTACACAAGAATAAACATATGATCTGTAAGCAGAAGACGATGTAATATTTTGTTGGATGAACACATCAAGAGAGAATTAGATGAATATGGGGTGCTGACTTGTTGAGCTCCCTGAAAGGAAGATTAGCAAGCTTGAAGGACACAAGTTTGATATTTATTACATCACTGTTAGGAAGAAATGGGGATTCTCACAGGGAACAAAATTAGCAGTGGTTCAGTGGCATAGCTAGACGGGGTGCAAAGCTCTATGTCTTGCAGGGAATGTCAGCACAGTGTGCAAGGGGCCTCTTCCCTTTGGGACCATTCCAGGCACATACCTCTATTTTGCTCCCACTGTCTGGAATGGCACTAAAGGGGATGAGTCCCTTTCACCCTGTGGTTTTGCCCCATCCCCCTTTTTGCTATACCACTTAGGAGTACTAACTTAACTAAAAAAGTTGAGGATGCCTCTATATTAGATAAGTTCCCCTCAATTTTGGAGTTCCCAATTTTCTGATTTTGTTTCTGAAGTGGAACTGAAAATTTGCCTTTGTTCTGTTTTCTTTTAATTTCTTTAAATAAAAGAGCTGCATTTGCTGGTATTCACAGCCCAATCCTAACCAGGGCTGTGCAGCAGCTTTCACTACTCTATATGTTGTGCTGGTTTAGGAACAGTCTGGAGGTTTTCCAATTTATTTTTTTTTAAGCTTGGGAATGACATCACTTTCCACTGGGCTTCATGATCATTAGCTATGCCACTGGTTCTAAGTTTGCATACTTACAGTGTTATGTAAAAGAAACACTTTGCCCTATTAACCATCTGAACAATGTTAATGGTGTAGGGGGTTGTTTGGCGCCACAGAGAGAGGGTTTCTCCATTGTTATCCATATCTGCCAGGGAGGTGAGGAACGGATCCCTTGTGGATATGAGGAATGCATGTATTTGTGTTAAGTGAAAGAGGCACATAATGTGCACACATCTGCTATCTCATTTTATCACTCTAGAGCGAAGCCTTGCAGCCCACTAGATGCTTCCATCACAAAGTCCAGATGCATCACTTTCCCAAACCTCTGATCTCTCTCTGACTGAACCCTTTAGATGGGATCCTGTGGTTCCTCTCCTTTCCTGCCCATAACCCACCTCCCTGGTGATCTTGTTATCCCAGCATCCAGGGAACCAGATTTGGAAGAGATACAAGGTGTTGCAGGCTGTACTGCATCCAGTGGTTGTAGCTTTAGTTGTGCTATTCTGTTATCTGTGGGACCCTGTAATGAAGCTCAACAAGCCATACTTGGAGGGTGGCAGGCTTGGCATAGAGCTAGGGCAGCAATGATACACAAAAAGAAAAATCTACTTCTGTTTAAGAACAGTAGTATAATTTTAACAAATATATTAAAATCAGGCAAAGCTATAAAGCTATATAGATGGACTTATTCACAATAATCAGACACAACCCATCAACAAATTGGAGATGTCAGATTGAAGATGTAGCTGTTGCAGCTCGATTGCTTTACAATGCCATGAAAAGAAGGGTAGTGATTCAAGTATTAGAAACAGACCTTAACATTTCTCCAGGGAGAAATATTTCAGTCTCCACCATACCTGAAACAATAATTAAAAGTCAGCATGAAAATGTGCAATCTCATTTTTTCACATGTTAACACAGAACTATTGTGATGCAGTGATAAACAAGATTAATTCACAAAAAGTGTGTTGGGGGGGGGGGGAAATGGCTTCATTAGTTACAGCTTGATTTTTACCAGACAAGGTAAAGTATCTTAATTCTGAAAACATTTAGCCATTATTTCTAGACTTTCTGGGTGAAGGTGCCCCATACCCTTTTCTTCTAACAGGGCACCTCCACCTTGGATCACGCAAAATCTCATGAGATCTAAAATAGTGGGACCCAAATTTTGTGAAATCCAAGTCAAACGCATGTTGTGCTTTTCACAGAAGTTTATTCTGCAGAAATAATCATCATCTGTTAAAGTCACTCCATCAAACTGCTATTAAAGCAAGAATCAGCAGATGAACATCATCTGCAATGTTTACTGCTAAAATCATACCTGCAATGGCCAGTGAAAAAGCTGGCAGTACTAGGTGTATAGGAAATCTAGCCTTGTATAAGGCTGTGGGTGGCGCAAGTGGCTAAGACACTGTGCCTATTAACCAGCAGGCCAGGGTTTGAGACCCAGGTCGGCCCCACAAGACAGGGTGAGCTCCTGTCCTTAGCCCAGCTCTGCGATGCCAGCTGGATCCAATCGTATTGGCTCTGCCTTTCCATTGGACTAATTCAGTGGCATGGAGAGGGGGGTTTGCTGCTTGGGTAACAGCCTATCCTCCATAACAATCTAATCCAGGCTTTCGTGCTTCGCATGCAGCGTATGCAGCGCTGAGCACGATACCATAGTCTTCCAAGACTGACGGAGGCCTGCTAAAGTAGGGCAATGAAAGCCTCCATTATCACTGAATTTTATAATTCTTTTGTTTGAATCCCAGTCACAGCAATATATAATCCCAGCTTTAAAATTAAGCACTCACTGCACACAGAGACAACATTTTCACCAGTTCAGATTTTAATCCTAGAATGATAAGGACACCTATAACCTTTCCATTGACATTTAGCTGCTCCATTGGCAGCAGTAGCTGCTTATTCAAGAATGACAGAAAGGGAGAAAGTATACTTATGGTAGTGACCCAGGGACAATTTTCCCATGACACCTAACAAATATCACATGCCTTGGGAAAAGCACATTTCCCAAGGGACCCAGCACCTGGTTTTTAGCTAAGATAGTTTTTCCAGTATCAGGGAAGGGTAGGCAAGAGAGCCACAACATGCCTGTTTGCTGCTAGAGAAAAAATAGCATCAAGAAACAGAGATAGAGGAGTGGGAATTTGAGAGCTCACGGAGGATGGGGAGGAATCTGGTCCCACTGCACTCTACCTGAAATCCCTAGGAGCATAACCATTGCAACAAGTGGGATGGAAACCAACTGGCCTATTTTCCAACTGCTTCAGGAAAACAGCTTGATCAGTTGAGCCCAATGATGATTATCTATTTCTCACGCGAGCATTTTTTACTCGGCAGTCTTCCTTGCATAAACCAGCATTCTACTGGAATTTCCCTTCAGTAAGCATGCAAAATGTGGCAGATGGGGCTGAACTAAACCTCTGGCAGGTGCCTGAGAATCTGGGTCTCTGGGGCCATTTGGAGAGCCGTTGCAAACAGCTTCTTCTCTCCTTGGCTTCTTTGCTGATTTGTGTCATTTGGGTATTTTTCTCCCAGCAACAACAAATTTTGAGGAAGTTTGCACCAAATCCTATCCAACTTTCCAGCACTGATGCAGTTGTGCCAATGGGCAATGTGGTGCATCATACAGTAGAAAGGCAGTCATGGAGAGGGAAATAAAGTTCCCTTACTTTACAGAACACCGGCCAGGGCCTGCGGAAGAAAGGTACTTTGGACGCAATTCTAAACTCCAGTTAGGCCAGCCTAAGTCCTGTTCTGACCTGGGGACATCACAAAAGTGCTGTAAGACACTTCTGCACCACTCCTGGGGTGGGGGGTTAGGCCAGTGCACAGACATGCATTGTCTCCCTACATCATCATGGGAACAGGAAAACCAGTGAGTTATGCCAGCTTAAGTTAGGATTGCACATTAAAATTTTTTGGTAAAACTGGAAGTGCCTTTCCAAAGTTTTTGGCAAACCATGTGAGTCCTGGGGAGGGTGTGCACATCAGAGGGCCTGTTGCTACAGCCCCATAGTGCCTCAGAAGATTTTAAAAGGCCTGTAAGAAGCCTTTGGAATGCAACTTCAATTTTAGTGAGAATCAGAAGTGCCTTCTTAATGCCTCCAGCAGACCTTCTAAGACCTTCTGAGACTTGTGAAGACCACACACAGCCTCCCTGGGCCTGAGAAGTCCTCTGAAAGGCACCCCTAACACCTCCCCACAGAGACATACCTGGGCCAACTGGGTCCCCCTCGCTATGCCACTGCTATGTGCCTGTCTTGTGCACACACATCTCTCCCACATGTCCACCTAATGAGCTTCATATGTCAGTGGAACCCAGTTAAAGGCCCACTCAGCGGGTTTCCAGAGATGTGTTCATTTTTTCTTCTAATCCCAAGTATTAATATTGTCAGCTTGTCATAATACAGCCATATTCACAAATACCCCAAGCAACTGCAAAATAATCTTTTGGAAAATGGCAAAGAAGATCATTTCCCCACAGAAATCAGGTTATTTTTGCAAAGCTAGGAGAGGTTTTTCAAAGGAGGGCAGAAACAAAAGCACCAGACAAGGGGAAAAAATGAAGTTGGTGTCACCGAAGCTGAATGGAAGTAAATTTCAACTGTTTGGGGATATGGGGAGTGATCACTCCGTGATTGTGAAAGGCAGCAAATGTGAAAGAAGCATTGAACAGACAGCTGAGGCAGGTACCTGCAATTGACAGGGGAAGGTTCAGGAGCCTGTGATTAATCCTCCTCTTTCCCGTGGTTGGAATCCAGATCAGCAGCCCAGCAGCTGCTCATGTTAGACAATGCTCTTGATTACTACAGGAAGGAAGGCAAGCCAGGTATCATCATCTCTGTGTTGCACTGCAAATCCTGAAATTGGGACTTAGCGTCTTTGGGGAAAAGAATGGTCTGCATTGCAATATCATTTTAGATGTGGAGATGGCTCCCCCCTTGGCTCCCCTCTTCCTGGGCAAACCTGGGTTAGATAACCATTAATAAATCCCTATGAAGACATGCCAGCACATTCAGGCTGCAATCCTGAAGTGCACTTAGGTCAGCCTATCTGGTACTTGGGCAGGCTTAATTCCAAGATAGGCCAGCCTAGCTGCACCAGAAAAGTCTTGGGCCAGCTAAACCCACTTAGGCTGGCCCTAGACAGATGGACCTGGATCAGTCTAGCAGTGCTAACCTAGGCAGCTCAACAGGGGCATGTTGAGGACGTGTGGAGTATGGCCTAGAACAGCACAGTTCGGCAGTATTCAGAGCCTGTTTCCAGCTCCTCTGTTTCCAGGTTACCCCCAGGTTACCAGCTCTCAGCTCCTCTGACTTAGGCCACCTCTTGAACAGGCGTATATATGAGAAGACCCACAGGTGTCCATGATAAGCCAGAGTAAAAATGGAAGCAAAATTTAAAAGTTCTAAGCCTTAGGCCAGGATAAGCACCACTCCTGCCTCTCAACCTCAGGATATGGCACAACCACAACAGTGCACCTCAGGATGTGGCACAACTCTTGCAGCACAGTGAGCATGCTACCCTTGTGCTGCTGCCTCTTCAGCAGCAGCCTAAAGGCTTCCAAGCCCTGTGGATTTGGCCTGTTAGCTCAGGATATGGTTGACAGGCCAGCCTAGCTAGACCATTCTCTCTGGCCTAAATCAGGATTGCTCCCTGAATATTTTAGAGGCAAATGCACATGCCCGGATCCTTTTCGCCTTTTCAGAGCCCAACACGACCTCTGAGGCAACTTGGGCTTATCCAGCTAGTTAACTATTGGCAGCCAAACAACTCGTGGAGGTAAATGGTCACGGCCACTATAAGATGCACTCATTACCATTCATTGATAGCAAGTGTATCTCATTGTAGTCATTCATTGCTACTATTATTCATTTTTAGTGTTGCAATTTTACTGTTTTATTTTACCAATCACAGCTTTGCTTGTTTTTCAGTGGAAGATATTCTCCTTGCCGAAAATCTCTGCAGCACAAGGGCTTGATCTCTGAATTGAAGCTGGTCAACCTCTCTGACCCCCAGAGTCTTTGTGGCAGAGAGGCTGCCCAGCCAACTAAATTTGCCTATTGCATGTATCTGGCTTTAATTTTCCATGCGTGGAGACATGTGGGAGGATAGGAATTGCTGGTTTCTTTTTTGAGATGGGATTGCAACTTTAATCTTAAACCGAATCTAAGTCTCTGTAAACAGAGGGTTCATACAGAGCTCCTGTTAAAATGCTAGTTCAGTATCCCACATGCCAACAGGCCATATGGAAGGATTAAAAATAACTTGCTGCTGCTGTCCTCTGACTGGAGTTCATCTTTTCTGACTCCCCCAAACTGAAGCCTGATGGAGACATTTGGATTGAAAATTCCAGTTCCATCATCCTGATGTTTCCTGAGGAAGAAAGTAGCTGCAACATCATCTGCCGTTTTAGCATATACTGGAGGAAAACTGACCTCTCCCAGTGGCATAGCTAAAGGCAGTGCCGGATTTATGTATAAGCTAAACAAGCTATACCTTAGAGCCCCACTCTCTTGGGTCCTTCCCCCAAAAATTTAAATTGTATTTCAGTTCAACAATTACTTTGATAAAATACATATTTTGTTATGTGCAAATGGCTTTAGATACCTATTAGGTCGATGAATTACCATATAGCATATATTCAACACCAAAACAGCAACAATTTGTTGTTGACAAAGGACAACTGGACATATAAAGGGCCCCATTACCTTCAATAGCTTAGGGCCTCATCAAACCTAAATCTGACCCTGGCTAGAGGGGATGAAAAGCATTAAGTTTTTCAGGGACCCTCACTGCAGCCATTCCTTCTAGAGCCATTCCAGGCAGTGGGAGCAAAAATGGAGCCCAAACTGGAAGGACAGTCTCAGCACTGGGCTGTAGCAGCTATCAACACATTTCCTCAAACCAAAGAACCTTCTGTAGCAACTTACTTGGAAGAAGGAGTAGAAATGAGAGACTTCAAAACAGGAAAATAGTTTTTCCCACTGCAAATTCAAATACACCTCTCCCAAACTCTATAATGTGAGATGTGGCATGCAGATATGCTCTCAAGTACTGCATATGATTTCATAATACTTTATCTCAGTACTAAGAATGCCAGTAAGTAAGAAGTTGTATTTAAAATTCCTTTAAGATTCCAGTCTCTGTGCTGGACATTTAACAATGCCTGGAAATTTTGCATTGGCTCCAAGAACCCAATGTAGGGAAGAAATTGGATACAAATGAAAAGTATCCTTTGGTGCCACATTTGTCCGCTGGCCCACAAAAGCTATCTCAGATAAACTGCATCAGGCGTCTCAGCCAGACTAGGGCCACGCTCTATGGCATGCTTAGCATAACATGTAATCCTCCCCTGTGCAAACACAGACCACCAAACCAAGGAGTGACCCAAGAGTCAGTATGTTGTAAACTGAATACATTTGTTTCTACATACTTTTCAGTTTCCAAAAGCCATACATTTCTTAGCGATCCCATACACCTTACCACATCCAGACACAATTCTTATAATTATGGGAGAAATAGATCTCCCACTTGCCACAAGGCAGCCAATATATACACAGCTGTCCTTCAGAGCAAGAGTTGAGGAAAGGATTCTTGTAATGGGTGAATTCTTGACCATGCTGACTGAAAAATTCCATGTGTAATTTATGCTGGATACCACAGGCCACAACGCGGACTTGGTTTCAGTGTTGAGGGTCTGATACTACTCCTGGAAAAATATTGATAGTATAAGTCCCATTAAACAGTAAAAAGCCAAGGTCATGGCTTCTGGTCCCATCAATTCATGGCAAATGGAAGGGGAAGAAATGGAAGTCATGACAGGTTATTTTTCTGGTTTCTAAGGTCACTACCAATGGCAACTGCAGCCAGGAATTTAGAAGATACCTGCTTCTGGAAAGGAAAGCTATGGCAGGTATAAACAACTTAATCAGAGACAAAGATTAGTCTAGTTAAAACTTTGATCTTCCCTGTGGTAATGTATGACTGTGGGTGTTGGCCCATAAAGAAAGGTAGATGCCTTTGAATGATGGAGAAGACTTTTGAGAGTCCCTTGGACTGCAAGTAGATCCAATCAGTCCATCCTGCAGGAAATCAACCCTCACTGGTTAAATACTGAAGCTAAAGCTCAAATATTTTGGCAACATCATGAGAAGGGAGGACTCCTTAGAAAAGAGCCTGATGCTTGGAAAAACTGAAGGCAAAAGGAGAAGGGGATGGGAGAGGATGAAGTGCGTAGATTGTGCAGGGTGACCATATGGACTGGAGGACAGAGTACCTCTACCTTTAACCATTGCATAGAAGAGGAAATTTAGGAAATTTACTTCTTAACCCCTTCTATGTTGAGTTACACCAAAGCATGCAAATTGTGACTTAGCAGGTTTCTCTAGACACAGGCCTTGTGATAATTCATCATAAGTTCCATCCGAACAAGGTCTGGGTAGGATAGAGCCATCAGAAATTTAAGAAAAACAACAGCCCCAAATGCATCAGTTCTACTGTGGATTAAAACTCAGGCAATTTGAAACTTTAAGATCCAGGGAGAAATTTCAGAAACAAGAAGCTATTGGAAAGTCTTCATCTCTGCACCAGGAATTAGACATGGGAGGTAGAGGTTGCTTTTAAGATTCAGTTCAAGGCTTTTTCCACAATAGTATTTTATTAGTGAGTGCACTTTTCATTTTGGGAGTTGAACTTTGCTGTCCTTTTTTACACATCTTTGTCTTCCATCCATCTCCTCTGTCTGGTAAAATACACTGTCTTGATCTGAATCAACAGGGGTTACAGACCACTGACACCAATAGCTACAGTTAATATATACAGGTTGACTCTTCAGGGATTGAAAGATAAATAAAGGCTGAGAAATTCTTGGCCTATGCTCTAAGATGCATTGTCAGCAGAAACTACCCTGTAACAGGAAAAGGGAGGGGGAAGCATCCTGCTAACAATAGAAACCTTGAGCTGATTTCCTTCCAACAGCTCACAAACAGCCTCATATGTCAGAAATCAGATTTCTTTGGAAAGTGACATAATTCAGTTTACTTCACAGATTGCTCCATCATGACATGACGAGAGGGTAGCCTCCAAGTGACAATTTGAAAACTAAAACTATATTCTAAGTAAGTGTATCCAGTTTTTAAAAGAATAATATAAAGAACTATGCTTCCAGATTACTGTAGCTGATGCAGATGCTTCTACTACTATAACTGATTTAATTTGATGGGTACAAATGAGATACAAGCTAGCCATTGAAGAAAATGATCCTGTTGGGTTAAAAAAACCAAGCATATACATAGAACAGGGGTGTCCAAACTTTTAACTTGAGGGCTTTAACCAGTGTGGAAAGGAGGGAATTTCAGCAAGTGCAGCTTCTCATCTCATAGATCACAAGGTGAACATACTGAAAATTCTACTTTTCACATTTGTTAAAGATCCAGAACCCTAAACTTGAAGGTTTGGACACCCCTGATACAGAAAATTGATACATAATGGAAGTGGGTGATAGCCCAGCTTCCTGAAGTCTTATAGCCTGATCCTGTGCCAGGGCTGTGGCAGCAGTCAGTGGCAATGGCTGTCATGAAAAATTAGTGATTGATTGGATTTGTACTCCCCTTTTCTCTATGAAGGGCACAAAAAGCAGTTAACAACCAATTATTTATACAATAAATGCATAAGACACTTTGCCCTGAGTGGAGAACATGTGGTGCTGGCAGAGTGGCAGGCAACCATTGGTGCTGGGCTTTACAGCTGGTAAGACGCAGACAATGAACATGCAGGAGTTATCTGCAGAACATGCAGAACATTATCTTTGCTGAATGGCAGCGTGACTGGGCATGATTTGGGTCATACAGGAAGCTTTCTTAATGGTAATTCCTAAGTTGTGGATCCCCTCTCCAGGCCCAGGGGATATGCTTAGCACTTTTTCATATTGTGATGGTCAATGAAAATGAAGCATTTTAAGCAAATTTTTCTATTGGTTTTGCATTTTGATTGTATCTCCTGGTCTTTGACTTGTTTTTTGGCCACATGTTGATTTTTATTTCACTGCATTTTTTATATTTATCTGTTTTATGATAGTGTTTGTTTTGAGCTGCCTTGAGCTCTCCTACACTTGGGAAGGCAAGACATCAATACTCTCATCTAAGAAATAAATAAATGCCTGCTATATCAAATGCATTGGTGATGTTCGGGGCACAAAAGAGCTTAAAAATCTGAAGAGAAAATAAGACATGAAAGGAATTTTGAAGCATTTCTAATCTGAATCTGCCCTCAGAACACAAGAAAATACTGGACATCTCACTAAAGGATTTAAAATGCATCAAATGTAAAGTGTATTTGGAAAATGTTGGGCAGGTCCTGATCCCAGATCCCATTAACTTCTGGAGTCCTAGTTGTAAGTATTCTGTTTTTATGCAACTAAAGCTTTTGATAAAACATCAAACCCTGACAGTCAAAGAGTTATACCTCAACGCGCAGCTCTCTTTAGTCATTTAAAGCATTCAAATAGGGCTGCTCTCTCCGTTTGAACCATCTTCCATCCACCTTAAGCCCACCATTCCTCTCTCCCCCTTCATGATTAATAACATCTGAAACCCAAAACGAAGTCAGCTGCACTGTAATAAACTTGGTATCAATTTTACAGGTCACAAATAACCATGTAATGCAATAACTCTGCGGGCTACAGACGGACGTGGGCCCACATGGTGCAAAGGAGCAAGAGTTCAGTCTGCAGAGACATGGGAAGTAGCTATATTCATCAAATCTCCGCACACATCCCCAGTATTCAGCTGACTGTAGCTTGCGTTGCCTGTCCAGCTGTCTCAGAGTGCACACAGAAGAGAATAGATGCAACAGATGACAGTGGTGGCAGAGTTGGTTAAATGTCATCTCTAGACTGAGACAATCGGAACTGCCACCAGATGCAACATAGGATGGGGCATCACAGTGGCATCGCACCTTGCATAACCGCATCACCCTTTACTTGCACATCACAACAGCTGATTTACCATATGTCCATGTATTTGCCATGTGCTAAATAAACAACTGCTTATGAAATGTCTCATTTTCAAATCAAAACAGACAAGAGGAGGGTTCAAGATTTGATTTATCTTTTGCTTTTACCTCTGATTCTGCTCTTTGTTGCCGCCACCTGTGAGTCCATTCCCAGGACCTAAAAATAAAAAGCAGGCCTCCGTCAGTCTTGACAGACTATGGTATCGTGCTTGGCGCTGCATACGCTGCATGCGAAGCACGAAAACCTGGGTTAGATTGTTATGGAGGATAGGCTGTTACCCAAGCAGCAAATCCCCCCTCTCCACGCCACTGAATTAGTCCAATGGAAAGGCAGAGCCAATATGATTGGATCCAGCTGGCGTCACAGAGCTGGGCTAAGGACAGGAGCTCACCTGTCTTGTGGGGCCAACCTGGGTCTCGAATCCTGGCCTGATGGTTAACAGGCACAGTGTCTTAACCACTTGCACCACCCACAAATGACACCTAGAGCACATGCCCCTTGCCATCCGCAAAACATGCTCCTGGTTGTTTTTGACGTTGATACAGAAGGACAACTGCATCATGCCTCCTCTTATCAAATGGTAACTGTAACTGTCATCAAGACAGTTAACTCTGTGCAAAAAGCAGTGTGGCAAGAGAGGTCTGCCCTCCCGTCTCTGAATTGTTATCCACTTTGCAGCAAATTACATCTTTGGAGTGTGATGATGGCTTGTAGTCAGTCAGATTTAGCTACACACAAATGTCACAGAAAACAATGGTGAGCAATTTAACATAAGGCCAACCATTGAGCTGCCTTGGGTTTCCTTTTTTAAGGAAGAAAGGTAAGATAGAAATTAAATTCATCATTATCAGCATCATCTTTGTTTCCATTCCAATAGAAAAGTGAGCATTTTCCATTCTTTCCACCTTAATCATGAACAATCTCAAAAGAACGGGACACTTTTTTTTCCCTGACTGCAGTTTGGCCACTGCGATAAGTGATAAGTTCACCTCCCTTACCTTTTCAGACTCAGTCCTAATTTTGAGCCTCCCAATAATAACTTCCCAGTTCTCTTAAGTTAATGGCTTTGTTTTCAACATTGTGTATCTTAGATCATAGAATCATAGAGTTGGAATGGACCCAGTGGATCATCTAGTCCAACCCCCTGCCTGTAGCAGGAGATCCTCATCTTGTGGGGACCCAGGTCTCAAACCCTGGCCTGCTGGTTAACATGCACAGTGTCTTAACCACTTGCACCCCCAGAGGACATCCTTTTTAAAGGGGTAAATGAAAGGCACTCTGCATATGCTCAGAAGCCTCCTTTAAAAAGGAAGCTATATAAATCTCTCTTCATAAGCTGAGAAGCCCCTTTTAAAAAGGAAGCAATAGAAAGCACTGAGGACTAGTGATTTATAATTCACTCTATGCAATGGGGGGGGGGAGCGAAATGCAATGTATCTGGAATAAATCATTATACCTTATTTGCTCAGCTCATTTCATCTTCTAGACAGATGTTGACAAAAACACCAAGGAAAATTTCTTCTAAGAAATATGTATATCTGGCTTTTTAAAAAATATAATAGGAATACCTCCTGCTGTCTGTATCCTCTCTATCTGTCCGGCTACATTTTCCACCATTGCCAATTTATTTTGCAGTGGGATAGTAAGCACTGACAAGTTATTTCACACAACATTTAAAGACGTGTGTGTGTGTGTGTGTGAAGCAAGTCCAAATCCCCAGGGTGCAGCTTGCTTTTTGAACAGTGCAACTTAGTTGACGAGATCGCGTAGTGCACAAGCAAATTGGGGGGAAAGACATGGATGCCGTGCAACAGAATATCAAATGGGGAGAGATAAAAAGCATTCTGCATCAAAGTGAGTTTTTCCTTCAGAAATCCTTTCATCACACAGGGAAAAAAACACAGAGACGGAGTTCTGTAAATGTTTCGTGCTCCCATGAATTATATATTGATTATTCTGTGGCACTATCTGCTAATAGTTACAGAAATAATTACACTCAAATAGGAAACTATGCCACCTCTTCTTTCGTCCATTCTTATTTATAGTTGGTTACATTTACTGAATCCAAATAGATACATAGTTTAGCTATGTCAAAATACATCCTCTCCCTCTTTTCAGAACCAGCAATGAAATCCATAAGGCCACAGCGAGATCGAAAAGGATACTGCCAGTTCAGAGTGGCCAGGCCACCCAAGTCCAGCAGGACAGACAATTCTTGTTATTGCTTGGGTTGGTTTCTTGGAAAACCTAGTCTTTGGCCAAATTCCAAATTCCAAAGCCAAATTCTTTGGCCAAATTTGACCACAGAACTTAATGCCCACTTTTGCCTGATTTATCCTTATAGGCAGCAGGCGTGGTCTGGTGGTTGAGTGCAGGGTTGCTGAAGAAAGCTACACAGGGAAGGACCTGGACAGTTCCTGGATATGAGACTGCATAAGCTGATAAGCTGTCATGATTCTTGAGAGCCAGAAGGTGTTGCCATTTACAGCTTGGCTGACCAGAAAACTGCTGTTGGAAGCTTGAAAGCATCCCCTGATACCAGTTGTGATGATGATCATGTTGTGAATTATTCCACCTGGAAAGAGAGCACCTCAGGCAAAAAAAAAAAAAAAAAAAAAACAACAACCAGTCTATATTTACCGGCTTCTGAACCTAACAGGATTTCCCATCAATTGTAACTGCTATATTCCAAATATACAATTTCTCTTTATTTCCACCAACATGCCCATGGGTCTGCACTGCACCACTCCTGGATCCAATCACTGGGTAACTTGCCTGTTCAACTTGCAGTTCCCCCCTTCCTCTCCTTTTCCACCAACAGCATCTCAACGCACCACAGCTATACTTTGGTTCTCAGCAGTTCTTGGGCATGGTAGTCATACACCAACCTCCATCTCTTTTCTTTCTATTAGGCTGCAATCCTAAAGACACTTTCCTGGGAGTAAAAGTCATTGAAAACAATGGGGTTTACATTTGAGTAGTCGTGATTAGGATTGTACTCCAAGTCAGTCAGTTGATCAGTCAGCTAGTTTTCAGCCAACCCATCCATCCATACATCCATCCCCTTTCCTCCATCTCCTTCCTTCTGTACCAGGGTTCTAAACTTTTGTGGCAGGAGGGCCATACTATCTTTCTGATACTATGTCAGGCGCTGGAATTGATTTACATTACAAAATTGATTTACATTACAAAAAAGAATTGATTTACATTACAAAATTGAATCACTCTGCATAAATGAATATATTAGTGATGGAACTTGGGATTGAATTCAAATTCCTTATGACTTTCTTCAGTAAATAACCAAATACACAAGATATTGGTTGTTTACATGTCTTTGTTCATTTTACTGTAATTTGTTATGCATTTTGGCTATGTGTTAATAAATATGTGTATTTTAGGCTTTGCATGTGATATTTATGTCTTTTTTGGTGGCAATTCGGCATTTGCAAGCTGCAAAAGACTGGGTTCCACTTTTCAACTGTTTTCACTTTTGGATGGTGCTCCAGTCCCTAACCTGTCCAATAAGTGGAGATTGCCTGTATTAATGGAGACCTGAGATCAGCTCCAGGCCTCTGGACTAGGGCACACACACATAATGGTCACTTAAATAAGCAGACTTCTGTTTGAGAAGCAGCAGATTTGGTTGGGAACGTTTGTCTGAAGGGAAAGGTCTGTCTGATCTTTCCCTCCTTAGGGGAAAGATTCTGGTCCTCAGCAGAGGAAATAATGGGGCATGATGGATGGAAATAGAATCAGGGCCTTATTGCCATATCTTAAACCCCATCCAGGCCCAGGAAACCCAAAACAGGTCTCTTCAAATTTGCAGTGGAGATCTAAGGAGACCTATCAAAGTGGAGATCTAAGGAGACCTATTTCCTGGACAAAACACAGGGTAAAGAACAGTAACCTCCTTTACCCTGAGTAGACCTGACTATTCTGCCCACCTCCATATGATGCAGCGATTGCTATTTAACCTTCGGTGCTGGGAACAGGATTTAAGCAGTTATTCAGGGGTACATCCCATTCAATTCAATTCAATGGAGCTTATTTCTGAGTAGACATGCCAATGCTTGTGCTGTAGTTAACTCAATAAAATTTTTTTGTTTTGTTTTTTGGTCTTCATTTCATATCTGACTTCATGTTTATTCAGAGGCCCTTCAGCTGTGTAAATTACTTATGTAAAGCCCCACAGACCTGAAACTCAATTCAGATTACTTATTGCCTGCAAATATTTGAACAGAGGAAAAGTCCCCCCACCTTTCCAAGCTTTTTAAGATCAAAGAGTCCTTCATCACACGTTGGCATCTTGTCATTTTCAAACCAATGGTATCAATTAATTAATGGGGAGACTTTTCTTCCAATGATTCTGTTACATGCTGACTTTTCATAACCGTGTTTCAATCAGAATGCAATGAAAGGAAAATAAAATATTTGCATCCTTGAATTAGTAAGCAGAGGCTTTCACCAACTTTGCTTTATGTTTTTTAAGTCGAGCTGAATTGAAACTATTATCATGCTGAAGTAGGCCTATACTTTTATATTACAGAGTGAATGAGAGAAAGATATATATATAGGCATTGGCATCCTTCAGTCTTGAAAGACTATGGTATCGTGCTCTGATTGGAGGTCCTGAAACAGCATCTAGTGTGGCTAAAAAGGCCAATGTGAGAGTGTCCATCCCTTCCACACTGAGGACAAAGAAATTCCGTCCCTTGCCCAGGTCCCAGGTTTCGCTGCTTTCGGGTCTGTCTCTTTGCTTCAGCCTGCCGAACAAGTGTCTCTTCCAGTTGGAGAAGGCCTTGCTGGGTCTTTTGCCTCCACGCTGAACAATCGGAATCAAGGTTTCCCAGCTGTTGATGTCCATTCCCAAGGCCTTTAGATCCTTCCTGCATATGTCTTTGTATCACAGCTGTGGTCCCTGCACTAATTCTCCATATAGGAGATCTTTTGGAATCCGACCATCAGCCATTCTCACGACATGCCCAAGCCAGCATAGACGCCGCTGTTTCAGAAGTGTGAACATGCTAGAGATTCTAGCACGTTCCAAGACTGCGTCGTTTGAAACTTTGTCACGCCAGGTAATGCCAAGAATACGTCAGTGTATATGGAAAGTGTTCAGCTTTCTCTCCTGCCATGCATAAAGGGTCCAAGACTCACTGGAGTACAAGAGTGTGCTCAGGACACAAGCTCTATAGGAACTACAGGACTCCATTGGCAACATTTTTTTTTGGCACGGCCCTAAGTTGACAATAAGGTCTACAGAATCTTATAAAGATATAAATAAGATTTTAAAAAAGATATAAAAATCATAGAGCTGGAAGGTCATCTAGTCCAACCTCCTACCTATAGCAGGATTCATCCTAGAGCATCTCCAACAGGTGCTTGTCATGCCTTGACTTGAAGTTCCCCAGTGCAGTTTTGTATTTTAGTTATATCTCTATGATACAAAGGAAAGCAATAAAAATGTGCAAATTTTTTACAAGTGCAAATGATTTAATGGACCAAAGGGACCTAAGCATATTTTCATATTGATGTGTACAAATAAATAAAGTGCTCAATCTTAATTACCCAGAACTGATGCAACTGCAATGGTATGGAAGCAATTGTTCGAGGAGGCCTCCATGACTGCCTTCCCTCCCCAGGATCCAGCACCTACCCTTTTAGCATGACTATCAATATTGGAAAGTTGGATAGGATCAGGCCCAAAATGTGTTGATTACCTTGGAAATATCAATGACGACAAAACTGGTTATTTTAATATCTATTAAAGGATTGTGATTCCAATCCTGAGCTTGTTCTGCCAATGCTCTGCAGCAGTAGGAGTCACAAATGTGCCATAAAGCACATTTGCTGGTCCCAGTACCAGTCCCGCCCTGGATCCAGATCAGCATCAGCTTATGCTGTACTAGCACCAGTGGAGTACCTATGCTTCACGGCTCAGTGATCACCTGGATCCCAGGTGGCAGACTGGAGGAGAGGTTGTGAAGGGAAATGGGAGAAAAGGTGGGTAGTAGGCATCACAGGGCAGGGGAATGTAGGACAGGAAAAGAGCAGGGTGGAAGCATGACTGGGGGAGAGAGGAGAGCGGGACAGGACCAGTGCAGCTCTGCTCCACTAATCTTGAGCCTCTGTGTCAGAACATGTGGCCTTGATTCTATGGTGAAAAAAGTTTTTATTAAGACTTTTAATAAAAAGTTTAATTAAGCCAGTGTTTTTCAAACTGTGGGTCATGACCTACTTGCTGGGTTGCAACTTGATGTCTGGTGGTATCTGGGTTGGGCCCTCCAAACCACCCTTACGTCCAGGTTTAACTTAAAGCCAGGAAAGAAACTTTGTTCCAACTGTTATGATCAGTGTGTCAAAGAGATAAGCTATGAGCATCCTGAGATGGAAACAACTGATGCTCACTTTCATTCACCAGAACCTGATGGAACATCACTTGACCAGGTAGCATTTGGAGCGCCTTTGAGTACATAATACATTTAGTTATGACACCTTTGTGTCACACATGTCCTACAATTCAGAGTAACTGTGGGAAGACGTAAGAGGCACTCTGGATTGCTCTATGCATTTCCCATAGGTTTCCCGTAGGTGGCACCATAACTACGTTGGTGTAAAAGGTCCCATAGTTACTCTGGATTGTAGCCATCAAATATGAAGTCAAAGTAAATTGTGGAAAAGCTGGAAAAGGCCCTAGATGACACTATAAGACATTTGCTTGGTCTAGGGAAGGAGTCAAATACATTGCAGGCATTGAAGAGACTTAAGCAAATTAAGTTGTATCATTTAGATTTAGAAACTCAGGATACAATCCAGACTAACTATGGGACCTCTTGCATCGACGCAAAAAGAATTTAGTCTGAATTGCAATACAATTTTTTCATTCGTTTGCACTAGATGGCGCCGTAACTCCATTGATGCAACTGGTCCTTGCTCCAACAGATCTCTTCACATAACTGGTCTGGATTGTGCCTTTAGTCTATACCCATTGCTTTACTTTCATAGCCCACCTCTGACCATGCAGTCCTAAATGGCTTGATTAAATAGGCTACCTATGTAGGTAGAAGTGTGGATACTGTGCAGGATACTGAAAGTGCAGGATACTGAAAAAAATGCCAGAACATTTAACACAACCAGGGCACATCTTTCAAAAATTTCTTAGATTTTCATAGGTAATTTTTAGACATTATTAGAGTTCATATTCATAACTTTTTCCCTCCTGAACTGTACACAGATAAAATATTTCTTTGCCCAGCGTGTAGTTAATATGTGGAACTCCTTGCCAAAGGATGTGATGATGGCATCTGACCTAGATGCTTTTGAAAGAGAAATGGACAAACTTCTTGAGGAAAAAGTCTATTAAAAGCCTTGATATGTATCTTCCTAATTTTTGGAAGTATTTACACCAGAATGCCAGATACAGAATTTACCTCAGAATGCCAGATGCAGAATTTACCTCAGTATTTACCCCAGAATGCCAGATGCAGAATTTACCTCAGATGCAGAATGCCAGATGCAGAATTTACCTCAGAATGCCAGATGCAGAACTTACCTCAGAATTTACCTCAGAATGCCAGATGCAGAATTTACCTCAGAATTTACCTCAGAATGCCAGATGCAGAATTTACCTCAGATGCAGAATTTACCTCAGAATGCCAGATGCAGAACTTACCTCAGAATTTACCTCAGAATGCCAGATGCAGAATTTACCTCAGAATTTACCTCAGAATGCCAGATGCAGGATTTACCTCAGAATTTACCTCAGAATGCCAGATGCAGAATTTACCTCAGAATTTACCTTAGAATGCCAGATGCAGAATTTACCTCAGAATGCCAGATGCAGGATTTACCTCAGAATTTACCTCAGAATGCCAGATGCAGGGAAAGGCACCATGATGTAGGTCTTGTGTGCTCCCTGACGCATGTGGTGGGCCACTGTGAGATATGGGAAGCTGGACTAGATAAGCTTTGGCTGATCCCACGGGGCTCTTTTTAGGTTCTTACACCCTATTGGGACTTTGAGATTTTGGAGTTATTTAGACAAATAAATCTTCTGCTCTCCTCAGTGTGTTTTTGTTTACAATTCATACCCCTTCTTTCCCCCTCCTTCTTCCCCAAGCTTTTAATAAGTGCGGACAAACTGTGAAACAATTGCTCCATGCTCACTGCTATACACCACAGATAAGACAAAGGAAAAAATTCTATTCATTTACATTTAGAGTACAGAGTAAATCGTAATTAAGCTACCCTCTACAGATGCTCTATAATACAACAAAATAAATACCAACGGGAGGAAAGAAAAAAAAAACAACTCACCAAAAAACAATTACAAGCTGGCATACTTACTGCTTTGCATTTCAATAATAATGTGAACTATTAAGTAAACGGAGGCATAATGAGCTGAGGTTCATTAACTTATCTTACTGTAGGAACCAGTGTAGCAATTTGGCATAATTAGCAACTTGGAACCAGTACTGATGGCGGATGGAAAATTTTGCTTAGCGGCTCCCACTGACCACCGGGAGAGAGCTCCAGGCACTTACTTCGACAGTGGCACTTGCACATATTAGATATCCCAACTGGAAATCCAAGAATTTTTCTTTTCTTTTCAAAAATGTGTCACATCGGTATGAAGCTTTCTGTGGGTCTTTCATCTATCATGAAAATGGAAGCCTAAGGTGGATCTTCCTTATCTGTGGGTCTGGAATCTGTGGATTTAACTATCGGTGAATGCCATGGATTTAACTTGTTGAAACCCACCTCCCTCAAGTTTTTAATAAATCTGCTTGTGCCTCCACAGATACCATTTTCCTCTTAAAAAAAAAATAAAGTAACTGTCCACAGATACCATGGTCCTCTTTAAAAAAAAATAAAGTAAAAATCAGTAAGGAAATTATGCCATTTGCAGGGCTACAGAGTAGGCTTCTGAACTCATGTAACAGCCAAATTCAGAGTAACTACGTGAGCACGTAAGAGACATTACGTGCCCCCGAAGTTACTGCACCACCTAGTGAAAACCTATGTAAAATTCATATTGCAATCCAGAGTAAATTGTTCTTACACCGGAGCAAGGACTCCCTGTAGTTACTCTGGATTTCGCCCTAAGCCACTTCTGGGTTGCATGATGCATTTTCAGAGAGGATCACACAACCTGGAAGTGGTTTATAAGAGTGTAGTCGTGTAGCCCTGCAAATGGCACAATTTTGCAGCTCAAACATAGGAAAGCCTACTTTTTAAAACCGATTTCTACTTTCTGATTAACCCTACAATCCAGAGTAACCACGGGAGCACGTAAGAGATATTTACGTCAACGTAGTTACGGCACTACCTAGGAAAACCTATGGGAAATTCATACTGCAGTCCAGAGTAAATTGTTCTTACGTTGGAGCAAGGACTCCCTGTCGTTACTCTGGATTGCACCCTTGGACTGCAATACTCTTTCCTGGGAGTAAGGCCCACTGAACACAATGGGACATACTTTTGAGTAGACATGGTTAGGATTTTCCTCTTACAAAATAAAGGATAAATAAGGATTTTTTTAAAAAAAACTTATTAATATATCTGTTATTTATTTGGAATATTTTCTCACTTCTTTTCTTAATTCTTACAGGTAATTCAGTGTAATAACTTACCAGATAATTTAGACATTAACAATGCATATTTTGAAAAGGTATTATTATAGCAGCAATCCAAACTTTGTTCCAGCATCATTGCAACCTATCCCCCACACCAGTGGCATAACAACTAACAATCACCAATAGGTTTAAACCACTAAGGGCACATTCCTATGCATGTTTACTCAGAAGTAAGTACTGTTGTGTTCAATGGGGCTTACATCCAGGAAAGTGTGGATAGATTTGCAGCCTTAGGGGTGCAATTCTAATCTAGGCTGGCACAAATCATTGGTCTTCCCATCCTTGTGATGAAATAGAGAGGGAATTGCATGTATGTGCACTGGTCTAACCTTCCCCCAGGAGTGGCACAGAAGTGTTTTATCATCTTATGTCTCTTTTGTGACATCCCCATGTCAGCACAAGACTTATACAGGGGCTTTGGCCAGCTTAACTGGAGTTTAAGATTGCAGCAAAGAGGTCTAACCAATATCCTCAAGGACAGAGGTCAACTGAACCTCAGTGAGGAGCCACTTCAAAGAGTAAGTATCACTATCAAAAAAGCCACGCTCTGGCAGAATACCTGTTGCTCCTTTGAGGTTATCCACAGCATGGACTAAACTGATGATCAGAATATCCAGGATGTTAAATGTGGACAGAGGGACATCCCAATCCCAAACTATTTAGGTTTATAAGGGTCATAACCAGCATCACAAACTGTGCCTGGATTTTGCTGATCTATATGCATTTTATAGATCACAGTCGTACCAGCTTATCACAGTTAAACCTGTAGTACTGTAGTTCATATCTCTCTGAAGCTACTTTTTCCACCCTGGCTAAGGATCTAAGATTCCTTTTCAATTTCCCCAGATTTCCTGATCTCCTGCAGTTATTTCCCCCAAACACTTTGCAGTCTGTCTGCTATCTCTACATGAGCTTGTTTGGATGGACACACACACAAAAACGATGTTAGACAAATAGCTATAATGAACAGTGAGTTAGCAAGCAATCTGTAGCAATCTATTCTCTTAAAATATTGGTCAAACAATTGCTAGAGGCAAATATTTGCTGGGTGCGACACACACACACACGCACAAACACACACACACATATGAGTTTTTGGAAGATTCGTGTTGAGAAAATTAGGTTAAATTAGTCAAATAAATTATTCATTGTGAAGTATTCTTTCAGCTGTACCCAGAGCGCTACAGAATCTAAACAGAGAGTTGCATGAAAAGCCATCATAGACATTTGTTCTCTTTCACCACCCTTAACAAATAATTCAATGGCTCTTTCATACAACATAAAACTGGACCCCAATAAGCCCAACAATGGCGCCACTAAGGCTCACATCATCACATGCAAAAGCTGCACATAGCGGAGGTAACCGCATATCCCAGTGATAGTTAGGAATAAGCTGAATCAGTATATTCCAAAAAGGCTTCGAATGAGTGCTGACATTTCTCCCATTCTATTTCTGTTTCCCCTTCTAAATCTCTACCTTAAAGGTGCATATTTTATGTTAGCATCTAAATTTTATCTGACCCAGCATCTCAAGTTACATGGGGGGGGGTGCCTGCTTGGAAGTAATATCATGGCAAATTTTAAAACATTTTGATCAACTTACCCATAGCCCAATCCTGTGGGCTGCCTGTGCCAGTGGAACGAGCATGCTGGCAGTTCAAACATATTTATGGTTGCCACAACTGTGGCATTTATACACAGTATTATATATGTACACTGCTTTTCAACTTAAAAGTTCACAAAGCAGTTTACCAAGAAAATGATGGCTAATTAATGGCTAATTATCAGTGAACACAACCTAAGTTTCACCAAAAGTGGCAAGTGGCTTGGTCTGCACAATGGTGAACCACAGGTGCCCACTTGAGAAGGTAAGCTCATGCAGGGGTGAGGGGAGAGGTAGGAAGTTGGTGCGTGGGATGGGGATGCAACAGGGGTATTGAGGAGGGAAGATCAGGCCTGGAAAGGGGTTGGATTCAGTGTCACCTACCAAACCTTACCCCCTTCCTTGGGCCTGATTCACCTGCACCAGCCAATGCAGACAACGATATCATCAGCACAGGTCCATGTTAATCTATGGTGCCAATGGGGGCGCCTCTGTTTCCAAGTGGTTATTCCGTGTGATACTTGACTATTAGACACTTCTTTTGGCAGCAAGCCAGGTATGCTTTTGAAATGGCACCAATATTCTCCTGTAAGTTTTAGTATTGGCATTTACAGGGATCAACCTGAAGTCTTATAGACGACAACAGGGTTCCCCTGTTCTATAAGGCAGCAACTGTCAACTTTTCTTCTACTTATGGTACATGGACCTCTTTGATCTTCTCTATGGACTTTGCTTTGTGTTTGTAGAGCAACTGTCTGTAGTTAACAAATTGTTTATCCCTCTTCCTCTTCCAGAAACAGACAATTTATTACTAAAGTTGCCCTAGAAAACAGAGGCAAAAAACCTGGAAGACTTTTTTCAACTATTTTTTAAGTGCTGTGCTCCAAATTCCTGTAATGAACCTGTGGATGTTTCACCATACACCAATGTGCTGTTGGAACTCTGTTTAAAAATCATTGTGGATTTTGGAAAATGGATTTTGGAATGGAAAAAGGAATGTTTTAAGAAGGGGCAACTGCACTATCATCCCAATTTCTCCCATTTTAGTATATGAGTGCCACCAACGGATAGGAAGCTCCAGTTCAAATACTTGCTTTCAGACTCCCCATCACCACTGCCAATTTCTCAGTTCTCCATTTGGCTACTTGTTTGATGTCAGCCTTCCCACACCACGACACCAAATATGCTCAGGTGAGTTAGGCCAGCCTAAATTGGTTAGGATTGCACTCTCAGTACCAAAGCACATAGAACGCTGTTACCTTCCCACTGAAGTGATACCTATTTATTGCATTTACATATTTTCAAACTGAGTATACAGACAAAATAAAAATTCTGTTAACTTCACCATCCCCTTATGAAGAAGGCTTCACATTCCCTTATGAAACAGGGTTCAAACTTACTCAATGAGCTTCATGGATGAATGATAATTTAAAGCCAGCTTGTCCTGGACCAGTGCTCTAGCCACTACACCATATACTGGCTTTGATTAGAGATAATTCTTTCACTGTGGGAAACTGACGGAGCCATAATTCAATGCAAGCACTTCATTGTTCACATCAAAGCATGTGAAAATCTTGGCCGAACAGAAACATTTCAGAGTATTTAAAGGAGCCAGGCACTTATCCCAGATTGCTAATGCAGAGTGCCTCTCCAACACGGCTTCAGAGATGTCATGTAAATGCATTTAGCAGGGCTCCACAGTCCCTAAGGTGATTACGCACACTACTTAAAAATCGAGTACCCCTTCCACGGTACATTTATGAAACTAAGTGCTTAATTAGGTATAACCTCATAACTTTAGAGGTACGTTACAGGCAATTTAAAGTTGGTCAAAGCCCAGTTTCTGATATATAACCAGAGTTTGCTTTCTCCTATTTTTTTAAGATGACGCCTGAAAAATGTCTGGTTGCTAATTTCCAGTAACTCTAACCTGTGCCAAAAATGTTGAAGAAAGAAAAGCAAAAGTGAATTCACTTTCCTGCTCTGATCCATACTGTCTGTGAACAAAACAATATTGTTAGCTTGGAGACACTGAAATTTTCAGTGTGTGAGCCTCTAGAACAGGGGTGTCCAATCCTTGGCCTAGGGGTCAGATGCAGCCCATGGTGAGCAACCCATGGCAAGACCCCTCCATCCGGCCCACTGGCAAGCATCGTAATTCTCCAGATCTGCCTCTAATACACTGTTATATGTAAATTTATGCAAATTTGAAATGTAAATCATTTTCCCAGCTCCCAACAATGTCAGAGAAATGATGTGGCCCTCCTGCCAAAAAGTTTGGACATCCCTGATCTAAAACATTTGCACCCATTCATAGGGAGACTGCTTGCATTCATGCATTACTTTCTGATTTTCTTGAAAAATTCTGAATATTAATAAGTCTATTAGATAATAGGTTATCATATGTATTTTCAAGGGAGGAGGTTAGCAGTATTGCTCCTACTGACACATCAAAAGGGTGTGGCACTTTTCCCCATCATCTACCAATGCTATGCATACAAGCATATTGACATAGGGTGCAATCCTAAGCATGCCTACTCAGAAGTAAACCCCATTCTGTTCAATGGAACTTACTGTTAGGAAAGGGTAAGGATTGTATAGGATTGCAGCTATAATATTTTAATCTTAGAAGAATTTCTAACTGGTTTCCTGTTTCACTAATTTTTCTGCAACTGTTTATCTCTCACTCCTGGTTTGGATGCAGATGATGCTGTTTTCCTTGTCTTTTCAAGAGGCAAACATTTGAGCACAGGTGCAGTCCTAATCACCTCTTTAGAATTCACAAATTGCTGTTGGTATTCCATACATCCATGCCAGTGTTAGATCGGCTTTCCCCCAAATTTGAAATATTTACTTGAAATTTACGCAGTCCTTCTTCATAAGATTGATCTCACTGATATCTTTATTCCCTGCAAACCTTAGCCAAATGGTGCCATCTCCTAGTCAAAAACAGGTCTACTCCACTCATAGGACACCTGTCTGGACTCTGCAGTCTTTTCACAACTTTTGCAAACTGGTCAGGATAGGAGGTTTAGATTTTTGTTCATCACATATATGGAAAATTCCTCTTTATCTCTCTCCAGAGATGTCTACAGATAGACTTCTGCAGCTGACAAACATTCACAGCTCAGGCTAAAGTTCATTGAAGTTAACCCTAAAGTTAACTCTAGTTTAAATTTAATTGAATAAATTTTACACATACCATTGTGTTCCTGATTTAAGGAAACAATCCTAAACAATTTAGGCCAGCCTAACTCACCTGGCATAACTTCCCATGATGGTGAGGGTAGGTTGGCATATGCCTGTGCACTGGCCTGATCCTTCATGAGTGGGACAGAATTGCTTTATGGTACTTTTATGACACTCCCATGTCAGGACAGAACTTATGCTGGACTAATTAGAGGTTAGGATCGTAGCCTTAGAATGCAGTCCTGTCTCTGTCTACTCAGATGTTAACCCCATTATAGTCAATGGGGCTTACTCTCAAGTAAGTGAGGTTAGGATTGCAGCCTATATCCAGTGATGGGATTCAAATAAATTAACAACAGGTTATATGTCCATAGAACATCAGGTTCTATGTCCCATTAGTAACTGGTTCTCAGAACCAGGTGCTCATTAGCAAAGGGTTCTATACAACCTGTGAGGTTGTATATACTGCCTATATCTGTAAATCACTTTGTGAACTTTTTGTTAGAAAGCAGTCAATAAATACTATTGATGAAGAAGTTGATGATTTGATTTCTTAAAAGTACCTTAATGTGATACAAGTTTGAGCTCTTAAAAATTCCAAAGGTTTAGTGGTGTAAAGATGGGGAGCCAAGGATGACCACAACCACTTCCCAATTTTTATATTTGTGACAATTTGAATAATGTTAGATATGTGTAATTTCATGTAGAAAGTGATGAAATAAACCACCTTGAAATATTTCTATTCTGTCAAATGTTATAGCCAAAAATCCAGAAAAGGAAAATACAACTGCCTGATGTAATAAAAAGTGGATTACTGTACACTGGGAATAAATACCTTGTTGCACGTATTCTAGAAAACCAAATGTACAGTATTCTTCATAAATGTATGATTGTTTTAACCTTCTTCGATGTTACAACATGTTTTTGTATATATGATAGACCAGAAGCCCTCTGCAGATTATCTTGATAAGCATTCTTTCTCTGTTTTGTTTTGTGATTTGTGTTTGTGTCTACTACAAATGTGAAACTTATTACATATTTCAGGGTGCAATCCTAACCAACTGTCTAGCACTGGCATAAGGATGCAACTCTGAGGTCAGAGAACAAACATTGCCTTACCTTGAGGAGGCTTCAGTGACTGCCCCCCTAATGCAGGTAGCAACACATGCTCCACTGGAGTCCCTATGCCAGTGCTGGAAGGTTAGTTAGCACTGCACAGTCAATATAATAAAATGTTCGCTGTCTGCATTTCTCCTCTGGCCATTATTATTCATTTCATATCATGAATTATTATTGAAAATAATTCTGTCATGGAAAGAGTGTCAAAAATGTAATGATCGTGGGTGCCAATGACCTTCATATGCCACTGCAAAGGTTTTTGACATCCAGATCGAAAGGAGCACCTTTCCATTCTTCTCATTACTTTTTGGGAAATGGTAGAGTTTCATAGCTGATTCTCTTTTTATAAGACAGTTGAAAGGAATTGTAAATACTTCATACCACTAATAACAGTTCCAGTAATATTTGGGGTGGGGGGAACACTTCAGCTGAACTGCCTTATCTGTTGTCTATCTCACCTTCTAAAATAGCTGTATTCCTGCCTAAATCTTTCCAGTCTTCAGCAACATATTTTGAGAAAGTCAAAGAATCAGCATATTCCAGAATGATAAATTTCATAAATATTGGATAATGGTGGCACTTCCTTTCCAGTTGGGTTTTGTAACTTGACCAGATGCCCAAACCTCAAATGGAGGACAAGGTTTTGGATTCCTCTCAGCCTGGCCTTTCAGGCGGACAATGGCATGTTTGCCTACTCATGGGTAAAGCCACAATATTGGGCACTTTCACTTTCCCATAGAGCTCAATTCAGATTTTTGATTTTTAGTTTTTTGGCCATAACATTTGATAGGAAGGAGATATTGCAAAACCAAATTTTGCATTGGATTCTGCTCTTCTGTATGAATCCAATGATATATGACATGGTGGGGTACTGCACATCGTTGGAAAGTGCCAAAATGAAGCCAAAATGGAGGACAATGAAGCCCTTTTGGAGGACATCCAGACAGGAGGCTAAAAAAGAGGACAAATCTGGAAATTTCCAGTCATATGGTCACCCTGAACTTGGCCCAACTACTTTTTGCATTACAATTATTTTCTTGCTCAAAGTAATAGCAGAATGGTAGCCACCCATCAAAACTGAATAAGCACTGTTGAGCTACCTCCAGTAATAGCTAAAAAGAATGGTATGTCAGAGCTCAATCCTAAAACCCCTGGCCTTGTACCAGCCTATGAGTGTCATGAAAGTGTCATAATGCACTCGCATGCTACAGTCATGGGAATTAGTCTGACACACAGACATGCACTGGTCTCCCTGCACCTACATGGGAATGGGGAAAGGAATAAAATGCACCTGCTGATCTTGGGCAGTGCAGCGGTTTAGAGAGAGGAGGGCGAAGGGGTATTCCGGAGCATGGGTGGGAGGGTTGAAAGGATTCTTGGGGAGGGGTGAGTGAGATCAGGAGTCAGAGGTGGGACCTGGCAATATGCCCGACTCCAACCCACTTTCTGGCTAGACTATTAGGGCTGTTGCAGCCCTTCCCCTGTGGTAGCATGGCAGCAACCCCAAACATGTGCTGGATATAGTGCAGGTAGGGTGACCTGCAAATTAGGATTGTGCTATCCATCATATTAAAAAACCCACTTTGCTAGGAATTCAGTGATTTATTAGGAATTCCGTGTTAGGAATTAAGCTGATACAGTGTTCAGATTCTTTTTTTTTTTTACAATTAACAAAAGTCCCTCAAAATGTTTCAGAGGATTGATTCCTCTTTAATGGTGAGGACCCCTCTCCAATACAGTCTGAAAAGAATTTATTTTATGCGACCTGTCATTCTATTTTTGAACTGGCTTCCAGGATTTGCTTTAGATTGGCCTCTAGAATATTATTTACCTTCAAAAGAGGCACCAAGCATGAACAGCTTTGGCCTAAAAATAACTCTGCTCACTGGGAATTGGATTTGGGTTATAAATAGACTCAAGCACACAAACAGAAAAAAAATATTTTTTGCAACCGATAACCAATTTAATGCGTGTGAGATGAGCACAGAGAACAAAGAGGAGGAATAATTTCCCGTATGACTTAGTGATTTCATGTTCGCAGAAATGCGATTAGTGTGGTTCTTGATTAGTCTGCCAATGGCTGGATTTGACTATATGTTGCATTTTCCTGGCAGTTCTAAAAAGAGCCATTAAAAACTCCAGCATGTTCTTTGGCTATTTCTTCAGCTTATGGAAATTCTCTACTCAGTGCATTCCCTTCCAACTTCCTCCACCAACATCTCTTCATTCCAGATAAAATACTTTACATATATGAAAGAGAGGATAAGCTATGGCTAGCCCAGAAAGCAAATCATGCTTTGACAATTTAATTTTAACTCAAGCAGATTTTTTTTTAAAAAAAATAGTACAGTACAATATTTACTTATTTCATTGCTGGTGTACACTGTCACAAATGTGTTGGGCCCATGATGTGTCACCCATCACTTACTAAGGAGTGCTGGGCAGTGGGGAGGGGATTGGGAGCATGGAGGAGGAGGAAGTGGTAGGCATACAGTGGCGGGGGATGATGGTGAGGAGATGTGGTGGGGAAGGTACAGGGTGGGAAGAGGATGGGAACTGGTAGGGAATTCCATAGTTGTGGTGCCACGACCGAGAAAGCTCACCCCTGTGCAGCAATCTTTCTAATGTGGAATAGAGGTGGCACCACAGCTCTTGATGTTCTTGAAGAACATCTTGAAGGGCACTTGAAGGTCATCTGAAGAATGAAGGTCAATTTAGATCATCCTAGGTTATTCTTCAGATGATCTAAGTGTAGGTGAAGGCATCCCTCAGTTAATCCGGTGCCAAACCATGAAGGGCTTTAAAGGACAATACCAGTGCCTTGAATTGGGCACAGAAATAAATGGGCAAGTTGCTTAAACAACAGTTCAGCAGAATCCAAGTTGCAGAGCAAATGGCAATATCACCAAAGTTTCTAATTTCCTGGCACAGAATGCAAACTTCTTTGGTTCATTGAGTTCAGAATTAGTTCAAACTGAGCATCATGTCCTCAAGATGTTCTTCCCTGGGTCAGGTAGCAAAATGCTCTCAGTCAGCACTCAAGCTTCCCAAATACCACCAGCGCACAATGCAAGGTTCCAGTTTTCCCACCAATGTGCAAGTGTTGATGCTGCCACAATACACTTGATGACATTTTACAGCAGCCAGTGCTGTACAGTGGTGTCTTGTAAGACAAACTTAATTTGTTCCAGAAGCATGTTTGCCTTACAAAGTGTTCTTCTTACAAAGCGGATTTTTCCATAGGAAATAATGGAAACTGAGACAATTGGTTCCACAACCCAAAAACATTCATATAAAAATATTAACTGTATGTAAAAATGATGACAAAACATTGTGATAAAATTCAAAGCACTGTAATGTAATACAGAACACAATTACTGTAATTAACACTGTAATATACTGTAATATATGAGCTGTGGGTGGTGCAAGCAGTTAAGACGATGTGCCTGTTAACCAGCAGGCCATGGTTCGAGACCCAGGTCGGCCCACAAGACAGGGTGAGCTCCTGTCCTTAGCCCAGCTCTGTGATGCCAGCTGGATCCAATCGTATTGGCTCTGCCTTTCCATTGGACTAATTCAGTGGCGTGGAGAGGGGGGATTTGCTGCTTGGGTAACAGCCTATCCTCCATAATAATCCAACCCAGGCTTTCGTGCTTCACATGCAGCGTATGCAGCGCCGAGCACAATACCATAATCTTTCAAGACTGACGGAGGCCTGCTGCAGTACAGGTGGAATATAAGTTTTGCTGGTGCTTCCTTTTGATTAGATTGATCATAAGGCATAGATTAGCCTAAACTGGGTTACCTTTAGTAAGAAATAGGTACTGTTGGCAAACCAGTTAAAGACTGGCAAAAGCATTTCAAGCGATAGCTTCCATCTGCCACTGGCTTTGCAAAGTACAAACAAAGAGCAAGCACACTAAAAGTGCTATTTTTTGCAGACCTGATGGTGTTATTTCAGTAAACTGCAGTTGTTTAAAATAATTCATAAAAATTTTGAGATTGTTCCATGAGCTCCAATGACAATGGGAACCGCTTTAGTATGTTTCATCCATAGTTGTGTGATTTCATCTGCCAACGCTCAGTATTTTGTCATTTTTTCCTAGTTCTTTTTCATTGACTCTGGCATCTCCAGGAGCTACTGTATCACTTACCCAAACATTTTGATCTTCTGTTATTATTCTATCAGGTGTATTATTTTCAAGGTGTCAATCCACAGGTTCTTGACTTGTTCATTCACCAAACCTTTTCAGCCAGATATTCCCAAACATTTTTCGACACTGACAAATTTTACTTTGACTACAATCCTAGACAGACTTTCCTGAGAGTAAGACCCTTTGAACACAGTGGGGTTTACTTTTGAGTAGTTATGCAGTGCAATCCTATTAGTGTATAGTCAGAAGCGAGCTCCTTGAGTTCAATGGTGTTTACTCCCAGGAAAGAGATTTTAAGTTTGCAGCCATGATTAGGATTGTGGTCTTCTTTGTGCATAACGACTGATGGATCAGCTTTGCAGCTCTGTTGTGTCTGACTTTGTAATCTGTGCAATTTTACTAATTTCACATTTTCCACATTCACAGATTTCTTGGCAAAGTGTACACTTAAGAGTTATTATTATTTTTTAATATTATTTGCAAGGATATTTTTAAAGAAGAAAATTCTACCACCTCACTCTTCTGTCTGTGTAATACGGGGCTTGGAAAATCTTTTCTCAGGACTACTGGTGAAGAAGCTGGTTTCTTCCCTGCCCAACACCGTAAAATACATTAATCAGACATCTATTCACTAGCTTGTTAATGAAAGCTACTTGTAAGAGTGGCTCCACATGAAGATATGAGGCTATTCCCCATTGACGCAGTTTGCAGGCTAGGTAGGTTTTCAAAAGGTCCCCATTTCTAATAGCTGTAATTTTCTCCACCTTTATTAACTCAGAGCTTGCAAAAAGCCCCAGAGATTTTCCTGACAACAAGGGGGATTTCTGAACAGCAAGACTACAAGGAATCAGAACGCTGCTTTTTTCCCCAGTGGAAAGTCATCCTACTTGCTCTGGGGATGCAAAAGAGTGGAGCTATTAGGAGTCCCCTAGCCAGGCACTGTTTTCAAAGTGTTGCAGATTTAATTAGCATTCCCTTTCCCACAACACCTCTCTACAGCACAAGGAGTAGTACTAGCACTTTCAGGATAACTTGACAGGCATCAAACTCAGGAGCTTCACAGTTATACACATTTATCTGAGAGGCAGAGCACAATCCTAACCACGTCTACTCAAAAGTAAGAACCATTTTGTTCAATGGATTTTACTCTCAGGAAAGTTTCTTTAGTATTACAGCCTTAGGCTGCAACACTTTCCTAAATACACTTTCCTGGGAGTACGCCCCATTGAATACAATAGGACTTACTTCTAACTAGACAGGTTTAGGATTGCACTGTTATGTCTCTTTCAGCTGAGTGGGATTTTCTTCCAAGGAAACATCCAAACAGACAGAGAGGAGAGAAAGCATATCTTTTTTCAGGTTCTGATTTCAATCTAAGCAGATTTGCAGTTTGAAAGGAATTTATGGGGTATCTGATATCTCACTTTATATTTGCAGATAGCATCATTCCTGCATTTATTCATTTGAAAAAGAATTGGATAGATTTATGGAGAAAAAGTCCATCACAGATTAAATAACAACAGGTTTTTATGTACTGCCTTTCTGACCATTGGGTTTCTCCTTTGACTTTATTGAAAGTGGTTTATACACGGGCAGGCTACTCTAACCCAGAGTGACCAGATGCCAAACGCCAAATCCTTGAACAGCAAGGCCAAAATTCCTGATTGAAGGCCAAAATTCCTACCCCCTATCCGAAAAATGTAGGATAAAATGTAGGATATGTTAAAATAAGCTAAAAACACTAAAAATAAGCTAAAACACTGGTACTGCTTTCCTGTACTTAATATATTACACTATATTACTTATTTTAAATTGAAAAAATGATGAACTCTTTGCTCACCCCGTCCCAGTCTGGTTGGGTGAGTTTTCCAGACAACTTTGCCAAATGAGGCATTCAGCTTCATGTAGGTTCTGTTCAGGTTTGAATGAATTGGGGGGAAATTGGCACTTGTGTTTTGGCATTATGGAAAATAAAAGCAGATATTTCTTTTAATGCCCAGACACTAAGGCTTTTGCACAGGGTGAGCAGATGGCAACTGCAAACTCCCTGAACCCCAACGCCAGTTTTCCTACCCTGAAGCCAGAATTGAAAGCAGTATATAAACAGCAGTATATAAACATCAAATGTGCTTAAAAAATTGAAGGATACTGCAAAAAATGTAGGACACATGTAGGACATGTTAAAACAAAGCAGAAATACTCATATTGCTTTCCTGTACTTAATTTCAACACTTTAAAATTGAAAATCTTGTAAAATGCATGATTCAAACCCAGATATTAGAGTTTTTAGTAGCATTAAAGTTGTATTAAAGTTTGTAGTAGCCAGTGACTCCAACATATGTGGTTCAGACCCAAACACTCAAACACAAGCACACACTCATGCACACACACACACACACACACACACACACACACAAGCAAGATATCAAGCAGGGAAGGGGATAGAAAGGAGGACATCTCTGTATCAGGGAGGTGAGATCTGGAACCACCAAGAGAAATCAGCAGTGAGGCTGTGCAGAGTGCAAAAGCAGACTGTGGGGAGCCAGAAGGACCAGGATGTAAAGGACTGGGAAGGAGGAAGCCGAGTATCCCCAGGCAGGATTTACCTTGAAGGTCTAGAAGTGGAGCAGAGCCTGAATTGTTGGCTGAGGCAGATTAAGAGGCACTGAAAGGGTTAAGAGCTGGAGCTGGAGCTGGCTCAGAAACTGCATAGTTAGCAACAGTTTAAAAGGCACTGAAAGGGTTAAGAGCTGGCGATTTAAGGCCGGACAAGGTAATAAAACCTGGAGGTGTCCGGGGAAAGCTGGACATCTGGACAGCCTGCAAACCTCCGAGGGGGTTTTACAGGATCTGTCTTTCAAGAACACCCTACTGTCAAGAGGATCTTTTTCCTGTCTTGGTCATCACTCTGGCTGTGTTGTCTCAATGCTGAGACACAGCTGAAGATAGCTTCTTATCTTCCCACTTGGCTCAGCACAGCATCTTAAAAGTCTCTGGTATTTTCAAACTGGTGACCTTCAGACCTTTGGGCTTAATGATGGCTCTGTCGTCCAAACCGTGCTTGCCCAGATTGCAAGCCATGATGGGTATATGGCACCTCCTGGTTGTAGATGTATGGTGTCTCTGAATACCAGGATGCAAGTCTTTTATTGTTTGAGTTCTCCCTGAGGCTTTTGGTGGACCACCGTAAAATATAAAAAGCTGGACAAGATGGACCTTTGACCTGATCCAACAGTGTTCTTCTGATAAGTTCCCCGAGCCTCCAGGTGCCGTAGAACACACTAAACGACAAGCCAATGATCTTCTGAAATGTCTCCGTTTTCTATAGAAGAAAGGGGGGAAATGAAACCAAGGTCAATATTCTTGCAGAGAGAAAGGGAAAGGGTACAGCGAAGGGGTGGCTTGGTCAGATTTTACTTGTTCCTTTTGGAAAGGAAACCACTGAGCTGTTTTCCAGGTATTTGGTACTAAATGAAATACCTGTAGATATTTAAAAGAGACTGAGCTGCGTTCAAAGCAGCAGTTAACATATGCTAATAATGCTAATTCCCTTTTGCTTCTTCTTTCTGAGTAAGCTGAAAGGGCTGCTGGAGCAGTCAAAAGGGAATTGTTATGGAGGTGTGCCTTCCCAAGGCAGGATCTCAGGTTTAATTATATGGATGTGTGCTGAAACGTACGTTCCGGTTTCTTAAAATGTGCCAAGCTAAAAAATATTTCCAAGAGCCCCGGTGTCGATTCCTGATCACCTTGTAGAGCAATTAACTCCCAGAGTCACACTATAATCAGGTAGGTGGTTTACAATGCTGGCCTTTGTTCTGCAATCAATCACCTTCCAGTTTGCCCGTAACCCACACGTGCCACAAGTTCTAGGATGGTAACCCTGGCCAAACAGGAGGGAAAAAGAATCCCAATGGATTTCAAATATCACCACAAATTTCTTACTGATTTTTCCTCCCAATGCCTGCCCCAGTCACAGTGTATTAAGACCTATTTGCAACATGAATAAGAACATGGGAGGAATGAGACTGAGGTCTGTATCCTAAAGTGAAATTAAGCACCTTGCTCCGGAGCAGTTAAGATGACTTTCCATAACACTAGAGGGTGACGTAACTGTGTGGACCCATAACTGCTATGGATTTTGCCCTAAAAACACTTCCCCTCTTAACTTGGCATTCTCCTTTTCTTTGAACATCTAGTATGTCTCATGAATAGGATCCTAGTACTGCATTATGTGTGAATATATGTGATATTTATGTGAACATAATATTATATGTGAGTATATTAATTAATGTATATTAATATATAATATACAATGGTTCCTACTTACAACGTTAAAAGGAGAGGAACAGGGTAGCCTGATTTTCTGCTAGGTAGGTGGCAATCCTCTTATTTCCTCAAACTTCTGCATTGCTGCCTGTGCCTTGAAGCTTTTCAAACTTACCATGCAGATGCTTCTCTGGGGACATGGACATCATGTACAGTTCATCTTTTCCAAGTTTTCTTGCTCACTCCATTAGATGCCCCACTTGATCTTGCCTGAATCTTTCTTTCCGGCGCTGTTGAGATTCTTCAAACAAAAGTAGCAAACAGAACTTGGCCTTTTTAGACTTTGAAAGGATTTGAACTTTAAGCAACCTCTCTTTGGAGAACAGAAGAATCTTCATTGTTCCACAACCACAACAACGTCCTTGTAATAATAAGCTTTGCAGCACTCAAGAGAAAAGCACCTTACGCAGTGCGGCAATTTAGACGCCAAGGAAAAGCAACCATGAGAGATTCTTTAGACTGGCTGGTGAAGGGTTTTCAGTTTTTTCAGCCACTCGTGAAATCTGTTTGGCTTAACCCCTGAAATTTTGTGCAATATTCCTTATTATCTGCTAGGATAGTGATATTTAAACTGGTGGGTCATGACTCACCAGCTTGTGTAAAGCTTACCCTGTCTCTTTCTTCTTCTTCGTCATCATCATCATCATCATCTTTTTAGAACTGTAAGGGGTTACAGGGGGTTGCTTTACTCTTTCAAGGCTGCTGCAAGCTGAAAGAGGTCGGGGGGCCCCCTTATTAATGTGATCCTGGGGTTCATATTGCTGCTTACATACCCTTCCTCTGCAAAGATATATGAGTAAAATACCAGAAAAATTTGAAAACCACTGCACTAGAGTAAGTTTCCTGGAAAACCTAGTGGATACCAACACACAGGATTCACATAGAAAACACATAGGATTTTTGAGCCTAGGGAATGTTCCAGGGGATTCTTTTCACTATACACTCGATGAACTTGATGAATTTGAATCATAACTTGTGGGACTGGGTGATGTGAAGGCTCATCTGATGTCTCCGCTTTCATGCTATAATCCTGTGAAGCATTGAAAGTGGTGACAATGGTGTTGGCAGTTTCTGCATGTTGGCTATCCGTGGTTCATTGAAGGTTGCTGGCCCAAAAAATGATTACTCAAAGTTAAGCAACAGGGAATTACTTCACCTCTCCTCTTCCTCCTCTACCTGATTCTTGGGCTTGCCCCACCATCAGAGTAACCCTGTGGTAGGCTTCCAGAAACCTCACATCATTAGCCTCATCATCACCAGGGTTCTGAAGGTTCATTTGGACTCCCTGAGATGGTACCCAAAATTGTAAGGCAAATCTGGAAGTCAGAAGAAACCATCCCTTTTTGCTCCAGCGCAGTGTCTTTCCTAGTGATTGGCTTTTTTGGGTATCATTTTGGATTGTGAGCCCTTTTGGAACAGGGAGCCATTTAATCATTTGACATTACCTGTAAGTTACTTTGTGAACATTTTTTGTTGAAAAAATGGTATATAAATACTTATTATTAAAAAATTATTCTTATGTCGGATCTAAGATTCTTCTGGCCAGCTATAATCATGTGCTGCATGTTGGTAACTGCCAAATAGATATTCGGTTCCTTGGTTCCCTGTGCATATGTTTGGCTGTTTTTACCTTTTCTTGCCTTTGAAAATGCCGTTAGAAATGGATGGGGATATGTTAGGATTGAAAGAACACATTTGTCAATGGTTAGAAAATCTGGAAACCAGCATGCAGCAGAAAATTATTCTTAAATAATATTTAGACAAAAAATGGAACCAGCACAATCCTTCTTATTTATATGTGTTGCAGGAAAAAGTTGTGAACATTTCTAAAGGGAAAGGGTAAAGCAGTATGGCCATTCCCTACCATCCTTTAAGCTGGATGAAATTTACTTATGACAGGAATGAATGAATGAATGAATGAGTGAATGAGTGAATGAATGAATGAATGAATGAGGAATAGAGCCTTGTGTTAGCAGCCAACAGTAATTGCTTTCTATTTTGTCTATTTAGATTGGAGAATTAACATACTCCCTCTGGTCTATGCTTGGCTGTTTCTACTTAAATTGATTATTTTCTTAAAAGCAAATTGGCTTCTTCTTCTCATCTCCCACATCTGTTTCTGCCTCTTCCACCATCTATGGACTTGCAGCTCAATTATGTTAATAGGACATGCCACCATTCAAATAAACCCTCTGTTATGATGTAGGTGTAAGTGTCCTCCCAGTTGTAGATTGTGGTAACCCTCAATGTTCAAATCAACCCATTCCACCAACGTTGCAACGTGCATAGATTTTGGGACAAGATCAAAACATGTATTGTTGCCAGTAAAACCCCAAATGGCTTGGATCTTGCTGAATGCAAGGCACATCTGAATGCAAGGCAAAGCCTGAGGGGGTGCAAAGCACAAAGTTTGGCAGGCACCTGAACATGCTGTGCAAGCAGCCCATCCCCTTCAGAACCATTCTGGGTGGGAGGACCAAAATGGAGGTGAATACGCTGAATGGCTCCAAAAAAGAGAAGGAAGGACTACTTGCATGGCACATCTAGGCACCTGCTAAACTTAGTACTTTGTACCCATTTTTGCTATGCCAATGCATACAACAGAATGCCTCAGCTAGCACCTTCTGCAGGGCAGAGGTGTCATCTAAAAAGTACGTCACTTTCTTCAAAATAATTGCCGTAATTGTATGCAACTTTACATGGATTTAATTGATTAATTAGTGCAATGTTTAAATCTCCTTTAATATCTCAAGTTTTCTCTAATGAAAGAAACCTACGGCATAAAATCATTTGCTTTACTCTCTCTCCCCCACTTTCTTCTCTGGAATATACTGTATCCTAAGGGTAGTAAATTCTGCCTTTATTACCAATTTACTTTTCTTTGGCCACTAATCTTGGGGCTTTGGCTAGAAGACACAGCTGGAAAAATAAGAGGGGGACCAGCCTGTTTCTAATCTGCTGCTGTTGCAAGAAATTTCTCCTTGAGGGATTGCTCGACTTCCTATTGCCTTCCCTCCCTCACTATAAACCTTGCTGATTTTTAATCTCTCATGGTCCCGATTTCCCCTGGCCTCCCATCTTTTATTTGTCTAAAATGCCTGCCAGGACTTTTCACACTTCATCATGACTCCAGTAATACTGGCTCTGGGTCCATGCCAGAGTCTGCAATTCCACCAAATTCACAGCAAGGTGGTTCCCCCCCGTCCACTCCCCCACTGTCTACAGCTGTCACCTTCCCTTAAACATTGGTGTTACAAATTAGCAGGCGAGGGCGAGGGAGTTTGCGCCTTCCGTTCTCCAACCGACAAATGGAATGGGCATTGTCCTTCCTTTTCCATGCACTTACATGCCCAAGGGATCATGCAAAGGTTGTGTGGCTATCGTTTCCTGCACCACATCCATCCTGGTTGATGAAAACTCACTTTCTCCAGTTGATTTCATTGGAACCTGTAGACCTGAGTGAACTAACCTTCTTTTCTGGAATATACAGTCATTCATGTAAATTCATTACTTTGGTGAATCTATTTAGAACAAGACAAAACAAAAAACAAACAGAGAAATACATCCTTAAATCACAGCAATAGTGAAGTCACAAATTCTAATTATTTGTAGGTGCAATCCTAAGAAATTTAGGCCAGCCTAAAATACTGGGCCTATCTTTCCATGATTGTATGGGGACATTGCTTTATGTCTGTGCATTGGCCTACCCCCCCCCCCCCCCGGAGTGGAACAGACATGTCTTACTGCACTTTTTTTGACACTCCCAGGTCAGCACAGGACTTATGCCGGGGCTTAGGCCAGCCTAAGTGGATATTAGAATTGCAGTCTATATTTCCTATCCTTGTTTCCAGTTTTTCTCCCTCAGCTGCTCCTATCTCCATTATTATTATCATTCTCATCTGTCTATGTTAAATCTATATAAAATATCTCTGTCTCTTAACCTAGTGATAAGAGTTTCCATTTCCAATGCTGGTGCATCCTCAAAAGGAGGACTTTGGAGAGTTGGCCAAGGAGGAGTGGTGTCCATGGTGCATGGCTGTGGTGACAGGTGCCTTCCTTGTGATCAAGGGTGTGTTGGACCCTGGAGAAGGCTGGAGGGGGCACCTGGCTTTGAAATGTTTATATAAACTATTGGAAGCACATGCCTCACCCACACCCAGGGCTGAGTCATGGGGGGGCATCTCTGCATCATAATATCATAACCTGTTTGAAGTCACTTCCAGGTTGAGGTTATGAAGACCCTGAGTTCTACCAGGGACATCATACTATCACTGCCTCGGGCACCACACACCTTGGTGACACATCTGATGGCTGTTTTAGAACATTAATATTATGCACTTAATGTCAAACCACTCTTTAAGAACCAGTTCACAATATAGCTGGGGGATTTTGTCCTTACTAAAAGTCCAGATGTCTCATGCTGCGCACACAGGCACAGAATGCTTAAACACAAGCTTTAAACTAATCCTTTGGACTCTGACCTCTGCCTTTCCTAGGACCTCAATATTTATTCCAAGTGTCCTGCATAGGGATTACCATGCCACTTCCTGTAATGTTTCTTAATTTCTTGATAAGAAAGATAAGTTGTTGGAGGTAATCTATAGAAATTCATCAGCGTGTATTTATTCCATGTCTTTTTGGATACTCTTACTATGTCTGGCTTACATGTTCTTTAATTGTTCACTCCTGTTGTTCTGCTGCTTCTTGGAAGTTTTTATGCATTAGTTATGAGAAGCATATAGATTGTGAAAGTGTAAATTGAAGGAGGGAAACATTGACTGATGAACTGGTAGATAAATCCAAGGAGGTCCCTGAGCAATTAAAAAATACTTGGCCTTTGACATAATCAGGTTGTGCCTAAAGGAAATAAGTGCCATTTATATATCTGTCTCCAAACCCCAGGGACGTTGCCTATCACAAGTTTGATTTAGCACTGTCCAGAAGGCAAGGAAGCATCTTCAGAAACTGGCAATAATCTCCGACATCTGTTTAAAAATGAGGGTGAGAAGGAAGATTCCAACTACAGCCTTGGGAAACCCTTCCATTGTTATTAGTCACAGGTGTAGGTGCATATTTTTCCACATGCCTTCATCCAGGATTCATTTTTTGTCATCTTAATTCCTCTGTTACAGTCAAAGACCCATGTGAGTGTCATTTGTAACCAAAATATAAAGTAAGCAGGACAGAAGCAGGCTAGTGGGATTTTATTGAAAATGTAGGTTTTGAATTGGGTGTTAAGAGGGCAGTGGCATATCCTAGGAGAAGGTTAGGCCAGTGCACAGACATGTGCTTGCATCCCTATATCACTACAAGAATGGGAAGACCAATGAGTTGTGTCAGCCTAGTTTAGGATTGCACCCTTTGTCTCCATGGATGAGCTTTCTGTGTTCTGAGCTAATTCTCAAAAGAGGAATTTGCTTAGTGTATTATCTGAAACCCAGTATGAGCCGTATAACACAACTACCAGGACCTCCTGTGACCTCCTCTAAGTGTGAAACTCAAAATGTTTTCTACGCACTGCAGTGGCATGTCTAAGTGGTATATACCCAGGGCTCCACATTCTTCTTCATGTCTTCCATAAAATAACACAGCTCCACTGTAGCTACTGATTATAGTTAATCAACATACACTTTGTCATATAATGTGCCTTCTTTAATTTTGGCTGAACTGGGTCATTACTAACCCATTAAAATCTGCATTCTCACCACTACACATTCGGATCAGGCTGGCTGAGCTGATACCCGTGGTGGTCTCATGACATCGGGAATTTCTTGCTGCTAATCTTGGGTAGGGCTGAGAGTACTCAATGGCAGCTGATCCTGCAGTACTGGGAAGGAGTAAGCCCTGGCTGAGATGATTCCTGAAGTTTCCATTTTCTGCTTTGCCTCCTGTCCCAATCTCCTCCACCAGGCCTCAGGGGGATTCTCAGCAGAGGTCCCTGTAGCACTTCATAGGCCTTCCACACATAGCCATAATGGCAACAACCTCAAAACCTTAACCATTAGGAAGTCTTGGGGAGACCTTGATCTGTCTTGGGGCACACCTTGCAAACTCCATCATCTTCTTGCTCAAAGCATCTCAGTTCTGATCATAATGGAGAGCTAGAACTCCGTACTCTGGTCCATGGGTTATATCCAGTCCAGTGGCGTATTTATTCTGGATGCAGTACAGTGGTGGTGAAGTTTTCTTGTTCATGTGCACAGCAACTAGTTTTCATGATGTGTAATAGCAGAGCCTCACTTTCCTCACCAGGGTGCCACTTTCCTCACCAGAGTGCCACCCTCACCAGGGTGCCACTTTCCCAGAAAATCAGGGCACATAGCCTTGTATGGTGATCAACAGAGAAAGCAGCACCCTGGAGCAAGATTCTTCAACCACATGGCACAAAAATAGGCTGATGAGCACTGGATGGCTTCACCATCACTGCACTGCATTCGGAATGAATATTGCAAATGAATATTCTGAAAGTCCTGGACAATGACCAGGAGTTTGGAAATCCCTAGGCTAGAGGAACATGATTTGGATTTATTATTTTGTTTTAGTTTCAGTTTCCTAATGGAGTGGAGCTCAGTGGTAGAATAACTCCTTTGCATGAGGAAAGTTTCTCATGCAAGGTTCACTTTTCCCCAAGTAAGGTAGGAAAAAGACTGGAGGATCAGGAGAGAGGGGGGGACGACGACAACAACAGTTGAAATCCTCTCCCCCAAAGCCGCTATTTTCAGGTAGACGCAGATGCTGTTACAGTTCTGCACATGTGCTGTGCATCCAAGATGGCGAGATATTTTGGGAAATATTGTTGCCATAATGTCGCATTGTCAACATTATTGGATGTGTCATACATAGTCAGTAGCTTCCAAGACATCTTAATTAAACCACCTGCGCTCTTCCTGATGCAGAGATCACCTCCAATGCTCCTCTTTCTCTAGCAAGTAGTGTGACAATGGTGGGGCTAGAACCATCCAGGAAGCATGCTGGGCGTGTTGAATACAGAGATGCACTGCACATCCAGATTGTGTAGGTAACTGGGTGCGATCCTACCAATTTAGGCTGGCATAACTCACCCATTCCTCACTCGCATGGTGGTGTGGGGAATCTAGCACATTACTGTGCGCTTGCTTAACTCCCCAGCAGTGGCATAGAAGTGCCATACAGCACTTTTGCAACACCTCCAGGCAAGCACAATATTTGTGTTGGCCCAATTTGGAGTCAGGATTGCAGCTTGCTGGAAAGCTTGCAGCTTGCAGGAAAGAAGGCAATGGTAAGCACCAAACTACTTTGGCAGGGAAGTTTCTTATAGGGTATATTTTCTGGCCCCATCAGTGCTTCAGAGGCCCTTTTATTTGCTGAGTTTTACAGTGGAACATTTTCCAATCTAGTAACTGGCAACTACTCTTTGAGAGGAAAAGTGTAATTGTGTCCAAGCAGCTTGGAATCGAGGCATGGAAATTTCTCTACTAGGGGCTAAGTAGCTCTAAGACATGTGGATTTGCCATATTAGAGGGAAAAGGGGTATAGCACCGTTGAGCAAATCTTCCCTTTCAAATTGTTCTCTAGGCTAGCCAAATTGAGACGGGAAGCTTTACCACTGGGAAAACAATAGAAACTCATTGCGAGCTTGATTCATCTCAAAGACTCCAGTATTGTCAAATTCTTCCACGTCAAGGAAGCCCCAGCCAAGAGGAAGGGACAGCTCCAATAAACCATCTATGAACAGTTCGTTGCCATTTTGGACTGAGATCGAACAGCAGAGCTATAAAAGATGTGATGTACTGGCTTGAGTCCAGAGCCGTGCTTGGGTGAAGGAGATCCTACAGCTACAGAAACCTATGCGTCTGTGATCTCTGAGTTTCATGTAAAGAAGAGGAAAGGAAAGCACAAGATAAGGTTCAATTCCAGGCATCTCATGTTAAAAGAATCTCAAGGAATAGAGATCCATCAGAAAAAATATCTACCTACCTACCTACCTACCTACCTACCTACCTACCTATCAATCTACAGTTTGTATATACTGCTTTTCAACGGAAAAGTTCTCAAAGCCGTTTATAAAGGAAATGAAAGATTAATAGCTAATTAATAGGTAATAGCTAATATGACAGCCATTCTCACTCATTGGAGCAAACATTCTATACTGGTCAGGGATCTGATGTGGTAGAAAGCAGTGTCATATATAATCTGTCTTTTCATGCCTATGTGGCACTGAATGATTGTATGTTGTACACATTATCGGCAAGCCACCAAGTAGGGTCATTCTGTCAATTTAAGAATCAGACAACTGCTTTCCTTTCAGTTTCTGATTGCAAGAACAGCCTCAGCATTGGGGTCACCATCCATGCACTTTGGCTGCCTCTACCCCAGTCACAGCAGGGAATAACCCCATGGCAAGCATCCAAGATGTGTGAGTGTTGGATTTGCACATTGCCAGGGTTGGGCTAGAGGAGGGACTCATTGGGGCATGTTATTTTCCAAAGCAAGAGAGGGTGGATTGCCTTTGCGGAACAAAACAAAAAATAAAAATAAAAATATGGAGGTAGATAAATTCTGTGGTGGGATCCAGATTATTCAACTCCTTGCCTTTTTGTATAGGCACCTACCCATGCAGGAGACAGACACAATTGTTCACTTCCCTTGGGTGTAAGAACCAGAAATTCTTTGCCAGGACAGCTGATCTATGTATGTTGGACTGAATTGGAAGCATTGCAGAGATTGTTGGGCAAGTGTGCCAAGGCTCACACCAACCTCTGGTTTTCTCCATAAGTTCCTGGAAAGAGGTTCAAGACAGCAAGATTGCTCAGCTCATTCCATGCCTGAAAGCCTTTAGAATGCAGTTCTGACTCTGGGGGTCAGCATTGAGCATGGCCAAGCCAGACTGAGACTGGCACCGGGATCCATCTTGCCTTGACATACAGGGATCTCCCAATGGTTAAGGTTAAGCACTAGAGCACTGTCCAAAAGTGAAAATCGTTGAAAAGTGGAACCCAGTCTTTTGCAGCTTGCAAATGCAAAATGTCCCACAAAAATACATTAATATCACTTGCAAAAGCCTAAATAACACATATTTATTAACATAGCCAAAATGCATAACAAATTACAGTAAAATGAGCAAAGGTATGTGAGGGCAATGAATATTGTGCATATTTGAATGATGGTATTTACTGAAGAAAAGAATAAGGAAATACCAAAAAAACAACAAAACAGTTTGATCACTTTGTCACATGCAAATCAACATTAGGCAAGACAATTTTAGCCCTTAGACCAGCACAGAAAGGTTGAAAGAGTGAAGCATGTGTTGAATGAATGAGTCCTGGGTAGAATTGAAATGTGTTGAATTAGTGGAGCCTTCAGAAAACGGCAGTTACTGAACTTTACAATTCACACAAGATTCCTACTCCCATTCATGTACTGTACTTGCCAGAAGTTCTGAGACAACAAATGTTTTCAAATTAGGACTGTTTTATATGCTTTTTGTGAGAAATGAAATGGGTTATAGCTCTCAATTCATCTTTGAGGCTGCCAGCTGAGAACATACTTGGAAACTCTGAAAACCAGATCCCAGCAACATAATGGGTGCAAAACGTTGAGAGCAAGCCAAAGCTGAGTAGAATGTTGTTGGTCTATGGATGCTTTCTGTTAGATATGGGCACAATCATAGCACAATCATGGGTACAATCAGCACAATCAAGCAGAGACTCAACAAGTACCTGTCGGGGATGCTCTAGGGGGATTTCCTGCTGCAGGCAGGGGGTTGGACTAGATGACCTACTAGGTCCTTTCCAACTCTATGATTCTATGATTCTACAATCCAGAAGTGCACTTGGGTTACCCTATCTATCACTGGACTGACCCAACTGCAAGATGCTCCGCCCTAGTTACTGTGGAAAAGGCTTGGGACAGCCTAAGGCAACATAGGCTGCCCCAAGACAGGTGGACTTGGGATGCGCTAGCTGGGGCAGCCTAGACAGTGCAGGAGAGGCATGATGTGGCTTGTTTAACATTGCCTAGGGCACAGCAATTACTCTGTATCCAGAGCCTGTTTCCAGGGCAGAAATGCCCTCTTCCAGCTCCTCAGAGTTATACCAGAGTTATACCACCTCAGGAGCAGGTATAGTAATGAGTAGACCCATAGGGGTCCATGATAAGGCTGAGTAAGAATGGCTGTGTTGACCAAAAATCTGAGTTCTTGGCCAGCCTATCTGCAACCCCTGCATCTCAACCTCAGGATATGGCACACTAACCTGGGAAGCTCACTAACCTGCAGCTCACTACGGCAGCTCACTAACCTGGGAATACAGCAGGCCACTCTAAGCATCCACCCTCCACTAGAGGTACTGCTGTACTGTACTCTACTGCAGCTGTTAGTGGTTGTCGGGAACTTCTGGGCCTCCTTATAAGGCAGGAACCAGAGCTGATCCTTGTTCAGTGTGATCTGAGAGGGGTCTCTTCAGGAGAAGCCCTTCCCAGTTGTCACTGACTTGATGCCTACTTGGCATGCTCTGGTGCAGTTAGGGCAGCCCAGGCTTCCTGACTCTCTGGATCCAGCATAACTCTCTGCTCTGGATCCAGAATAGTTGGGGCAACCAAATTAGGGCTCTCTTCACTGCCCTTACTCTAGATTGTGCCCATAGTTGATCTCCCTGTAGCTTTGACTTGGAAATGTGAAGCTAGCTGGGGTCTCAAAATATTTTGGCCAAAGGGTCACATCAAATCTGGGATGGTGATGACAGCTGGAACAAAAATTTACATATTAAATTTTAGTAAATATATTTGAGATGGAACTTAAGATTAATTAATAAATTGACTCAAATTTACAGGATTGCTGCAGGTACCAACACACAGCATGGAAATAAAGTATATGCTTAAATGGACTCTCATTCCTCTAGGCCAGCTCCAGTCATATTGGGTGAACTGATTAGAGGCTCTTAAGTGTTTGGAAACTGGGTTTTGGAGACCTCTGAGCTAGTCTATTAGGGATCCCAGAGTTATGATCAAGGGAAATTCCAGCAACAAAGCATGGAGGAAACTGAAAGTGGCCAGGCAAAGTTAACTACTGGTGTGAGTTTAGCAACAGGTGCTTCCCACACAATCATCACTTGGGAGGAATCCGGGATGATGACTAAGTGTTAAGAACCAAATGTGATGATAGCCCCTTCACCGTTACAGCAGCACCATGGGATGAACCCATAGCAAAAGATCTCCCACACACCTCCTGAAACTTCTACCAGACACTCTTGTCACAATGACATATTGCATGACCACATTGCAAATTGAGACCACAAAACCACTCCTCTGTCTGAATCGCTCCTACATCTTCCCGTTATATCATTCCTATATTAGAAATCATAGTTTCGAACCAACATTGTGACTCCCCCAAGTCTAGTCTGGTCTGTGCACATAAGTTTCCTTTTTGCAAGAGCTGGTTAGAAATATTTGGATTAATTGCGCTGTTCCCATCACAGCTGGGAACCAGGTGGCGAGATTGTATGGCTTCGGATTCAAAATTCTTTGTAATTAGTTTATTTTTAATCTTTTAATTCAGTGGGAGTAAACTTTAGTGTGTTAATGGGAAAGAATCCAAGCAGGAGCATAGTAACTAATATATGATTAACAGGCAATTGTTTACTGATGACTCCGGCGTTTGCAGGCCATGAATCTGCATGGAAAGGAAATTGGAGGTGGGACTGATCATAGTTTTCCCCATTGCGTATAGGGCCAGGAAGGACTTTTATGTTATGTTTTAGTTAGTTTTCTCACTGGGATCTTAAGGTCTTTTGTTTTGCTTTTTCTTTCTTTTCTTTTTTTAGAGGCCTGGTTGTATTCCTGAGTAAGGGCTAACTTGGGAATGGGGATTTTTATACAGTAGAAAAAACATTAACGGCTGAGAGGGATTGAATGGAAATGGCATTAACTGTATGATTCTTTTACCAGGTCTCCCGGCAGAGCGGAAAAGATTGTGTGTCATTCGCTTATGCTGTGCACAATTGCAGGACCAATTTTGATTGTTTAACTGATTCCATACTTGTTCTTCTTGGTTTTGTCAAAATTACAATTACAACTCTTTCTGTGATAACCAAATTTGAAAGGCGCACATTTACAAGAACCAGGATGAGTTAGACCCAGAAGATCCATGGGTATCTTTAAGGCATAAAGCTTCCTCGGTGCCAGAGTGCTAGTTAGTATCTTAACTCTATCCTACCTTGCAGGATTGTTGTGAGGACAAAAGTAGAAAAGGAATTATGTACACAACCCTGAGAACCTTGGAGAAAGGGCTGAAAAAACAAAAATATACAAGATGTCCGACTCCCCAGAGAAAGGCAGAGAAAAAGGTGGGAGAGCAACTGCTAAATGTGGAGCTGTTTTGTCTTTCATTTAAGGTTGCAATCCTAAGCTCCAGTTAGGCTGCCTAACTTCTGTGCTGACCTGGGGGTGTCACAAAAGTGCCATAAGACATAAGTGCCATCATGTGCCGCTCCTAGGGGAGGGTTAGGCCAGTGTGCAGATATGCGCTTGCCTCCCTACATCACCATGGGAATGGGAAGACCAATGAGTTGTGCAGCCTAGGTTAGGATTGCACCCTACGTGTCCTATATTCCTTTTTACCATATTGCCCTATCAGTCATGGCCAGAGATGCCTGAAATCATAGGTATTATTTAAAGAAAGAAAGAAAGAAAGAAAGAAAGAAAGAAAGAAAGAAAGAAAGAAAGAAAGAAAGAAAGAAGGGAGGGAGGGAGGAAGGAAGGAAGGAAGGAAGGAAGGAAGGAAGGAAGGAAGGAAGGAAATTTTTTAGCAATTGGTGAAAACACTTGCTACATTGACTTTCAGAAAGGGTGCCTGTAACCAGCCAATACATTTTCAAAAATTGAGCAGACATTTCCTTTTTTTAGGAACATAAAAATCCATTAACACACTTCACACTTTGCAAAGTCAGGCAGATACTGCAATGATTCCCCAGTGAAACATAGCATAAAAATAAATGCTCTGAGTGCTGGGAAAAACAAAATGCACTGAAAATTACAGAAGTGGGAAAGTTCCCAACAGATGCAGTATTGAATTTGATAATATGTGTGAGCAAAGCAAGCTGGGATACCAAATCTACCTGCCTAATCCTATGAGGGCCTTATGTTGTAGCAGTGCAAAGTCCTTTATGGCTGTCACAAAACCCGATGCAGCATGGTGCAGCAGAGCCACCACTGCAAGAAGCCATGGTCACATTTGAGGAGCCTGGAAAGAAGCCCTGGTACCGGAGAGAAGGGGATGGGCAGAATGGGAAAGAGACGGGGTGGGGAATCAGGTAAGGAAGGCCAGATTGGAGCCACTAAGAGGATGGGATAGGTAGCAGTGGCCCACCAATATCCTATCTCCATTCTCAGCCTTAGAGCACAATCCTATGCATATCTACTCAAAAGTAAGCCCCATGGTGTTCAATGGGTCTTACTCCCAGGAAAGTGTCCTTAGGATTGCAGCCTTAGTCTGCCATCATGGATCTACTTGGATGAGTACTAGCTAAATTACTAAAGCAGATCTGAGTAGATCCATTTAGGCAGAGGATGTTCTTTTACCTGGAGGCAGTGGCATAACTAAGGGGGGGCAAGAGGGTACATTGCTATGGCTTCTAAACCTTGTGGGTTCTACACCTTCTGGATTTTAAACCTTGTGGTTTCTACACCTCGAGGGGTGTCTTAGGAACCTCGAGGAACATATCCTCAAGGGATATGTTCAGATGATCAGTTGAAGAAAATCTATATTCAGTGGTGCCTCACATAACAAGTTTAATTCATTCTGGAAGCATGCTTGTTATGTGAAATGTTCTTTATGTGAAGCAGATTTTTCTATAGGAAATAACAGAAACTCAGACGATTGGTTCCAGAACCCAAAAAATATTCATATAAAAACATTAATTGGATGTAAAAATGATGACATAACACTGGAATTGAATTCAAAACATGCATTCAATATGCATGATCCTATGAAGTCTACTTAGGCTGCAATCCTAAAGAGTAAGCCCCATTGAACACACTTAACACAATGGGGCTTACTTCTGGGTAAACCTGGTTAGGAAGCTGCAAATACACTTTCCTGGGAGTAAACCCCATTTAACACAATGGGGCTTATTTCTGGGTAGATCTGGTTAGGAGGCTGCAATCCAAGACACTTTCCAAGTTTCTCCCCACTTTTTCCTTCTCTCCATCCTGAGCCTCTTTCTCCCCTGCTCCCTCCTGGCTAGCCCTGAGCCGCTTCCCACTTCTCCACTACTCTTCTCTCTGTCCAGCAGATGCCCGGCCACAGGAGGAACAGCACGGAAGTGTTGCTTTCGCTTTGGACAGGCATGCTGTAATTATCATTGAAGACTGATTGAGCACTATCCAGCCCCAACACCTGGACCTAGAAGCATGAAATTTGGGTTGTGTATTCTTTCTGTGATATAAGGAGCCACTAAGAACCAATTTGGTGCACGCCTGCTGCACTGCTGCCCTGTGGTGTTCAGTGCCTACGGCTCAGTAGGGATGCCCGATGTCCACAGCCACCCGGTGATGCCTGCTGCCCACTGGTGCATGGGGCCCAGTAGTGCCTGCTGCTGGGTGGTGTCCAGTGGTCTCCATTACCCACTGGTGCTTGCTGCCTAGTGCCCAACAGGAATGCATGATGCCCAGTGGTGCCTGGTGGTGCCAGTGTCTAGTGTCTGGGAGGGATGCCTACTGGTGCCCAGAAGGAATGCTGGTATCTGCTAGTGCCTGGTGGTGCTTGTTGCCCACTGATACTCACTGCATGGTAGTGCCCAGTGGTGCCCAATGGTTCCTGGTGCCTGGTATGAGTACCTGGTGCCCAGTAGTGATGCTGGTGCCTGGCCGTACCCAGAGCCCACAAATTTTCTTTAAATTTTACTCCCGCAATGATGGGTAAATTCCACTAGTAATCTATAAAATGGACTTATGATGAGCTAAACATTGGTTCATTTTATACCATTGCTTTCTGCTTTCACATGTGGCTCTCATTGCCTACTACAATCTTGGTACATTGGCTGGAGTTGCCTGGGACTGAATCCAGAGATGGCTACATGCAAACTATATGCCCTCCCACAGTGCTATCCTTTGCCTTCTCCTGCTAACCTTTAACTAGGAATTTCATTTGTTCTATTGAAGACCAAGACCTGCATTTTGCGGGATTTACTGACAACCACATGAACTGCTCCACAACTGATGGATGTAAGTGTTCTTGTAATAGGAGTTATTTCCAAGGAATGTATATTAAGGCACACAATAGTCATGATTCTAAACACATGTACTGTTAAATCCTATCAAAATAAATGTGATGTAGCCCCACTTAATAGCTGTCAGTGTACAAGATTAGCATCATATGAGTACTAATGCCTGTATCTTTAGGGCATAGTTGACCTAGAAAAAGAATGTGATGGAGCATTGATAAGAGAAGTTGATATTACAATGGTTTCCAGAACAAGGTCTGATCCTAATTATCTTTGGAAAGAACTCATTCGATTGATTGCCTTACACAAAAATACATTTCTTTGCAAGTTGCACAATGTATCTGTGCTTATGTATCTGCAGAAGACACCATGAAAGGAAAATGAATCCCTAAATCCCCCCATATAGTGATATTGAGAACCCCCTGCAGTGGAATAGGTAGAGGGGGTGCAAAGCAGTAAGTTCTGCAGGGAATATCAATGCAGCATGCAAGGAGCCCCTCCTCTTGCCCTTCACTTCATAGCCATTCCAGGCAGTGGGAGCAAAACAGAGGCATATGCCTGGAATGCTTGCACGAAGCAGTGATGTCCCTGCAATACTTAGTGGTTTGTAACCCCTTCGCCTCCCCCACACCCCATATTTCTCTTTATAGCAGTGTTTTTCAACCAGTGTGCCACGGCACACTGGTGTGCTGTGAGTGATTTAGAGGTGCGCCTTGAGATTTCTGAAAATTTATTAAATAAAAAGCATTTATTAATACAGCCAACAAGGGATATGAACCCCCCACCAACAGCATGGTGCGCCTTGTAAATTGTCAAAAGGCTGACTGTGTGCATTGACACACAAGATGAAAAGGGTTAAAAACTTCTACTTCATAGAAATGAATTTAGTTTTTCTTGCAAATTTTTAGATGGGTCTCCTTGAGAAGACACCTGAAATTTGCTTTGAATTTCACTTTGTGTGAAATGTCGGTTTCAATCCTAGGGAGACCCAGAAAATAGAAAATTCACTGGGCATTACTCTAAAATTTGCTCTGAGGTTCATTCTTTGCAATCTCAGTGTCAAACTTAGTTCAAGCACAGAAACATTTCTTTTTTGGGGGGGAGAGGTGTTAAGTGTATGTCCCTGTGTGTGCAGAGAGTGCAAAAAACACAACATGTCTGCAGACTTGTGATCGGTCCAACTGAAAAACAGCATATATGTACTGGTAGGTTGTCTTCCAGTAGCACGATAGACTCACATTTTTTTTTCCTGCAGAGATATACAAAAACAGGGGCCAAGCACATGGCTGACCACAGCTCATAGCTTGTGGGCTGCATTCATCTTGGTGGGTCACAGGTTATACCGACTTGCTTGGCACTACCTTTCCTTTTTTACAAAAGGAGTATGTTAGTACATCACATGCAGTGTGCAACGTTGTGAAATGTGCACAACTGAATCCAGACAAGTGTTCTCTCCCACCTAACACAATAGTACAAACAGCATGCTAGAGGAACCCACAGCTCTTTCCATGCGCTCCAATGAGATAAACCACACATACATATCGCCCTACATCTCCCCCAGTAGTTGGAAGTTTGCAAAAACTAGGTCTGGCATATGCTAATTAGTTTAGAAGGAGGATAAATTAGCAATGCGATGCAGTGAAGTGATATTAATGAAATGGTGGTGTTGCAAGAGTAGCTCGCACATTTCTTTGCACATCGTGGCTCTTACAGAGTCTAACAAATTTCAAGCTGAGTGGAGGTGTGTGTTTCAGGAGGTGGCTGCTTCTGTTGCACCCGTATGGCATTCTGTCAGCAATTCCTGCACTGCAACTCTGGGCTTTGAAAATGAAATTCTTAAGTTCGCAAACATCCACTGTGAAAAAAAATCTTATAAAACTTTTAGCTTGTTGCTTTCCTTATTTCATGATTTATTTTTCCCCATTATTCTTACTGAGACTGAAGTAGGGTTGCCATATATCCCCCAAAATAGGGACAAACCTGGCTTTGGGGGAATGTGTTCACATACTGGCAAATGGGGCAGAGGGTCCTGTCCCAGTTTACTGGAAGAGAATTTTGGCAACCCTAGACTGAAGACTCTTCATGATTCACCCCAAACCTAACCTCCAACTCTTCCTTTAATCCTCAACCTAGAGCACAATCCTAACCATGTCTACTCAAAAGTAAGCCACATTGTATTCAATGGGTCTTACTCCCAGGAAAGTGTCTTTAGGATTGCAGCCTTAATTTCCTCTCTGGGCTTGCCAAAGCTCCAAGGTGGCAGACACAGAGCACCCCTTAATAAATTGACCAGCAACCATTCATCAGTGCGCCAGAGCTTAATGAAGCCTTCCTTTTCCGGAGCTTTCAGGATTGCTGGTCTCCCAATTCTGTCTCGGGTTTTATCTGGTCCAGACTTGTGGTTAAGAGCCATCACCACCCCAGGGAAGGAAGGTTCCCATCCTGTGAGGAGCATCCAAACCAGTACCTCCATGGCCCAGAGGAAAGGGGGAGGACCATGTATTGGCCATAGAGTGCCAGTGACTGCTATGCCTCCAGGGTTGTGATGGGGTTCCTGTTTTGATACCCCCAGTGTTGGGTACTTGATGGGCTACCCCAAAACAGTGTGCTAGTCAGAATGCAGACACTCTCATTCAATTTTAAGCATTGAATAGAAGAGGGAATATAGGCATGTAACTATAGCTCAACATAGAATTGTTTGAAAAGCAGCACCTGTCAAATTGTCCTCTTCCATGTAATGCTTGAAGGTAGAGGTACTCTGTCCTCCATTCTATATGGTCACCCTGGATATAGGCAGCCTCAGAATGCCAGGTGCAGGGGAGGGCATCAGGATATAGGTATCTTGTTGTCTTGTATGCTTCCCAAAGTATCTGGTAGGCCGCTGTGAGATACAGCAACCTTTGGCCTGATCCAGCAGAGCTCTTCTTAAATTCATGTCAAATGCTCCAATAATTTCTCTTCCCACATCTGCAGCATTTTTCTCACTCATCTTGCCATAGAATGTGCCCTACTTAAAATCCCAGGCAGCATCCGAAGATGAAAGGAGATTTGCATATTGCAGTTTAAATGAGCTTTGCACTCACAGGTGTTGTAAAACGCAGGGAACAGGTATTCAATCGCAAAGGCAGAGGTAAGGAATTGAAAACAGGAGAGACGAGGTGTGCGGGTTAAAAAAAAATTTGTGTGTTACAAAAGAATTGATGAAACAGAAGCCATCTGGAAAACATTATCAGTCTGCTTCCAATGCAAATTGGGCAAGCAAGAGGAGACTACTAAGTTCTCCATCAGAATTGTGCAGGAAGATTAAAGAGACCAACGTGATTTTCCCCAAGTAGACAAAGAATAATCATTTGGTGAAAACCGATGCAGGTCCTTTGAGCCAGTAATAGTTTTCATTCCAGTCTACATTTACAGCGTCGGGGAGTAATTGGACAAGTTCTACATCATATTTCTGTAGACCTTAAGAGGAGAAAAATGGGGTAACATATCCAAGGGCACCTCTGTGATTTAAGAACAACGATCCAGAAACAAATAGAGCTTCCAACGAACGCTTTGCTGAAAGAGAAATTTGAAGCACGTGTGGAGGGTCCGGTTAGATAAAAACACCCATAGGAATTTAGAAGGAAGTGAAAATAATTTCAATTAGAAATTGGAGATGGAGAATCGGGGAATCATACAGACAGAGAACAGCTTGACATGATAGAGGCAGCCACATTTGTTGTAGGTGTCCCTACAGTTCAGTTTTTTGTGGGTGTATTATAAAAGATGAGTAATATGAAGGGAACTTTGATACATGAGCAAGAATCGAGGTATCGTGGCCCTTTAAGCACCTCATCAGATAGGCATTGGATAAGGATGAGAGGGACAAGATACTGAGACAGTAGAATACAATTTGGGGGGATCAGAAAGTATGAAAAGCAATTCACATACACACCTAAGTCTGAAATTCTTTAAAGAAGGGACATATATGCACACAAAGTAGAGAATAAGTAGAAAGGGGAAAAATACAAAAAGAATATAGCTACTCGGGCACTGTTTCTCAGTGTTTGTCCTTTGCCATACTGCTCTGCATGGTCCCGAAGTACCACTAGAAATAACTTGCAATGGCATCATTGCCAGTTGCTTTTGGGTTGGGAGGCCAGATGCAAAGTAACTAACACCAGTAAAAGACTCAGGGAGGATGGGAGATTTTTTCCAAGCATGGAAAAGCATGCTTTGAAGTTTTATCTACCAGGATGAGCTTTCTACAGTTGTTGTGCCATGTTTTTGGTCTTGGTAACAGGTGGAAAGTGCCCAGAGGTCCCATATAGCACTAATGGTGGTACCCCTACTTAAGCAGGCCTCCGTCAGTCTTGAAAAACTATGGTATCGTGCTTGGCGCTGCATACGCTGCATGCGAAGCACGAAAGCCTGGGTTGGATTGTTATGGAGGATAGGCTGTTACACAAGCAGCAATTCCCCCCTCTCCACGCCACTGAATTAGTCCAATGGAAAGGCAGAGCCAATACGATTGGATCCAGCTGCGTCGCAGAGCTGGGCTAAGGACAGGAGTTCACCCTGTCTTGTGGGGCCGACCCGGGTCTTAAACCCTGGCCTGCTGGTTAACAGGCACAGTGTCTTAGCCACTTGCGCCACCCACAGCCCAGGCTACTACTGGCTGGGAAACACTCTTCTAGGTAAATGAAGTACATCATCCAAATGAGCAGGGAGAGTGGCTCCAGATACATAGAGGGATGCTATAGAATGTTACCATTGACTCTCTGGGGAGCCACCATCTTGAAATATCATGCAATCTCACAAGATATTGTGCAATTCAAAATGGCGCAACCCAGGCGAACTGGAGTTTGTATGGCATCCCAAGAAGGAGATAAGTGAGAGAAAACAGGAGGAGGAAAAGTTACTAGAAACAGAAAAACATTCCAACTGTGGTGCAAGACCATAATTTAGGTCAGAGTTGTCCATGGCCTGGAGTAATGACCACAGGCAAAAACGAGTGCCCACATATGTCACTCATTGGGTGACATCTGTGGTCCACCTTGTGCATCCTATAAGTAACACTAGCTTTCCTCTGATGTTCCTTAAGTCTCAAAGACCACAAGCCTAAACATGTCTACTCAAAAGTAAGCCCCACTGTATTTAATGGGACATCCTCCCAGGAAAGTGTCTTTAGGATTGCAGCCAAAGTCCCTGATTTTTATGGTGTTTGTGTTTCCCTCGTCTTGACAAGGAACTGCCATATCTTGTTGCCATATCTCCTGCTTCTCATAGGAAATACATAGGAACCCCAAGGCTTATAGTTTTTGGGATCACATGCCCAATGGGTTGGTAGACATCTCTCCTTGCCTCAAAATACTGGCCTTAATGTTTCTTGTACAGATTCTTTCCCGATGTCTTTTTCCACACATATAATATTGCTATTATCCCACTATGTTTGCTGAAACTACCGTACGGTCAAGCCAGAGCGGTTATGAATAGGTACACGTGCTCTTATAGGCATATGCATCCTTCATGCTGAATCTGAATTAACAAAGCCAGGCTTGAAAGAATTTCCCTGGTGCTGTATGTAGTGCATCCAACCAATTTCCCAGAGGTTTCTAGTTTCAGTTTAATTTCCTGCAAGCTACAGATTCTAGCATTATCCAGCTATAGTTTCTGTAAGGAGGAAAACGCCAGGGAGCGAAAGAAAGAATGAAGTCAATCGAGTCAAGGAAAACTGTATGTTTTCCCCATATGGGCCAGTGGGAATGCTCAGTTACAACCCAGTAGGCTGACACAAAATGATACTGTCTGATTACATCACACCCAGTCTGCTTCCTTGCGATGTGTGCATTTATGTAGGTTTTGAATACTTTATAACATGGTTTTGAAACAGAATATACTGCAATATAAGGATGTAATAACATAAGAAGAGCCTCCACTGGATCAGGCCAAAAACCCATCTAGTCTAGCTTCCTGGATCACACAGTGGCCCACCAGATGTCTTAGGGAGCACGTAAGACACCTGCGTCCAGGTGTATCCCCCCCGCCCCCTGCGCCTGGCAAAAGGCTTCCATGGTTATTTGGTGAAAGACTTGATTTACAGAATGCTATGATCATTGGCATTGCTGGGAGGTAAGAGGGTTCAGGCTACACTCGCTGACATGCGTGGAGGATGGAACCTCCATTGACCCAAATCATTAAAATAACAGTATTAAGGAATAGTGCCATCATCTATATATATAAAAGAGAAAAGTCACTCACTGACTCACTGACACATCACCGCCCTGCCAAAACCGCTGGGCCTAGAAGCGTGAAATTTGGGGTGGGTGTTCCTTCCGTGACCGAGGGGTGCACTAAGAACCGGTTTTCGGAAATTCCAACCGGAAGGGGGTGAAAAGGGGTGCAACACGTTTTCCTCCCTATACGTTGCATTGAGAATTGCTGACTCATCAACATTCCACCCCAACTGCTGGGCCTGAAGCATGGAATTCTGGGAGTTCCTTCTGTCACCTGAACTCCCACCACGAACCATCTGGAGGAATTTAACCCTTCAGGGGCTGAAAAGGGTCGACGTGTTTCTGTCCTATACTTAACATGGGAGACTGAACAACATCCAGCCAATTTGGTGCTCAGTGCCTGGTGCACTGGGGGATGTTTTTCAGAGGAAGAGGTTGCACTGGAGAGGATGCTGTGCATGGGGGGAAGTTGCGCATGGGGGAAGTTGTGCATGGGGGAAGTTTCGCATGGGGGACTGATGCACATGGGGAAAGTTGTGCATCGGCGGATGAAGCGCATGGGGAAAGTTGCACATGGGGGAAGTTGCATATGGGGGAAGTTGCACATGGGTGGAAGTTGCACATGGGGGAATGATGCGTATGGGGGATGATGTGCATGGGGGAAAGTTGCACATGGGGGAAGTTGTGCATGGGGGAAAGTTGCACATCGGCGGAAGATGCGCATGGGGAAAGTTGCGCATGGGGAAGTTGCGCATGGGGAAGTTGCACATGGGGGAAGTTGCGCATGGGGGGAAGTTGCGCATTGGCAGATGATGTGCATGGGGAAAGTTGCGCATGAGGGAATGATGCGCATGGGAGAAGTTGTGCATGGGTGGAAGTTGCACATGGGTGGAAGTTGTGCATGGGGAAAGTTGAGCATGGGCGAAAGTTGCGAATGTTGGAAAGTTGTGCATGGGGAAAGTTGCGCAGGGGGAAAGTTGCACATGGGAAAAGTTGCGTATGGGGGAAAGTTGCACATGGGGAAAAGTTGCGCATGGGGGAAACTTGCGCATCAGCGGATGATGCGCATGGGGGAAAGTTGTGCATGAGGGGATGATGCACATGGGGGGATGATGCGCATGGGAGAAGTGGCACATGGGGTGTTTCTTTGCCATGAGGGGATGGCATAGGGGAAAATGTTACATCTGCAACGCGGGTACGCTTTTCACTAGTGTTACATATAATTAAATGTGAAATGTCATTCAGAATTTATTCTATCTTCTATATTCAAACTTCTATCAAACATTATAGCCAAGAAATAGGGCAATACATAATTTGTTGGCACACCCATAGCCCAAAGCACTGCCACATCCATTGCATGGATGAGGTCCATTTTGGGGTGACATGCTGGCTTCCCGCACAGAGAGACACAAACCCTAGTGATGCCACTGGCATTGGCTTTTTAGCCGTTTAATAAGAAAAGTCAATAAAACAAAAAAGACAAATATTTAAGAAGACAGCACAGCCAAAAGGACCATCTCAAATGTCTGAAGACAGCAGATCGTATTATATATGTAAGAAGATCTATCATATATGGGTCCAAAGCCGTGAAGACCTTTAAATGTCATAACTCACAGCTTGAAATGATCCTGGTATCAAACCTCTTACAACAACCCAGTGGTCACCCAGACTTCCAGGCAACCTGCATTACACTGGATTAGCCCTACCCAGAGTGTTGAAGGCACACCTTATGGCACGTTTGCAACTCTAAGCACTGGCACTGGGGCCAGTAGGTTCAGGGCCTAAACAGGTATAAATAGGTGTTAAGCAGGTCAACCACTGGTTATCATTCTTGTAAACAGGACACAATGAGTCAAGTGGGGAAACTGCAACTTTAGAAGGTGAATTTTGGAACTGCATGCCAACATTTTATTTCAATATTTGCAAAATTTAGATATTCACCCCACAAGGCTGTCCCCTGTCCTGATTTTAATACTTGACTGTGAAAACATTGATATGCTTTCCAAAAAATAACCTTATATCATGCTACGGTTTTTGAAAATTAAAAACAGACTTTTAAAACCATCTTCTGTTAAACCAGAAGACAGTCGCGCCTTTGATTCCCAGTTAAGTGGAATAGAATACAGTTGCATGTCTGCTTTCACATTTTTTATCAACTATGCAGAGCTACAAGTCAGATACTGATTGATATCGCATTTAGGTATATTGTCAGAAGTGGAGTACTACATGTTCAGATATTGTTAAATTCTGCCAGCTATTTCTTGCCAGCTGTCGCATACCTCCCAATGCTGATTGCAGTTGCAAAATTATGGGATGTCAGAACCAGGTGTTGAATATGAAATATTTGCAAAATATACTTTTACACCAACACATCCAGAGGCTTTCACTTTTACACTTTTTCATCAGAATTTACACCCTTTCTCCACCTTCTTAATGCCCTTCCACCATCTTCACCAAGCCCAGGCACCACTTGGCTCTAGATTATTGCTTTTATTCTTTATTATCGGTGGTGGGCTTCAGGGGGTTATCACAGGTTCTATAGAACCCTTTGCTAATGAGCGGCTGGTTCTGAGAACCGGTTACTAATGGGACATAGAACCTGTTGTTAATTTATTTGAAGCCCACCACTGCTTATTATTAGATTTTAAATAATTACATATATTTTCTTATATAGGATTTATTGAGGTTACATGCTGCCTGTTCATAAGGAAAAGGAGAAATAGGTTTTTTCCAGGACTCAAGGCTAAAATCCAAGATATGTCCTGGAAAAAGAGGACAGATGGTCTTCTTTTTACCCAATTTGCTGGAAAACATCACTGTCCACCTTAGTTGAAAAGTGGATGCTCAATGCATGGGGCTCATTTTGACACAGTTAAGCTAAGCTCAGGTCAAAACAGAGCTGGCCATGGAAAATCATCTTCTACTGGATATACTGGTACATGAATTTCCCCCTCAAACAGGCCTGGAAAGAATACATTATTTATCAACCACAAGGTCAGAGAGGTGTGTCATGCATTGCACCAAATCTTCAGGACAAATGATGTTCATTTTTCAAACATGAAGAAATGGGCACTGATACGTGAGATTATTATGCTTCTCCTGATCACAGGTTGACCTTTCATTCTTTCCAACCATCTATCAAGAATAATGTATGAGAAGTCGAATTCCACAATTGGATAGGCAGGTAATTTGAGAGTATTTTCCTCCTATTAAACATGTTTGAAATTCAGGTTGGGAAATGTAAGTATATCAATCTTTCCCGCGCAGACGTTGTTGAAAAGATCAGCTTAGGTGACTCCAGCTATTTCTGTGTCCAGGGACAGACAGTAGTTTTGATGAGGGTAGGAACATAGACGTTCACCAACCACATAACAGGGAAAAATGGCCAGAAATTTTTAAAAATCAAAAGAACAGATTTATTGCTCTTCTTCATGGACAACTATATGCATATTTACAAAAGAGTAACTCAAAAGGAGCAGTGGAAGCCAATCAAACTACCCCCACCCCACAAAAAACCCAAACTACATCTCTGTCCAGAAAGCACTTTTTCCATCTGTTTTTGATTCCTTTTCTATTGGACTTTGGTTTCCAAGGAGGAAAAAGTAGCAGTCATAAACAGGGTGTCTTTGTTTCCGCCCCCCCTCAATATGCACACATATTTTAATAAGCTCTAATTCATGGATCTGCCCCTATCCATGGGGGTTCTATTCCAGAACCCCTCCCTGTGGATAATTAATCCACGATTATGGGGAAAGGCCCATCCCTGCAGCCTGGACCTTTCAAAGGTGGGACCAGCCAAGCTCCCCTTCCTGAGCTCAACAGAGGCCACAAGCATCTGTAAGAGTGAATTGCATTATTATAGTTTACTAGTGAAAAGCGTAACCGCGTTGTGGGAGTAAAATTCCCCCGTATGCCATCCCCTCATATGCATCAACCTACCATGCGCATCAACCCCCCACGCACAACTTCCACAATGCTCATCAACCCCCCATGCGCAACTTCCCCCATGCGCAACTTCCCCACATGTGCAACTTTCCCCATGCGCATAAACCCCTCATGTGCATCAACCCCCCATGCACAACTTCCCCATGTGCATCAACCCCCCATGCACATCAACCCCCATGCGCAACTTCCCCCATGCGCATTAACCCCTCATGCACATCAACCCCATGCGCATCAACCCCTCATGCGCATCAACCCCCATGCGCAACTTCCGCCATGCGCATCAATCCCCCATGTGCAACTTCCCCCCTGCACATCAACCCCCATGCCCAACTTCCCCCCTGCACATCAACCCCCCTGAGCAACTTCTCCCATGCGCAACTTCCCCCCTGCACATCAACCCCCCATGCACAACTTCCCCATGCGCAAATTCTCCCATGCGCACCAACCCCCCATGCACACCATCCTCCACAGTGCAACCTCTTCCGCCTAACATCATCCCCCAGTGCACCAGGCACTGAGCACCAAATTGGCTGGATGTTGGTCAGTCTCCCATGTTAAGTATAGGACAAAACACGTTGCCCCCTTTTCAGCCCCTGAAGGGTTAAATTTCTCCAGATGGTTCTTGGTGGGAGTTCAGGTGACAGAAGGATCCCTCCCAGAATTCCATGCTTCAGGCCCAGCAGTTGGGGTGGAATGTTGATGAGTCAGCAATTCTCCAATGCAAAGAAAAGGGAGGAAAACGCGTTGCGCCCCTTTTCACCCCCTTCCGGTTGGAATTTCCGAAAACCGGTTCTTAATGCACCCCTCCCTCACGGAAGGAACACCCACCCCAAATTTCACACTTCTAGGCCCAGTGGTTTTTAACAGTCAGTCAGTTAGTCAGTGAGTGAGTGAGTCAGTGAGTGACTGACTTTTCTCTTTTATATATATAGATGTGTGAATTATGGCATAATAAATTTGACACTGGAAAATGTGTGCATATTTTCTAGTATACCTTTGAATCAGTAACTTATCCCCTTAATTAAAGGGCTCTTCCTCTCGTTAAATCCTAGGGCTTGGTCTGCTCTATTAAAAAGTCTTATAAAATTCCTTTTTGGCCACACAATGCATGCACGCATGCGCACACATACACACTTACTTCTTGGAGTTCATTGTCAGCTCTGGTCAAGAACATTTTGCAGGTTTCAAACAGTTATAGAATCCTGCAACACCTGTTGACCAGAGATGATAGCAGGATGACTGTCAGTTTGTTAATTTCTAAAAAATTTTCTTCTCTGTACCCTCCACCCCCAGTGGAGCCTCCAGATGGCTCACAACTCATCCATGGATGATAAAACCATCAAATCAGCATAATAAACAATCAGTTAAAAATGGAACAGAGCAGTAGAATTGACAAGGCAGTTGAAGTTAGCAAACATTCATAGAAAACAGCTGCTGGAATAAAAATATCTTGGTCTATTGTAAAGGGGCACCCAATGAGGTTATAAGCAGGGTCTCCTGGGGTAGAGTTACTTGCAGCCGAATCTTATGCTATCCCCGATCAATTGAAGTGCACCACAATGGCACAGGCTTCACCCTTCAGTTCAGAAGGTCTCTTCTTGGAAAAGGAGCACAGATCTTCACTAGCACAGATCTGCATGGTCCCAGGTTACAGGATCAGGCCAGGGTGAGGTTTTGGCATGCTCCATTCCATTCACCCCTTTCCATACACCCCTTTCCACCTCCCCAACTACTTTCTTTCCAATGGAGTTCCTGCTATCCCTGTAGCCTTTTCACTTGTGGTCCAGAGGCTCAACCTCCATGTTCTATTGGAGTGCCTTTTGCAATTGCCATAAAGGTATCACTGCTGGTGGAGCTCTAATTCAGCCAGTAATACACCCCCTATAGCATGGGGCTGTTAGTCTGGATGCAACTGACCAGAAAGTCTATTCCATGTCCCCATCCTCTGCCCATTGCAGTGATGTGAAGGATGTGCAGGAAGGATTGCAGGATGTGAAGCAAGACCACAGTGGTTTGGCAAATTCATGTGGCAGGACATAGTCTTCCAGATACACTGGGATCAAGATGTTTAGGGCCTTCAGGATAAGAAGATGTGAAACTCCTTGCCACAGGTTATAGGATCTGGCCTAGATGCCTTTAAAAAGAGGTTTTTTTAGATTCCTATAATTAAAGTTCAACAAAAAGTTTTTAAAAATAGGCTACCTCAAAAGGCCAGGTGCAAGTGATCGCCAACAGAATACAGCTCTCTTCTTGTCTTGTATGTTCCCTTGGACTACTGGTGGACTAGATGCTGGCCTAGATGGGTCTTTGGCCTAATCCCTTGGGCTGTTAAGTTCTTAAGCTTGATCCGGACCCTGAAACACATTGAGAACTAATGCAACACTGGTATAGTGAATTGGTACAGTGAATTCAAACATGTCATCTCCTGTCTGCAGGACAACTGCTAACATCCCCCCAATGCTGTTCAAATAAGTATAGTCTACTTTAGCACCTCTGTGATCTAATGTGCACTCCGTACTACTACATGGGCAGGTGCAGCATGATGTTTGATTTATATTCAGTGTGGATGCTTCTGGCTCTTCACATATGGAAACTGAATGAGAACAAGAATAATATCTTTTTGTTTCTTCTTTGTTTACTGTTTGCCGCAGAAAAAAATAATTCTGTATTAAAAGCTCAGACCATTAAAAACCCTTGCAGCGCTGCATGTTCTCCCTCGAGGTTGATAAATGTTTGAGGTGTTACTATCATCACACATACAAGGGGAATTGGACAATTCACAATTCACCAGAGACTGATTTGCTATCTTGCCAGCACTGTCTGCTCAACTGTCATCTACTTTTTTTCTCCCCATCTGGCTTACAGCTGTTTCCAGTGTGGCTATAATCCATAAGACACTGCTTTTCAAAGATATTTTGGACCAATTTCTGCAATCCTAATCCCCAGTTAGGTAAGCCAGCACAAGTCCCGTACTGACCTGGGGGTGTTACAGCACCCTATCAGATTTTATTTTCAGATTCAGATACCTTTATTGGCATTTTAAGCAATACAATCCCGATCAATACAAATCAACTGGACATACCAACAGCAAGGCGTGCCTTGTCAATGATTTTAAAAATTGACAATTTTAGGCTGCAATCCTGACTGGCATCAGGATTAGCCTGGCATAAGCCCGACTCATATCCCATGCTGGCCTGGGAGTGTCACAAAAGTGTCATAAGACACTGGTGTGCCACTCCTTTGGAAGGGTTAAGCTAGTGCACAGACATGCGCTTACCTCCCTACATCACCATGGAAATGGGAAGACTGATGAGTTGTGCCAACGTAGGTTAGGATTGTACCATAACTTAGTGCCAAATCAGTGTGCCTTGAGATGAAATAGGTTGAAAATTTCTGCTCTGACTCATCCAGTGGTGGACATTCCCTTTTTGTATTGAAGCAATCAGCTGTCTGGGATATGGCATCAGTTGCAGTGGTGAGCTCCAGCAGGTTCGCACCTACTCTATAGAACCAGTAGTTAACGAGAGATAGGACATATAAAGTTAAAAAATAGCTATTTAAAAGTGGCTGCCAGCTGGGCATAGAACCGGTTGTTAACTTCTTTGAATTCCTTCACTGGATGGGGCAATTCAGGATGGGCAGAGGGTGGTCTAGGGGTGGATCAGGATTGGGCCAGGGGGGAAGGGAGAGTGGCCATGGAAGTGCAGGTTGGACAAGATGGTCTCCAAGGTCTCTTCCAGCTCCAACATACTATGATTCTACTGACCCCTTTCAATGTCTCATAGTGTCATCCATTGGATGGTGGGGTGCAATCAGAGCTTTGCACCACAACCCACACATAGGATGAGATGGGACATGGTGCTTAAAGTTTAGAAACCACTGGTCAGTTAGATTCTAAATCTCTGGTCATAGTCAAATACATAATTTGTATGTTGCTTGGTGCCCAAAGGCACCTGAAGCTGTGGCCTGTTTCTTGCTTAATGAGTCACAAGTTGTGCTCTATGGAAATGTTTACCAAGCATGGCATGAAGAAGCAAGCCAGACCCAACCATTCAAGCATGTCTGAGAGCCTATTCTTAGGCCTCTCGCCCTATCATTTTCTTTTTCAGCTGCAGGGAGGTATGTCTGTTTACATACGTTGGCCAGCTGGAACAGAACAGGTCAGTCGGGCTGCAGAAGTGGACTTTTCCAGGTTTCTTTTGTTTGTACAATTCATTTTCTTTCCGACTTAAAAGTGAAGGATGGGGAAAGAACGTTGGCAAAAGAAAATGTTGGTTAGAGACTCTGAGAATAATTAACAGAAATTAGAACAAAAATGTAGAACTTGTGCTGGCTGCAAAGACCGTTGTATGCTATAAGTGTGCCAAAATATCAAACACAATATACGTTGGGAGAAAGATGGCATTAAGCCATATAGCTTTGTTTTGCTTCCCCGTCTGGAATGGTTCCAAAAGGGTGACGCTCTCTCCAACAGTGACTATTCTGCCCCCCTCTAGCTATGCCACTATAGGAAAACATTTCTTCTTGAAACATTGGTGATACAATGGTGATACAACGATACAAATAATACTGAATGAGCTGGATCAATAGACTGACTCAATATAAAATGGAAGAGATAGATTAGCATTATTTGTACCCCTTTGTTTGGGGAGAAACTATTACTCAAAAGCAGAGTACTGTTGAACTTCTCCAACTGCAACATTTGGTTCCAAGAACCTGCGTGATTAACTATTTTCACATTACAAAAAGGTAATTAGTTACCTTGCTAAAAAGGCAGGCAATGAATTAAGTTCCATTTCAAGTGGCTGCCAATTGCCCTGCAATGAGCTGAGCTCCTGCAATTGGCAAACATGTGCAAGCAAATGGGAAGCAGTTTCAGCTTCCGATTATCACTTGGGGGCATGGGGGGACTGCCTCCCAGCTGAACAGAAATAAAACTAAAAGTTCATGAACTTTTCTAAGACAAACTTAATTGCCTGCCACATTGCCATGGTACGCAGGCTACCTTTAAGGCATTAACTGCGACTTAAGGGATGCTTATCTTTCAGTTGCCAACCTCATTTGTTTCTAGACAAAATCACATATAAATACAGTAAATTGTATATAATAGGGCTACAAACATTGCATGAAGTAGTTAACAGGTTTACTCCCTGGTGCCAATATCATGCTTTACTTGTCTTGATCTGCCCCTGCATCTTCCCTGTGCCTACACTTCCTCATTCTTGTCCCTTTCTTCACTGCACTCCATCCACCTGCTATACTGAATTGCATTAGGATTGTGCTGCAAATTATCACCTCTAAGCTATTTATAGCATTAAAACTCAGTAATATTGAGTTTGTGGGGGTGGGTGGGTTCTGCTGAACTCATTTCCTGCTTGATTTCATTAGATTAATATTTTTAAGCATCTCAACAACTGTTTGTACCCCAACAAAAAAAATCAGCAGCCATGGGGGAGAAAATCAACAACCATGAGTTGTGCTACTATATCAGGGGCTGCAACAAAAAATGCAAAAATGGAATCCGGATCTATGAACCTATTTTTCTCATATTGCCATTATACAAGACTACTATTGTGATCCCATTAGCTAGAAAACAACCTATTGTTTGTTCCCAAATTGCTTTATTGCAAAGCAATTTTTAACATTAAATAGATATTTATAAAAAGTTATTGATTTTATTTCTCGATTTCGGATCAATTTCCCTACTCATTCATTGCCATTTATATGGGTGAATCTTGTGGGCAAGGCTAAAATAGACAGGAACATCTTAATTGCCTACAAAGCATGGAAACCAGCATGGAACACTTTGTGGTTTACCCCAAACTGTGATATACAATTAGTTCTTTGGTCGCTCTTTTCTCTCTGTAGGTACCAAAAAAGTGAGGAAGAGCCCCAGGAGGACAAAACAGTAACCATAAATGAAAGAAAAATGGGGGAAAAAATCACAGCGATAATCCACCAATCTCCTTTCTTACTTATAGTGACTGTTTATTGTCCTGCCATTAAGCCTCCGTTATCTCCTAACTAATTACTTTACATAATGGAAAGAGGGGGAAACTAATAAACATGGGTATGAGATCAGAATATTAAAAGGTATATATTATCATAATACCTTGACCCCAGCACAGCAGGAAATAAGGCCCCCCCCCCCCCCCCCAGTCTGAGCAATGGGCTTTAGATGACTATTATGTATTCACTCCTTAAATGCTCTGGGCTGCTGAGCGCCTCTTGCACCAGAAAAACAGACAAATGACAGCAGATAAACCTTGTCAAGTGTATTACAGAACAATAAAAAAACCCAGAGGCATTTGCTGGTTTGGCTTTGTTTTTTAAACTCTTGTTCTTAGCCTAACCTAAGGGTCCCTATTCGATCAGCTTTAAGGCTGATAAGGATATACTGTCCCCGGAGTAATAATAAAGAAACCAGGGAAAATAAGACACTTTTTCATTCTTTCAATCCCCCGGGGTAATCATGAATACAGCACGAGGCAAGAAAGTAGATAGGAAAGCCATCCATCTTGCAAACTCAAAATTAATGGCCCTAACATACAACATGAAGGTTCTGTACCTTTATTAGTTACTAGCCTACTGCATCTAACAGCGGGGGGGGGGGGGGGGAGAGGGGGAGAAAATCAAACAGTGAACGATGGGATTCGCCAAGAGGGTTTCTTTTCCTTTTTTTGGAATATGGTAATCATCCAAAAGTATAAGAAAAAGACATAATCCGAATGAAGTGGATGTAGTAGAGCAGAGCTGCCCAACGGGAAAGGATCCCCTTCTTGGAGACAGTAATAACCCTGGTTTCTCTTGCATGGTAACAGAAAGGGATACTCTCAAAAGGATGTCATGTGCAGTGCCATAACTAAGCGGGTTCAGCTGTACCAGGCAACAAGCTTTAGGGGGGCAACAAGTTGAGCTTGACACTCATGGTTACAAATGTGAAAACTTTGGTATGCGCAGATAATAACTATCCTGTTATATATCTTTGGAAAGGTAATTTAATGCTGAATGCAATGAAACAAACCACATTGGAATATCTGTATTCTGTCAAACGTTATGGCCAATTAGCCAAAATCTATTAATTCATTTATTTAGAGCCCAATCCTGTGCTGACTGCTTAGAAATAAGTCCCATTATAGGCAATGGAGCTTACTCTTAGGAAGGTGTGGATAAGATTGCAACCTTAATAAATTGGGGGCACAATCATCTGGAGGGGGTGGGTTAGTTCATGTCCCTTGCACTGGCCTGGGAGAAAATTTTTTTTTCCAAACATCCCAAAAGCTGCAATCCTATCCATACTTTTCTGAGAGTAATTACCAGAAAAAAGCATTATTAAAAGCATATACAGGTATCCCCGCTTTCTGACGATTCATTTTCTGGTGATCTATTCTTTCAACACCTTTCAATTATACCCAGAACTCATTCAATGCATGTTCTGCTCTAAAGGCCAAAATTGCCCTCCCTCATGTTATAGCTCCTCGTCTAATCCCATACCCAAAGGAATTAATGAGCATCCATTTGCAGAAATCCTTGTGTGGTAGCAGGAATATGGAAGATAGAAGGGGCAATAACAATTTGCTATGTAAAAAAAGTATTGGAAGCAACATATATAAACTGAAAAAGATTGAGTTCTACTTTTCAACATTTTTCACTTTTGGGCGGTGCTCCGGTCCCTAACCTGTCCAATAAATGGGGGATGCCTTGTACATAAAAGTCTATATTAAAGTACACATCTGTAACATTTCCCCAGATACAGTCATATACAATCAAGTCTAATATATGAACAACCCAATCCTAACTTATGCTGGAACAGACAGTCAGCATGCTATGCCTGTGCTGTATTCAGTTCACAGTACAATTCTGTATGCTGGAGCAATGAAATAGCCCCAATGCGGCTACTCAGATCTTTGCCACCGAAATGAGTGGCACAAATCTGCACAGCCTGGGGCTGAACCAAGCTGCTCCAGAATGGCCCTGCGGCACTACCTGTCCTTCCCCCAATGCCTCCCTTCCAAATCCTCCCTGCTCTCCATGTTCCCCCCAGACCCTTGCTCTGGCCAAGCTCAGCCCATGCAAACTCATCCCTTCCAAAGGCCCTTAGCAGCATGGAGAGGCCAGCATACATTCGTGCACTTGGTGGATTTCCTGTTTAAGAAGAGCAAAAGTGCTTTACACTACAATCCAGAGTAACTACAGGAGCATGTAAGAGACATTACGTGCATCCGTAGTTATGGCACCGCCTAGCGAAATCCTATGGGAAATTCATATTGCAATCCAGAGTAAATTGTTCTTACACTGGAGCAAGGACTCCCCGTAGTTATTCTGGATTGCTCCCTTATTGAATTTTCTTGACACTCTGGCCCAAATGGGTCTTTGGATTGTACCATCAATATCTCATACAAATTGGAATACATGGGGACCCAGCTGAAGCTGAATCATCACTTATTGGGTGCCAACACAGCTTAAGATGATTCTGAACACCATCTTGTCCAAATGAAGCATTTTAAAGTCTTTGTGGCAACTGAAATAAACTGGATTTGAAATAATTAAACTCTGGCAGGACCACACATTTGGTTTGGCTCTTTGGAATGGTTCTTCATCTAACTGATGGACCATGTATGGATTAACCCCCATCCCATATGGAGGAATATATAATATATAATATGCATCAGTATTCTATTCATAATTTAGATGTGCATGCAAGGGTGAAAAAAATTCCTTGCTATTGGGTGGTTAATATACTCAACACAAGACCCCCTATGTAGATTGTGATTGTGTAATTTAAGAGACTTGGCAAGCTTATAATCAGAAAAATGGAGTGTGACATCCAAAAGGTGCATTAGAAAGAAGAGCTCAGATTATATTTTGAAATTCTCTGTAGGCAAAATGAATTATCATCTGGAACACATGCTTGTTCATCTGCCCATCCATCCAACCATCTCTTTTCAAACAAAGGTAATACAGAAAGCAGAAGCTTGGCTGTGTCTTCAGCAATCTGTTAATTTACAAGCACAGCCTCTGGGAGCTCCCAGAGCAAATAGACACAGCCTTTGGTAGCCTAAATGAACTAGAACTGATAACTTCTTAGAAGTGTTTGATGGGTTAAAAAAACCACAATTAAACTAGCTCTTAAAAGCATATGATATTTTCAATGTTTCATTTTTGCAGAGCTGGTTTGTTGATGAGGCCAACTGAAGAGGTCCCCTTAGACGAGTGGCGATGATCCTATGGCATGTGTGCTGCAGTGGGCATTTAGATCACTCTCAGATGGCACATGGCCATAGCACTTCCAGACCAGCACTCTAAGCCCAGCGCATATGCCCAGAACACTGGGCATGTGCACTGGGTGCTGGCGTGCTCAGTCAGCTTTGCTCAAAAGATGAGCAGCCTGCTCCTCTTTGAAGCAGAGCTGACTGACAGTGCTGGTACCCAGTGCATGCCCCATGCACATTGGGCTAGTTCTGCCCTGAGCCCACAATGTCCACGCTGGGCACAAGTGTGCTCTGCTCCAAAGAGGATCACCCTGCTCCTTTTTGGAGCAGAGTGCACTGATGTCCAGTGCGCATGAATGGAACTCTGGGAATGTGCAATGGGCTCAGGGCACTGGTCCAGTGTGCAAGTCCAGAGTTCTGGGCATGCGCACTGGACACTGGTATCGACAGTCAGCACTTGGTGCTGAAAAGGTTTGCCATCACTGCCTTGGACTGCATAGGGGTGTCACCAAATATCATAAGATACTTTTGCACAACTTCTTGGAGAGGATTAGGCCAGTGCTCAGACATGTGCTTGCCTCCCTACATTACCACAGGAAAGGGAAGACTGATGAATTGTGCCAGCCTAAGTTAGGATTTTACCTAAAGAGACCTTTAGCAGCTGAAATTCCTTGTGGGATAAAGCAAAGTCTGATCTAGCATGGCTGTGTTATCACATACTCAGCAGCGGCATAGCTATAAGAGATGCAAAATACAGGCACCTCCATTTATTGGATGGGTTAGGGACCAAAAGTCCAAAAGTATCCACTGTCCAAAAGTGAAAACAGTTGAAAAGTGGAACCCAGTCTTTTTCAGCTTGCAAATGAAAAATGGGCACCAAAAAGACATAAATGTCACTTACAAAAGCCCAAATAACACATATTTATTAACACATAGCCAAAATACATAACAAATTACAGTAAAATGAACAAAGGCATGTGTGGACAATGACTATCTTAAGTATTTGAATGATGGTTATTTATAAGAAAATCATAAAGAAATGCCAAAACAGTGATCACCATGTCACATGCAAACCAACATCAGGAAAGACAATTTTAGCATTTAGACCAGCAGAGAGAGATTGAAAGAGTGGAGCATGTGTTGAATGAATGCATTCTGGGTATAAGTGAAAGGTGTTGAAAGAGCAGAACTGACAGAAAACAAACTGTCAGAAAGTGGGGGACACCTGTATCTGATTGGCTTTGTTCACACGAGGGTGAATAACTGTTTTCTGGAGCATCATCACATGCAAACGAGAAATGGAGTGACTGTGAGCAACTCCTAATAAAGCTGAATGTAGTACTTTGGGGGGTTTGGGAGGTCTTTGATATCTCCTCATTAAACATTTGCCCTACATTTTTTTGCAGGGTGAAAAATAGAAGCATCGCTACGCAAAGGCTGCTTGCAAAATCCCACAGACTGAACAGCATTCGTTTGGCTTCTCACTAAAAGCTCATATCTTTTGTTGCAACCAGAGGCTCCTCATCCACTTTGAATTGGGAAAAATTAAAGCGACAAGTCTAATATTAAAGCGTAAGATAAGCAGCCTACAAAAGCACTGCTTGGAGCCCACCCTTTCAAATCTCACACTAGTTTTTCCAAGCTTTTCAGTTTTTCCAAGCTTTTTATAGCTTTTGCATAGTTTAGACTATATACTTGTCAACCATGTACATCAACATGATCCCTCTACATAAGCCTCTAGAGAGATCTTTCTAGGCATAATATTCCCATTTGGGTGAGTATTTAGTACCCGCTTTTTGAGTGCGTGAGATAGACATACGTCACTTGTGTCCACCAGCTGTAATCTCCCCCCTCCCCGTGTATCAGCTCTTCCGTCCTTCAAATAAATGAGATGGGGATGTCTCCTTTAATTCCACCGACTTCACCGGAACCGGAGCACGTTGCCTCAATCCATTTGCTCTCCTCCCTGTCAAAACAATCCAGACGGCAAGACAAAAAAGCTACTACCGTTTCAGACGGGTAGAAAATTCCCCCGACTAGTCACCTCAATGCGGTTATGTATTAAACATCATATACAATCTGCTCCCAATTTGTAAGCCTTTTTTCTCACGGATAAAGCTGTTTTACGTATGAAAGCTGCTTGGTCCCGAAAAGCAAGTGCCAACTCCGCAGGAACAGAACCTCAAAACCAGCAATTTCAGTGACAGGCAGGAGAAGAGTTTTCTTTTTTTTCCTGCTATGATGTGAAAAATCATATATCCTGGTGGTGATAGAAGGGGGTAGGAATCCTAGCAGCTATGGGGTCCTGGCAGCCATAGGGCAAATGTTTACTTGTCAATAGATCTTTGTATAAATACATGTGAACCGGACAAAGGCCTTTAGAATTTTCTACTTTGGTTTCTCATTTCTTGCTGCGGAAATTTCTTTGTGAAGGTCTTTCTTTCATTCTTTCACTTGTTCGTTCATTTGTTTGTTTGTTATTTAAAACTGAAATGATCATAATGATCACACCAGTATAAACCAGTTATAACACAGCATAAACCAACTGAAAAAGAATTTCAAATGAAATTATCCACCATAATGACATCAACCCAAGCACTGGCCTCACCTACTTAGCCTCAAGCTTCATGCACCTTCAGATGATGCTACTGAATAATAGTGTCATCCTGGGATCCATACAGCTATCGAGATTGTCAGAGAGTGAGTTCTCACTCTAGAACAGGTTAGTCAACTGTATAATTCTGCTCGTGATGTTCTTATGACACCACACTTCAGGAGTAGTTATGTGCTAGTGCGCATGATAAATGTAGTATAACAGTTGCTTATACAGGCTCACAGAAGTTTAAACTGAAGATAAAGAACCAACCTTATTCCCATCCAGCCTATATCATACAAAGCAGTAGCAAATAAGCTATATGATCTTTCGGGAGGGGGTATAAACCAAGAGAGGTGAATAAAAATCTTTGTTACCTCTCCCTGGGCTGCTTAACCTGCAATGGTGTTTATCTTGGATGAGTCCAAGGAATATCAAATGGATGTGATATGATAATAGGGTCTTGGCTTGCACAACTGCCCTGTCTGGTCCCCTTCCTTCCTGATCCTCCTCCAAACTTTTCCTTTCATTGACTTACCTGCTACAGCAGAATATCTGCAAACTGTTGTAATGTGTGCAGGGCCTCCGGCCTTTTGCAGTGACTGTACCAGTGATCACAATAGTGGTGGACAGTGTTTGCACCATCAGACTGGGATTTACAGCACAGGACCTCCTGATCCACCATCATAAGCCCTGCCTAGAACTGATATGCTTTTGTAGATCTCAAAGGATGATTGTCTCCATGCACAACAATGTTGAAAGCACTAAGTCCCAACTCTTGGATGAAATTTTAGGCAATTTGAAAGTGGAGATTCAGAAACATTCCAAGATTATTAGCTTGTCTCTAGGAATGAGGCAGACATTCACACAGGTTTTGTGCCCGAACAGATGATCATAATAGGTTTTGACACTGCTGACTCTTCCTGGGGTTAGGGAATGCCTCATTCATATCTTATTTACATCATAGGGAATTTTATTTGGTTTTTTTTTAACTATTTTTTGTGTGTTTGCAAAATAGCCAGAATATTTCATAAAATGAAACACCAATTTTGTCAGAATTTGTTTTTTCGGTGCAAGTATCTTTCCGTAAATAATGGCATTAAATAGAAAAAAAGTGAAGATTTGACCATTTTTTTACAGATTGTATAGAATGTAAAATGATGACGCATGTTCTTATACATCTGTCGATTGGTAGTATCCTGGGTTTCAGTTTTTTTAAGAGTCCAGCACTCATGGTTGTGATATGCTTGAAAAGGAAATCTCCAGCTAGCAAACTTTTATTCCCAAATTTCTTCTCCAGCGTGAAATCATGTGTAGCACACGGACAAAGATAGGAGACAAATCATGTTCAGGAAACTTGTAGGACTGCCAAAGGCAAGTCTTATTCAGTGGTGAAAAGCTGGTGGAGGCCAATCCTGACCATGTTTACTCAAAAGTAAATCCTACTGTGTTCAATGGTTCTTACTCCCAGGAAAGTGTCTTTAGGGTTGCAGCCCTTTGTAATGGTTTGAATGCAGACAGAGGGTTTGAGTTGGGACTCTGAATTATCACACTCTTGCATTATAGGAGGGAGTGGTAGATAAAATTAATAAGCTCAGTAGTTGTGTAATAAATTTATTGTGATACCAAAATCTACTGATGCTGGAGTCCCAAAGTTGTTATAGGGTCACACAGTGCCCCATTTACTTACTTGGAGAGCATGCCATGTCATAAGAACATAAGAAGAGCTTCCACTGGATCAGGCCAAAGGCCCATCTAGACCTGCTTCCTGTATCACACAGCAACCCACCAGATGCCTCAGGGACCATACAAGACCTGTATCCATGTGCCTTCCTCTGCATCAGGCATTTTGAGGTTGCCCACATTTACATCTATGTACACGTGCATGCGTGTGCACACACAGACACACACACATTCTCACATCATGACTTGTAACGTATGATGTTTCATTCCTCTCTGGGGCTTGATGCCAACACCACCTCCTGTGGCAAGGAGTTCCACAGATTAATCACAGGTCCTCTGAATGTCATGCCAGGCCTGTGGCCTGTAGTGCAGAGAGGTCAGTGTAGTATACTGAAGGGCTCTCCACATCTCAGAACGCCTTGGAGATACCACCAGAACTCAGTTGTGTCCTGGAGCCTTCTGAGGTGCGAGAAGACATCCATGGCTGTTCAGATCCACAAATGATAAGGAAGACCCACTGTATGCAGGATGAGCAGATGAAGACATTCACACATGTGTATCCCATTCTTGATTCCAGTGCTTGTGCTCTGTTACTCCAAACTCTACTTATACTATTGACAAGTTGCTCTGGTTGTTCTCAGCAACACAAATGCCAAGCTGTGACAGCAAAGTCAGAAGTGCCTTCTTGAGTCAAGGAGGCCCCCAACAATTTTGGTTTCAGATTACCAGGAGTTCCAGATACGTAGGTGTCAGAATACAGGTATCCCCAGTTTTCTGAAAATCCACTTTTTCAACATCTTTTCAATATAACCACAACTCATTCATTCAATGCATGTTCCACTCTTTCAACCTCTCTCTACCAAAAGCCTAAATTGCTCTGTTGGTCCCATGTTGTAGCTCCTGAGATAATCCATTTGCAGAAATCTTTTGTGCCGAAGGAATTTGCACGATAAAAGGGGCATTTGAAATTTATTAGCTAAAAAGCATCGAAAGCAACATTTAGGAACTAAAAAAGATTGGTTTCCACTTTTCAACGGTTTTCTCTTTTGAATGGTGCTCTGGTCCTTAACCCATGCAATAAGTGGTGGAGGCCTGTAACTGATATTTTCTAGTTTGGGGTTTTTCCCCCTATGGTTCCATGGAGGTCATTGATCTGGATCTTATTCACCAACAAAGGCTACAGAGAAGAGGCCATATTGCATTGTCCAAGACCCATAGTTTCAAACCTACAGCAGACCTAGAAAAAGGTCTACGATGGCATCCTCTTGGTAAGTATACTGGGATAGTAAACAATAGAGTCCAAAACTGAATGTTTCATCTCCAGATAACCTCAGAGGATGGTTAATGGAACAGATGGGCCACTGAGACTGATCGAATGGAAGAATGCGTCTTAAAAATGTTTATGAACTGTAATGCCAACTTGCTTCTAAAGCATTAAGGTGTGGGGGAGGAAGGGCTAAGCAATTGCCAAGGTGAAGTATCAATCCTGTGAAGGGAAGCCATTTATCACTGCCGTTAAGAACTTCCCGTGTCAACCTCAATAAATGGTAAGGTCCATTGATGTAATGCTGCTCACTGGTGCGTGGCTTCAATATATAATGCTTAATTAGGTGTACTAGATTAACAGAGTATTTCTCTGTAAAGTTTTTTTGTGTGTTGAATGGAGTGAACAATTTAATTCTGTTTTTTTTTTAAGTTGGTGTGGAAAGAGGCTTCACACCACATCTTGCATTACAGTCACAAGCAAAATTATCAAACTGAAAGTCGTCTGACACAGATAACATCAGCACCATTATGAGCAGACATTGAAACATAGCATTTTGTATATCAGGCAGAACTCCAACAATTTAAAAAAAAACCTATATAAGGTAGCAGTTAAAATGTTGGTTCATACCAATAGGCTAGATAATTGTAAGTATTAAATACTCTTTCTTGTGAGTTATGAAAAGCAGAACTGCAAATCTTTTTTAGAAACATTTTAATAGCATAAGAATATAAGAAGAGCCCAACTGAATTAGGTCAACAACACATCTAATCCAGCTTCTGTAACTTACAGAGGTCCACCAAATGCTCCAGGAAGCACACAAGAGAAAAAAGGGGCCTTCATCCTGGTTCCCCATGCTGCATTTGGCATTATGATGTACCCTACATCTAAAATAAAAAGGTTACACATATCCGTCATGGCTTGTAACCCATGATGGATTTTTCCTCCAGAAATTTGTCCAATCCCTTCTTATCTATGCTAGATGCCATCACTACATCTTGTGGGAAGGAGTTCCACAGACTAGTTAAACACTGGGTAAAGAAAAATTTTCTTTGTCCTCTCTATTTTAGTGGATGTTGCCTGATTCTGTTGTTTTATGAGAGAGAAAAGAGCATCTACCTACCTATCTACCAATTTACCTACCTACCAATCTCCCTCCCTCCCTATCTATCTATCTATCTATCTATCTATCTATCTATCTATCTATCTATCTATCTATCTATCTATCTATCTATCTACAGTATTTATATAATGCTTTTCAACTAAGAAGTTGAAATCTTCTGTTTTATTAATCAATTTACTGTATGGGTATATACGAGAATATGTAATATGTGTGTGACTGCGTACGGATGAATTCTTCTCATTTGTGAGTTTTAGAACTTGTGGATTTGAAAGACTTTCCTGAGTGATCCATCCCTCCTTGCTTTCCAGAAAGAGTATAAAAGCCACTTGTTCCAGAAGTTGTAAAGAAATGGTAAGGCTCCCAACTGAAGGTCCGCATAGGGATTCCAGGACATGGAGGTAACCTGAGATGGTTGAATCGGTATGATGTTAAGGTCCCATAATATGAGATGACTTATTGGCACGGGAGACTTATTGTTAAGAATGTAACAGCTTTATGACACTGAAGAGAACCAGAAAGTGGGCCTCTTTTGGTAGGAATAGCCAGAGTTCTGCAGGAGATCAGAACTTTCTTCTGATCTGAAGCCAGAGGATTTCATGGCGCCCTACCTAGCATTTGGCCTTGTCTCCACTGGAATGCAGATGTTGAAAATCCTTATAGGCATTTGGCAGTGAGACTATTACTCAGGTAGTGACTTTTGTTTCTTTTCCCTTTACTTATTTATTTGTGTAAGCCTCCTTGGGAGTAGGAAAGGCAGCATACAAGCATAAACACATACCCTACAATCCAGAGTAACTACAGGAGCATGTAAGAGACATTACGTGTACCCGTAGTTACTGCACCACCTAGTGAAAACCTATGGGCAATTCATATTGCAATCCAGAGCAAATTGTTCTTACATCAGAGCAAGGACTCCCCGTAGTTACTCTGGATTGCACCCATAAAGAGTAAATGGAGGCAGCCGTCCAGCTGCTCATGCACGACAGTGTCCTTGTCATTACTGTTAATGGATAGCCCTGACCTTCCTTGCAAGGAATTGGAAAGCTCCATTAGATGTGAGGGTGAGAGAGGATTAGATTCAATTTTACTACTAGCATCCCAGCTGGTAGCAGAAGCAATGAATGGCACCTTGGAACACAGGACAAAGAACAGCTTGGACGCTCCTATTGTTGCATTGAAAAGGTGAGGACTCCGGAGTGGATGTGCTTCCAAGATGTCCTGTTATCTTCTATATATATAAAAGAGAAAAGTCACTGACTGACTCACTGACTCACTCACTCATCACCGCCCTGCCAAAACCACTGGGCCTAGAAGTGTGAAATTTGGGGTGGGTGTTCCTTCCGTGACTGAGGGGTGCACTAAGAACCGGTTTTTGGAAATTCCAACCGGAAGGGGGTGAAAAGGGGCGCAATGCGTTTTCCTCCCTATACTTTGCATTGAGAATTGCTGACTCAGCAACATTCCGCCCCAACTGCTGGGCCTGAAGCATGGAATTCTGGGAGTTCCTTCTGTCACCTGAACTCCCACCAAGAACCATCTGGAGAAACTTAAACCTTTTCAGCCCGAAAAGGGGGCAACGTGTTTTTTTCCCATACTTAACACGGGAGACTGAATAACATCCAGCCAGTTTGGTGCTCAGTGCCTGGTGCACTGGGGGATGTTGTTCGGAGGAAGAGGTTGCACTGGCGAGGATGCTGCGCATAGGGGGAAGTTGCGCATGGGGGGATGATGCGCATGTAGGAAAGTTGCGCCTGGGGGGAATGTGCGCATGGAGGGAAATTGCTCATGGGGGAAGTTGTGCATGGGGGAGTTGCGCATGGAGGGTTGATGCGCATGGGGGGAAGTTGTGCATGGGGGGTTGATGCGCATGGGGGAAGTTGCGCATGGGGGTTGATGCGCATGGGGGAGTTGCGCATGGGGGTTGATGCTCATGGGGAAAGTTGCGCATGGGAGGTTGATGCGCATGGGGGAAGTTGCGCATGGGGTTGATGCACATGGGGGAAGTTGTGCATGGGGGGAAGTTGAACATGGGGAGAAGTTGTGCCGTGGGGGGATGGCATACGGGGAAATGTTACTCCCGCAACGCGGGTACGCTTTTCGCTAATTTATGATATATTTTATTTTTATTTGAAGCCACCATAGACTCTCTCTCTCTCTCTCTCTCTCTCTCTCTCTCACTCACTCACTCACTCACACACACACACACACACACACACACACACACACACACACAGCCACAGGTGCAATCCTAACCAGTTTAGGGCAGCATGTCAGTGCACTGGCCTAAATCCCCCAGGAGTGGTGCAGAACTGTATTATTGCACTTTTGTGACACTCCCAGTCCAGTATGAGACTTGTGCGGAGACTAATGGGGGTTAGGATTGCAGCCACACACACACGGGAGGACAGAAAGACAGACCAGACAGACAGATAGGATTAATTTAATTCTGTTTGCCATGATTCTGTCTGTCATGATTTTGATCTACGCTACATTCACCTACAGCCTCTCTGGTTACGGAGCACCATGATCTCATGTGCTTCACCAGGACACATGACATCAACGGCACCAGTGGTGGGCTCCAGCAGGTTCGCACCTACTCTATAGAACCGGTTGTTAACCAGAGATAGGACATATAAAGTTTAGAAATAGCCTTTTAAAAGTGGCTGCCAGATGGGCATAGAACCGGTTGTTAATTTCTTTGAATCCCATCACTGAACGGCATACCTCTGTGAATTATGACATGAAGGACAAATAGAGGAGCATACATGAGCATATTTGAATGGTGGTTATTTGATGTATTTTGGAGGAGAGTTTTCCTGTCTGTTTCCAGTCATTACACAAATGTCAAAATGCAGCATTATTTTTCCCCACTGTAAATTCCTGCAGTTCTGGGGAGAATAAACACACTTTTTTAAAAATATGAACTTCTCTTATAAACCAGAGCCTAATTATAGATGGAAAATTGTTTCCAGACAATATTTCCCAACTGCAAAAAGTCCAAATCCATGATGTCTATAGTTAGCAAAATTACCCTTATGGCTCCTTGTTTGACAACAGGAATATGTTGAACTGTGTGGCTTGAAAACTACCATAATACAAGATTTGTGCAAATATTCTTGCACTTACAGAGATACACCAAGGGGCTCTCTGGGCCAATTAAAGGGGTGGTGGTGTAGGGCTGTCTCTTTAACTGATCCAGTGAGCCCCTTGGTCCTGGATGGCACTTGGGAGAAGCATCAGACAAGCCAATGAAAATAATAAACACTTAAAGCAGCACACCTGCACTTCAGACTGTACACTGTCCCTGGATGAGTCTAAGAATCACAACTGTCAGGGTATACGTAGACAGAGTGTGCCAAAAGTTGGCTTACCCTACAATCCAGCGTAACTAAGGGGTCATGTAAGAGACATTACGTGTACCCATAGTTCCTGCACCACCTAGTGAAAACCTATGGGAAATTCATACTGCAATCTAGAGCAAATTGTTCTTACACCGGAGCAAGGACTCCCCGTAGTTACTCTGGATTGCGCCCTTAAACTTAGTAGGTATGCACTTTCCATTTTTAAAAAACATTTTTTTACATTTATATGTATTTGTTACAATCATATTTGTCCAATACTATTTATTGTACATTTCCAAAATGTAGATAAGGGATACAGAATACTGGTTTGGAATTATTTGGAAAAATTAGATCTAAAACGTGAAACCAACAGTGAAACCACTGTAAGCCCACTTTTGGCCCACACTTTATATAGTATAGTATAAGCACAGACGCTACACCAACACCACAGCGGAACTATATAGAAGAAATCCCTGTCAGAGCTTCCTCTAATGCAGCATTTCTCAAAGTGGGGGTTGGGACCCCTTTGGGGGTCGCCTAGAGCTTTCCTGGGGTAGCCAAAAGACCCCTGGTGCAGGGGGCCAGGTCAGGCTTGCCAGACCTCCGGCTGTAGCTGCGCACGCACTGGGACTGACTGAAAGCCTCAGGGCCCAATCCTATGCATGCCTATTCTGAAAAAATCCCATTATAATCAGGGGGGCAAGTGTGGATAGGATTGCAGTCTCACGGCCCAATCCTATACATCCCTACACTGAAATAAATCCCATTATAGTCAGGGTGGCCTTTACTCCCATGTAAATATGGATAGGATTGCAGACTCAGGGCCCAATCCTATGCATGCCTGAAGGTCTTTTCATACTGAAGATCTTTTCATACACTCTGCACTGAAGGGGTTTCTCCCTTGTGTGGGTTTTCTAATGGACCATAAGTGTCCCACTATGTCTGAAGGTTTTTCTACATTCCTGGCACTTACAGGGTTTCTCCCTTATATGGGTCCTCTGATGGACTGTAAGATTCCCATTCTTATTGAAGGTCTTTCCACACTGCTGACACTCATATGGTTTCTCCCCTGTATGAATTCTCTGATGGACCTTAAGTGTCCAACTCTGACTGAAGGTTTTTCCACATTCCTGGCACTTACAGGGTTTCTCCCCTGTATGGATTCTCTGATGGACTTTAAGTCTTCCACTCTCACTAAAGGTCTTTTCACACTCCTGACACTCATACGGTTTCTCCCCTGTGTGGGTTCTCTGATGGACCTTAAGTGTCCCACTGAAACTGAAGGTCTTTCCACACTCCTGGCACTTACAGGGTTTCTCCCCTGTATGGATTCTCTGATGGACTTTAAGTTTCCCACTCTCACTCAAGGTCTTTCCGCACTCCTGACACTTACAGGGTTTCTCCCCTGTGTGGGTTCTCTGATGGACCTTAAGTGTCCCACTCAAACTGAAGGTCTTTTCACACACTCTGCACTGAAAGGTTTTCTCCCCTGTATGGGTCCTCTGATGGATCTTGAGTGTCTCACTCAAACTGAAGTTCTTTCCACACTCCTGACACTTATAGGGTTTCTCCCCTGTGTGGGTTCTCTGATGGACTTTAAGTTTCCCACTCTTATTGAAGGTCTTTCCACACTCCTGACAGTCATACGGTTTCTCCCCAGTATGGATCCTCTGATGGATCTTGAGTGTCTCACTCAAACTGAAGGTCTTTCCACACTCCTGACACTTATAGGGTTTCTCCCCTGTGTGGGTTCTCTGATGGACTATAAGATTCCCACTCTTATTGAAGGTCTTTCCACACTCCTGACACTCATACGGTTTCTCCCTAGTATGGGTCCTCTGATGGATCTTAAGTTTCCAACTCGAACTGAAGGTTTTTTCCCACTCCTGACACTCATGTGGTTTCTCCCCTGCATGGGTTCTCTGATGGACCTTTAGTGTCCCACTCTGACTAAACATCTTTCTGCACTCCTGGCACTTATAGGGTTTCTCCCCTGTGTGGGTTCTCTGATGGACCTTAAGTGTCCCACTAAAACTGAAGGTCTTTCCGCACTCCTGGCACTTATAGGGTTTCTCCCCTATATGTGTTCTCTGATGGTGCTTAAGTTTATCACTCCAATTGTAGATCTTCCCACACTCCTGGGACTTAAGGGGCTTTTCCTTTCTGTGGGCTCTTCTCTGTGAGGGTGGAGTCTGTTCATTCCTTTTTCCAAACTCGTCCCAAAACTGATGCTGTTCAGATAAGAAAAGAAATACAGTAAGAGACGGAAAGCACAATCCTATCCATGTCTACTCAAAAGTAAGCTGCACTGTGTTCAGTGAGTCTTACACCCAGGAAAATGAGGAAAGTGTCTTGAGAATTGCAGCCTAAAGAAAGAATTTGCTGCTAGTTGGGGAAGTTGTGACTTCCTATACATATCCACTCAGAAGTAAGTCCTATTGTATACAATGGGACTTACTCCCAGGAAAATGTGAATAAGATTGAATAGTAGGTTTGACCACTATTTGTAATAGTACCTTGATTGCAGACCAAGGAAAGGGGGGACAGGGGAGGCTGATTCGATGGGACTCACACAGTGGTGAATCTGCTGATCCAGCCACAGAAATGCCACTGTGATGTTGTTACTGAGTGCTGCGGAGCATGTACACAAACACTGGGATACATCAGCTGCTCTCCGATACCCCACAGAGCATGTTTGTGGATGAGTGGTGTTTCAGGGAGGATCAGGATGGTAAGCAGGAGGGCTGGGTGGAAGGGGGTGGATCTCTGCAGCAGGATATGTCAGGATCATATGTCCCCTTTCGTGGCCCAGATCAGACCCTGAAGCTCCCGGGACATATGACTTAGGGCACAATCCAGAGCAAGTTCAGCCTGCTCTGCCCTAACTACTCTCTACTAAGGACTTATGCAGAGGTGCAGAGGTGGGGGGGACAGTTGTTTTATTGTTTTACTGTTTTTAACAAATGTTTTTAGTCTGCATGTTTTTATAAAATCTAATTGTATTTTAATTATATTTTAATGGTGTTTTAATCTCTATTTATGATCTATTTTAATGATGTTTTATTTCCCTGATGTTAGCCGCCTTGAGCTCCCTCTTGCAGGGGAGGAAAGGCGGGATACTAATTAATTAATTAATTAATTAATTAATTAATTAAATTATTAAATTATTCTGACTTTGAGACAGTGATATCATTAAGGAACCTCGTTTTGTGGCTGGATGCTCTTCAATGCAGGCACACCTAGAGGCCCAAATGAGAGTTGGTATTTCTTCCTTTTTTTGCATCTTACTCAGGCTGCAATAGCTCGTTCTGGACTTCAGTTGCTCTATCCTTAACACACAACTTTTCCACAAAGGTCACATGTGAGGTCACATGTGAGGTCAAACATGTGAGGTCACATGTGAGGTCAAACATGTGAGGTCAAACATGTGAGGTCAAACATGTGAGGTCACATGTGAGGTCACATGTGAGGTCACATGTGAGATGTGAGGTCACATACGGTTTTCAAAAGTTCTTGTGTGTCTCTGTTCCAAATCAGGTCACTACCAGGATGTGGTTTTTGTACACTGAGACAAATGTGCTGTGTAAGAAACATTATGCGTGAAAAGTCTTTCTTCCAAATATATGGACTGAATGATAGGGTGAGGGAGGGGCTGGTTTCTCTGACAATTAACATTGTGGTCTTCCTCTGGGATCAGAGACCGCCTGCCATCAGTCCAGGGTCAAAGTGATGCTTCTCACCTGGGTTTTATCAGACAAATGGGACGTGAAGAATCACTCTCCATCTCTTGTGGAGACTTCTCAAGAGGCTTCATACACTACCATTCCAGTGATGGGATTCAAGGAAATCAACAACCGGTTCTATGCCCATCTGGCAGCCACTTTTAAATGGCTATTTTTAAACTTTATATGTCCTGTCTCTCATTAACAACCGGTTCTATAGAGTAGGTGTGAACCTGCTGGAGCCCACAACTGTAACCATTCCTTAAATCCTATATAGCAATGATACTCAATATTTGGGAGACCTCCCGTGGTCTTTGTGGGGAAGGAGTATTGGCAGTGACATAATCCCTAGGATTAGTAGGCCTCCGTCAGTCTTGAAAGACTATGGTATTGTGCTCGGCGCTGCATACGCTGCATGCAAAGCAAGAAAGCCTGGGTTGGATTGTTATGGAGGATAGGCTGTTACCCAAGCAGCAAATCCCCCCTCTCCACGCCACAGAATTAGTCCAATGGAAAGGCAGAGCCAATACGATTGGATCCAGCTGGCGTCGCAGAGCTGGGCTAAGGACAGGAGCTCACCCTGTCTTGTGGGGCCGACCTGGGTCTCGAACCCTGGCCTGATGGTTAACAGGCACAGCGCTTTAACCGCTTGCACCACCCACAGCCCTAATCCCTAGGATTGCACTCCTAGAATTGCCAGGGTCTGGGTGGTGTGGTGAAGCCCAGAAGCCCTATAGAGCACAGGTATTGCTCTCCACATCTGGAAAATGAGTGAAAGTTCCAGCCATGATCAAAGCTGAAGTCCATATTGATGGTGGCTGCAACTTTTACACATTTTCAGCTGTGGGGAGCTCTGCAAGCCCTCTACATGACTCCTCACCCCTTGACTCTGACAGGACCACTGTGGAGCCAGAAAGAGCCCCCCATTCTCCCACAGATACACTATCCTTGGAATTGGGCTGATACTTTCTCCATTACCCAGCCCTTAAAGACAGAAGGGGACCTTTACATGGCCTGGGGGGTATTGCGACCCAGTTTGAGTACCACTGCTATTAGAGCCATCACAGCTCTAATCCGAAATAAGTCCACAGTGAAGATATTTTCCTCCTACTCTGTTTTGTACTCATAGAGGGAAGTTCCATCAAAAACATGCCCAGCTCTTATAAAGGGCATCCAAGGAACTTCTAGCTCATTCATGTGACAGTGCCCCCAGGCTGGGGCTCCCCACCCTATCAAGAGACCTAGAACAGAACTGTCAAGAAGGGAATGTTGTGATGCTATCAGCTCCACTTGGCAACATCCACTGGTGCAGAGGTTAACACCTGTAGCATCTATCAAATAAAACACAAAGGATCCTGCTTACCGAGAAAGTTCACATTTTCTTGGTTGTCCATCATGACACCTTCGTAGAGTCTCCTTTGATACGTCTTCAGCAGAGCCCATTCTTCCCTGTTGAAGTACAGGGCAACCTCGGCAAACGAAATTGGACTCTGGAAAGTAAGATAATATGTCCTATTAGCAAGTCAGGTGAGGCCAGGACTACAATCCAAAGGGGGAATTGTATTCCAGTTGTCCCAAAAGGACACACGTTTCTGAATTTGATGACATTTTCTGACACATGTTACCTCTCAATGCAGGATTTCCATTTCTACCTTTGGGGCTTTCTGCTCCAATGTGGATCCCAAGATTCCTGAAAGGATCCTTTCCTTCCATTCCAGTCCCCAAATTGATATCAGAATCCTTCTCATCAAAGCCCAGAAAGTGAACCCCACCGCTTACAAGGGGTGAATTTCCAGAAAAGCATTCCCAGGACTGAGACCTTGTGCACTGTACAGCTGTCTTCATACATTCACACATGGCCACCACATACTCTCCGACGTTTTTCATGAGAAAAAAACTCACTAGTCACTGCCAGATTTAAAACACGTGTGTCCTGAGACCTCAGAAGTTCTGGAAATGCGTGTTGGGCAACTTCATCCAAAGTCTTACAAGACCCTTTGCCTTTCCATGCTATTCTGACACACTCCCTGTGAAACTAAATAGGGGCTCCTTCCACTAACCTGTCCTTCCAACAACACAGAAACACAATGGAGCCTCAAAGAAAGAAGCAAAAAGGGAGATGGGAGGAGAGACTCTTTTAAAGGAAAAGTGCAGAAATGGGGAGAAAATCTCCCTGACCTGCCCTGGACGTGGGGCTGCCATTTCTGTTCCTCCACAAGGTGTGCTTGGCTCAGATTCTCTGCTATCTGTCAGGAGGAGAAAAGAGACCTGTGTGAGTTTGTTTTTTCGAACCTGGTATTCGTGCTTCATGCACATACTTGAATTCCTTCCCACCATTTGAGGGAAGGCTGGAGAGGAGATGAAGCAGATTCATGGATGGATGTTGACGCCAGAAGGACTAAAAGCAGTTTTCCAATGTAGAGACAGCCTTTGTTGGAGCAGCATCAGGAGAGCCTAAGAAGAGCCCTGCTGGGTCAGGCCAAGGACCATCCGGTCCAGCTTCCTGCATCTCCCAGTGGCCCAACAGAAGCCTCAGGAGCACGGTAGAGACCTGCATCCCCTCCCTGGCACCACTTCTAAAACCAGGACGTCCATCAATCTGTCCAATCCCTTTTTAAAGGCGACTGGAACAGATGCATCCTGTGGCAAGGAGTTCCACAGACCCACTAAATGCTGGATACAGAAATAAATTCTTCTGTTTTTCCTCAGGCTTTTGATAGTGAATTTTAGAGGATGTTCAGATGTGGTGTGGAAGGAAAAAAAAAGAAACTCAGAGGAAGAGGTGCTTCCTGCCTTAATGGGGGATCCGTCCTGATATGAGAACCAGAAGGAATGGTTCATAGGGAAGGTGAGTCCTTGGGGGGGGGGGCTGGTTGTCCCTGCGAGAATTGGACCCCCCAAGTGGCTGCATCCAGTCCTTCCTCCAGGATCTGTGGCTTTCATTCTAGCCAGGCCTGACTTCACTGTACAGAAGGAGAGCTCAGCAGCCCCTTTCCCTCTGTGGTGCCCAGTCAGAGCCAAGCCCCATCACCCTCCCTCCCTCCCTCTCTCAACAGTCTAGGGCAGTGGTTCTCAACCTTCCTAACACCATGACCCCTTTATAAGTTCCTCATGTTGTGGGGACCCCCAACCATAAAATTATTTTCGTTGCTGCTTTATAACTGTAATTTTGCTAGTTATGAATCGTAATGTAAATATCCAATATGCAGGATGTATTTTCATTGTTATAAATGAAATGTGCATTCTATGCACACACTGAACACAATGGGATTTATTTCAGAGTAGGCATGCATAGGATTGGGCCCTGAGGCTGCAATCCTATCCACATTTGACATGGGAGTAAAGGCCCCCTGACTATACTGGGATTTATTTCAGAGCAGGCATGCATAGGATTGGGCCCTGAGGCTGCAATCCTATCCACATTTACATGGGAGTAAAGGCCCCTGACTATACTGGGATTTATTTCAGAGCAGGCATGCATAGGATTGGGCCCTGAGGCTGCAATCCTATCCACATTTACATGGGAGTAAAGGCTCCTGACTATACTGGGATTTATTTCAGAGCAGGCATGCATAGGATTGGGCCCTGAGGCTG